>CM020181.1:6474057-6509959 GCA_009805545.1 Oryza longistaminata
ACAAGACCGCCACGCTGATGCAGGCGTACGATCCGCACAGGGCGAGGCAGGCAGCCCGGGCCCGGGGCCGGCCGGTTCCGGTGCGAGGCGCCTCTCGCGGCGGTGACAAAGGACGGGACGGAGCCCGCGCGCGCCAACCGTCTCGCGCCACGACGAGACGGCGATGCGCGCGGTGAGGCCGTGATCCAAAGAAAACCTTCCGCCCGGCCGCCCGGCTGTCGGCTAGTGAGACGTTGCTGTTGCCACTCGCCTCTGCGCCGCGCGCCACACGTGGTAGCAGTAATGCGCGCGTTTTTCTCGCTGCCGCTGCGTCCATCGTCTCTCTCCGCTGCTGATGGCGCGAGACGTTGTCGTACGGCGGAACGAGGACGAAAGGATGATGGCTCATAAACTCGGCGTGGTTGCTGTGGCCATCTCGTGTCGGAGGTCGGCATCCGTCCGTCCGTAGTAGCAGCGTAGCACACGTTCGGTCGTCCGCTCCAGCACAAGGAACAGTGTAGGCTTGTACGGCAGCATCACATGAAGCCCACCTCTTTACACGAGGGATAAATGAGCCTCGAAAGAGTGGAATCCCTCTCGAGTTTGGGCCAGTGGTCACTCATGCAGGGGGACATTGATACCACACAACATTTTGTTCACCTTGCCACTTTAATTAATCACGCGTGAATGGATCATTCCGTTTCTGTTTATGGGAGATCAGGGGTGGAGCTACAGTGATGCCTGTGTTATCCAAGGAATACCCAACATTTTTTACCAAAAAACAACTATACCTCAGTATATACACATGTACATGTATTAGTTGTCCCCACTCCTCCAGAGTCCCTGGCTCGGCTCGCGCTCATGCCTCACGCAGTCACGCGTTGCTCGCCCGCTCCCCAATTCCCCATTTCCAAACCCTAGGTGGGGCGTTCGGCGGCGGCGCGGCGACCGGCGGGAGCGGCAACCAGCGTCCGGCGGGCGGCGACAGGATTGGCGACGGGAGCTAGACCAGCGGCGGCGTGTGAGGCGTTCCGCGGCGGCGCGGCGAGCCACGAGGCGAAACTGACGGGCGACCAGCGACGGCGGGAGCGACATTTGTAGAGCAAAAGCGACGTGCAGGATGGGTGTTCCGCAGTGAGGAGGACGGATCATGGAAGATATTTTTTTTTTATGACGTGACTCGAATGGCTAGAATCCTAATATTGGTTATTTGTAGAGAATCAAATTTAGGCAAAAGTCCAAACGGCATTTCTTCTCTGGGCTTAGACAGAACAGAGTACATATTATTGGTTTCACGGCAATGAGTAGCCAATGACAGATCAGTTGACACAAGATAGGGTCAGACAGAAGTAACGCTCCACTCCAAGGGAGTGACTGGTGAGCAGCTGTTGGCCGCTGCCCCATAGCCAGACATCAGCTATAGAATGACTGTTCGTCTGGGGACCGATGTGATTCCCAATTTCTCAAGCAGAAATCCTGAATTGGAGCACCATGCCATTAAAAGTTTTGAGTATTACCACGGCTGAACGGTTGCAACTTGCAGCTGAACCCAAAATAACTGAATTAGCATTTCAATAGATCTACTCTTCAGAAAAAGCATTTGTACATGTAATCTTGCAGTCCTACTAACGGTCCCAGCAGTTGTACAGTCTTATAATACAACAAGCCAATGCCAATTAGTTGAAGATGTACTACAACACATATTGTCCAAACACCAAATATGATGACAATGCATTGATGGCTCAGGATTTGGAGGGTAATCCTATTGAATTTCTTTCATGGAGAGCCTGTGGCAGGTGGCTTGGGTGTCTGATTTTTCTGGTTAGCTGCAGCTTGCGCAGCAGAGCCCTTTGCGTTACTTTCGCTGGCCATTGACTTCTTGATCTGGACAGGTTCAGACAAAACAATAACATATCACACCGCAAGCAAAGACAACAATCAAATGGACGTATCGGCAGAACGCTGTATTTGGTGATGAGAAATGACCATCAATAGGTTAATTTTGAAACAGCATTGAGAATAGATTAGGATATTTGTCAATTCACAGTTTGTACTACTTTGAATAGAGGGAATCAAAACAATATGTTTCCAAGATATAAGATGGGAAGAACAGTTACCAGAGTAAGCCTCTCCCTGTGAATATCATTGACATGCTGCAAATTGTAAAGGAAAATATTATTACAGTTACAAACAATTGTGAGAATTCATAGCAAGCAATCAAAAGCGAAGAAATAAATATGCAAATGTATGAATTACCGGCTTCTTGTACAGTTTTATTTCATCTCCACTGAAGCCTGGCAAGGTAATATTCCAGCTTCTCTCTGCAATGGATGACAATTAAATCGTATGAAAAATGCAATTGAAAATCTGAAATGCTATGACTTGATAGCATCACCACAAAGATTCTAGAAGAACAAAAATATTCAAGTTACCTGCATGGAGGAGTACATCTTTTGCTTCCAAAATGCTTGACTTTCTATGTTTTGCTAAAGAACAAGCAAATGTTGCAACCTGCTCAAAACAGCTATCATTAAAAAAAAGGTACAGAAAACATCCTAGATACACCAGGATGACAAATTAACATGTTGCTGATGATTTAAGGGTGACAACTTTCTTCTATATCTAAAGACAGCATAACTTCGACCCAGAGCTTCTAGGCCTCTAGCAACCATTAGGCAGTGTTTACTATTTCCTAACACAAGAAGAACCAGAGAACACATCCCCGTAATAAGCATACTTGCAAGAAGAAACTATTGGAGAACAGCAATGATGGTGGAGGGAAGGGGCTTACAGATTCAACAAAATCTTCTGCAATGTCAATAAGAACATCTTCAACTTCAGGATCAAGCTTTTCTGAAGGATCAATCTGTTGGAAGATCACAGCATGAGAAAGTTATGATGACACTTAACTTTTGCAAATAATAAAATGCCTATTTCTACTTCAGTGATGATGATCCATAACTGATAAATATTGGTAAAAGAACCAACTAAATCCATCACAGGCAGTGGGATTTATGAACCTACAATACCCATAACATCCGTGAACCCCTATGGTTGCAGCCCCTACACTCAACAACTCTAGACAATCATGACCCAGATAAATTTTATGACAAAGTATTAGCAACAGTATATGCTATCATATCTAACATACTTATTACAGGTAACAGCCTACTTTACACTGGAACATAGATTTCACACAGATCATCAATTATCGTAAGCACTTCTGAATCAACAACATTATTTTTAAAAGATTTTTACTCGGTCCTTAACCAATGTAGATTAAACAAAAAATCTGTTAAGATAGTGTGCCCTTTTTTTTTTTCTGTTTTCTATTGCGTGGTTTTCTTTGGATATTAGATATGGTTTAACTGTGATTTTTTCATTACTAAAGAAGGGTATACTTTCAGGTTTCAGTTCAGGAAGTTGTGTACCTGTGCAACTAATTCATGTATACTCCTCTTGGAAAGCAGTCGATTACCAGATCCTCCAGCATCCACATCGACCGAAGCCATGTCTCCAGATTGCACATTAGTAGCTTTTAGTACAGCAGGAGAATCTAGCTTCTGAGCCATTGAGACAGGGGTACGAGCAGTTTGCTGCTGAGAAATTTGTTGCTGGTTTCTGAGTGTTGTAGTCTGTTGACTTTGCTGCGAGGAATGTTGTGGCTGATTTTGTTGTTGCTGCTGCTGCAGTTTTTGTTGCTGCTGCTGTAGCTTTTGTTGCTGCTGCTGCTGCTGCTGCTGCTGCTGTAGTTTTTGTTGCTGCTGCTGCTGCTGTTGCTGTAGTTTTTGTTGTTGCTGCTGCTGCTGCTGTTGCTGCAAATGTTGATGTTGTGGTAGTTTTTGCTGCTGCTGTGTTAAAAGTGCATTCTGTGGGTGCGAAATTGCAGGAGCATGGTATGGTCTTGGATGTGGCCTATGTTGAGGGGGCCTAAGTGGAGCAGATACATTTGGCGGAGTTTGCTGTAAAGGCATCAAGGGGGAAGAAGCCATAGATGGTGGTCTTGCCAAAGCTTGGATGGGGGTTTTCTGTTGGAATATAGTTAAATGAAGTTAGGTTTAATAAGAGGAGTGTTCCCATGTAACTGGATTGAGGAATGAAAAATACAAAAAATAAACAATGGTGCAAGTTCCAATTGATCTCATTATTCACAGAACAAGGTAAACTCATAAATGAGTTGCAGTTGCCAAGGAAAAATGACAAAATATGTACAAGGAAGCATAAGTTATATCGTAAATAATCTTATTCACATAATTAGGTACATCATATAACTGAAACAGAAAGCTTATTTGCCTATAGATAGACCAGTCTTTGCTTTTTACAAGTGAAGGTTTCTTACTTGTGAACTTGCAATCTGGCTATCAGATGGAGATGGTGCTGTTGAAGATGGAAAATTTGGCCTTGTCTGCTGTGGCAGACTAGAGATTGCTCCTGGTCTCACCTGAGATGTGTTAATGGAACCAACTGTCCCAATATTTTGGATCCCAGGGGAAGGCTGCCTAGGCTGAAGACCATAATCATTACTAAGAATCTTCACTGAATTCAAAACAATAGAGAAAAGGTGCAATATGTTTCAACTAACAGCGTGCATGTACTTTGCAATGGAAATTGGCTCTCTTTATACTGGATTATATTGAACAACTTTTCGGACTATATATGTTTTTTTTTTTGTATGTACATTTGAGTTGGCTGCGTGGGAACTGGGAATTAATGATCTCTAGAGAGGATGAATGTGTTGGTGTAAAATTTTTTATGCGAGAGGAGATGGGGCATGTAGGGCCTGTTCACTTTGATGCTATTTTCAACCATACCATTTTTTGGCAAAGTTGCCAAAATTTTGGCTGCGTTTAGTTTGTTGCCAAATTTGGTAAATACATAAGAAATCCTGCCAAAATTTTGGCAATATTGCCATCTTGCCAAAGGTTTATTTTGGCTACAATCTAAACATGCCCGTAACCAACCAATCATCATTAGTTCATTAGCACCAACTAAAATATTATAAGTACCAAAGATGAAGAAGTATTAACAACTATAGTCGTTTAGAACAGTAGTAATTAGTAAGTCACAGAAGAACAATATTAGAGTTCAATAAGCTCCACTTAATGTTTTACGCAGCTGAACTGTCAGATGCATCTACATTTCTTCTACGCACACAAATGTCAGCTGGATTTGACAATTTCTGGGATTGTTGGCTGAAAGAAATTAGCTAAAACATCAGGGGGTAGGATTTAAGCAGCCAAATCACCAAGGTACAGATTTCGCAAAGACTTGTTGGTCTCCATCCCACATTCAGACCCCCATGCTGGATAAGGATAACTAAAATTGAAAAATGGGTTCCACGAAACTGCAGATAACAAGCATGTGACATCAAGCAAGATAATCCTACTAAGTCATGGTTTCCTCGAGAAATTTACTAACATGGGATCAGATATCGTGTCATTATTATCTAAAAGAATGTAATTCTTGCTGTAATACAGATCATTTATTTCCTGACCAAATGAAAACCTCATACTACCGAGAGCTTAATCACACCAGAATATAAAAGTGCGGAGCTAAGCATCAGATACAGACCTGTGTAGAGGATGGTGGGGGCTGGTCAGGACCCCGATGCATCGAGCCGAACTGCGCGGCGAGTGTCGGCGGCGGCACGAACCCGGTGTAGCCGACGGGCGTCTGTGGCGCACGCGGGTGCGCAGGTAGCCCAAGGGCAACACCTCCCCGTGGCATGGCAGAGGAGGACGCAGAGGTGGCGGCCGGAGCGGAAGCAGAGGAGGAAGAGGCCGCGCCCGTGGCCGGAGAGGAGGACATCGTGATGGGCGAGGCCAGGTGAGTGTACGGAGGCCTCATGCGGGGCACCGGCGGCCGCGCACTGGCGGGGCTTGGAGCTGGGGTTTCTAGGGTTTGGACGGGGGCTGGGGTGGGATTCGGGGCCGGGGCAAGGGTGGTGTCGGGGGTGGCGGCGCGGCGGTGGAGGCGGAAGGCGTGGGATTAGGCTGTGGCGCGGATGAGGGGGCAGAAGCCGAGGTCGATGGGCGGCGCCGCCGGCGCCGCCGCGGCGGCCGTCCCGGTTGCGCGGGCGGAGGCGCGTCCATGGTGTTCGACGGCTCAGCGAGGCGGGGGTGTCTTTGATAAGATGGCAGAAATACAGATGAAGGGGAGGACTTGAATGCAAAATTTCCCTTCTGAAAAGGTCTTCCTAAACCCCTCGCCCCCCGCTCGCTAAACACACTAGACATTTCCGATGGGCAAGAGCGGGAAGAAGACGGAGTCGCACCGGCAAGGCCGAGGCCGCCGTGCCTCACGCTTCCGCGGCGGCGGCGGCGGCGGCGACGAGGATGGTGACGAGTTGCCTTCATCTGCCTATGATGCTCCACCGCCACACCACGAGGACTCCGACGGTGACGACACCGACGAAGCAGCAGCCGAGGACGAACACGAAGGGGGTGTGGATGGAGGTGACCAGGAGCAGCGGGAAGTAGGTTCCATGCCTTCCAAGTTCCACCTGTACCAGCTCTCCGTCCAGGTAATCTCGCTAGCTTCACTAGTGGGATAGATCGGTGAAATTAAGTCTCCGTGCACCGAACCTGTTCGACGAAATGCTAACAGTATGCGTTTGTGTTTAGTCGCCAAAAGGGGACATTAGCTACCTGCAGAAGTTCTTCCTTATGTACGTCGGCGGGGGCGTCCCTCTGCACTTCCAAGAGGATTTCTGTGGCACGGCCCTCCTCAGGTCAATGCACTAAACTTTTCGATGAAGTCCATGTCTGTCATTTTTCACACATTGCATGTGTGGTTGAAGACTTCAGCAGTTCCATTAGCAAGAAATGTGCCAAATGCTTGAATGGTTATTCTTTGGAGAACTTTGATCAATGATGCTCAACAATCAAGAGATCAGTTAACTTTAGTGTGGGACTGTGTGATGCTTGTGTTGTTGGCTTGTTGGTCATGATATATTGTTTGATTTCCTGTTGGCAGTGCTGAGTGGCTTCGTACTGATGCAAGGCGTACAGCAGTTGGCTTAGATTTGGACCTTGAGTCACTTGAATGGTGTCTTGAAAACAACCTGAGCAAGATTGGAGCTGATGGGTATTCAAGAATGCTACTTTTCCATGGAAATGTTCTACAGCCAAATGTAGCTCGCCTTGTCAAGCAAAAGATATGTGATGCCATGCAAGATCTGCACGTAAACAATGATAATGGCTCTTTAGCAAGTAACATCTGTGATCAGTCAGATCCTGCTAGGCCAAAATGCTCAGCCAATTCAACCATGTCGGATTTGGTTTTGCCGGCAAGAGACATTATTTGTGCATTCAACTACAGTTGCTGTTGCCTCCACAGGAGAAAGGACTTGGTTTTGTATTTTAAGCATGCTTTCAATGCACTGTCAAAACGAGGTGGTATATTTGTAATGGATGTGTATGGTGGCACATCATCTGAACGCAAGCTACGTCTGCAGAGGAGGTTCCCCAGCTTCACTGTGAGTGATGTGTTAGTTATTAGCCCTTATACTAGTTATGAATCCACTAAATGCTATCTTCTTGCATACCAGATAGAAATGTGGTAGGCATATAATGCCCTGAAAAAACTGCATTCTTTTTTATGAAAATTCACACTATCTGCTTGTAGAATCTGCTTATTCCAACATAAAGATGTTGCAGTAGTAGTAGTATGCAACATAAAAGAATGTTTTAGTCCGAAATACAATTTTCTATTGACCATGCCTCCTTTTTATAGATTCTCAAGCAGTTAGCTATACTTTTATACAACTTCAATCTAGCTATTCTGAAGTAACTGTAAAGTATCTGTGCTATGTTGTTACCCTTTATGGTGAGATTTTGTGCCTCCTTTTTATGACTCAATGTCCATTTCACTTATCAGTCATATAGGTTTTTCCCTTGTGTAGTTTCTGCTAGTTGAAATAAACAACAGATAGAAGAGTTCGATAAGTGAAATGAGAATGAGATTATATATAGATTTATATTACTGTTCTTACATACAAGATGCAACTATGCATTCAGTATTTCTGGGAGCAAGAAGAGTTCGATATCATAAGTCGGCAAACAAGGATCAGTCTCCACTTCCAAGCTGGAAAGAAGCAAATGTTACGGCATGCTTTCACGTACCATTGGCGCCTGTAAGTTGATCACATACTACTTGAGAATGGTATATTTCATAATTATTATTGCTCTCCTGTTTCCTTAGTGGATCTTCATCGTGTTATGGAAAACCTGCAAGGTTGTAACTGTCAAAAAGAACTATAGAAATTCTTATTAAAATATAAAGTTGAAAATATTTTGCTTAGTCCGGTCCTCCGGTCTACAGGTTCAGGGGGGAAACTAGATTGGTATTAATATCATGTGCAAGGTGTTTATAATATATGTGTATTAGTCAAGGGTATTGTAGTCATTTCCCGTTTCTAGGCTAATCTTGTAGTCTATATTTTCCCTTTGGGCCTAACTCAAGATAACAGAGAGTTCATTCCCATTTACATCTTCTTCCCAAATTATAACACAGGGAACAACCAAAGGCAATGCCACTTTATTACCTCTGTGATATATTGATACCAACCACTTCTGCATCTACTATATCTCTGAGGAGATTTTTCATGTGCTATATCTTTGCACTGTTCATAATGAAGAGTATGATGTACAGGATTGTTTTTCAAGTGCTGTGTGTAACACACCCTACACTACCTGCATGACTTCCTCTCATGTTAACTTTGTTTTAAGAGTTAGTATCAGGACATCTTAGTCCTGCGCAAAGAGGAAGGATATCTTCAAATTCGAAATTCATGTTGCTCCTTTGTAGGTGGTCGATACCAGAAATCAAAGACTGCTTGGAGGAAGCTGGATTTAAATCAATCCATGTCTGGATCAGGGAGATGCCAAATACCCAATCAAGTGGAAATGCTAAAGAATATAATGCCAACCGTGATGTGAAGTATGAAGAATTGCAGCATTTCAATCAAGCAGATGCTTGGAATGCATATGTTGTTGGAGTAGCAAATATCTAGATGATTCATGCTACCTTCTTTTTTTTAGAGAGAAGATGTTGGAAACCTTTGCAGTTTTCCGTTCTGATGCTATCCGGTCAGTTCATCTGCTGCTGCCTGCCGGAGTAATGTCTTTTTATCTCACAAGTGCTTAACATGGATTCCCTTCTCGTTGCAACTAGAATGTGTAATTGCTCCACTCTATGCCAGGAAACTAGGAAAGTTGTATGTCTTGGGCTATGATGTTTGTTCTAGATGAGATGCTAGCTAACATGTAGTATCATCATATCTGTACCGATCAAATAGATAGCAGTCAAACCCCAAAGACATTCTACTGAAGATGGTGATTCACTAATTCTTGATGCAGTCATACAGGGGTTGTATGTCCAGTCAGTTTCATTCAGCACTAACCTTTTCAGGTTTGCATGCCAATGGTGTTCTGTGCTGATTAACTTCCTGAGCCACTGAGTCCCCTAAGAGGCTAAGATATGCTGTCAAATGTTTGATTAAACTGAACGAGTTACCAGATCATTTCCTCTCCGCAATAATCTCTGCATTGTGAACATCTCTTCTGGCAGCAGATGTCCTCCACAATAGAATCTGTGAACCTTCCATCAACAGCATCCTGCATCCTTCAAATCATCCATGCTCATTCACAATTACTCGCTAGGAACGCGGGAGATCAAGAAAATACTATTTGGTTACAGTTGTACTTGTAGTTGTAATAGGTGGTAGGGGGTGGAGTTAGAGTAGGACTCTGTAACCTGGCAACTCTCTTAAATAGAGAGGCAGGGAGATGATGGTGGCGTGGCCATGTACTCATAGCAGCTAGGAGCTATATTGGTTGGGGAGGAGCGCCCATGATCAGAACCCCGGGACATAGGCTTCGGCTAAACCTCGTTAACAAATATCGTATGTTCTTGTGTCGTTATCTAGTGTGTCTGGGCGATCATTGATTGAAGCAATTGGAAAGATTAGTCATCGTTCTGTTATATCGACTACTACCTCCGTCCCAAAATTGATAGCCAAAAGTTGTTATATTTTGGGATGAAGGGAGTAACTTTTATAACAAAAATAAGGTCTACAAGCTGCAAACATCCTGATTCAATCATTTCCATTTGAGTTTTCAGACATGCAAACACAAAGTGCTTTGCTGGCTCTGTAGAGCTGAAGCCGACGACAAGCCACTCCGAACAGTCCAAAAAAAAACATTACGGTACCTTATGCATTTGCATTAAAATTTTAAATAATATAGATAATTATACGTATGTCCAAAAATTAAAAACGTTATTTATTAGAAAACAAAGTGTCCAAAAATTAAGAGTGTTATCTATTAGAACACGGAGTGTTCAAAAGTTAAAGCATTATCTCTAATAAAACGGAGGAATACGACTTTTTCAGGATCAGGCAGAGTCCAACATGGCGTGTCCAACATGGTAGTAGCGCCATTCCACACGCCTGTATATAACCGCCCCCATTGCTCCCCAGGACAACATGGAATGCATCTTTCTACTAGAAGATAGAGCTTTCTCTGCCACGAAACATTCAGCTTTACTGGATACCGTCTACAGCCGTCTCCATTCAAATCGTTTCCTTTCCATGATGGTGTGACAGAATTGGCTTTTGTATCGTGTTCGTTCGTCCAGTCATTTTCGTGTGCTAAGCTTCGCAGGTCACAGACATGCCTCGTCAAATTTGGTTTTAGTCATAGACATCACGTAAAATCGACCAACTGCTCGGCAGGCCAACAGTAATGATCTCATGATCACCCAGCTGAAACTAATCTTGGCGTGCAATGCATTCGCAACAACACTTTACGCCAGCTAAAGAGCGAGCGAGCACTGAACTGAAGGTTCCGATTTCCATATAAATCCTGAGCTGATCAAAGTGCTTGAAAAAAGATTCTTAGTGCTTGCCATTGTGGATCCCGACTAGATTAGAAGATGCGAGGCCGAGGATTATGGTGGGGGAAACACACTGCAAAGAATAAATAATCACTGGAGTTCTAGTTGTCGCAGTGGTGGACAGAGACAGATTAATCCAGCGGCAAACGCGACGACTCCACGTTGCCGCCGTGCCAATGATAATCCGAGAAATCGAGCTGCACGGCGGAACAAAGGAGAGCGACGTAAACCGGATTAATCCAAACGGCTTCGACCATCTGAGGGGATGGAGTGAACAAGACAAGACCAAGACCAGGACGGCTGGGGGCGGCAACATCAGGGCGTGGATTAGCCGAGGCGGATTGGTTCCGGCCAAAGTTGACCCCAAGTCTACCGGGCCTAGGCTGGCTGAGTTGGAAAGAATTTAATGAATCGATTGCGACGAGTTTAAATTCTACTACTATACAGACACGTACTCCCTCCGTCCAAAAAAAAGACAAACCCTGATTTCGGTGTCCAATATTTGACCGTCCGTCTTATTTGAAAAAATTATGAAAAAAATTAAAAAGATAAGTTACGCATAAAGTATTCATCATGTTTTATCATCTAACAACAATGAAAATACTAATTATAAAAAAATTTCATATAAGACGGATAGTCAAACGTTGGCACGCAAACCCGTAGTTAGTCACACAACGAAATTTCTCTGTTTTTGTCATAGCTTGCACGCCGAAAACATACGCTACTACTAGTAGTACTAGTTCTTTTCAACGTGTAGCTTGCACACGTAAAACACTGGATGCAGGTTGTTAATACTCCGAGGAGGCCGTATAAGAGCAGGTACAATAGCAGGCTATAAGCCAGCTGCAAACATATTTTAATAAGATAAAAGATGAGAGAGAAAAGCAGCGGGCTACAAATCTGTAGCCAGCTGCAGCACGGACTCCAAGACGCAATCTGTGTATGACAGTGGGACCATATGCTAATAGTATAGTAAGCAACTATTGTATGAATTAGCTATTAAATTGGCTATAGAAGAATTAGAGCTAGTAGTTGGCTATACTATTGACCTTGCTCTAAGAGCAAGTTTAATAGTATAGCCCACTACTAGCTTCAAATCATCTATAGCCAATGTAATAGCCAATTCATACAATAGTTGCTTACTGTACTATTAATATATGGTCCCACCTATCATACACACATTACGTCTTGGAGTCCGGGAGTCCGTGCTGCAGCTGACTACAGATCTGTAGTCCGCTGCTCTTCTCTCTCTTTCTTTATCTCTTTAAAATATGTTTATAGCCGGCTTATAGCATTTTATTGTACCTGCTCTAACAATCGTAAAAAGCGTCATGTGGCGCGAGGTACAGAGTTCATTGCGTTTCTGCATGAATCACACACATCGAACCCTACGCTGGACACCACGCGGCCACGCCAAGCTAGCAACTCATACCGACGGCCCCACCTGTCATGCGTGCAGGCTTGTTGTGGGACCCACGCCCGCAGCCCTGTTCCCTGCAGAGAATCATTATACTCCCTCCAATGCACGAACCCAACCAGAGCACATTGGATCCCCCGTTCCCCCGAACCCAAAGTCCAACCAACCGCAAACTGCAAACATATCACGCTCCCTATTTTAGTACCACCTCGCGAACCGGAACGCATCGCGTCCAATAAAAAACTCGTCGCCCCACACCGCGCGGCACTCGGAGCTCAGCTCGCACGGCACGGAACGGAACACAACCACCCTCCCTGTGTCTCTCTCCCTGAGATGCGCCGCCCCCCATGCGGCGGCTCCGACCCACTTAGCCCGCGGCGGCGGATGCTGCGGCGGCGATGAAGCGGCCGCTGCGGCGCCCGTTCGCGGTGCTCCTCTTCGTCGTGCTGTGCGGCGCGGCCTCGTTCCCCTCCGTGTTGCGCAGGCGGCTGGGCCCGGCCTCCCGTGCTCGCGCCGCTGCCGCCGCTTGATCCCGCGCGCCTCAACGCCACGCTCCTCCGCTCGCCGCGCGCCGATCCATCGGAGGCGCCGCTGCGCCGCGACGTGGACGAACCGCCTCGCAGCCGCCTCCCGGCGTCCTCCGCGCGCGCCCGCTCGTGGCGCCTCCGGGGCGACAGGCACAGGCTCCACCTTCACCTCCGCCACCACCAGTTCCCCGTCTACCGGCGCGGCCACCACCCGGATCACGACCACGACCCCCTCCTCCACCCGCTCCCGCGCCAGGAGCTCCTCCTCGACCCATCCCTCCGCCGCGCGCTCCGCTCCTGGCACCGCCTCCGCCGCCACGACCCCGGCGTCCTCCGCAATCTCCCTTCCCTCCTCTCCCTCCCCGGCCGCATCCCCTCCTGCGCCGTCGTGGGCAACAGCGGCATCCTCCTCGGCGCCAGCCACGGCGCCCTCATCGACTCCCACGCCGCCGTCTTCCGCCTCAACAACGCCCGCATCTCCGGCTTCGCCGCCAACGTCGGCGCCAAGACCAACCTCTCCTTCATCAACAGCAACGTCCTCCATCTCTGCGCCCGCCGTCCCAACTGCTTCTGCCACCCCTACGGCGACGGCGTCCCCATCCTGCTCTACATCTGCCAGGCCGCGCACTTCCTCGACGTCGCCTCCTGCAACGCCTCCTCCCGCTCCCGCCACGCCGCATCCATCTCCGTCACCGATCCACGCCTCGACGTCCTCTGCGCGCGCATCGTCAAGTACTACTCGCTCCGCCGCTTCGTCGCCGAGACGGGGCGCGCGGCAGAGGAGTGGAGCAGCACGCGCGACGCGGCCATGTTCCACTACTCGTCGGGGATGCAGGCCATCATGGTCGCCGTGGGAGTGTGCGACAGGGTGAGCGTGTTCGGGTTCGGGAAGGCGGCCGACGCGAAGCACCATTACCACAGCAACCAGAAGGCGGAGCTGGACCTCCACGACTACGAGGCGGAGTACGCCTTCTACCGCGACCTCGCCGACCGGCCGGAGGTAGTCCCCTTCCTCAACGACGCCGGCATCGCCGTCCCGCCTGTCGTGTTCTACCATTAGAGCGCGTGCGCGCAAGGTGCTCGACGTTATGCCACTTCTTTCCAGTGGAGGATTGTGTTGTATTAGTGGCTCAGTGTAAAATGTTGCTTCGTAAGGTGGGTTTATTTTTTGTGATTAGATTGATAGACGAATTGAAATAGTAGCGAAATTTTGATATGATGGTGGGATTGGAGGTGTGTACTAAGCATTAGGATCCCTCCATTAGCATACGAGGACGATTTCTTCCGCTTTTGGCATTGTAACTGTAATTTAGACTGATCTTTCTTCGTAATTTCATGAAGAATCAATTGTACATCTTCTATACAGCCTTGCTGCAACTTTGCTCTCCATGTTTCCCAAATGGCAAATACAACTTTAGCTTTGCATTGTGTCATCTGTGTACCTTCCAAATTCCAATTTGACTGCTCATTTCACCTCGGAAAATATCTTGTGCAAGTCCTTCCCTGCCAATGCACTTCTTCTACCTCTCTAATCCGATTGCTAACCGAAGGCTCGAAGCTTTGCACTAGGTTGGTTTGTGCATGTATGTGTTGCCAGTTGCCACTCATATGTTTTGTAGTACTATGTTCATTTCATTTTTATAAATTCTTTGCGGTGAACACACTACTATGACTTTAATGTATTACCTGTGCTGAGAAAAAGATGCTTTGATATTTCACGGAGCAACACTACAAACTTAACAGTGAATCTAGAGGATTGTGTATTTGTGTACTTTCTAGGGGTGTTTGGGAGAGAGGGGCTAAACTCTAAAAAACATACTCCCTCCGTCCAAAAAAAGACAAACCCTGGTTTCCGTGTCCAACGTTTGACCGTCCGTCTTATTTAAAAAAATTATGAAAAAAATTAAAAAGATAAGTCACGCATAAAGTATTAATCATGTTTTATCATCTAACAACAATGAAAATACTATTTATAAAAAAATTTCATATAAGACGGACGGTCAAACGTTGGCACGGTAACCCACAGTTTGCCTTTTTTTTGGGACGGAGGGAGTAAGTCCCTAGGTGAGGGACTTATACTTTAGTCCCTAGTTTCCAAACACCCTTATACTTAATGTTTTCCCACTGTAACTAGACGATCTCATGGCCGGCCATGATTTGATCTGACAACAATATTCTCCTTGTTTCTTTGAAGTGAATCCACCATGTTCGTGGATGCGCCAGTTCCGCACCTCATGTACCTTCACACATCATGATGAGGATACATTATGGGAGTAACCACTTCACCGTTGTTATTTAATCCAGATCAATGTGTGAAATACGGAGTAAGCGATTGATGATTTGGTCCACCGTGTTACTCCCTCCGTCATGAAAAAAACGAATTTAGTATTGGATGTGATATATTCTAGATCCAGATTCGTTGTATTAGGATGTGTCATATCCGGTACTAGGTTAGTTTTCGAATTTAGTACAGGATGTAACATATTCTAGATCCAAATTTGTTGTATTAGGATGTGTCACATCCGGTATTAGTTGGTTTTTTTTATAGAACGGAAGGAATACACATCTGCTGATCCGCTAACATCACGCGGTGGTTTATTAAGTTTAAGGAAACTCCCGGCATGATATTGAGTGTGCTGGAGCTTATTTTAAACTAAAAGTACTAAGTACTACAAATTATAAAAACTTTATATCACTTTTGACATTTCTCCTTGTCTTAAGGACTCTTCTGTTTGTATCTTTCCGATCCCGCCTAGTGATTGACTCAAATAATCGTCCCTATTATAGTGATCGAAGTGCTAGCGTGTACTGATACTGAGGGCCTACTCTCTTGAAATGGGGAGGTTCTTTTATGAACTCGGGATCCATACATAAAATGATCCTGATATAGTATACTCCTACTTTGAAATGGCTATCCATTTCGATGAATCATATGCTAAATTGTTAATGGTTGCACTTGGTCAGGATATCCGGATGCTCTAATTTGCTTGTATTGCTTAATTTTTGACAAATATCACTTGAAAGTTTCCTTTTCATATAACCATTCGAAAGGAGTAGGAGGATTTGCCTGTATACATACAATCTGAATCTTGTGTTTAGATCTCAGTATGAAATATGTATTTGATTGCATGCCTCAACTTGTTACATGCCTACACCTAGATTAGGCACGCCACAGTAGACACTCTTTGATTCATGTCATATTGAGTTTCTTCCAGCTCCATGGTGAGCATTTGAGATGCAAGTAGTACATGTATAGCCCACATGTGAGACCACTTGTTAGCTGTTACAGTACAATCAATAGAGTAAATGAGTAATATTACCACTATGTACTGGGGTCTGAGTAGATAGATGGTCCTACTTACTTTACTGGGGCTTTGGTTGAAACTTGGAACGACGACCACGCATATGTACGTCTAGTTTTACAGCATGAACCTACTACTACTACCAGGATTGATTTAAAGGACGCGCCCGTGCTACTGCAGTTAGCATTAAAAGAATACTCGAATCAGTACCTAAAAGCTGCTTATCGCTTGCCTGACAAGGAACTTTTGCAACTTCTGCCACTAATCGGTGGTGGCTCGTATCCTAGGCTGTGTTTGGATCTAAACTTCAGTCATTTTTCATCACATCAACCTGTCATACACACACAACTTTTCAGTCACATCATTTCCAATTTTAACCAAAATCTAAACTTTAGATCCAACTAAACACAGCCCTAATAAAGTGATTTGACAGCCTAGTCATGTTTTGGAGCTCGCTGATGCTCCCAGCCTTCCACCAGTCCTTGCCGGCTTCGTGGTGCATCATGCTTTGTTGCTGCTAGTGCTGCGGTGACATTGGAGTGCGTATGTCAGGTACAGATTGCCAGTTTATGGCTGTAGTCTGAAGTCTGAACTCCGCAGCTGAGCAGACGAGTAGTATATACGGTACATCTGTATATCCCACGTTTTGCAAAACTAGTCATTTTATCGCTTTGGTTACCTTCAACCCGATGTGGACTCACCACCAACTAGATCAGGCCGATTGTCGATCGATCGATCGCCGTCGAACGTTGCGACAGGTCTCTACAACCGACAGCGAAGGACGACCAATGGTTCCTATATGGTGGCTGTTGATGTTCTAGCTTGTCCGTCGTCCCTGCGTAAACTTCTATCTACTCCTCTCCATAAGTCCATATATTGTCTTCGTAAACTTCTATATATATCTACTCTCTATATCTTGTCTTCTGCAGGTTGAAATACTAGTAACGAATAATTTGTACTAGCTCCCACATTATTGGCAGTCAACCTCGCGAGAATATTCTGGCGGTCGGCCGGCCGCAACTTGCCAAACATTTCGTTCTCTCTGACATATAGTACAAGGGAGTGACCAACGATTGTCGTGTTAACGTGTGCGTGCCAATCCAACCGTTTCACCTGGCAGCTGATTAACGTGCGTGCCAATCCAACCGTTTCACCTACAGCTGATTATAATCGTAATGTTTTTTTTTAAGGATAAATGAATTATTTACGAATAAAACTATTATATATGTGTATGTTGTAAGCTACTTAAAAGTTAATGATAAAAAAAATCAAAATCAACTCTAAATTTAAGATTTGAAATTTAAATTTTGGCTACGAATGATAAACTCTAGAGCAAACGATGGACCCTGGTAGAGAGCTTCTACAAGCGTGTGATCTAGGCTGGGTGTTGTACTTCTGCGTGTGCTCTAGGGTGGAATGATATAGGGTGGGTGTTGTACTTCTGCGTGTGCTCTAGGGTGGAAGTTTGTTCACTTGTGAAAGCTAGCTATGTGATAATGACTTTGTGGCTCACTTTTGCTTTTAACTAGGATATGCTCCGGTATGAAATACGGGCATGTTTGGTTCGGCTCTAGGCTCTGTTCGTTTGCCTGGGTTGGGAACCCATTCTTCTAGCACGGAAAACGAAGCAGTCCATTAGTGCATGATTAATTAATTATTTGTTAATTATTTTTTCAAAAATGGATCAATATGATTTTTTAAGCAACTTTCGTATATAAACTTTTTTAAAAAATGCACCGTTTAGCAATTTGAAAAGCGTGCGCGCGGAAAATGAAGAGGGAGAGTTGGGAACCTTGACATACGAACAGAGCCTACTCCTCGAAAAATGTAGTCGGCAGTAGAGCTATACGGAGCTAGGGGTGGACAGGAAGCTCGTGGCTCGTGACAGACTCGACTCGGCTCAGCTCGGCTCGTTTGATTTTCCTAAGGAGCCGAGCTGGCATTTTAGCTCGTTAGGATAACGAGCCAGCTCGAGCTAGCTCGCGAGCCTTAACGAGCCAGGACTTCATCAGACAACCAAAATTTTTTCATCATGTCACATTGAACGTTTAACACCTGTATGAAGTATTAAATATAGGCTAAAAAATAAGTATATAATTGCACATATTGCGACTAATTTGCGAAACGAATCTTTTAAGCCTAATAGCTCCAAGATTTGACAATGTGATGCTACAGTAAATATTTGCTAATACCTGATTAATTAGGCTTAATAAATTCGTCTCGTTGTTTACTGACGAATTCTATAATTAGTTTTTTTATTAGTGCCCGAACACTACATGCGACATCCTATATAATATTCGATGTGACACGCCCAAACTTTACACCCCTGGATCTAAACACAACTAGATCATCAGATCAATACTCAACTCGGTGGATACAATCCCCGAAACAGGACACTACTAGAAAAATCACTTTTTGCCACGAAAAAAATTGTGGCTTCAATACTAAAATTGTGGCAATAGATATATGTTGCCACAATTGTAAAATCGTTGCTAGCCGTGGTAATAAACAGCGTGGTAATAGGTTATTGCAACGATTTTTATTTTGTGGTAATAAATTTAGATGTTGCCACGGAATGGATGTGGCAAAAAGTCATATTGCAACACTTCACATCGTTGTAATAAAAATTATTGCCACCACTCCATATGTAGCATTAGTTTTACGTACCAAATTAAAAGTTCAAATATTAGTCTATCATCCTATCTATTTATATATACTTTTTTTTTATTTTGTGTCTTGGCTAGGATTCGAACCCAAGACCTGTCCTTCACACGCGCTCTCCTTTACCAACTCACCTACGCATCAATTCTGTTGAAAAATGCATATCGTTCCATTTGAGCTTAGCTAACTGAGATTTGAATCATAGATTTGAATATCTAAAAGATTTCAAATGAAAAAGTTATCACCTATAAAATTGTAGATCTCGTCGAGAGCTATAATTTCCATATAAAATTTGTCTCAATCCGTGTCCATATGAAAAAATTAAGTTAAATTATGAGACGGCAATTTTTTTATTGCAACGAATTTGTTGATCGTGGCAACAAAAAATAGTAAAAGTACCATGTACTACATAAATTGCCACAAAAATAAAAATTGTGGCGATAGAACATGTTTTTTGCAACAATACGATTTTTTGTGGCGATATCTCATTTTCTATTGCAACAAAAGTACTAAATAAAACAACGATTGGAGATCGTTGCAATAGAAAATAATTATTTGCCACAGAAAAATTATCATTGCAATAGTATAATATATTGCTACGAATTATTTTTTGTTGTAATAATTTGGTGGCAATAGCTCAATTATCTTGTAGTGGTCAAACGTTGTATCCATAAACTAAAAAATATTTTATAGTTCCCTAAAAAACTTTTTATAGGACAAAGGTAGTATTTTTTTTAATAAGTGGTCACAATCAATCTTTTTTTTTACCTTATCTCAAGTAGGACCCAAATTAAAGAACAAACCGTAATACATTTTTATATATGGGTGTAAGATATTCCCTCAATCGTAAAAATATAATATAGTACCCTAGTATTAGATTAATTAGACACGACTTATGTTTAGATCCATACTAGTAAGTTATGTCTAATCTAGTACTTTTGATGATTATAAGATGTAAATAACACATGGAACTTCTAATTATTCTACGAGTGAATACAACATTTATCAGGCATAAATATCGACATTATTGGCACCATACACTACTACAAAATTAATTTTTCTGGACGAAACCCCTTTTAACTTTTAGGCGTGCCATAACTACTCCTGCATGCAAAAATCGTTCTCCCTAGAGTCAGTTCAAGGGCCATATGCGAAAATGCATTTTCACAAGCGGGTCTTTAAGAGACCCACCTACAAGTCTGACATCCTTCCTCTATCCCCTCAGCACTTTTAAAATTTTCCAAGTCCCCATCCTTATCTTCTCACCTTTCTCTCTCCCCACTCATTTTTCTCTCCCTTCTCTCTTCAACTTCACCCCGCATCTCTTACTTTCTACTCAGGCTGGTGGGCTCGACTGGCGGCAGGAGCGGTGATGGGCTTGGGCAACAGTTGGAGCGGCGTCGACAAGGGCTCAAGCAAAGGGCTCGAGCGACGACGGCATTGATGAGGGCTACAGCGAGCTCCGGCGATGGTGGGCTTGGCCTCGGATTGCACAGATCCTGTCGCTTCTCCTCCCTCTCTCCCTCATCTTTTTCAATCCCGATGGCCGGAGGTCACGGGGCGGATCTGTCAGCCATGGGCTCGGGCGACGGCGGTAGATGTGATCGAGCTTGGGTGGCAGCGGGCTTGGCCCCCAACCGCATGTATCCTAGTGCCTCTCCTGCCTTGCTCCCTTGTGTTCTTCGATCGATCCCAATGGCCGGAGGTTGCGAGGCGGCTGCGAGCTCGGACGGCCAGTGGACGTAGGATCCACCGACGCCAGCGAAGGAGTGGGGGTGGCGGGGCTAGGACTTCGGGTTTTGATTTTTGGGCGGGTTTTATATTTTATATTTTATTTTTAGGTGGACAACATAAGCAACCACACGCGAAAAACGGATTTCGTGTGCGGATGCACCACCGCATGGAAAAATCATTATTTTCACTGACATCTCTGGGTGGATAGATGGCCCCCACATGGAAAAATAGGTTTTGACATGATAAAAAAATATTATTTTAAGTAGTGATAAAGTACTTTATCTTTTTTCCTTATGTTTTTTCGCCATTTAATTGGATCGTATAGAAGGAGCCAGCTGAGAATTTCCCTTTTTTTATAAAAAGTGCAAGAAAGTCTGTAAAAAAGTTGTACCAGAACTGACTGAGCTTCCTTTTGGGTGAAATTGGTTTGCTACCATCTAAAAGTCCTTACTTTAACAAAAATGATATTTCCTATGCCAACTTATCTCATTCTATAGTTAGTTGTTACCACATATCTTATTTTGATTATTTAATATGTTTTACGACATGTTACCGTAGCGTTAGCACGGGCATGCTACTAGTAATAAAAAAATTTCATATAAGACGGACAGTCAAAGTTGGACACGAAAACCCATGGTTTGTCTTTTTTGGAACGGAGGGAGTACATAAAGTACAGATAACCCAATGCATTCAGACAGCTATGTATTGTCGTTTTTAATGGAGACTTTGACTGATCAGTGAAAGAATACTGTATAGTACCTTCAACACGGTGATTGACAGGAGAAAGTTAAGTACTCCATCGCTCTATCTCAAAATAAATCAACATCCTAATACAATAAATCTGATATAAAGTATGTTTCAATTTGTTATACTTTGTACTAAGATATATGTAACGCCCCGCTTTTCGCGAGACGTTAAAAGCTAATTTATTAAAAATCCTAATTGCGAAAATTTCGTTCTTTGAGTGTTTGAGTCTAAGTTGTGCCATAGATCTCAATTAAAAATCCCTCCCTTGTCTCCATACCCTGTTATCAAAGATCGTCTCCTCAAAATTTCCATCCCAATATAATCCCGAAGTTCGATCCCTTCTATTCGGAGTTCCATCCTGAAACCCCACCTGTGATCTTTGTCGAATGCCCGAACCCTAACTCCGTCCAAGGATTCACCTTCGCGTCATGAACTCTCTCCTTGGTTCCTTCAAACCGATTCTCAAATTCGAATTCAACCTCTCAGGTTTTGATTCATCTATCTTTCTCTCAGTTTTGGTTCGTCAATCTACCCTTGTTTTCTTTCTCGAACTTCTGACCCAAGTCTGAATATGCAAATCGAGATCACTTCCACCCTTGAACTCTAAACCCCAAGATTCAATCCCTTTCGCCTTGAGTTCTCCCCAAAATGATTTTCGTTCCGAAATAATCTCGAAGTCCGAACCCTTCTATTCAGACTTCTCTCCAAAATCCTTACCCACATATCTCGTTGAGTAGTCAAACTCAAACTCCCAAGTTACACTCTCTTTCCCTAAATTATCCATCTCCCTTTGACTCGTCTCCGAATATTGTTCCCTTCCTTGACTCCTTCCTATTCTCCCGAGACCGAGTATCAACCTCGAAATTCGAATCCAGACTCCAACCCTAAAACCTCCCAATTAAATCTCTCTGTGAAAGTCTATTTAACCTCCCTCATAGGTTGGATTCCTTCATCCTTTTTCCGGTCCACCTCTTCCTTCTCTTCCATCCCATATCTCTCTGGGTCTCGACCTATCCATCTGTCTAACCGTCCCTCTACCTATCAACCTGTCTTTCTGTCTATCTATCTATCCATGGCATTCTACCGCTATCTCCCTTGTTCCATTTTTGAATAATGATCTTCCCTTTTTGAAATCCTCTGAAATAATCCTTCGTGCCGCCAAATATAAATCTATCCCAAAAATACCAAAATTCCCGCTTTAAAGCCCCACCTTGGTCAAATCCCAACTCAAATGCCCCTCAAATTCCTTAAAAGGAAGTTCCTGAAAAAGTCTATTTTATCTCCCTCGTGATGATTTGGGCCGAAACCTGCCGCTGGCCCATCTCTCCTCAGCTCCCTCCATCTCCACGTGCGCCGCATGTGACCACCGAGAGACCAGTGAAAATTATAGTGTGACACCATGAAAAATTGTTTTTCTGGTAGCTAGTGGTTATACAGTCTTTTTTCTCTAACTAAAGATGGAATGGTGACAGGGATTCGACTATATATATACTAATTAATATTACCTATACTTATGTTCAAGTGGGTGACGTTGCACTTGCGTTAAGGTTAATTAACACAGCATCTGTGGACAACCTTGGACAAAGAACATTATTTCACATGCAACAGGTTAGTGCCTGAAGGTTACAGTTTTTTTTTTTAAAAAAAAAGTATATCTTCATGTCTTAACAAAATCATCTCGATCAATCGGAGTTATGGATCCAGTCAACCAAAACACTAGCATAATAAATCTTAGCTACTAAGCTATGTTAGTTACAGATTTTGCACATTTCTTCAAGATATATATACGAACGGAGAGAGAGCTTGGTGGAGCGATCGATGAGCTGCCTGCGACTATGGTTGTGCAGCAGCAGCTGACAAGTAGGATAGCAAAGAAAAACATCTACCTTTACATTTAAAATCAAATGATATATTTAATGTGAGAACCAAAAAGAATATCAAGTAATTAAATAGTTTAGAGATAAATAAACATTGCCACCACAACTGCACTCAGTAATTAAAAATTCTTTAATCTTAAGGGACTACTAGCCTTAACACTTCCAACTTTCCAAGTTACAAACCAGCAACCACACAAAGTGTCTTTTTTTTTGTTGGATATCTTGTCTTGCCAACACAAAAGGTGTAACTAATGGTCCAAACTACTAACTTTGGGTACCACGTACCAAAAAAATATATATCATCTATACTAATTGATGTTTCAAATACGAATAATACTCCCGGTTTCTCAAATAGACGATGTCTCAGAAAGCAATTAAGCACAAAAACTACAAAAATCTTAACTCGCAATTATGTGAAAAAATTATATGAATATTACATATGTAGAAATGGCATTGGTAAATTTTTATCATGAAAACTATTTTGATGTAGCTGTACTGATAGTATCATATAAAACAAACAACTCGTAAATTAAAGTATCCCTAGTAATTAAATTTTGTATAATACAACTTCGTGTTCCCATCTACCCTAGGATCTGATGTGTTAGATTGGAATGGACAATATTGAAAACTAGTAGGGACCCCGCGGCAACGCCGCGGACGCCAAAAAGCAAACATCAATAAAAATATCTATCACAACAATTACTCAAACATTAAAAGATATATATAACATTAATCTCAATTTCAAGTGATGGAAGAACGAATTGATTACATGGTGTATGAATAGATACGATGGAAAATATCGGTATATGAAGATGTTTGTTGGCAGACTGCTTGGAGGTGCCAGACTTTTATTGTGATTAAAATGCAGCACCTAAGGATGATTTACAACAGATGTTATATTATTGTAGAAAATAATTAGGAAAGTGAAGATATGCTATTTCGGAAGATAAGAAAGGAAAATTAAGGCAAAATAGCACTATTCAATAGGATTAACTAAGATCAAAGATCTATAAAGCTGATGCTGCTAGAGATGACGACTCTAACTGGGAAAAAATGTAGTTGATCCCAGATTAATTAGCAACAAATTTGTACCCCTGCTTAATACCTTTCCATTTTCCCATAACAACAGTAATGTAGCCCAACAAAAATCTAGCTCATGCTAGATTAGCAACAATAGTACCTCAGTTTAATACCTTTCCATTTTTCCATAACAACAGTAACGTAGCCTAACAAAAATGTAGCTCACGTCAGATTATCAACAATAGCTGACTGACTAATGCAATTTTTCATGGCACATGTTTACCCTGAAAATAAGGAGCATAGCAAAGTAGTAGACATTCAGAGTAATAATAATTAAGAGCTATAGGATTTCAACCATAAGTGTTCGTTCATAGTCTGAATTGCAGTTTTATGTAAAGCAAAAGGATTTTAAGAAGCAAACACCATATATATGACAACAGCTATTTACATTAGTGGCTATAATGCAGAGGTTCTAAACAAATGGTGTTGCTTCTAAGGCTAGGGGTGCATACTGATGCCATCCTGGAGATATAACCAAAAGGGACAGTCATGCATGTAGCAATGTCATGTCATGATCCACACGTGCACACAAAAAATAACGCATACCACATGGCATATATCCTGGCAGTTTAGGATGCACCCTGTGAACGGAAAAGGAACAATTTAGCTGGATGTGATACGAAGGTAAAGCTGGATATAGACAATTTAACAGAGAAACTAATAGAACTTTTCTATCCATGTGAATTGAGAAAGACAAAAAAAAAATTATATAGCTAGCTCATGTGCACCTTTAATACTCACCTAGAGAGAAGGAAAGGGGTTGATGGAGAGGTGGGTACTTCTCAAGAGGAAAGAGGTGGGTACTTGTATTGTTGTATACAAAACAGTCAAAGCAGGCACATTTGACAGGTGTACTGCATGGAGTGGATGAAGTAGTGGATCTGCAAAATATGAGAATATTGATTTTTGCATGACTCTGTAACTATACCACAACAGAGGTAATGAATAAAAATAATATGCATGATGATGGAAAGACATCTCAAATATGAAAAGATTGTCCTACCAATAAAAGCATTGCACAGTTTTGTATAGTTTAGGGGGTGAGATTTATGGTATTGAGGATAAGGATGTGAAACAAACTCGGTGTAAAGTTGAGGAATGGCAGATGAACTTATTCCTATCGATATTTGTTTCAGCCCATAACTCAGAATGCTCGACGGCCTTTGAACAGCTGCATTAACTGGTCTGAGTAAGCCTGCTGCTACATCGTGGACTCAGATCTGTACGTCTCAAAAGAAGCCCAGCTGGGAGAGAGAGCCCGGTGGGATGTTGCCAACTCAGCTCTTATCCAGCGTCGTCGCCGGTGGCGACAGTTTTAGGGGGTGGAGCCCAGTTATTTCACAGAAGCAAAGTGTAGCAACTTTCACAAGTTATTATTTATCCCTTTGTTTCTATTAGAGTGGTGAGCTTGTTGTAGCCGGTCCTAATGTTGTGTTTTAATTTTATAATGAATTACAGTTTGGGTCATGTTTTATTACTAAAGTTTTACTTTGAATCATGCTATACCCATTTTTTTTATTTTGGATTAGGTAACCTTACCTTTGTTGCATAATGGATCACCCTAACTTTTTTCCCTAGCTATGTCTAACGTCTCCTTCGACAAAAGTATGGTATGCGTATAGGTATGAAAATTCACCGGCGTATCGTTAACGATTTGCTCAAAGTCATTGCAGTGCTGAAGATGTGGTTTGGGGTAGTCTATTGTGCCATAAAGGTAATTTTACTAATCCAAATTAAAGTGAAAAGATTGGATATATGGTGGTCCAAAGTAAAACTTTAGTAATAAAATACGGCTCAAAGTGAAATTAACTTTTTATTTGTAATAGAAATGTTTTACGTCACCAACCTTCATGGTTTACAATCTCGATTGGCTAGCGGTTTTCAAGCCCTAGAAGACATTGATTTTTTTCCCTTTTTGCTAAATTCGAATGGATTTTTGACAAATTTATAGTAAAACCGTTCGAGATGCACGTTTCGAGCTGAATAATTATCTGAAAATCGCATGATAGAATTTCATAAAGTTTAACTTAAATATATCCAAAACGACCCTTTCTTTTTCCTTAGGAATTAAATCTTAATTAAGTTTTGCAGCATGTACATACGACAATGTTCATGAAAGAAAAATCATACTACCTCTGTCCCACTTTAACTACAGATGTATGTTTCCATATCTAACGTTTAACTATTCATCTTATTTGAAAATTTTGTGAAAAAAAAATTAAAAAAATAGTCACACATAAAGTACTATCCATGTTTTATCATCTAATAACAACAAAAATAGTAATCATATATTTTTTTTAAATAAGACAGATGATCAAACGTTGAACATAAACAGTGTAAAACCACGGTCTTTTTGGGATGGAGGTAGTAATATATGAAATAATATAACATCAAATAAACTTATTATAGAGGACAGGAAGATACGAGGAAGACCAAGGGACAAGAAGATACGATGAAGACCAAGCTATCCTCTACACAGTAAACAATCGTTTTCTGTCTCTTACGAATTTTCTTCCCCTTTGGATACCCATCGTTGAAACAGGAAGTCAGGAAGTCATGAACCCTAGAGATGCTGACGGACAAAACTCTCTGCATCACCATTAATTCGGAAGGATTCAGCGTATAAGTACCCCAAGTGTTCACCTCTCTTCTGCTTCATCTCCTCGATCCATTTCGATCTCCCCATACTCATCTTCCGTTTCAGCATTCAAATAATTAAGGTGAGATTAACACAAGTCCCAGACTTTTCATTTAACTTATAATACTATAGTTGCCATATATAGTACTTGGTATATATGGTAATTAATCCTTGTGCGCTGACACTGATCAAGTTTTCCTAGCTAGAATTGTATAGGCACGCACTATTTTGCAATCCAATAGCTTAGATTTTTGTTTTCCAACAGGCTTGCGCATCGATATATTAGACGAAAAATAACTAAGAATTTCATGCATGCATGATCAGCGCATAAATTTAATTTCCATCGATCTAGAAGTGATTTGTTTTTTGAATTTTCTGAAAAAAAAAGAAATGAACTTCTTGTTGTAAAGTTAATTAATCCTGCAAAACTCGCGTGTTCTAGACGTGCTTAATATAGCAAGGCTCGAGTAAAACCAGGTAAGATTTGTCAGCTTAATTTGTCTATCTGCATATTAGCATATGGAGTATATATGTTGTCTACTTATCTAAAGATCTTAATTCTGATGTTGTACATGTGTGTTAATAATCTGCAGATGGGGGCTTCTATACTGGTCATCACGGTAGACCTGAAATGCTGCCGCTGCAGGGCGAAAATCACCAAGGTCCTGGACTGCCTCAAAGGTATATATAAACTAGCTAATTTCTGCATGAAACCGATCGACCTTAATATAAGTTGAAACCCAAGAATATTGCGAATATTTTCAGGTTCCAAAATATAATAGCATACCGGCCAGGTTGATTAGTGGTTTAATTCATTTGATTGTTTCTCATCGTACATGAAATTATATTACGAACTAATCAGTAATTTTGAGGGGAAAAAAATTCTCAATGAGAAATTTTACAATACTTGAAAAAGTATATTAAGGTATGTAAATTTTACACTAAATTTTTTTACCTTGTGATACTTAAGTATTTAAAGGTATCAAATTTTACAATAAGAAAAGGAGAGGAATACAGGACAATCGTACGGGATGATACTTACTGGGTATCAGTCAATACCTACCAAGTATCAGACAATACCTTAGAGGTATCATCCCGTTCAAACAGGGTATTAACTGATACCTATCAGATAAGGTATCATGCACCGTTCAAACGAAATACCGTCCTATAGTATTTCCTAAAATATAGATAACTTAGGATGATAAAATGACCATCGATCATTTCTGAAAACGTGTGCGATCGATGCAGAGGAGTACTGCATCGAGAAGACGGAGTTCGAGGAGAAGGACGACAAGGTGATCGTGCGCGGCAAGTTCGACGCCGGCAGCCTCCGCAACAAGATCTGCTGCAAGGCCGGCGGCAAGGTCGTCAAGGACATCAAGACCGTCGACGCTTGGCCGCCGCCCAAGGAGCCGGAGAAGAAGAAGAAGGACGAGAAACCGGTGTGCAAGCTGGTGCCGTTCCCGGTGCCGTACCCAGCGCCGCCGCCGCCGCCGGCGTGCTGCCCGCCCAGTACCCATCAGTGCTACCACTGCTGCCCCGCGCCGCCGAAGCCGAAGCCGAAGCCGAAGCCGTGCGAGTGCACCCACCACTGCGGCGGCCATGGCGGCGGCTGCAATAAACCTGCAGTCTCGCCGTGCGGCGGCGGGTGTTCGATCAGCGACGGCGGCGCCTGTGGCGCCAGCTGCAAGCCGCCGCCGGCGATCTGGCCGCCGCAGCCTAGCTTCTACTACTACCCGCCGCCGCCGTGCGGGGGATACAAGTTCGCCTGCGAGGAGAACTCCGACGTGTGCGCCATCATGTGAGACGAAATTAATTAAGCTGCTGTTTGCTTTGACGTCGACGTACACGGTGCTTCGCTCTTTGCCTCGGAAGTCGGGATAATAATGACGTCATCTGTGTGTATATACTTACGTACGTATTGCTATACCTATAATTGTTGTTATGTAAAATTACTAGTCCATGCTATATACCGTACGTTCTAAAAAGAAAGACCCTACGTACAATATATATATATATATGCTATATACAAAACAAGAACGATTTCCAATATGGTCATGTCTACAAGTGATCGTGTGATTGTGTTATTAGTTTGTGTATATATATGTAATTTTCCATTTGCTTTGACCAATAAATAATGCACCTAGTGCTTATACTACTTTTACGTACGTAATGTATCTCTTGCATATCTGTGGTAGTGTTTTTTATTATGTGCACTTCGATGTAGAAAACCGAATATCTAACATATAAATTAATTTTGTTACAAATAAGTAGTATCAAAAAGTACAAGGATAGTGAAGCGATGGCGTCGTCGGTCTGTATGCCAAGTCGAGCCCTTCTGCCTAGCTTAGGACTGCAATCAATAATCCATTTTGCTTTCACCACATCAATTACACGCTATTTGCAGTGAGCCATGCACACAGCTTCCAAAAATATACCATCGAGCTGATCGATCGTTGAAAATATGGTTATAAATCAACATATTTTAATCCAAAATGTTAAGACAATAATTATGGCATAAGCAGTGTAGGGTGATCTAGTGACAACATGTAACATAACCAGTAGCATACTAAAGACATCATGCGCATCATAAATATCAGGAACAAGAGCATAGCAGTAACGCAGTAGCATGCTAAAGGCATCATGAATATCAGGAACAGGAACAAAGTAATGCGCTAACAGCAGGAACAGGAACAAGAGAAGGATATACCCCGAGAATGGCCCTCCGCTGGATTGTGAGGCAGAATTGCCTCCGTTGGTGTTGTTGTTCGCGCCACCGGCTCCAGCTCCTGGCGCACCACCTCCGGCTCTAGGCGCGCCATCTCCTTCTCCAGCAGCAGCAGCGCCGGCGGCAGCTCCGGCTCCAGGCGCAGACATGGTGGGCGAGAACGAGCAGTCGTGCAGGAAGCACTCCCCAAAAACCTGATCACCCACCTACCTGGTGCAGATCTCAGGCGAAGGT
The DNA here is from genome assembly GCA_009805545.1 of Oryza longistaminata. Lineage (NCBI taxonomy): Eukaryota > Viridiplantae > Streptophyta > Magnoliopsida > Poales > Poaceae > Oryza > Oryza longistaminata. Next base: position 6,503,878 of record CM020181.1, read on the forward strand.
GTGCTTTCGGAGGCCCTGCTCCTTCCAATCTCTCGTGCGCGCAAGCGATCAGAAGTGAGGAGGCGAGAACAGCACAGGCACAGAGGAGGAGGAACTAACACCGGGAAAAGAAGCAAGCGGATCGTTCTAATCGGACTCGCGGCCTCCTTATCTATCAGGAGAGAGGCAGTCGTGGGTACGTGGGATCGTGGACGCGCAGTTGCGGAGGCAGTCGTGGGAACGTGGGTTAGTGGCTACAAAAGAGTAGCGACGTGACGCACGCACGCCCGCCCGCCAGCCACGCCTCGCCCAGCCCACGCCCACCGTTGGTGTTGTTGTTCGCGGCACCGGCTCCAGCTCCTGGCGCACCACCTCCGGCTCCAGGCGCGCCATCTCCTCCTCCAGCAGCAGCAGCGCCGGCGGCAGCTCCGGCTCCAGGCGCAGACATGGTGGGCGAGAACGAGCAGTCGTGCAGGAAGCACTCCCCAAAAACCTGATCACCCACCTACCTGGTGCAGATCTCAGGCGAAGGTGTGCTTTCGGAGGCCCTGCTCCTTCCAATCTCTCGTGCGCGCAAGCGATCAGAAGCGAGGAGGCGAGAACAGCACAGGCACAGAGGAGGAGGAACTAACACCGGGAAAAGAAGCAAGCGGATCGTTCTGATCGGACTCGCGGCCTCCTTATCTATCAGGAGAGAGGCAGTCGTGGGTACGTGGGATCGTGGACGCGCAGTTGCGGAGGCAGTCGTGGGAACGTGGGTTAGTGGCTTATACTAAGTGTTGGTCAAATGTTGAAAAGTTGAATCTTGACATGCGTGCACGCCTTATATTATGGGACAAAGGGAGTAAGATATTTTGCACATACTTCCTCCGTTTTATAATATATGACGCCATCAACTTTTAAGGTATGTTTGACTATTCGTCTTATTAAAAAATATATGTTAATTATTATTTATTTTATTATGACTTGATTTATTGTCAAATGTTTTTTAAGCATGATTTATTTTTTTATTTATATAAATTTTGAATAAGACAAATGGTCAAACGTTTGTCAAAAAATTAACGGAGTCATATATTAAAAAAGGAGGTAGTATATTATATGGGTGAAATCACTTATATATTTTAGAACGGATGTAGTAGATGATACTCATTGCTCACTGTCAAATGGGAGACTATCAGGATTACTGTAGGAAGAAAAGATGAATAATTAAAGCCAGGGCATGATTGCTCGCTCTCTTACTAACTACTCCATCCACTACTACAAAATTGGCTATCTATGTGAGACCCACTTTAAATTGCAGGCGAACCATAACTTCTCCACATACAAAAATCAATCCCCGAACACAGTTCGATAATCACGTACGAAAATAAGGGAGAGGTCCGTAGGTGAGCCTCTTAACAAGCCAGCATGTGCGGACGTCTTAAGAAATCTGCGTACGAATATACCCCTCTCGTTTTTTCCCACTAAGTCCTCACGTCCCCATCCCCCCACTCCCACTCCTCCCTCCCCCTGCACTCTCACTCCTCTCTATCCTCGCACTCCCACTCCTCTCCCGCCACTCCTCCCCTCTCCTCTACTCCACGAGAGAATGGCGGGCGAGGGCGAGGACGTTAGTGGGCAATGGGAAGGGCAGATCCGGCGGCCCCTCCCCCTCCCGCGCGAATGGGCCACTTCTACACACCCCACGCGCGCGGGTCCACTAGTGGCGGTGACGGGAGGGGCGGATCCGACTCCAACGTCCCCCTCCTCATCGTCACGGGTATAGCAAATCAAAACGTCATGATTAATCATTCTGAACCGCGTGAAGGAAAATTTTTTTGTCATTATGATGCTTCTATACAATGTCTTGATGTCATATCAAGAGATTGGTAGAAAGTTTTTGGTATGCTTCAGTTCTCATGCATTGGATTAGGTAAAAGAAGGAGATGTGGCTACATCTCCCTAGAAAGAAACTAATTGTTCAGATTTATTGAAATCCACCCGGTGGATTTGGCACCAACTGCAGGGATCTGCACCCGTGCAAGGGGGTGTCTTAGATTCAAATCCCACCGTGACAATCGGATAAAACCTCATCAATCCTAGTTTTGAAACCGGCATTAATGATGACCTCCCATCAGTACCCGAATATTAGTACCGAAGAATGTGTGTCTTGGGTAAGTGGCATCGATGTTTGAATGGGGAAAACATAAAAGATCTTTGATATCCCCGTGCAAATGCAAATCTAATGGCCAAATATTAATTCTAGGTAACATGCGCTTCTTGTGGTAACAAAGAATTATCGCTAATATTAATTATTAGTTAGTGTGGATCAATTATATTTTTGGGTATATAGGATTTGTGTGCATAGGCAATACAGTACATTTATAGTTATGGTTTAAGAATGAAAATGATCAAACGGTCTTTTTTTTTTAGAATTACGTAGTACAACGCAGACACTCACAACGCACGCGCACTCACCCCTATGAACACACGCACACAAACCTTTTTTTTCTTTAATGACGTGGCTCGATCCAAGTTAATTCAGTAATTCGGAGATGAGGAAGTATATGTTTGGTCTTCTATATCAAAGTGCACATAATCAAAACCACATGCAACAACAGATATGCAGATATATTACTTACGTAAAAGCAGTATAAGCAATAGGTGCATTATTTATTGGTTCAAAGCAAAAGGAAAAATTAATATATAACCAAACTAATAACCATATATTCGAAATAACACGGTCACTTATAGACATGACCATATTGGAAATCGTTCTTGTTTTGTACTATATATAGTGTATATATATATGTATAGTAGGGACTTTTTTTTAGAACTGTATATAGCAGGGACTAGTACTAGATTTTACATACATAACAACAATTACAGGTACAGCAATACGTACGTACTACGTATATACACAGATGACGTCATTATCCCGACTTCCGAGGCAAAGAACGAAGCACCGTCGACGTCAAATTAAGCAACAGCTTAATTAATTTGGTCACATGATGACGCACACGTCGGAGTTCTCCTCGCAGGCGAACTTGTAGCCCCCACACGGCGGCGGCGGGTAGTAGTAGAAGCTAGGCGCGGCGGCCAGATCGCCGCCGGCGGCGGCGGCGGCTTGCAGCTGGCGCCACAGGCGCCGCCGTCGCTGATCGAACACCGCCGCCGCACGGCGAGACTGCAGGTTTATGGCAGCCGCCGCCATGGCCGCCGCAGTGGTGGGTGCACTCGCACGGCTTCGGCTTCGGCTTCGGCGGCGCGGGGCAGCAGTGGTAGCACTGTGGGTACTGGGCGGGCAGCACGCCGGCGGCGGCGGCGGCGCTGGGTACGGCACCGGGAACGGCACCAGCTTGCACACCGGTTTCTCGTCCTTCTTCTTCTTCTCCGGCTCCTTGGGCGGCGGCCAAGCGTCGACGGTCTTGATGTCCTTGACGACCTTGCCGCCGGCCTTGCAGCAGATCTTGTTGCGGAGGCTGCCGGCGTCGAACTTGCCGCGCACGATCACCTTGTCGTCCTTCTCCTCGAACTCCGTCTTCTCGATGCAGTACTCCTCTGCATCGATCGCACACGTTTTCAGAAATGATCGAGGGTCATTTTATCACCTAAGTTATCTATATTTAGGAAATACTATAGGACGGTATTTCGTTTGAACGGTGCATGATACTTATCTGATAGGTATCAGTTAATACCCTGTTCGAACGGGATGATACCTATAAGGTATTGCCTGATACTTGGTAGGTATTGGCTGATACCAGTAAGTATCATCCCGTACGATTGTCCTGTATTCCTCACCTTTTTTATTGTAAAATTTGATACTTTAAATACTTAAGTATCACAAGGTAAAAAAATTTAGTGTAAAATTTACATACCTTAATATACTTTTTCAAGTATTGTAAAATTTCTCATAGAGAATTTTTCCCCCTCAATTACTGATTAGTTCGTAATATAATTTCATGTACGATGAGAAACAATCAAATGAATTAAACCACTAATCAACCTGGCCGGTATGCTATTATATTTGGGAACCTGAAAATATTCGCAATATTCTTGGGTTTTAACTTATATTAAGGTCGATCGGTTTCATGCAGAAATTAGCTAGTTTATATATACCTTTGAGGCAGTCCAGGACCTTGGTGATTTTCGCCCTGCAGCGGCAGCATTTCAGGTCTACCGTGATGACCAGTATAGAAGCCCCCATCTGCAGATTATTACACACATGTACAACATCAGAATTAAGATCTTTAGATAAGTAGACAACATATATACTCCATATGCTAATATGCAGATAGACAAATTAAGCTGACAAATCTTACCTGGTTTTACTCGAGCCTTGCTATATTAAGCACGTCTAGAACACGCGAGTTTTTGCAGGATTAATTAACTTTACAACAAGAAGTTCATTTCTTTTTTTTTCAGAAAATTCAAAAACAAAATCACTTCTAGATCGATGGAAATTAAATTTATGCGCTGATCATGCATGCATGAATTCTTAGTTATTTTTCGTCTAATATATCGATGCGCAAGCCTGTTGGAAAACAAAAAATCTAAGCTATTGGATTGCAAAATAGTGCGTGCCTATACAATTCTAGCTAGGAAAACTTGATCAGTGTCAGCGCACAAGGTAATTTACCATATATACCAAGTACTATATATGGCAACTATAGTATTATAAGTTAAATGAAAAGTCTGGGACTTGTGTTAATCTCACCTTAATTATTTGAATGCTGAAACGGAAGATGAGTATGGGGAGATCGAAATGGATCGAGGAGATGAAGCAGAAGAGAGGTGAACACTTGGGGTACTTATACGCTGAATCCTTCCGAATTAATGGTGATGCAGAGAGTTTTGTCCGTCAGCATCTCTAGGGTTCATGACTTCCTGACTTCCTGTTTCAACGATGGGTAATGAAGGAACACGTACGTAAGAGACAGAAAACGATTGTTTACTGTGTAGAGGATAGCTTGGTCTTCATCGTACTTCTTGTCCCTTGGTCTTCCTCGTATCTTCCTGTCCTCTATAATAAGTTTCTTTGATGTTATACTATTTCATATATTACTACCTCCATCCCAAAAGACCGTGGTTTTACACTGTTTATGTTCAACGTTTGATCATCTGTCTTATTTAAAAAAAATATATGATTACTATTTTTGTTGTTATTAGAGATGATAAACATGGATAGTACTTTATGTGTGACTATTTTTTTAATTTATTTGCACAAAATTTTCAAATAAGATGAATAGTTAAACGTTAGATATAGAAACATACAACTGTAGTTAAAGTGGGACAGAGGTAGTATGATTTTTCTTTCATGAACATTGTCGTATGTACATGCTGCAAAACTTAATTAAGATTTAATTCCTCAGGAAAAAGAAAGGGTCGTTTTGGATATATTTAAGTTAAACTTATGAAATTCTATCATGTGATTTTCAGATAATTATTCAGCTCGAAACGTGCATCTCGAACGGTTTTACTATAAATTTGTCAAAAATCCATTCGAATTTAGCAAAAAGGGAAAAAAATCAATGTCTTCTAGGGCTTGAAAACCGCTAGCCAATCGAGATTGTAAACCATGAAGGTTGGTGACGTAAAACATTTCTATTACAAATAAAAAGTTAATTTCACTTTGAGCCGTATTTTATTACTAAAGTTTTACTTTGGACCACCATATATCCAATCTTTTCACTTTAATTTGGATTAGTAAAATTACCTTTATGGCACAATAGACTACCCCAAACCACATCTTCAGCACTGAATGACTTTGAGCAAATCGTTAACGATACGCCGGTGAATTTTCATACCTATACGCATACCATACTTTTGTCGAAGGAGACGTTAGACATAGCTAGGGAAAAAAGTTAGGGTGATCCATTATGCAACAAAGGTAAGGTTACCTAATCCAAAATAAAAAAAAATGGGTACAGCATGATTCAAAGTAAAACTTTAGTAATAAAACATGACCCAAACTGTAATTCATTATAAAATTAAAACACAACATTAGGACCGGCTACAACAAGCTCACCACTCTAATAGAAACAAAGGGATAAATAATGACTTGTGAAATTGCTACACTTTGCTTCTGTGAAATAACTGGGCTCCACCCCTAAAACTGTGCCCA
>CM020181.1:6509984-6580872 GCA_009805545.1 Oryza longistaminata
CAACTTTAAGAAGAAAGGCAAGGGAAAGGCAAAGGAGACTGCTTTGTGTGTGGCAAGTCTGGGCATTGGGCCAAGGACTGTCCTGAGCGCAAAGACAGGAAGTCTGCCAACATGGTCATTAGCGAGGGCGGAGGAACATCGGGGTACGGTAAAATATTACCTACAGTTCTCTCTAATTTTCACTCACCTGATTGGTGGTGGATACTGGTGCTAATATTCATGTATGTGCTGACATTTCTCTGTTTTCTTCTTATCTGGTCGGGAGAGGTTCCTCCTTGTGATGGGAAACGGGTCGCTTGCGGCTGTTCATGGTGTTGGTACGGTCGATCTGAAGTTTACTTCGGGAAGACCGTGCAGCTGAAGAACGTGCAGCATGTCCCTTCAATAAAGAAGAATCTTGTTAGCGGCTCTCTATTGTGTTAGAGAAGGGTTTTAGACTTGTGTTTGAGCCAATAAATGTGTCGTATCTAAATATGGGACTTTTGTTGGAAAAGGTTATGACAGCGGAGGCTTGTTCCGCTTTTCTTTGAATACATGTGTAATAATCATAATGTTGTGAACCATATTAGCGGAGAGTGATGAGTCCTAATTGTGGGCATTCGCGACTCTGTCATATGAATTTTCGGTTTGTATGACGCGGCTTAGGCTAACATGAGTTTTAATTCCAAAATTCACTTTGGTAAAGGTTCCAAGTGCCATAACTGTGTTCAATCGAAACAACCTCGCAAGCCTCACAAGGCATCTGAGGCGAGGAATTGGCACCTCTAGAAACTTGTTCATTCCGATTTGTGCGAAATGAACGGCGTGTTGACTAAAGGGGGAAAGAAATATTTCAATGACAACTATAGATGATTGCAACTAGATTTTGTTATGTGTATCTATTGAAAACAAAGATGAAGACATTGCATTACTTTAAAATCTATAAGGATGAGAGGACGCCTCCCTATTCACCCCAGGACGCTCCCTATTCACCCAATCAAATGGGGTGGCCGAAAGAAAGAAACCGTACTCTAACTGAGATATGGTGAATGCCATGTTAGACACTGCGGGGCGTTCCAAGGAATGGTGGGGTGAGGCAGTTTTGACTGCGTGTATGTTCTGAATAAAAATTCCAATGAAGCATAAGGAAGTAACACCATTCGAGGAATGGGAAGAAAAAATTAAATCTCTCATACCTACGAACATGGGGCTGTTTGCCAAGGTAAATGTACCCTATAGCCAAAAAGCGAAAACTTGGACCAAATACTGTTGATTGTGTGTTCCTTGGTTATGTTATTCACAGTGTGGGTTATAGATTCTTAATAGTAAACTCTGGAGTACCCGACATGCATGTTGGTACAATTTTTGAGTCCAGATATGCTACATTCTTTGAAAATGAATTTCCCATGAAACATACACCTAGCACTTCTAGTCAAGAAACTGTCGTGCCCCATGACCACTTTGCACCGATAGAACACAATTGATCAGACGCCTGAGAAAATCCTGAGGAGGACAACATTGTAGATACTCGCAAGAGTAAGAGACAAAGGGTTGCAAAATCCTTTGGAGATGACTACATTGTATACCTCGTGGACGACACCCAAGAACCATAGAAAGAGGCATATTTATCTCCTGACGCTGACTACTGGAAGGAAGCCGTACGCAGTAAAATGGACTCGATTATGTCTATGGTACTTGGGAAGTCGTTGAGCGCGTCCATATGGGTGCAAGCCCGTAGGATTGCAAATGGGTTTTTCAAGAAAAAACTTAGGCCTTGATGGTACAACTTTGAAAAGTACAAGGCAAGGCTTTGGCCAAGGGTTATACCCAAAAGGAAGGCGAGGACTTCTTTGACCACATACTCACCAGTTGCTCACTTTGAACACGATTCGAGTACATACTGTTGCTCTGGCAGCCTCTCCATGGTCTTTCTCGTCCATTCAGGATGGACGTGTATAAGACAGCTTTTCTAAAGAGAGCTGGCAGGAAGGAGATATATATGGATCAACCAGACGGGTATTTAACTAGAAGCGTCAGGAGGGAATGGTGTGTAAACTGTTGAAATCCTTGTATGGCCTCAAGCAAGCACCTAAGCAATGGCATGAGAAGTTTGACACCATACGCTTACATCTGCAGGCTTTGTGTGAACGAAGCTGACAAATGTGTGTACTATCGCTATGGTGGGGAGAAAGGAGTGATCTTGTGCTTATATGTCGGTGACATATTGATCTTTGGACCAGCCTTAATGTGATGACGGAGGTCAAGGACTATCCTGTCCAAGAGTTTTGAAATGAAGGATTTGGGAGAGGCTGATGTTATTCTAACATCAAACTACAAAGAGGAGATGAGGGTGGGATTACACTTGTGCAATCCCACTATGTGGACAAGGTTTTGAGTCGCTTTGGATATAGTGACTGCAAGCCAGCTCCTACTCCTTATGATCCCAGCGTGCTATTAAGAAAAAACGAAGAATAGCAAGGATCAACTGAGATACTCTCAAATCATTAGTTCATTGATGTACTTGGCTAGTGCAACGAGGCCTGACATCTCATTTGCTGTAAGCAAGCTGAGCCGGTTTGTCTCAAATCCAGGAGATGATCATTGGCAGGCTCTGGAAAGAGTAATGCGCTATCTAAAGGGCATTATGAGCTATGGAATTCACTATACGCAGGTATCCAAAAAGTTCTAGAAGGGTATAAGTGGAACTCAAACTAGAATCTGATGCTGATGAAGATAAAAGCCACAAGTGGATATGTGTTCACACTTGGAGGTGGCGCTGTTTCCTGGAAGTCTTGCAAGCAGACCATCTTAACGAGGTCAACAATGGAAGCAGAACTTACAGCACTAGATTACTACGACAGTTGAGGCCGAGTGGCTTCGTGAACTCCTGATGGATTTACCGGTGGTTGAAAAACCAGTGCCAGCTATCCTAATGAACTGTGATAATCAAACAGTGATTATTAAAGAGAACAGTTCAGAGGACAACATGAAGTCATTTATGCATATCAGAGAAGACTGAAATCTGTCAGAAAAGCAGAAAAACTCCGGAGTGAAAAACTCCGGCGTGGCTGGCGGGGGCGTGCGTGCGTCACGTCGCTACTCTTTTTGCATATATGAAATGAATTTTATTTGTTAAAAATTATATCATTAGATTGACATTTAAATTTACTTTCATATGATATGGTTATAATATTATTGCTACAAATCTTATAGTATATGAGAAGTTATAAGTTAAAGATTAGTTTTAGAGACCATGCCAACTTTGACCGTGTCTTATATTATAGGATAGAGGCAGTATATATTTTAGAACGAATGGAGCAGTACATATACTATATATCTATACATCCCACCTTTTGCAAAACTAGTCATTTTCTCGCTTTGGTTACCTTCAACCCGATGTGGACTCACCACCAAACTCAGGACGATTGTCGATCGATCGATCGCCGTCGAACGTTGCGACAGGTCTCTACAACCGACAGCGAAGGAACGACCAATGATTCCTATATGGTGGCTGTTGATGTTCTTGTCCATCCCTGCGTAAACTTCTATATCTAATATATCCTCTCTATATCTTGTCTTCGTAAACTTCTATATCTACTCTCTGTATTATCTTGTCTTCTGCAGGTTGAAATAACGAATAATTTGTACTAGCTCCCACATTATTGGCAGTCAACCTCCTCGGGCGGCCGCAATTTGCCAAACATTTCGTTCTCTCTGACATACTCCCTCCGTTTCATAATGTAAGACTTTCTAGCATTGCTCATATTCATATAGATGTATATGTCTAGATTCATTAACATTTATATGAATGTGGACAATACTAGAAAGACTTACATTACGAAACGGAGGACGTATAGTACAGGGGAGTGACCAACGATTGTTGTGTTATCGTGCGTGCCAGTCTAACCGTTTCACCTATACAGCTGATTATAATCGTAATGTTTCTTAACGATAAAAGAATTATTTACTAATAAGACTATTATGTGTATGTTGTTAGCTACTTAAAAGTCAATGATAAAAAATAAACTATGATAAAAAAAGTCAAATCAACTCTAAAAATAAGATTTGAAATTTAAATTTTGGCTTCTACAGATAAGCTCAATGGACCCTGGTAGAGAGCTTCTACATGCGTGTGGTCTAGGGCGGGTGTTGTACTTCTGCGTGTGCTCTAGGGTGGAAATTTGTTCACTTGTGAAAGCTATGTGATAGTGACTTTGTGGCTCACTTTTTCTTTTAACTAGGATATGCTCCGGTATGAAATATGGGCATGTTTGGTTGGGCTCTAAGTACTCCTCAAAAAATGTAGTTGGCAGTGGAGCTATATGGAGCGAACCGAGAACCTCGCTCCACCCTTCTAATTTACTTTTTTAATCACTATGAGTCATTGACATATGAAATAGTACTTTTCATCTTTGAAATCTTTGCGATGGTATTCTTCAATATTGCCTTATGAAAAATTACAATGTATATTGAAACTCATAATGTAATTGCTTTCGAAATTTAAAGTAATTACAATGTAAGTATAGTTAATTTGCAACATAAAACGATTTGATTTTTTTTTTTTGAAAATATGGTGCCATAAATATAGCTTCTTCCTCCGAGTAGCAACATTTTTAGAATAAAACAAATACGCTATAAAAAATATATTCAATCATGAATTTAATGAAACTAATTAATTTAGTGTTATTAAAACAAACCCAAAATGTTCTATAGATATGCTATGTTTTTCTAAACTTGGTCGACCAAATTTACATAAGTTTTACTCAACATAACTTAAAATGTTTATTTGTAACACAGAAAAGATTGTGTATTAACATTACACGAGAAATTATTTAATTGGATGAGAAATGCATGCCATGTATGTTGAAGAGATATACTCCCTCTGTTCCAAAATATAATGGATTCACATTTTAATAATACAAATCTAGACAGTATAATATGTAACATCAAATAAAAAACCCTTACATTTTAGCACATAGGGAGCATATATGACTTGTCACTTGCCTCCATCTATTTAACGAGGGCTCAGGTGTACGTACGTGTACCTGTGCAATAATTAATGTTTGCATATATTGGATGCAATGAAAAGAAAACAATTATCCGCAAGGGTAAAACGAGCCGACAAGAAATGAGGAACAGATTACATGTTGACACGTGGACCCAGTGAGGAAATTAAAGGAGCAATTCGACACGTACGTGTCCATTTCGTCGATCAATCGATAGGATAACATCGACAAAACTGCCTCGAAACACCACAAGAATTACTTTTATAACCGACAATACTATTCATAAAGCTTTTAGGACAGTGATACCTAATAATTTTGTAATTCATTCAGTTAATAATATGCCAAGTGATCGAAGAGAATGAAAAAGGTGATGTAGAAAATGAAATGTGCCCATAATAAGCTTCTATATTTTTTGGGTTTGGGTGTGTGGTGGGCCAAAAACACATGGGCCTTATATGGATATGGAGGGAACATCGGCCCATGAAAACGTGGGCCTTTTTCTATGAACACTCCATGTACCCTACTGAGATCAGTCACAGGCTTGCAGGTGTTAGCCCACTTGTCCAACTATATTTCTATATTTAATTAGGCCCTCTCATATATAAAACATTGGAATTAATTAAACCATCAATGACACATCCAGTGTTGCAGTAGTCACAGGTAATAAATAAATAAACGATCAAACAAAGGTAGATACATAAATATATATCATATATATGAGTAAGAACTGGGAAAATATTACACTGAAGCGCCAGCAACACACGAGTGACGAGTGCATGCCGACTGATCATATTTATACATACATACATACTCCATCAAACCCCAAAAGAATATCACTAAAAAAATGATAAAAACGGAATGCATCTCGAGGGCTCAAGGCCCAAACTAAACAGGGCCCATAAACCCCCATCGCTGAGGATTCAGGCCCAACTAAGAAATAGGAGATTAATAAAAAATAATAATAATCGAAATACGCATTATTATATCTCACAAACACATGCGAAGTAATAATAATAATCAAAGTGAGTAGTAAACTGCTAAGTGCACCCCAGCAACTCACCACGCCGCTGTCCCCCACCGGCGGCGGGCGCAGGAGGTCGATCACGGCGGTCGGTCGCCGGCGGCGGCGGCGACACGGACAACGCCATGGTCGGTGATGACGACCCCGTTTCGATCGGTTTCAGTAGTAGTAGGACGACGACGAGCCGCCGAGCTGGAACCCGTCGGCGCCGGCGTCGTCGACGGCCGGCATCGGCGAGAAGAGCGGGCTGTGCACGTACCCCTCCTCGAAGTACATCCCGTGCGAGCCAGCCGCCGCCGGCGCCGCCGGCGAGGAGGAGGAGTACGAGGTGAAGTCGGAGGCGTCGCACCACGACGACCCTCCGCCGCCGCCGTACATGGAGACGTCGTCGACCATCCCGCCGCCGCCGCTGGAGTATTCGTCGCTGCTGGCGAAGCCGCCGCCGCCGCCGCCCGTCACGCTGGGCGGGAGGTCGTCGGGCATGGCAATGTCGTCCATCAGCGACGACATGTCGACGCCGCCGCCGTACATGTACTCGCCGCCGAATTCGACTCCTCCTCCTCCGGCCATCACCGCCGCCGGAGTGGGCAGCGCGGCGGCGGCGGAGGGATTGGCGTAGAACGGCTGGAGCAGCTGATCGGAGGCGTCAGCGGAGAGGTCGGGGGAGAGGTAGGGGGTGACGGAGGAGCCCGGGGGGAGGTCCGGGTAGGCGAAGTTGGTGCGCGCGCGGGCGCCGCGGAGTGACCTCGCCGCGCGGTCGTAGGCGACGGCGGCCTCCTCCGCCGTGTCGAACGTCCCCAGCCAGTGCCTCTCCTTCGTCGCCGGGTCCCTGATCTCCGCCGCGTACCTCCCCCACGGCCTCCTCCTCACCCCAAGGTACCTCGTCTGGTTATTCCCTCCCTCCGCCGCCGCCGCCGCCGCCTGCTGCTGCTTCTTCTTCGACGCCGACGACGACGACTTCTTCTCCCCACCACCACCACCACCACCCGCCGCCACCGCCGACGACGAGTAGAAGTACGAGGAGAAGTTCATCATCTCGGAGAGAGAGAGAGAGAGAGAGAATCTATTGGTCGTTGACGAGAGGAGAGAGAGAAGAGAGAGAAGCTGTAGCAATGGTGGTTGGGATCGACGGCGATGGCGAGCGATGCTGATGCTGCATGGGGGAGGCTGCATGGGAGTATATATAAGCGCGGGAAAAGCGAAAAGTGGAGGGAAGAAGAGGGAGAGTTTTAATTTAATTTTAGTTATAGTGGGGAGGAGGTTGGCCAAAAGCAGCAAAGAGAAGGGGGAGATTATGTGCTAATACACCTATTATTAACTTAATCCCTGTATGGGGGATATATAACTTTGTGCCATGCATGATGATGATGATGATTAATTCGATCCATGCAATGTATGTGAAGTGAATTAGCAGTGAAGTGATGTGTAGCTAAGTAGATAGGATGATGCATGCATGGATGGCACTTTGGGTTTGGGTTTCGATTCTGTGTGGGGACAGAGGTAACCAAAGGGAGAGGGGGTGGTCAACCCAATGATTTGGACTGGTGGATGGAAGGAGGGTGCATGATTGTATATGGCCATATGGGATTAATGTTGTCAATAATATGTACTACTAACAGGTTAAATATTAGGAAGTTTGAGTAAAATAAACACCTCAATTACATGCCTTCTTATTATTACCACAACATGTTATTTGGGTGGAAGTGGGTTATAATCTCTCGAGGAAATGTCTTCTCTGTTTTTTAAAAAAAAAATCAATGCTAATAGTTATGAAAAAAAGTAAAAAAAAATATAAATAGTTATGAAAAATTCTAGAAACTTTTGATCATGCAGAGTACACTGGTATCTATCACTCTGCAAATTCTCAATTTACATGTCGATCTTATTACCACAAACATGTCAATTTGATCTATGCTCCTCAGTTTTTGGTTCTCAGGAGAAGAGAGTGATCATGAATGGGTGTGTTTGTCAATGCTATAGTGAAACACAGAGATTAGGATAGGGACGCTCGCATCACTGAGTTGCTTTACCTACTCGTCTAGCTATAAATGGCATTGTCGCCTCGGCGAAGAACATGATAAGATATGTGTTACCCTCGATGTAGTTCGTTTGCACATCATGTAGGACACACACTCTGTCACTGAAACATCCTAGCTAAATTTCCACACACTGAAATAAACACATCAAGTTACTCCCACGCAAACAACAAACACCAGATGCATGCGAGTATACCACATGGGGTTGTTTGAGATATATGAAGATGAAGACGAAGACGAAGTCAGGGCACGTAATAAAGCCATTAGCATATGTTATTAATTGAGTTTTAGCTGTTACAAACCTAAAAAATAGATTTAATTTAATATTCTAAAACAACTTCCATGTAGAAAAATGAAAATTTAACAGTTTGAAAAACGTACTAACGAAGACCGAGATAAAATCTCTATTTTAATAAGAAAAGAACATGGCCTAGATGCTGACCCCACATCCAAGTGACATAACACATTTATGCCATAGCTCAACTAGACAAACAATTAAGAGAGAATCCATTATATTCCACTGAATTTACAATCGATTTAATTATAATTTGCCAATGACTTTGTCACGTTCTACAATATACCATCGATTTTTTTACTTAATTTATATGATTTATTATTGCCGTCCGAATCCCGATTAACCTCCATTAGGACTGTAGAATTTTTTTTTTCCAGATAACCAAAATAGCCCTAGTATAAAAACTACTGAAATTACAACAAAAGTTCCAAAATTAATCCTTTCAGCGATCCTTGCATTACATGCATGCCGGAAACTTCCTCCTTTCCCCGGTAAGGCAGGCAGGCAGGCCGGCACGGCCGGCCGGCCAAGTTGCCCAGTACAGTGTACTCCTCCTAGCTCCTTGACGGCGGCGGTGCATGGCGTCCACGCCGCCGCGCGCGCGTACGTGGACCACGTACCCCCGCCGGCCGGCGACCGTTGCCCGGGCAGGCAGCCCACGACGGCAGGCAGGTAGTGTGTCGGTCGCGCGCATGCATGCATGCATGATCGAGAGACAGACAGGGGGCGCGAAGGCGCGAAGCAGGCAGGAGGCACGTAGTACCAGTAGTGCGCGTTAACGCGCTTCACCGACCAACCACAGCAACACGACGTACGCACGTACGTACGCGCGCGTGCATGCAGCGCCTGGCCGGCGAGCTCTCTGTGTGTGGACGCATGCATGCATGGCCGCCGCCGATCGAGGGCGGCCGCCGGCCGATCGCCGGCGGGGCCCGGCCTCCATGTCTAGCTAGCGAAACCGACCGAGCGAGAAGAACGTGCGTGGGCGCGACGTCGACAGACGACAGGACAAACTATAGGCTCGGTCGTTGTTGTTGCTGAGCAGTATGTATCAAAGCTAGGGCCGGCAGTACTCCCTCCGTACCAAAAAAAAAAAAAAAAGCCAAACCCTGGGTTTGCGTGTCTAACTTTGACTGTCCGTTTTATATGAAATTTTTTTATAATTCGTATTTTTATTGTTGTTAGATAATAAAACATGATTAATATTTTATGCGTGACTTGTCTTTTTAATTTTTTTTCAAAAATTTTTCGAATAAGACGGACGGTCAAACGTTGGGCACGGAAACCAGGGTTTGTCTTTTTTTTTTGGGATGGAGGGAGTACGTACGTACACACGTGAAATATTCGTCTCTCTCTGTGGGGATAAAATCTAGGGATTCGTTAATTAAAAACTGTCGATTAATTTTTTTTTCAATAAGAAACTTTGGAATGTGATTATAGTGTAGTTTGTAATGCAATTATATTAGAGCTGTAAGTTATACTCTCTCCGTATTCATGTACGTTTAACTTTTTTCTTAGTCAAATTTTTTTTTTAGATTTGGCTAAGTTTTTAGAAAAATATTAGCAACACCTATGATTTCAAATTAGTTTCATTAAATTTGACATTGAATATATTTTGATACAATATTTATTTTGTATTAATTAGAAGTATTACTATATTTTGTTACAAACTTGGTTAAATTTTAAGAAGAAGTTTAACGAAGGAAAACGGCGAACAATTTATAATATGAAACAGAGGGAATAAGTTATAGTACGACTACATTACAATCTCTATATAAATATATTACTTAGATATAAAACTGTATTTTTATACTTAGATATAAGTTATATTATAATTATAGTATATAGCTATTGTTGAATTATATTACAACTATATTGAAAGTATTTCACTAAAATAACTTACGGTAGTTTTCTTAAACAGTGACTGCTCTCTTCGTATCAAAATAAATAAATATAGCACGAGACATGATACACTATTGGATGACGGAGGGAGTAGGCAGGAACCGACCTGAAAATTAATTAACCGCCCGTTCTCTCCCCGTACGTATAGTATACGAGCACGTGGCCGGTCGATCAACGTCTGCAGTGTACATGTGAGTTAGCTCGGGTTTAATTCGATCGAACGCCTCTACGGTACATCCAATTATTTTCCCAAACAGTATACTACAATCGAACATGCATTACTACACCACACTCAGTACTATATACTTTACTGCTATACATGCACATTTATGTGCTATCAGGGGGATAATTAAGCCAGGTACGGCACACTACGTTTGGTAGCAATCCCCACATTTAGGGCCCCTTTTCATTAGGACTATTGTTCAGATTTTTACTGTTGATTATATATATTTATATGGATGAAAATAAATTTAACAGATTGCTCCGTATAATTTATCTAAGCTTAGAGCCTCATTGGTTGGCCTAATAAGCTAAAGCAAAAGCCAAAATTTAATAACTTGATTTTGTATTTGATTTTAATAGATTTTGAATAATTTTTTTTTGTTTTTAGCATTGGCTTTTAAATTACTACGAATAAATATATAAAAGTTTTATCTATAAATTAATTATTTCCTAATAAGCCGTCTTGACTTATTAGGGAATATGGGCAACCTATGAAGCTCTTATTTTTCGAAGCATATGGAGCAAATAATCCATTCAACTCCAAATATTTGTTACCTGCTACTGCTGGAAATTAACACTCACAACATTAAAAACCAGAGTCAAATTACTGTTATATACTCCATACTACTACTAACAATTTCGCTGCGAGAGACAGAAAGGGTTAATGCAGCGAGCGCAGGTAGGGCCATTAATCCATCCATTATCCAAGTGGGGCTCAATCAGGAGGAGATGGGAGAGAGAGAGAGGACTTGTCCATGTGTGCTTTCCCCCATCTCCTTCTGCCAATACAGCAGCAGCAGCAGCAGCAGCTTGGTCCAACCGTTGCAACTGCCGCCATTAATTCTCGTTACGAAGCAGGTGCGATGCGATCCATATATCGTTTTTTCCGGTACATGGAGCCTGGCCTGGCCTGGGCTGCCTGCCTCTCCCTACCCTACGCATGCATATGGCTTTTAATTTTTCTGGTTGCATAGCATCAGGTTCTTCAGCAAGATCGATGGATGGATCGATGGATCGATGGATGGATGGAGCAACAGCCATCATGCTTTGCTTTGCCCAGGCGCCCACTGTATTTATTGATTGATTAATAAAAATTTGCAGTACAAATGCCATGTCGCCTTGTCAGTGATCCTCTCGATCGCCCTCTCCGTCCCTTAATTCTGCAGCTTCTTCCCTTGTCCTTGTGTCTGGTCTCCTCCACATGTATGTCTTCTCCCCCTCACGAAAAGTTGTCGATCGTATTGAACAATGGTGTTTTAATTTGAAGTTTTTGTAATAATAATAAAGGAATCGTTCTGGTTTGTGCTTCGAAGAAGCTAGAGTACGTCGATTATTATTGTAAAAGTTGCAATCAAAACGAGTACGGAATATGAATATAGTTAAATGGAAAATTTGAAGTATCAATGTCATGACAATCAAATTGGTATATTTTATATTTAAAATTAAAATAGCTATATAGTTTAATCAGTTTTGAAAATAAATCACATATATTAGAAACAATGTGGTCATAGGTTGTACTCGATAAATCGTGCCGATGGACAAAACGACATGTTTTCTTGACCGATTGATCATATATATACACATAACTAATATAAAATAATTGTTTGTCCGACAAATGCAGCTGCAATGGCACTGTTATGATCTGATACTTAAAAGAATCAGATTTCTTCTCTACGATCGACCTGATGAAAAATCAAGCATATTTTCTTCTCGCTCCTTTTGTTTTAGCTGGTCAAATCGGCTCAGGTTTCTTTTTCCACATGTATGTTTATCCTACCACAAAAAGTTGTCGTGCCGAATGAAATGAAATACTGAATAGACAAATGATTTTGCGATAATTATTCGATGTTACAGGCGAATGAATTAACTATTACAAAGTTAAAATAATATATTAATAAGATATTTATGTATAGATACTGTTTAAGACCCTTAAGAGTTTGGGAAGCATGCTGCCATTCCACTCTCCAAAAACAAACAGGGCTTCACATTTGATCATGCTTTCAAAATTGAAGCATCCATGTCTTTTTTTTTTAAGAGAAAAAAATATTGGATACATGAAAATCGATTTGGTATATTTATATTGAGAATTAAAATAATTCTATAGTTTTATTCAATTCTGAAAAATAAATGGCATTAGAAATATTGTGGTGATAGATTGTACTCGAGAAATCATGCCAATGTTCAGAACGACATGTTTTTGTGGCTGACTGTTCATATATATTTTTGCATTGTTTTTGTTTTTCTTTTGAATAAAATAATTGTTTGTCCGCAAATTCAGCTGCAAAGGCACTTTGTGATCTGACAAAAAAAATATAGTTTTATTTAATTCTGAAAATAATTACATTAGAAATAATGGTCCTCTGCAGATTGTACTCGAGAAATCGAGGCGATATTCAGAACGACAGGTTTTCATGGCCGATCGATCACATATATATTCACACTGTTTTTATTTTTCTTTTGTATAAAATAGTAATTGTATAATTAATGTGTCCGACCAATGCATGCTGCAAAGGCACTGTTGTGATCTGATATATACTCTCTCTCTCTCTCTCTCTTTATAAAAGAAGATATTTTAATCGCAAAAAAAGAAGAAGATATTATCAGCGATCGAAAACGTAAATGCAGGATCTTCATCATACTGATGAAAAATCAGACGTCTTTTCCTTTTTCCAAATCCTACTTTTGTTTTAGTTGGTCAAATCTGCTCAGATTTCTCTTTTGACTAATTAAGCCGTTCTTCCTCTTGGGACAGATTTAATCTGTGCTCCATGCATCAGGGGCACCATAACGTGGGACGTCGTACGCACAACCATCTCTCCAAAACCGACCGACCAACCTGCTTGCTTCAGTGGTCCTCGATCCGTTTACTCATCTCATCTCCTCTCCTCTCTCTGAATATAATTAATCTTCTCTCTCTCTCTCTCTCTCTCTCTCTCTCTCTCTCATTGCATGCAACTTGCACATTAATCACACTCACTACATCTTCTGATCTCTCTCTGTGTCTGATGGTCAAATTAATGGTCAACCTGCAGATAATGATCAGTCAGATGATAACTGTGCTGCCATGGGCATAGCTAGGCAAATGGTAGTGCTGGGGTGGTTTAGATCCAAGGGTGTAAAGTTTTGGCGTGTCACATCGGGTATATATAGAGTGTCGTATGGGGTGTTTGGATACTAATAAAAAAACTAATTACGGAATCTGTCAGTAAACCGCGAGACGAATTTATTAAGCCTAATTAATCCGTTATTAATAAATGTTTACTGTAGCACCACATTGTCAAATCATGGAGCAATTAGGCTTAAAAGATTCGTCTCGCAAATTAATCGTAATCTGTGTAATTAGTTATTTTTTTGTCTAAATTTAATACTTTATGCAGAGGTTCAAACGTTCGATATAACATGGTGAAAAATTTTAGGGTGGGATCTAAACAGGGCTGAGTCCACAGTGTCATGCAGCTAGGTCACATGCCAGTCTTAACTGCAACCACATTGGGATCAATCCTTGATATCATGTTTGTATATTTTTTATGCGGATTTAATTTTTATTTTGGTGCAACTTGGGGGCCGGCCGTATCTTGTAGGGCATGCATGCTTGATTTAATTAATTTAACTGATCATGAATACCGTTTGCATTGTACTGTTTCTTGCAGGAGTATTATAATTAGGTGGGCATATTCTTTTACCTGTAATTTTTCAGGTTCAGTTCGAGTTAGTTCTACCTGTACTTCATTGGATTCCATTTCTGTTGCATGCAAAGATCAAATTTGGAGGAGCATTTAAAATATCTTAGTTGTTCAACTTGTACTCAAAGTGTTCGTACAAATTATATACATATAACACAACGGCTTTTGCATCAAAATATTGCAACAAAATCTAATCTTGCACTGTGCTATTGATCGATGGATCGATTCTTCAGGGTGCAGAGATCGATCGCGCGTGTTCGTCGAAAGGCCAGATGAGTGGATGCATCATGCGTGAGAAGCACTTTAATTAGGGGCGCTTATGATTGCCCTCTGATGCGAATGAAGCTTCTAATGATGGGAGGAAGAGAGATCGATGTTTGGGAATTTTAGTAACATGAGATCGATGAGATGTGCAAAAAAGAAAAAATTAAAGACATGAATTTTCTGCAGAAAAAAACGTATATGCATGGGACCAAAGGAACAAGTGAACTCACATGATTAGTTGGGTTCAGATAAATGATTAGCATGTGCCCTTCCCTTTATTTTTAGATGCCCTTCTCCTCTCCCCTTTCTTTAAGGCCTCAAAAAAAATATTCATGGAAAAAGTAGTCTTTTGATTCATTGTACCTCAAAGTTTTTATGCTAAAAAATTGTATTTTTTTTGTGCCCTTTGGTGTTCTTTTTGATTTT
Source organism: Oryza longistaminata (assembly GCA_009805545.1). Classification (NCBI taxonomy): domain Eukaryota; kingdom Viridiplantae; phylum Streptophyta; class Magnoliopsida; order Poales; family Poaceae; genus Oryza; species Oryza longistaminata. The sequence goes on from CM020181.1 coordinate 6,524,819, forward strand.
CTTTTTCTCAGGCGCTCTGGCTCTCTAATTGACAATAAGATCTCTTTGCATATATGGAAGTATCTTTCTTAAAAGGACATTAATATAATAGTATCTTATATGCATTAGGTGTTATGACTTTTGTGGCATTTGGTGCTTAGGCTCTCTGTATGACACTTGGAGAAACAGACACTTCAGCCCATGTTACTTCTGAACAAAAACTATGACCAGCTCCCTCTGATCTAACTTTGTTTTTGTGCCATTCCTCTTGAGTCAAGAGGACACTGTATGACTGAAGTCTTGAGAGAGAATGAAGCTAGGATGCTCTGCCCTGTCAATTTCTCTGATTACTGCTTAAACAATTTCCTTAATTCAGTGGTGGTGGTTATGGCAGTTAGTTTGAATACATGTAGCTGATCAGATTAGTCAGACAGAATCTTTGATCGATTTTACCAGTACTGAAGACCATGTGATGGAAACAGACACAATGCATCCAAGTAGGCTACCTGAAAGAAAGGGGCAATTCAAGACTCAAGAGCAATAAATCTGTGATGGATAGGCAGTAGATTTTCCTGACAGATGCCAAATTGTGTGTATTATTGGCAACAGACTAATTAATAAACCTTTAAAAAGATGATCAATCTAGCTAACTCCCTCTTTGACATCATTAGAAGCCATCTCAAAAGGGAGGTGCCATGACACAAATTCAGCCATGATGCAGATGTGTGGTTAGCCTGGTATGGTGTTGTGTCACTTTTGTTTTGTTTATGGATCATCACACTATTCTTTCAGGGGCATATCATAAAGATTCTACATTTCACCTTCCTTTATGGAGTATATGAGAATAAACAACACATTGCACCCAACTAAAATCTCATGCCGACATAAATTGTTTAACCCAAGCTCAATAAGCTCAACTAAAACCAGAAGCCATATGTACTTACATTGTGATATATAATTGCCCCTTTAAGATCATCCTATCATGTTATTAATCATGCAGGTTATTAGTTTTCTAGTTTGACAACATAAGGGGATTATCATTGCCCCCCTTCCCTATGCATGTGCCTGCAATCTCAGCCAAATTAATCATTGATCACATCCATGAGCAACCGTCACCTTTAAGGCCCCATTGCAAAAAACACTTTTAATCTAATCTCACTCATGGAAAGGGGCTAGCTTAGCAGAAGCTCAACTTCTGATCTCTCTCTCTCTCTCTCTCTCTCTCTTACATATGCATTTGATGCAAGAGAAGGGGCTACCAATGCATGGGTCCAAACTGGTTATGGGCAACATGTGAGGCAAGGACTCTTGGCTAAATTTTCTAATGGTTAAACTAAACAAGTTAGTGGCCAGTGTGGGCACTGCAAGCTTCTGAGAACAACTCCTAGTTTAATCCTGAGGTGATGTCCTCTAGTTGGCTGGGTAATTACTAATTAATCAGTCTAATCTTGCATGGGAAGTGAAGGTAATGGATCAATTGTGGCATGGAGCAGTCTTGAGTGCTTAGCCTCTGATAATAATGTTTGTGTAATCTTCTAGAAAATCTTCTGACACAAGCAATCTTTGCCCAATCCAAGATGCATGAAAGGTGAAAGGTATATCTTTGCCAGATCTGAGACCACAGTTTTCTATTATGGGTGTGCTGCAAGATCCATAACCAGGATCAATGAATCTTGTTACTAATTAGTTTTTCATGCTCATGTGTAGTTCATCTTCCATTTTATTTCCAAATGTTTGACCCCAGATGCATGGTCCCTGTTTTTATCAGAGATTAGAGATGCAGCACTTTACTGTTGAGTTCAAGAAATTTAGCAGAAACTTAACAATTTCAATTGTGAGTTTACAATGATGAAAATTGATTTAAGTAAAATGGTAATATGAAATGAGGTGAGTGTAAATTGATATGCGTTAATTTACTACTCATAATTCGCATAGACACTAAAACCTAGACAGTAACACATATCTCTACTATTATAAAAGCGCAGCCGTCCTCCTCCCTCCCCCTCATAGCATCACGTTGCGCACAACCACCCCATTTTCGAGAATATCAGAAAAAGAAAATCAAACAGTTGGTCAAAAAGAAAACCTGAAAAGGCGATTGGTTAAGAAAACAACATTTCGATGCCATCCTAGTCTATGGGTCCATGCAGCTCATTCTCAAATGGATACGTTGCAATGCACGGGCATGATACTAGTTTAGGTAAAAATGGTAATATGAAATGATCGGAGTGTGAATCTGTTAAGAAAAAATTGTCTACACGCATGCAGGTCAAGTCAATGTAATTGTACCTTTGCTCCTAGTGAGTCACATGATATCTAAGAATGATAGTTGTGACCACCAATTACCCTTACCCAGCACAACAAGGGCCATAATTTCAGGATCAATAATCCAGGTAGCAGACATCATGAAGGGTTTGTAGCAATAAACCCATAAACCAATGGGAATATTTTTCACACAACAATTTGCTATATCAGCTCCATGTATTTACCATTGATTTCCCAAGTTCAGAAACTTACAGAGTATCAGACTGACTGGGCCACCAAACTGCCTACTTCAGATAACTGTCCTACAGATAACTGTATCCTTGTGACAGGTGACTCTTCTCCTTTGCAGGATCCATGAAACTTCGTTGTTGCTTCCTTTGATGCATAAAGCTGCAGAAACTATAACAAATTAAATGGAGCATGACTTTTAAGCACATCCTCTCAAGAACAAAACAAGAACCTAGGAGGAATAAAATCATGTGCTTGAGGGAAAAAGAATGACAACTGCTCTAACCTGTTCTCAACAGACTTGTGTCATCTGAAAATTAGCTCTTTTATGAGACTAGAACAACCTCCAACATGTTTGCATTCCTTTGGGGCACAAAAATTATGTTTTGGGATTTATCCTCAACAAAATGGATCAGAAAACGTATGCACAGAAATATGGGAAATGGTGAGTTCCTTAAAACTGTCACTAATTTCTTTAAACCATCGTATCAGGCCTGAAACTTGAACTGAAAAATCTGAAGCTATATATCCTGCAACATTTACTCAAATGATTCCAGTAAGATGCATCTCAAGTATAAAGTAGGTAATCAAGAGATGGTTAATCATGGTAGTACAAAAGGGCTGTCAGAACACTTTTCAACCTCTGCTGCTGAAGATCTATTATATGGGCACATGCTTGACTTTAACAGAGGCAGGGTGCTTCCATATGACCTCTTATCCACCATTGTGTTTGGTGGGACATTCATTGGATAGCTCCAAGCTATCTAGCACCTCTCAAAACCAAGAACCTACTCTCTTGGGGAACCATGCAAAATGACCTCCTTGTTCCATCAGCAAACATGACTTGTGGCAGCTTGCATCTTCAGTTGTTTGTCAAAATAAGCTTAACAAAAAGTTTCACCTATGAAAAGATTTTTGCATGGGCACCATGTAGCCTAGCGGTTGTAAGGAGTGATGTGGACTGATTTCATTTCATTGGCTTAAGCATATCAAGTAGATATTTCTGGAGTTGATTATGCTCCTGATTTCCATAGGCATATCCACTAGCTCTAAAGCTCGAAGAAATGTATGCCCCCACTTGTGACCTAGCAGCGTTAACTGCTAAGCTAGGAACATTTAGAGCTAACATAGCATCAGCAACTAGGGATTCATGACCAAAAAGTGTTTTTGAGCTCAATACTATGGGCCCTCAAAGGCATGTGGAGGTTTCTGTATTATGAAATCGGTGGCAGATTTTCTTAGCATGAACTAACTTGATTGAGGCCAGGTCAATATTGTATCACTGTGATGGTTGCAATTCTTCTTGCTTTCCTGCAAAATAGAGAGCAAAACTTCTATACTTACATCTTGCAGAAAGAACAGTAGCAGACAAACATGGTTTTTAGTATACACTTTTCAGAACTCAGGCTTCTGAAAAGTCTGGAGACGAATGAGCAATGATCCAAAGGCAGAACAGAACAATGTTTTTGCACTAGCATTTGTGACGCTTTCATCTAATCATCTGAACCTGTGGACCATTTCAATAGCCTCTGGTGGAAATCCAAGTTCAGTGCTCTTTGTGTCGGCAGGCGCGCATTCTCTGAATTCAAATGTGCCTGCAAGAATGACTAACCTCTGAACAAAAAATAAGGGGAAGAACACATTGTGATTTGCTACAATGATCATTGTTCTAATTATTTTATACTACAAATAGTGCAAAAGTTTCCATTATCATGTACGGAAAGCAACTAGAGGCACATACAGTCCATACTAGGCTGCATAGCTGCATTTGCCTTTTCTGAATTCTTTGATCGTAAAATATGAGATCCAAGATATCTACAGGACTAAACAGAGGATGGCATGTCAACAGGTGAAATGTACAACCTTTTGTAGCAGATATTAGACCACGACAAACTGACAATGAACAGTGATGCAATCAACTTGAAATGGTCAAAGTTTTATTGGCTGCTACTTCCTCCGTTTCACAATGTAAGTCATTCTAGCATTTCCGACTTACATTATGAAACGGAGGGAGTAGATATGATAGAAAGGCCGGCTACTCCAGTATCACAAAAAAGCCCTGGACCTTGTCAAATCAGCGATGATCGAAGATACCAAACTGATGACTTTGTTCTCGGTGCTTTCTGGATTGGATTACAGGTCAATTAGGACGGCCCAGCCCACTGATAAACTTGAGAATCGATCAGGAGGCACCTGACTCATTCCTTTCCTTTCTCACTGACATCTTGTGTCTGCACAAATCAAGAGCTGGTCTGTAAGTTAGCTGAACAAGTTTCAGGCTCATTTGGTCACCATGGTTTCAGAAAATGTTATTCATAAGTATATATGATAAAGGGTGTACTTTTAGAATTCACAATCTTCAGTTTGTTTTCCTTGTCTTTAGTTTCAGTATACAGACAAATCCACTGCGAGGTGCAGTTCCAAATTTGTATCAACACCAACAAGTGACAAAAAGGGGCAGTGAAAGCTTGACATCAAAAGGTCAGAAAATTTGTACTTCTTCAGGAAATTCATCTGAGGGCATAGAACAAAACATTTACAGGAGAGAACTCAGGTGGCACTAAGAGTTTCACAGTGCAGATTTAAACATATGAAACGCAGTAGAACCGCAGAAACAGATACTGGATTGATCATATAAGCTGGCAGACACTGCCTGTCTTCTCCAGAGGTAAACTAGGGCACTTCAGATCGACTGTTTTATGTTTTTAGGCGCAATAGAAAATCGGGAAATCGCCAGCATCCGCAATTCCGCATGAGCGCACTGCGATGAGCTCAGATTTACATAGGGATCCTAGAAAATAAATGAAATTACAAACCAACCCCTAAAAGTAATTTGGGATGCATTCATATGTGAATATATGTGTGTGTGACATGACAATGTGTGAGAGAGATAGGAGGAGGCACTGCTCGCTAGCTGCAACGATGTCGCCGGCAGCGACGGGCTACCCTTGAAGGCTTGTGCAAGCTTGATGCAGCTGCTACGCACATCAGGAAGGGGTTGTTCATATTTGATGCCATTTCAAATCATATCAATTTTTGGTAAAGTAGTTAAAGATGTGCACCCATTTAGTTTTTTTTTTAACAAACTTTAGTAAATACATAAGAAATCCTGTCAAAACTTGACAATATTATCAAATTGCCAAAATTTTAGCGTTACCAAATTTTGATAAGGTTTGTTTTGATTATAATCTGAACAGCCCCGAAGTTTGGAGGTTAGCTTGTGACCGCCGGAAATAGAGATGATGGCCTGCGCTGACCTTGCAGTACTTGTATTGCAGTTTTATAGATTAAACCATACAACTGATTAGTGACTAACCCAGAAAAAAATTACGGGGGTACAATGCATACTGATTATCTAATTATTTTTTAGATAATGGAAATGGATTACATCTCCGGCTTTTGTCATAAGACACACAGCCATAAGTTTAATAGTAATAAAAATGTAAGATAAAAGTAAATCAAAAGGACAAATAAGGTGATTATCTAATTATTAACTAATATATTCATTAATATGATATAATTCAGTTATTAGGATTTGAATAAACTACCCAGGGCCCTGTGACCTGGTTAGTACAACGTCACTAATTAATCTGGACAAACTTCCTCCATGTATTTCTTTTCATGCCATAACGTACGGATGATGTGGGCTATTTTATTTGGGCAAACCTAGGATTATGTCATGCCCAGGCCAACGTCAACAGCTAGGATTGAGTTAATTATTTCCTTTTATGTTTTAGGAAACTTTGTTTTATAGTTCAATCGGGCTTGTAATTCTTTGTTTTGTCCTTAGTAAAGTTTGAGTCATATCCGACAAGAACTAGTATTCGCTCATGGGTATAAATATGTATACCCAAGGTCTTTGTAAAAAAAAGAGTTCAATAATCACTTTTCAGCGCATCGTCACCCTAGTATACTAGGTTTTCTTCTCGACGAGTTTCTTGTCTTCGAGTTGTGCTGCATCGGTTTAGTTCGACACTCTAAGCCGATCGATACAAACACTAATTTATCATATACACTATCTAATCTAAGTCAGACAGTGTCATTTACCTACATCGGCTAGTTCTCGTCTAAATTGCTCTTCTTGGTTTAGATTGTATAGTGTATCTATCATCCTAAAAAACAATCAAAGGCTTGTTAGACCTTACGATTTTTATTACAGCTTAGTGCTGCGTCAGTTGGTTTTGACCTACTAAGTTATAGTCGAAATTATAAGAACTAACTTGCTCTTTAGTTGCCAATAGGAGTACCACCAGGGTTTCAGCCGGTTTTACCTGATATAACTGTTATGCTTTAAGATTGTTTATTGTATTTTGCCTAATATGTTATATCCATAATCTTATCTAATAGTATCGATCCTTTAAATCTATTAAGCTTGTTATTAACTTCGCATTGTCTTGGTTAGATCCGATCTACTGGAGTTATAACTTGTTTAATAGATTTAGTTATAACTTGATGTCCTTATATAAGGCTGTGTCAGAGTTCTAACCGATACGTTATTTGTAATAACCTAAGTCACTTCATAGACTATGATATGAATCCATATATTTATTAATTCATTTTTCTTGATTATAAGCATTTGATATTGTCTTGGTTTGGTTCGATCTATTCTGGTTGCTTGTTTTTAAGGTAAAGATCAAATTAGTAATTGCATGACATTTACCTCTACGGTCGATCGCAAGTAATTTAGGTCTAGTGCATCAAAGACCATTCATAAGCTAACTATTTAGGCTATGTAATTGTACCATGACTAACTTTAACTTCATCAATCTTATACTGCATCGATTAAGTTCGACATGTAGGATTGGTTTTGTTAAGGAAAAGTTGTTTATAATTATATTCAATCTAGATCTAGTTTATGAACAGGTTTATTTCACAATTATAGCCAATTCACTCATACATCGGCTGATACGATACAACATCGTCCTATCGGCCGATCGACGGTCGTTACTAATTTTTGCTATTGTCTTTCTTGTTGGTTGCAGGATCAAACCAACCGACATGCCCTTGAACCTGAAGATTTGGACCTGCACTAAAGTTAAGCAGATCTTCCAGGCCGTCGTGTTTTGCATCAACAACTACGACCTCGCCGCCACACTTAGCCAGCGTCACAATCGCTCCCCGCCCCTTCCCCACCGTCGTCGCCTGTAGTCACCGATAGCTACCTCGTCGGGGTACGCCAGATTCAAGCGGCCACGACCTCGTAGGTTGCAAATGCTCTCTACTTCGTGACAGTGCCGCGTGGCACCCTAGTGGCACAGTCGCCAGTCGTCGTGCAGCCCCGGCGCCATCCATCCCGCTGCCTCTCCACAACATTACCACCATTCTTTTTTTTTTGACCAGGTCATTACCACCACTGTTGCTGAACCCATACAAGGAGATCAGACCAATACATGTGGTCATCAGTTATGTCGATCCGGGAGAGGACGGCGGACCCGAGATGTTTGAAGGCCATGAACAACCAGACGAAGGTGAGGAGCTCGCCTCCTGCGGCCAGCTGCGCCGCGTGCATCTCTCGCCGCGACCTGCCGGCGATGTAGATGAGGAGCCTGCCTTAGCCACGCCTCCTTGGTCTCAAACAGTTGTTCTTTTGTGCAGCAGCTGGGAACTGGCGCTCTTATATTTTCCAGCATGCTCTCAGGAGTTTCTTTATCTGCGAGGTCAGCAATGTTGCCTCCGAGACTTTCGTTGTTGGTTTTACTGACCGGCAACATTCCGGGCCATGTGGCCAAAAGGTAAAGCATGTAGTCGGATAGCTTGCGTACCAAAACCCTGGTCAATTCGCCGTCCACGTCATCGGGACTAGGGGAATACAGCATCAACTGTGCCTCTGTGTATGCATACAGGTTTACGATGGCTACCCAATCAAGAGTGCCCTCTCGAACCTGCAAGATATCCTCCAGTACCACGCCAAGATTTGGCCATTGCTGGGGCAGGAATCTACTCTGGCTTCCATAAGCATGAGCACACTCAACAACCTTATTGAAGATGCACCGTATGATCTCCTCATCCACCTCGATGAACTTGATGTCTAACTGCTTACGGATCCAGAACTCTGCCTCGTCCCCACAAACTGAATACACCACCTTCCAGATCATGGCCATCACCCCTTGTTTCCATGAGGAGCTCCTTGGTCGCTTCTCTTGTTCATCATACTTCCCCAAACGGTTGCGCGGGTTGTACTGGCCCATGGAATTTGACCACCACACCCTTTTTCTCTGCATCCGTATAATAGTGGAGGCAAGGAAGCTGCAATGTCGACTCTCCAGCCATGCCCAAGTCCAGGGTGACATCACCGTGTTAAATACTGCACAAGCTTCAAGAGAAAAACCACCGACAAACAATACATATGTGATTGCAGTGTCAATTGAATTGTACTTCTGCTTGTTGGTTACAAGAAAGAGTAGAAAAGAGGCTAGGAAGGATGAATGTGAGATACACCGAAGTACGATGACACCCCTTGTCTGAAACACCGCGGCCTTAGTGTAGAGATATAGTCGTACACCAAGCCAAGTTCAATCTCTAAGATCTCAAATACTGCCTTGGATCTATATTCTGCAGGCCACATGCCCGACAGACCGTACGATTCATCATCCCTCATGTAGCTAAGCGCATCTTCTATTGACATCAGGGCAACAGCGAAGAGACCAAACACATCAGGAGAGGAACTACCATCCCTATCAACCTGTTGTAGTTGCTGCTTATATTCTCCAAAGCTATTGACAACGCGACGGGACTTCAACATAGCTATCTTCAAGTAGCGAGCATGGTAAGGGAGACGGAGATAGGACACATTGAGAAGAGTTTTCAGTATCCCAGACCGCAGGGTCCATGTTCTCTCCCCATACTTGATTGTTCCAGTAACAAACAAAAGGATACTCATAACAAGCTCAACCTTATTCACACTGGGGCCAATGGCTGACTTCCAAAAGATATACAAGGCGAGGACGACTTGGGCTACGAGATTCAGCAGATGCCTCAGCCAAAGGCTGTTGTCCTCCAGGGAGAAGCCAGCGATGGTGTCCTGGCCACCAAGGTGTATGAGGAGGAATGGTGCCCACACAAAAACCAGCTGATGAGCGGCGGCGGCATCCTCATCCTGCCGGGAGATGAGGCCTAGGGCATAAGCAGCCACCAGGTCTGCTCCCAGATAAGATAGCCATACGAGAATCCTGAGGAACCCGCTTCTAGTACGGCGACGGAGGCCGCCGCCAAAGAAGAGGAAAGCTTGTAACATGAAGCTAAGGAGCACTAGCGTCTGGATTTCCCACTTATTGAATAGCTGCACCAAGCTTGCCATTGCTAATTAAAATTGGTTATTTTTCCAATGTCGTGTTACCCTGGCCTGTTGGTATATATTGTGATGAAATATATATAAATTAGTAAAGCTTTTAATTGCATAATAACGAAATTATTGTTCGCATATATGATTGATAATACAATCATGATATGTGCTTTTTGCTCTCTCTCTCTCTCTCTCTCTCTCTCTCTCTCTCGCTCGCTTCTTTTGTGCATAGATAAATGATTTGCAAAAATTATTTCATCAGGTTATAAATAAACTTTTGGAGTGAGCATTATACGTACCGATACACACAAATGGCAATTATTGCCTGCTAGGTTGGTTGTAATTATCGATGGTTGGTTCTGCGACTAGTAGATGTTGATGGCCCTGGTCAAGCTAGGCCATCCTCAAGCGTACGTTGGCTCTCCTGCTCCCAAGGTTAATGGCACATATACATAATTAGATTATTTGGCATATTGCTGATGTGTATAATATATTGCCGTATAATCTTACTTTTATCATATAAACATGATGTCAGAAACAAATTTAAAAAGTATACATCTCTCAGAGGTACTAGTAGAGACTAGAGAGCACTTTTTCATATACACTCTATTCCTATAAGACAACAGAAACAAGAAGAAATAGGGCACAATCATCGAACAACAGAGATAAACTAATCAGATATATTTGTTCATACCGTAGAGCGTATAGAACAGACGGGATGCTTTCTCGTGCTTTGAGAAGAATGCCACACAAGATTTTTCAATCTTATGTGGTGGCTGGTTCTAATATAATCAAATAACTTGCAACTGAACCTCGTCAGCTCAAACTTAAGATTATATATATATGGCCCCTGAATACAATGTATCTATTCCTTTCTTGTGCACAAGAGCAGAACAGAGGAGTAAAGAAGCAGTGGATGAGTGTGTCCTTTCTGGTATACGTTTCTTGCAGGAAGAGCAACAAATAAAGAACCAAAGATATGTTTGATTCCCTTGACAAATTAAAGCTGAAGGCTGGCTTAGATGATTACCATTTTCCTTTTGGTATATAATCATGCTGATCGAGAACATATCGATTCTCCTTCCATCTCACGACTTAATTTGATGGCTTGAGACTTGATCTGTGATGTATTAGCTCCGGTCTGCACAACCCTGACCAACATTTTTCGTCATCCGCCATGTACCGGTAAGCGCTACACTTGCAAAGGTTTTTTCATGTTATGCATCTCAGTTGTCAAACTAGAGATCTTTGGAGATGATTATGCTCCTCAATTCCATAGGCATATCCACTGGCTCTAAATCTCAAAGAAATGTTTGTAATGCCCCACTTGTGACATAGCAGTGTGTTAAGCTAGGAAAATTCAGATCTAACATAGCAACTAGGGATCCATGACCGAAAAGTATTTTTGAGTTCAACACTATGGGCCCTCCAGGCGTGTGGATGTCAAATCGGTAGCAAATTTTCTTGGCATGAACTAACTTGAGGCCAGGTCAATATACCCTCCGGGTGGTTGTAGCTGTTCTTGCTTTTCCTGCAAAATGGAGAGCAAAATTTCTATACTCCATCCAGCAGAAAGAACAGCAACAGACCAACATGTTTTCTAGTATGCACTTTTCAGAACTCAGGCTTCTGAAAAAGTCAGAAGACTAAATCCAGGGAATGAGAAGTGATCCAAAAGGCAAAACTGAACAAGGTTTTTTGGCTAGCATTTGTGACGGCCATCACCTGATCATGTAAATCTATGGACCATGTCAATAGCCTATGGTGGAATCCAAGTTCAATGCGCTTTAGTATATCCGCATGCACGCATTCTCTGAATTCAAATGTGTCTGCAAGAATGACTAACCCTCTGAACAAAAATAAGGGGAAAACACATTATGATTTGCTACATTGGTCGTTGTTATAATTTTTTATACTACAAAGGAGTGCAAAAGTTTCTCTCAACTAGTGTGGAAAGCAGCTAGAGACAACTACAGTCCATACTAGGCTACATGAAACCTTTTCTGAATTCTTCAATTATAAAGTATGGAGATTTGCTCCGATCTAACAAAAAGTACCTCAAGATACCGGTACCTCACGGTACCAAATCGTTTCCAATCGTTGGATCTAACAATGCCCATCCTGCCTAGCTAGATCCAACGATCAGAAATGATTTAGTACCGTGAGGTATCGGTATCTCGAGGTACTTTTTACTGGACCAGAGCAAATGTCTAAAGTATGAGATCTAAGAGATATTTACAAGACTAAAAAAAGGATGGCATGTCAAGCTTTTTGTAGCAGACATTAGAACATGGCAAATTGACAATGAACAGTGGTGCAATCAGCAAGAAATGGTGAGAGTTCTATTGGCTGCTAGATAGACAGGCCGGCTACTCTACTGCTCCTATTACAAAAAGCCCTGGACCTTGTCAAATGAGGGATGATTGAAGATACCAAATTGCCGGCTTTGTTCTCGGTGCTTTCTGGATTGGAGTACAGGTCAATTAGGACGGCCCAGCCCACTGACAAACTTGGCAATCAGGAGGCCATTGACTCGTTCCTTTCCTTTTCCTCTTTGATTATTATCCCTCCTTGTGACTGCACAAATCAAGAGCTGGTTTACAAGTTAGATATAAATAAGTGTCAGGCTCATTTGGTCACCATTGTTTCAGAAGAAGTTTTTTAAAAGCATAGGTGATATAAAGGTATAATCTAGAATTCAAAATTTTCAGTTGGTTTTCATGTCTTCAGTTTCAGCATACATACATGTCCACTGTTCATTTGAGTGTGTGCGGTGAGATGCAGTTCCAAATTTGTATCAACACCAACAAGTGACAACAAGACAGTCAAACCTTGACATAAAAAAGGTAAGGAAATTCGTATGCACAATTATTCATTGACTTGAGAAAACTCAGTTGATGACAATTAGAACAGAACATTTACAGGAGAGAACTCAGGTGGCCCTAAGAGCTTCACATTACAGGGATTAAACATAAGAAAACCCCCCCAGCAACAGCCACTGGATCGATCATACAAGCTGACACACAGACACTGCCTCCATAGAACTAGAAACCAGGGTCACTGTCACTGAACAATTAGTTTCACCCTGCCTTCAGTTCAGAGTCCAGAGGCCAACCAATACCAAGTTCAGGAGAAAAAAAATGGCTGCGGCTGATGAGGCTCTCCCTTACCGACAACGATCACAAAACCATGAGCTGTTATTAGGATGCATTTTTCATGCAGTGATGAACATGCACTAACAAGAGAGAAACTCACTAGATTGAACAGCAAAAAAAAGAAAAGAAAATTTAGTTGAAAAAATATATATAGAGAGAGACAAGAATGATCATTAGATCATTCTGCCTTCTGAACTTTGTCATCGTCATTCGTCAGACACAGCGACATCTGATCAGCAGAGCGCCACCGCCCGGTCGGCGGCGGCCGCCTTGAGCATCGCCAAGCCGTACACGCCGGCGTGCTCGATTGCAGTAGATATCGATGCACACACAAGCACAATCACAACAGCATGGCGGTGTCGACCAATGATATCCAGGAGAGAATTCAAAGCATATATGGAAGGGGGAATCATCATTGAAACCAACAACAGCTAGCTGGTCCGGATTCATACAGGAGAGATTTCATTTTGGTGATGCCCAGCTTCTTCCATGAGCTGCAATTAATCACGCAACCAGCCATGCAACTGGCTGCTCTTGCTCCTCATCACCCACATCCCCAGCGACACTCTCTGCATGCATATTTGATTTGTTCAGAAAAAGAAACGAAAATTTTACACCGCATCAGCATCAGCCAAGGAATTCGTCTTCCATATCTTTAGATGATAAAATTCGTTCAGTTCTTTACTTTCGAAATGCTCAGTGGCGGATCCATAGAGTTACAGTACCCCTCCCATCTACATATGGCAAAAAAATTTAGTGGGGTCTTTGTGGGGTCTCTCGTAGTCTTTACACCAGTAATGTGTGCTCGAGACCCCGCCGCCCCCATGCTGGATCCGCCCCTGAAAATGCTATAGTTATAACTAATACAATGACTACGAATTATTCTCTCTACGGAGGTTTCTGTTCGAATTCGTCGTATTGGGATAGGTTATACTCCCTCCGTATCAAAAATGTTTGACACCGTTGACTTTCTAAGCACATGTTTAACCGTTCGTCTTATTAAAAAAAATTATGAAATATGTAAAACTATATGTGTACATGAAAGTATATTTAACAATGAATCAAATGATATGAAAAGAATAAATAATTACTTAAATTTTTTAAATAAGACGAATGGTCAAACACGTACTAAAAAGTCAACAGTGCCAAATATTTTGAAACGGAGCAAGTAACATTTAAGAACGGAGGAGGAAGTACTTATATAATTTAGCAATTTAGGGGATTAATTAGATTATGAGTGTTGGGCGAACAGTTGACAGGCCACATGGTTGATGGTCTCCATGCATGCATGCAATCAATACAGTACAAGATAAGATGATAATAGCAATCTGTTGACTTGGATATCTGAAAAATTATTTCAGGTCTTTCTGACGAACGAACGACAAGGCCAACCAAACGACAAATAAAAGAAGCAATGGTTCACACTTCACAGTTCACACCGAGGTGACACCACATGTAATCTCCCTTTCTTTGTTGAAGAAAAAAGCATGTATGATCTTGAGAGAACAATTGGTTTGTTATCCCTTACTACTCCCTTCGTCTCAGAATATAGCAATCTACTACTATATGGGACCTACTACTCTGAATCTGGACATGTCGCCTATTTAGATTCGTAGTACTACTAGCATATGTTCTATCCGGTTCTAGATAGTTATATTCTAAGACGGAGGGAGTAGTATTTATTCTGCGGTTTTATCATGTCACTGAGTCAACAGCCATGTCTTCCTGTCCTGTTGGTTCTGAATCTTCTGATCAACATATGCTCCTGGCAAGTTTTGTCAACAGGGAAATTTCCCTATCGCTTTCCTGGCTGGCTCATCACTGATCACTGTTGGCTTATTTACACACTGCTACTTTATAAAATAAACTATAAAAAAAAGTAAGTTTGAGATTTGGCTCTACTATTCACTTTAGAATAGTTATCAAAATTTAATCAATTACTATATCCTAAACATCAAATATTTTATCTAGAGCGGTAGTATTAATTCTGGTTTGAGCTTAAATGGTCAGGCTTTGGTCGAAATACAGCATATGTAACTTGCACTTGTATCATCCACCTGGTTTTTAGGCTGAACGTACTAATGTAATTTTTTTTTTTGAGATACGTACTAATGTAATTTGGATAGGCATCTCATGCCTCTAAAAATGTGTGATTTTTTATAGGTGTATTTAAGTTTAAAATTTAAATTTTGGTTATAACTAATAAATCAACAAATAGACGATAAGAGTTCTTGTTGTTATGCTTAGTTGATTGCGGACACGAGCAGGACACGGAGGCTAGAAGTAAAACATCCACATTATCTGAAAAGAATGCGGGGTTGCTTGCATGGACAATATTGCTCCACATAAGGATGTAGACAGGCGACGTCGACACAGCTACGTACTTTTCTACAGGCTTCTGCTAGCAGATTGCTACAAAAGACTTATTGCCAGTTTGCTTGGCACTGTGCAAACAGCATGCAAGAACGTGGTACACGTACATATATACTCGCAATATTCAAATTTATGGTAAAAAATCTCTTGTCTTTAGGGGATGAAAGGATTAGCTGAATCTGCTTCAGCTTGAAAATTTTGATCAACTGAAAGTCATTCCGGAGGAGAGAAAAAAACCGGGAAAATGGAAGCAGTGTACCATGGAGGTACGGTCACGGCGGGTTCGTATCATCTACCATGATGCCACTAACATTTTAGGCACTGACGTGTGGGATAATAGGAGGTTAGGATCCGTGCGCATACCAGTGTCTGTAATGGTAGTAACATTACGATAGAGGATTCTCACCCTTTAACGGGCCGATGATGCAAATCATTTTTATTATCTTCAAAAGAAAAGGAAAGAAAAATGGAGGCTTACGTTGATGTTGCCCTTGACGCCGGCCTCCTCCATCGCCTCCCGGCACGCCGCCTCGTACACGTCCTCGTCGTCCTCCCACCCGCCCTGCATGTCGCCGGCGCCGCCGCCGTTAGAGATGAATCAAGCAAAACGCCGGCGAGCTAGCTAGCTAGCTAGGTGCATCCATGGCGTTTTCATGGTAGCTGATGATGATGACGACGATGGCGATGTTATTACCTTTGGGAAGACGAGGTCGGCTCTGTTGGGCGTGGACACCATGAGCACCTCCAGCTCGCCGCCGGCGACCACACGGTACGGCACGCAGCCGGCGACGAGGCGGTACTCGCCGTCGTAGCGCTGCCTCAGCCTCCCCTTCCTCGCCGCCACGACCGCGACCTCCTCCTCCTCCTTCTCCTTCTTCGACGACGACGACGCCGCCATTGCTAGATCGATCGATCAGAGCCGGAGATCGATGCGACGAGCTAGCGACGGGATCAATGGATGGCGTCGGCGAACGAGAGGCTAGCTAACTCCTTCTCCTTCCCGCGCGATTTAAAGGGGCGGAGAGGCGGGGGTCGTCGTCGTCATTGGGTCAACCGCCATTAACGCACCCCGAGCAACACACAAAATTAAACAAAACAACAACTCGCGATTCTTTCTCTTCAACTCCCAAGAAGAGGAAGAAAGAAAGGAAGAAGAGGATGGATAAAAGAAATCGTGGAGGAACGAATTGGGCGGCGCCTCGAGCCGGCCTATGATTGAGATCGAGGAGGTGCTCTGCTCCTGCTCGCTATTCTATTCTTGCTCTCTCTGTTTTTGGGGTTTGTTCTTCCCGGGAGGAGGAGAGATGGATGGACGGGGGATTTATAAATGTGTGAATAGGTGGGAAGGACGAAGCTGCGTGAGATTGGGTGTGGGTGCCCATATATGGAAGCATATCCTCCGTGGCAATCACAGTAAAATATACTTCCTCTTAAAAAAACCGAACGTGACATATCATTATACTACGAATGAATCTGGATAGAAGTGCTAGGATGTGTTACATCCGATCCGATACTAGGTTTTTATGTGATGAAAGGTGTATCCCATCCATTCCAAGAAAAGACCAATCTTACCTACGAACCTGGACACATGTGTGTCCAGATTCGTAGCTAGGAATTCCTTTTTTTTTACAGAGTAGTATTCTATACTTACAGTAAAAACACAGCTAGGTTGTTTCCTTTTTTTAACCAACTCTTCTCAATTGTTTTTCATATGCACGCTTTCCAAACTACGTACGGTGTGTTTTCTACAAAAAGTTTTTTTATAAAAAAAATGTTTTAAAGAAATCATATTAATCTATTTTTTAAAAAAATAGCTATTAATTATACGTTAATGAGTCGCTTCGGTTTACGTGCGTGAGAGATTAGCTCCTAACACTATGAAACGAACATAGCCCTGCTAAGGCATGAACAATGGTGTGATGTTGGCGTCTAATGGAAAATGTTTTATATAAATAATACTCCTATATGGTCTAAGGATATGTTAATATAAATAATATAGTCCAATAGATATGTTAGTAAGTGCTACCTCCGTTCCAAATGTAAGCATTTTTTTAAGATGAGTACGAGTATTAAGGAAGTGTGTGAAAATGATTAGAGAAAAGTTATGATTGGTTGAGAAGAAAAAGTAGATAAAGAAATTAAATGTAGAATGACCGTAATTGGTTAAGAGAAGGATAGGTGAAGAAATAGCTTTATTTTGGGATATAGTATTGTGCTTAAATTAGTTTCATTTTAAGACATAGGTAGTACATATATACAGTTTGACAAGCCATCTATAGAATCGTATCATTAATTATATAAATCTATTTTAAATAGCTAAATATTTTGTAAGTGTTGTCATATATTGTATATATATGACTTAGGAAGATAATATAGACAACATTAAATTCGTCTGAACCATTACTCATACTCTAAAACAAGAGAATTATAACGATTTACAAAAATTGTGAACAATATCATGCAAACATATCGTAGCAATAATAGCTATGTTGGTCGCATTTTTTGTTGGCGTAGTGATCAATCTCGTAAATTCGTGTATGATTCAATGGATGAAAAGAGCTAATGTAGAGAGTCTTCTATGTGGCTCTCTATCCGTGTCCTTAGGAAGGTAGAGAATCCCCTTCAGGGTAGGGTGGACTGAGGTCGGTTGGTGTCTAGGTTAATATGTTAGGGGTGTTTATAACTTTAGATGTACAAAAGAAAAGTTGGTGTGGTCTGATCTTAATTGGATGGAAACTTATTGTGGCTATGTAAACTAGTCTTTGATTGGTAAGATTGTGCTTTTAAAATGTAGTTAATATTTAAATCACAGGTATCTTCTACATAGATTTATTTTTTACGGTTATTTGAATATAGTTGTATTGTGTTGTAAGAAGTTTAGCAAGTACTCCCTCCGTACTCGTAAAGGAAGTTGTTTAGGACAGCAACACGGTCTCAAAAACACAACTTTGACTTATTTTTTCTATAAAAATATTTATTGAAAAGTGATATATGTATACTTTTATGAAAGTATTTTTCAAGACAGATCTATTCATATAATTTTTATATTTTCAAACTCAACAACTTGATAGTTATTCATTATTTATATTCCCAAGGTTTGACTTAAACATTATCTCTAAACGACTTTCTTTATGAGTATGGAGGGAGTATATGTATAAACATATGGTGCAATATTTGTATACAAGCACCTAAATTGCAAATACAAAAGCATTCCATCCGGATACCCTGGCCTTTTGCAATTTTTAATGCAAAACCCTTAAAAATTTAATGCAAAACTGTTGGCAAACCAATACCAAAATTGTAGGCATTGATCAAGTGTGTTACCATGTGGTGAGAATTATTACACATGAAAAAGCTATGCAGCACAATGCCTACAATTTTGGTATTGGTTTGCCAACAGTTTTGCATTAAATTTATCCAATATCTTAACTAGCTAGGATCAGTAATGATAGATTAATCATTATTAAATAATGAGACTTCAACCTCTAAAATCAATGATTTCATAACAGCTTAGATCTTAGAAATCAAAGCAAAATCTCAAAATAATGGCATCAACTTAGTCAGTAGGAGCCAACATATAGCTATTTGGCCTAACTAATCTCACCATACATTATATGATTGCTTTTAGTTGGCACCGAATATATACTAGTCATCTGCTAATTATAACTTGAAGACCAATTCCCAATCACATGCTGAGCCGATGTGAAGATCACCGTATTATTTTTCTCTGTATAAACGTTCAAACAATTCCTTCACTGTCAAATAGTTAATTACCAGCAGGTAAATCTCTTTTGTTGATAACAAATAGTTAATTGCTAAGGTTGATTTTGCCTTTGGTTTAGCCCTTAATTAACTACCTAGGTCTAGAGACGAGGCTTGGTTCCATTCCGCCGTCAAGTCATGCCTAATAAGACAAGGTCCATGTGTAGCCGTATCAGGAGCAAGCCTGCCCGCCTCTGCAGATTATTTTTCACACTACACATTTCCACATGGATATATATCAAATGAATAATGTTTCTGCGGCTCAATCACATGCAATGCTCTTGACTCTTTGGGAGTCAATGACATCAGTAGCATATACATGAATTTTCTAGAGCTCGGACAAAATATAGGTATATCATTGTTTGTTATCATCAAATACCAGTGACGCAAATGCATCTATTGTATTGCGGTGGACGATAAGCCTGGGTGGTTTTCTAGGTTCGTCTCTCATCAAGCTCTACTCGAGTCCACCAATCAATGAAAATAAACATGTTACATTATTAAATGGTTTATTAGTTTGTAAATTACATAAATAAATGGCCGGCTTAGGAGTTTTTGGTTTTATTTTTAAATGATTTTTCCGAAGGAACTCACATGTGCTCCATGACCTTCTCTTGATAATTTATGTTTTAAAAAATAAATTCATGTAGCCTAACTAATTCATGAACTAGCAGTTGCAAAATGAATGGATCTCCAACACGTACCACTCAAACATGTGTACTGTCTACACACCACACATTTACTGCAGAGGCACATGCACATGTTATTGTTTGGGAAGTACAATGCAAGTCTACATCCATGTTGCCATATTGATTTAGATATGTTGATAGCACAGTTTATAAAAAAACAATCTGAAATTATGTATTATTGGGTTGCCTCCCCTTTGACTAGAAATCTTTTGATAGATCTGAAAGTGATGTTTGGAGTTAGATTTATGTGAGATAGCAACTTAGTACACTATCATCAACTTGCACCACCCATTCAAGTTGTGATGTAGGCTCAGTGTAAATTAAATGGTTCCAGCAACTTCCCAACGGATGTCTCATAAATCCAATCTTCAAAATCTCAGACTTTCACATTATCACCTTAGAGCTTTTTTTTTTCTTTTTTACGAATACAATTTTCCAACTGAAAAGATTAAATAAAAAATTAAACTGGTCACCGAAGGAGAGAGCTTCCAAACCTGAATTTTATAAAAGGGTGAACATAGTGCCGAGTCATACAAAAGCATGAGAATGGAGGGAGGAAGAGAGAATTTGTTTTCAGGATTCAACTATAATCCTGTTGGTACAGTTCAGGCCAAGTTTTTTGCCGGAATGACCGAAGAAGGTCATTCAATGTAATTAAGAAAAGTTACACTGCTCTGCCCATAGGGTTGTCTCTTCAATACATTTTGAAATTAGCCGAGCCAAAAAGGAAGTCTGATCACGGAAAACGACATCATGACGATGATTCCAGAGCCCTCAGAAGCAGAGTAAGTAGAACACCTGAAAGTGCTTGGCTGGGGCTTGTGCAGGCTTCTGCAGGTTATGTAGCTCGTTCATCGAGACAATATCTTGTTACTTGTACTTTGAGGAAAGTACAATCCCACATCCAATGTATGATAAACTTCCAACTCGAAGATACACATGTATCTACATTTGTAACATCTAAAGATCGGTTTCATCTTTATTTTTCCAAGCTTTCTTCTCCTTTTGAAGTGTCACAGCTTTGGCACCATTAGTTGCATCTGCGCCTTGCCAAACCTGTGTAAATTTTTGCGAAAAATGCGCTTAGAGCAGGTACAATAGCAGGCTATAAGCCAGCTGCAAACATATTTTAAGTAGATAAATAAAGAGAGAGAAGAGCAGCGGGCTATAGATTTGTAGCCAGCTGTAGCACGGACTTCAAGACACAGTGTGTGTATGATAGGTGGGACCAGGTATTAATAGTGTAGTATATCACTATTGTATGAATGAGCTATTAGATTGGCTATAGATGAGTTGGAGCTAGTAGTTGGCTATACTCTTACGTTGCCGTAGGAATCATCACTTTTATCAAGAAAAAAATAAGATATGAATTTTGGTTACATCGGCAGGGTTCTTTCGATTTCGCTTCTTTTGGGAGTGTGTCCATCCTCATCACTAGCTGCTCAGGAAATTTCCAGGAAATTTCGCTGCTAGAAAATCCGTGTTCTTCTCCACTCAACACAAAGTAGTGGTAAAGTTGACATTTGTAGAGTGTGTTTGCATCTATTCTGATGATGACTGATACGAGTGATAGTTAAATTCTTAAATGCAAACATACTTTGTCAATTGATAGAAGAGGTTTGATGTCGTAAAGATCACTCAAAGAAAACAAATTTGAGCTGACAACAAGCATAATTACTAACCTGAACTTAACGAACACATCAATCACTCTCATCTTATGCATAATTTGGGAGAGTTAACATGTCTGAATTATCCCACAACGACAGGGGCGGATCCAACGTGGGTGCAAGTCCCCCCTACACCCACCGAACCCATGGATACTCCCCTGAGTCCCCCTTCAATTTTTTTTTTTTTGTCAAGGTTGATAAAATAGGGTATGTTAATAGCATTTTAGCATAGTTTAATATTGATATGATGTGTTTATGCCGGTGTACTCGGTATGTTTAGTTCCCCTACCTTTTGTTCCTGGATCTGCCCCTGCACAACGATATCGATTACTGTGTCTGAAAGCATGAAGCCAAAAAAGATTATGGTGCTAATAGCCCAGCCAGGAGCCAAAATTGAGCAGACTAATCATCACCTAGCATCCAAAATGTCAAATCATGTCCATGCAAATCTACACACCTGTGCCATATATCTGCCATATCTTGCAGGCTCTGGAACAAACAAAGGAAGAGCCAAATTAACAAAAAGGCTAATCTTACAAGTCCTAGTTTAATCATGCCAAACCAAAGCGACAAGTCTGAATATAAGCAACAAGCAAACAACAGCAGCATCATCATCACCAAGACATCAACAACAATTCAGTCACGGACAGCCGCAAAGGCAGAGGAAGACGACGACGACGTCCATTGGTGGCTCTCGAGTCCTCGTGATGTGTGGAAGCATGGCGATGACGACTCGACGCTCTCGCGGCTGGACGGATCGGTTCGAGCCTTCCGTTCCCATATTGTTAAATGTTTATCTATTGTTATTGAAGTACAAAACTATGGGCTTTGGGGGAGGTTTGCACATTGTTTTTCCAGGTAGCCTGGGAAAGTCATTTTGCAACTTAGGCATACTCATTTCGTTCAATAAAAAATCAATCTAATACTGGATTTAGTATATTCTAGTATTACGAATATAGACATATCTCTTTGTTGTACTAGAATGTGCTACATCCAGTCCTAGATTCGGTTTTTTTACGAGGGAGTACGTACTCATCTCTTGCACATCATCTCGGGTATGCAGTTTTTTAAAAATAAAACTGGGACTGAAATTTTATCGAAGATAGCGAGAGAAAAAGGGAATTGTACAAGTTCAAGGAGAGAAAGTGAGAAAAAGAACAAAGGTATAAGTTTCAAGAGCAGTTTTGCTCATGTATGCAACTATGCACTCGGTTGTTAAAATCCAACTCTTCTGATCTCATGTATGCACTCGAGTTGTCGAAATTCATCTGCCAGGTAGCTGTCAGTGTTACTAAGTTTCTAGAGGTTTTGGCCATAGCTGAGCGTTCGGTTTCTAGAGGTTAGGCTAACTCATGTGGGATTAAGTTGGGACTTGGGATAGCTTTGCCTAACTATTGCAAAGTCTTGGCCTGTCCAAATATTCAGTAGAAATCTCAAGTCGCAGCAATGAAACCCTGAGAGTTTCCAGATGGCTGTTCTTTTCTGGAGAGTCTGAATGTGAGCAGCACTATAGTATTCCTTGACAGTCCTTGTTTGAGGCACAAACAATATCTTTTTCATTTCGGACCAAATGATGCCTAATAAGCTCCAGTCTTCAGGAAGGTACACGCCCCAGCAGCACAGGATTGACACATTGAAAAAGAACCGTGTTGAAGCAAAACAGGATTACATTTTGTTTCAAATCAAACGAGACCAACAAAGCAAGTATACTGCATCAGAATTCAAGAGGGATAAGAGCAGAAAAGGGAAACCAAGGTAACCAGGAATATCAATTCATTCATGCCAAGCATACGGTTGTTCACGTAGCACTACATCTCATCTTACTCTCCAGACCAACCAACAAAGTACCAGAGTCATGACATAATCCCAGAGAGATTAAATTACCAAACATGGGGTTCACTTGACAGGCATTGCAAAATTTTCAGACTACATCCTGGACAAACTAAAGCTCGTTCAAGCCTTTTCTTTTTTTGCTTTCAGATATTTAGATCTTAATCATTCTTGCGGCGGAAGGAGCACCCCTCCGTTAGCCTGGCCTTTCCACCTGTAGGCTGGCAAAGCACGGTTTGGCAGCCCGGGCAGACCACCACTGTCTGGGAGTGGCTGAACACAGTAGTGCTGCAATCACAAGAGAACAGTTTCAGTACATCAAACATAAAGCTCAGTGGGGCATAAAGGACGTGTTAAATTACAATTACAGCTACATACATCCTGTAATAGAATTTAAATGGCAGACGTTTCATTGTAATCAGTAAACAGGTAATACTTGATGAGTCTTAAAAAAGTGAATAAGCATGAGTACCCAATTACAATGGCAGGTTTTTTTCCATGGACCAGTGGTGTATCCACATTGCTAGGTACATACAGTTAGGAGCAAGGAAAGTTTGCCACATAAAAAATTAATGAGTTACAGTGGCCTAAGGACCCGTTTGATTCTGCCCCGTTCGAATCAAAAGGTGGGCTGAGCTGATGTGCCGCATGCAAAACGAGGCAGGCCATTAGCAAGTGATTAATTAAGTATTAATCATTATAATCTTTTAAAATGGATTTCTTCAAATTTTTAAATAAAACTTCTATATAGAAAGTTTTTGCAAGAAACACACTGTTTAGAAGCTCGGGAAGCGTGTTTACGGAAGACGAGGAAGTAGCCAATTCATAAACCGATAAGAACAATGCCTTGGCTGCTCCCTCGTTTTCCGTGAGCACGCTTTCCAAACTGCCAAATAGTGTGTTTTACAAAGCCTTTCCATTGTTATCAACTCACGCGATTAGTCGTAGATTATTCACAGTCTGTCAGACCGCACAACTAGAGGCCAACCAAATAGCAAGTTGAGCCATTTAATCGACCTGTTCACAAATACGGAGCAACGGAGGCAACTACACATCGGACGCCCGATAGGGGGTGGAAAATCGGACGCCCACGTCATGCTGACGTCGGCAAGCATGCATGCACAACAAAAGTATTTGGGAGACAACTACCGCTCGGGCGCTCGATCTGGGGGTGGGAAAAACGTGGGCGCCCGATTTTCCCACCCCCAGATCGAGCGCCCGACGTGTAGTTGCCTCCCAAATGCTAGTGTTGTGCTATGGGTTGGTTGGGCAGTGGAAACACGGTATGGGCCTACCCATGAGAGGAAGGGATACCAGTATCAAGCAGAGAGGAGCACCACCAAAGGCATCTTGAGGCCAGGGGCAAGAGGAGCAACACCACCCAACCTCGTCCTTCTGTGCTCTCAGCCTCTCTTCCAACGCTGGTTTCCTGTCCCCTCCTAGATCTACTCTTCCATCTCCCTGGCTCCCTCTTCTTCCAAATCGCTGTGTCAACAACTAGCCTCTTCTCCCAAATCACCATACTAATAATGGTGTGTTTAGAACTTTAGTTTTATTTCTTGTTGACTTATTGTCTTGCTGGCTACGCCATAATCCATAGTTTATACTTCGTTTCATAATATAAGTCGTCTGACTTTTTTCTTAGTCAAACTTCTTCAAGTTTGATAGAGTTTATAGCAAAATATAGTAATGTTACATTTAGTGAAACTAGTTTGGTGTCATGGATGTTGTTAAATTTTTCTACAAACTTCGTCAAACCTAAAGAATTTTGACTAAGAAAAAAGTCAAACGACTTATAATATGAAACGGAGGGGGTACTATAGATAGTGCATCCCCTGTTTTCACACGACCGATTCATGGACTAGTCAACAAGTCACCAAGTCGATCTAAGGGTACCTCAACTCGACTTTATGACTTGACCACCATGTTATGAGCCTTTCTATACTGTTTCTTAAAAAAATGAAATAAATCAATTTTCTAGTCTATAATAGTTCATATTTAATTAATCATGTGCTAATGACCTTCCTCAATTCACATGTGGCTGATCAGTTCATCCTAGAATCTGTTTCGAGCGCTGCTAAAGTGTATGCATAGTAGATTATAATTAAAACCATCTTCTTGTGCAAAATGAATATAAAATCAACGTGATGCTTGTAAAATGTAAACAAATCAGAACCCTGTTAGCAATATAAATTTTTGATAGGCAGGATTATGTGTGTAGCATTGAGGGTTGACCAAATGAAAATGCCTAAATTTCTGTATCTACTTCATTTTGTATTAGGATATCACATCACAGCATAAAAGAGGAGGAAATATTTACATGCTGAAGCAGCCCTGGCACTTGACATCCTGCAAAAGATGCAAGTAATAAAGTTAGAACCAACAATACATCAATCATCAAACAGACAAGATAATACATCCCAAACTTTAGCATGACTGATGCATCCTTGAAACTATCCCAGCCTGCAAGCTATAATGCAGGATTTAGATAATTAGACAACCCAGCAACTTCACTAAAAATTAAGCGGATTTAGACAGCTCAGCAACTTCACTAAAAATGCATAACTTGGAGCTACTGTAACATTCACGGTTAAATATGGATACTTCCATGACCCAAATGAACAATTCTAGTCTGATGCTCTCTAAGCAAAAACTTAGCATGGCTGATGCGCATCCATGAAACAGCAAGCCATTACAAACTTTAGCAGGACTGATGCGTCCACAAAACTCAGTCTACGAGCTATCAACATGCGAAAATCAAGAGGATTTAAGCACCTCCGCAACGTCCCTAAAAAATGCAAAAAAAAAAAATGGCACTAAAGCTATCACAGCAGAGCTAATTCGGTCAGATACTCGCAAAGAAATGATGCCCACCCACCCAACCAACACACACAACTAAACTACCGCTCGCTTCAAGATTAGCCACAACAAGAATTCGATACTAGTTAGCAATGACACACAAAAATAAGGTTCACAGTTGGCATTGCCCTTCAGTATGCTCGCTCACAACAACATCAAGAACCGAAACTTCATCTAATCTAACCGCGAAACCTGCCACATCCTAGCAGGAGACATACATACATACATGCATAACATCAGTCGAGGAAAGAAAAGAGGGGAAAAGATCGGGGGTGGGTGATTATTACCATGAAGAAGGAGTTGGGGGACTGGACGAGGCGCTTCTTCTTGTGCTTGAGCTTCTCCAGCTCCGCGGGCGGGTTGAGCAGGTCGATGTCGTTGGAGAGCACCTGCAAACGCAAAAAAGACAAACGGTTGGAAACCACACCGATCATCGATCCAGCGAAATCCGGCGAGGAGACGGTGGCGGCGGGGTGGGGGTTCGCGACGAGCGTACCATGGCTGAAGGGTAGGAGGGGGGATTGCTCCGGTGGCGCGCGCGCTCGCTTTGGTCTCTTCTTCCCGGAGAGGAGGGCGGCGGCGGCGGCGGCGGAAGAAAGTGAGAGAGGGTTTAGGGTTGGAGGGGTGGTATTTATAGGGGAGGCGTGAGGTGGTCTGCGCCGTCGGATGGATGGGACGCGACGAGATCTCCCGTGGGGGCTTCTACTGCTGGGCCGTGGGTCTGGATAGTGGAGGCCCAAAAAGGGATGGGCTGTTTATTGTTGGGCCGTCTCTGATTTTTTTCTTTTTTTGGTTCATCTTCTGCCATCTCTGTTGTATTTGTACAAGGAAAACGTAAGTGGAGTGAATGTAGTCTGTTTTTTTTTTTCAGATTCAAAATTTGGACTTCTTAATGATGAATATATGTAAGGGTGCGTTTTGGTCTTTTGGATGAGAAACTTGTATACACAAGGGCGAAGTGCTGTGCTGTTGATATTTGGAGGTACTACTATTACTTCCGAAGGATTTTATCCAGAATGTTGGTTTCTTTTTTTCAGAACTTCTACGAAATTTGATAAAAAAAATTGAAGACAGGATTTTATCCAGAAATGTTGGTTTCTTTTTTCAGAACTTCTATGAAATTTGATTAAAAAATTGAAGACAAATGACAAAAAAATAGGATCTGTTGGTTTCTTTTTTTCAGAACTTCTACGAAATTTGATAAAAAAAATTGAAGACAGGATTTTATCCAGAAATGTTGGTTTCTTTTTTCAGAACTTCTATGAAATTTGATTAAAAAATTGAAGACAAATGACAAAAAAATAGGATCTGTTGGTTTCTTTTTTTCAGAACTTCTACGAAATTTGATAAAAAAAATTGAAGACAGGATTTTATCCAGAAATGTTGGTTTCTTTTTTCAGAACTTCTATGAAATTTGATTAAAAAATTGAAGACAAATGACAAAAAAATAGGATCTGTTGGTTTCTTTTTTTCAGAACTTCTACGAAATTTGATAAAAAAAATTGAAGACAGGATTTTATCCAGAATGTTTGTATCTTTTTTCAAAACTTCTACGAAATTTGATTAAAAAAAGATGAAGACAGGATTTTATCCAGAATGTTCGTACTTTTTTCAGAACTTGTACGAAATTTGATTAAAAAAATGAAGACAGATGACAAAAAATAAGATTTGTTGAGAGTGGGATTTGAACCCACGCCCTTTCGGACCAGAACCTTAATCTGGCGCCTTAGACCAACTCGGCCATCTCAACTTGCTTGAATTGAATCACCCAGAAAGTTATTTATCCAATACTCTATGCTCGTTCACATCACACATCTCCCATGCATTGCCATCTCTGCAGCAAAGCTAAGCATCCATGTCGCATGCGTGCGCTTCCAAGATCATCTCGACTGATCCCATCATGATTTCTCCATTTCACCATGGCACATATATAGCCACCTCTATCTACCTGCATATGCAAAACACGCTAGCTACTCCCCTTATCCGCCACAGCATTCGATCGATCTCCTGCCCAAGAGCTACGTGCAATGCATATGGCCGGTGCGGGCGGCAGCAACCGCGCCGTGCGGTGCGCGGCGGCCGTCGCGTTCTTCATCGTCGTCGTCGTCGTCGTCGTCGTGGGATCGGCCGACGGCGGACGGGGCGGACACGTACTACATGGAGGCGGCCGTGGCGGCGGCGGGGACGACGACCCGGGCAACTTCCGGAGCAGCATGGTGGACTGCATGATGGAGTGCGCGGCGGAGGTGGTGAGCTGCTCCAGCGCGTGCGCCGGGAAGCCCCGCGGCGAGGCGCCCACCTGCGCCGCCGACTGCGTCCACGGCGGGATGGGTTTAGTATATTTACCTACTGTTCCGAAAGCATGTTTGACATATAATTAACGATTTCTAGAGTGATTAATTCTAAATACAATTTCTTTTTTTAAAATCAGCAAATTTATTATCGAGAAGTGATATGATAAATAAATAAACGGTTAATTTTCCATCCAAGCAGGGGTTCACCAGCTGCTCTATGTATAATACAATAAATCTGGATAAAGACATATCTAGATTTGTATGATGAGATTTTCAGATGAATGAAGTACATATCGATCATCATTATGTCACAGCGCACCCTGTTTTGAAAATAATCTGTCCAAGAGCACGGGGCTTTTATGGGATACTAAAAAGGCTAATTTCGAGATTTACATGGCATTTCGTGAAATTCACTCTATTTTTCTTTTAAAAAAAGTTAATTGGATCCATGCCATTATTAATTTTTCTAGTTTTAAAATATGCCACTAAAATTCATGGCCACCCATGTCACATTGGGCCTGCTCCACCACAGGTCCAATCGGAGCCACAACTTTTGGTTATGGGCCTACGCAACCCAAAACACTAGTCTAATAGGTGAGGACCGCCCCCACCTTTTAAGTCGTGCTCCCCCATCATCAATTACCGATGTGGGACTAAACCTAACAATCTCCCCCGTCACATCAACCCACGTGACCACATCGGGCCCAACAATCTCACATATCAAATCAACCCATGTGACCCCGAAGACTTGTTACCTGGCCTCCCCACCATGCGACCCATGGAAATTGTTCCGGGTTCCAAACCTTGGGCTATGATACCACTTGTTAGAGTGCGCAGTCCCGCCCACCGACCGTGGGCCACCTAGGTCACATTGGGCCTGCTCCACCACAGGCCCAATCAGAGCCACAATTTTTGGTCCTGGGCCTACACAACCCAAAAGACTAGTCTAATGGGTGAGGACCACCCTCACCTTTTAAGTCGTGCTCCCCATCATCAATTATCGACGTGGGACTAAACCCAACATTTACAAATATAAGAAATATGCCATCACTAACCCTTTCGGTGCATTCATCAATTGTTTTTGGACAAATTTGCCCTTCTTCCTCCTTCCCCTCTTCTCTCTCATCTCTCCCTGTCGGCACCTCACACGGCTAGGAACCTAGGAGCATAGGGTGATTTGGAGACTGCTCCTCCACTAGGGAGATGGAGCGGGTGAGGATGGCGGTGACGGCGCCATCGAGGTTCGAACTCTTGGCGGACCTCCTTCTCCTCCCCCACTCGACCACCATGAGTCAGCCATGCCACCCAAGTCACCGGCCGGTAGTCCTCGAGAGCTCAACTCTTCCTTAGCCACGACCCCCCCCCCCCCCCCCCCGACGGATCTAGGGTGATGGGAAGAGAAGACAAGAGTCAAGCACACCGACGTAATCCACAACGTCACCATGGCCGTTCCTCCTCTTCACAGATTAGACAGCGAGGTCTTAGGTGAGGTGCTGCTCCGATAGAGGTTGTGCAAGGAAGAGGCCAACAGGGTATGTAGTGGCTGTCGCCCAGTGATTGGAGAGGGGGAGGAAGAGGGAGGAACCACCGGCTCCAACCTTGCCGTGCGCTACCGCCGGAGTGAGTAGAGAGTGGGCGGCGCTGGCGGTGGGGAGAGATGAGAGAGGATAGAGGGGAAGGAGGAAGAAGGGCAGATTTGTCCAAAATTTTTGATGATTGTGCTGAAAGGGTAAGTGATGGCATATATCAAATGGATGTAAAATTACAATGGCATTGTTACAAATAGATAAATTATATTGGCATATTTCAAAACTGAAGAATTTATAATGACATGTATCTAATAAACCAAAAAAAAAAAAAATCAGGGGTGTATGTGTTTACGCCTTCGAAGCACGATTACGCAATGTTTGCACTACGCGTTCAAGCTTACTTGGCTGATTTGCCTCTCGGCTGGGGCCGCGGCTTCTCCTCCCCAACCGACCGAAGTACCGAACTGACCCAAACATGGCGGAGGCGGGGCCTAGCCGGCCGGCCGCCGCCGCCGGCGACTTCCCGGAGCTCCTCGCCTTCTGCGCCCGCGCGGAGGCCCTCATCGCCGAGCTCCTCCTCCTCTCCGACCGCGCCCCGCCGCAGTTCGCCGACCGCCGCTTCCACCCCGTCCTCTTCGACTTCCGGTCATCTCTCTCTCTCTCTCTTCCTCTCTCATTCTTCGATGCGGTGAAAAATTCTGCAGCTGCAAGTGTCCTCACCTTCCATTCTGCCGTAATCTCGACAATAAATCTGGATAAAGACATATCTAGATTTGTGAAGAAAGTGAGAGAGGGTTTAGGGTTGGAGGGGTGGTATTTATAGGGGAGGCGTGAGGTGGTCTGCGCCGTCGGATGGATGGGACGCGACGAGATCTCCCGCGGGGGGCTTCTACTGATGGGCCGTGGGTCTGGATAGTGAGGCCCAAATATTGATGGCTGTTTATTGTTGGGCCGTCTCTGATTTTTTTCTTTTTTTGGTTCATCTTCTGCCATCTCTGTTGTATTTGTACAAGGAAAACGTAAGTGGAGTGAATGTAGTCTGTTTTTTTTTTTCAGATTCAAAATTTGGACTTCTTAATGATGAATATATGTAAGGGTGCGTTTTGGTCTTTTGGATGAGAAACTTGTATACACAAGGGCGAAGTGCTGTGCTGTTGATATTTGGAGGTACTACTATTACTTCCGAAGGATTTTATCCAGAATGTTGGTTTCTTTTTTTCAGAACTTCTACGAAATTTGATAAAAAAAATTGAAGACAGGATTTTATCCAGAAATGTTGGTTTCTTTTTTCAGAACTTCTATGAAATTTGATTAAAAAATTGAAGACAAATGACAAAAAAATAGGATCTGTTGGTTTCTTTTTTTCAGAACTTCTACGAAATTTGATAAAAAAAATTGAAGACAGGATTTTATCCAGAATGTTTGTATCTTTTTTCAAAACTTCTACGAAATTTGATTAAAAAAAAGATGAAGACAGGATTTTATCCAGAATGTTGGTACTTTTTTCAGAACTTCTACGAAATTTGATTAAAAAAATGAAGACAAATGACAAAAAATAAAATATGGTGAGAGTTGGTACCTTTTTTCAGAACTACGAAATTTGATTAAAAAAATGAAGACAAATAACAAAAAATAAGATATGTTGAGAGTGGGATTTGAACCCACGCCCTTTCGGACCAGAACCTTAATCTGGCGCCTTAGACCAACTCGGCCATCTCAACTTGCTTGAATTGAATCACCCAGAAAGTTATTTATCCAATACTCTATGCTCGTTCACATCACACATCTCCCATGCATTGCCATCTCTGCAGCAAAGCTAAGCATCCATGTCGCATGCGTGCGCTTCCAAGATCATCTCGACTGATCCCATCATGATTTCTCCATTTCACCATGGCACATATATAGCCACCTCTATCTACCTGCATATGCAAAACACGCTAGCTACTCCCCTTATCCGCCACAGCATTCGATCGATCTCCTGCCCAAGAGCTACGTGCAATGCATATGGCCGGTGCGGGCGGCAGCAACCGCGCCGTGCGGTGCGCGGCGGCCGTCGCGTTCTTCATCGTCGTCGTCGTCGTCGTCGTCGTGGGATCGGCCGACGGCGGACGGGGCGGACACGTACTACATGGAGGCGGCCGTGGCGGCGGCGGGGACGACGACCCGGGCAACTTCCGGAGCAGCATGGTGGACTGCATGATGGAGTGCGCGGCGGAGGTGGTGAGCTGCTCCAGCGCGTGCGCCGGGAAGCCCCGCGGCGAGGCGCCCACCTGCGCCGCCGACTGCGTCCACGGCGACATCAGCTGCCTCGCCGGATGCGGGCCCCCGCCCCGCCCGCCGCGTGACCCACCCACCCAACCAAACGACTGCGCATCGACGTTTGCGTTATGAAATCATGAAATATATCTGATGTGATCACTATACTATATATATGTAATTAGTTAGTTCGATTAATTTCGATGCATGGATGGGTTTAGTATATTTACCTACTGTTCCGAAAGCATGTTTGACATTATAATTAACGATTTCTAGAGTGATTAATTCTAAATACAATTTCTTTTTTTAAAATCAGCAAATTTATTATCGAGAAGTGATATGATAAATAAATAAAACGGTTAATTTTCCATCCAAGCAGGGGTTCACCAGCTGCTCTATGTATAATCAATAAATCTGGATAAAGACATATCTAGATTTGTATGATGAGATTTTCAGATGAATGAAGTACATATCGATCATCATTATGTCACAGCGCACCCTGTTTTGAAAATAATCTGTCCAAGAGCACGGGGCTTTTATGGGATACTAAAAGGCTAATTCGAGATTTACATGGCATTTCGTGAAATTCACTCTATTTTTCTTTTTAAAAAAGTTAATTGGATCCATGCCATTATTAATTTTCTAGTTTTAAAATATGCCACTAAAATTCATGGCCACCCATGTCACATTGGGCCTGCTCCACCACAGCTCCAATCGGAGCCACAACTTTTGGTTATGGGCCTACGCAACCCAAAACACTAGTCTAATGGGTGAGGACCGCCCCCACCTTTTAAGTCGTGCTCCCCCATCATCAATTACCGATGTGGGACTAAACCTAACAATCTCCCCCGTCACATCAACCCACGTGACCACATCGGGCCCAACAATCTCACCTATCAAATCAACCCATGTGACCCCGAAGACTTTGTTACCTGGCCTCCCCACCATGCGACCCATGGAAATTGTTCCGGGTTCCAAACCTTGGGCTATGATACCACTTGTTAGAGTGCGCAAGTCCCGCCCACCGACCGTGGGCCACCCAGGTTACATTGGCCTGCTCCACCACAGGCCCAATCAGAGCCACGATTTTTTGGTCCTGGGCCTACACAACCCAAAAGACTAGTCTTAATGGGTGAGGACCGCCCTCACCTTTTAAGTCGTGCTCCCCATCATCAATTATCGACGTGGGACTAAACCCAACATTTACAAATATAAGAAATATGCCATCACTAACCCTTTCGGTGCATTCATCAATTGTTTTTGGACAAATTTGCCCTTCTTCCTCCTTCCCCTCTTCTCTCTCATCTCTCCCTGTCGGCACCTCACACGGCTAGGAACCTAGGAGCATAGGTGATTTGGAGACTGCTCCTCCACTAGGGAGATGGAGCGGGTGAGGATGGCGGGTGACGGCGCCATCGAGGTTCGAACTCTTGGCGGACCTCCTTCTCCTCCCCCACTCGACCACCATGAGTCAGCCATGCCACCCAAGTCACCGGCCGGTAGTCCTCGAGAGCTCAACTCTTCCTTAGCCACGAACCCCCCCCCCCCGCGACGGATCTAGGGTGATGGGAAAGGAGACAAGAGTCAAGCACACCGACGCAATCCACAACGTCACCATGGCCGTTCCTCCTCTTCACAGATCAGACAGCGAGGTCTTGGGTGAGGTGCTGCTCCGATAGAGGTTGTGCAAGGAAGAGGCCAACAGGGTATGTAGTGGCTGTCGCCCAGGATTGGAGAGGGGGAGGAAGAGGGAGGAACCACCGGCTCCAACCTTGCCGTGCGCTACCGCCGGAGTGAGTAGAGAGTGGACGGCGCTGGCGGTGGGAGAGATGAGAGAGGATAGAGGGGAGGAGGAGAAGAAGGGCAGATTTGTCCAAAATTTTTGATGATTGTGCTGAAAGGGTAAGTGATGGCATATATCAAATGGATGTAAAATTACAATGGCATTGTTACAAATAGATAAATTATATTGGCATATTTCAAAACTGAAGAATTTATAATGACATGTATCTAATAACCAAAAAAAAAAAATCAGGGTGTATGTGTTTACGCCTTCGAAGCACGATTACGCAATGTTTGCACTACGCGTTCAAGCTTACTTGGCTGATTTGCCTCTCGGCTGGGGCCGCGGCTTCTCCTCCCCAACCGACCGAAGTACCGAACTGACCCAAACATGGCGGAGGCGGGGCCTAGCCGGCCGGCCGCCGCCGCCGGCGACTTCCCGGAGCTCCTCGCCTTCTGCGCCCGCGCGGAGGCCCTCATCGCCGAGCTCCTCCTCCTCTCCGACCGCGCCCCGCCGCAGTTCGCCGACCGCCGCTTCCACCCCGTCCTCTTCGACTTCCGGTCATCTCTCTCTCTCTCTCTTCCTCTCTCATTCTTCGATGCGGTGAAAAATTCTGCAGCTGCAAGTGTCCTCACCTTCCATTCTGCCGTAATCTCGAGCCGCGAACGATTTTTTTAACCGAGATTTTCGCTTTCGCTCGCGCAGATACTTCGACTCCCCGGGCGAATTCGAGGCGAGGATCGAGGGGAACATGGAGCTGGAGGCCCTGGAAGACGAGCTCCGCGAGTTCCTGCGGCTCCTACATGCGGAGGTTCTTCGCCTTGCTGGATGCCGCCGTCGCTTACCACGACGAGCTGTGCAGCTACCTCAACGACCTGCAGGTTAGGCCCGATTTGGGAACAGCTTCATCGTTGCTGTGGACTTGTAGCACCACACGATAGAACTTGTTAATTGAAGCCATTGGGATAAATGATTGGTACTGATTTTGTTCCGTAGGAAGGGCTGTATGTGCATTGCACATTGGATGGTGTACTGGAGAGCAACTGGGCTTGCCAATTGCTTACAGAGTCGATGACTTTGGGTGTTATGGTTCTGCTAATGGAGCACAGGATTAGTGGATTGCTGCGCGAGAGACTTCTAGTGGCGTATCTGCGGCACGAGCGTTGCTTCAGCTTCCCTAATGTGGAGCGCATATGCGAGCTCTGTCGTCGGCATGTGACTGCACCTTGTTTGCCTGGTACCCCCGGTTCATCGTTGCATAGTGCGGAAATCATCTCTGTACAGAAGCCTGAGGACCTGCTTAGGAGGTTTCAGTTTCCTGAGCTCGTTGTGGATGCTGTCATAACTTGCTTGAGAAATGGTGATGTTTACAACAATGTCCGGTTCTACTCTGATCCGCAGCACCGGACAACCGCTCTCTCATTGCAAGGTGGACATGTGTATGTGTTGCTATTTTATTCTCGTGACCTTCTACACAACGGTTTGGCTATGCGGGAGATTGTTGATCGCTTCTTTTAAGGACAACTGGGTGGTTCCCATCTTCTTGCATTTCTCGGTAGATTTACTTGTCTCATGGGATGCATTCAAAGAAGCGAAATCACATTAGTTTCTTGCCTTTCTCCCACCTTCATACGTGATCGCAGTCTATACCACATATCAAAGGTCAGTGTAGCAAAACCTTTTTGGTTTAACAATTTTGAAGAATTGCCCTTTTCATTTTTCTAATTTTCCAGTTAGCTCAGTGATGTGCTTCTATTCCTACTTATTGATGTAACAAAAACTGAACTTTGGACTTTCCTCTGTTCTGTTTTATGATTGAACTTCCTATTTTATAACTCTTCATTTTGATTTACACACCTTATTTGGTCTCAGGTTTCTTTCTCTTCTAGCTGACCTGGATAGTCATATGCATGCGGTAAACAAGGAATATGTTCTGGATAATTCTCTGAATCTTCTTTTTCATCAGAGAGTGCAATTGCACACTGCGTTGGCTTTTGCTTCACCGCATGGTAATCCCCTATATAGGTCCTCGGAGTAGACAACCATTTCCTATTAGATAATCATTAAGCATTACTTCCATAAGATACCGGATCAGAATTAAGCCTGTGTTTCTGCCGTCTCACATTTGTAACATATAACTTCCTAGACAAATGATAAGAAGGCAAGGGACCTAGTGATCTGCTTAGGGTCATCACAACATGCTGACGAAGGGAAGCTGTTACAGCTCCTAATGAAGACTGCTAAAGTTAAAGTTTCCTATCTGAAAACTTGAAATGTGTGTATTATCTTTTTTTTGGAAGAAGTGTTCTGTATTATCTTAGTCGTAGTCCAGTATTTGTTGCCTTATTTGTTTTCTTCTGTATATACAGCTTGAGTTTGAGGTGAAGGAACTGCATGCTGAACTATTGAAAACCAGAAAAAGTATGTGGTATGAGAAGAGGCATGATGCTTTGGAATGTATGAAGGACCTGTCTCAGAACTATCTTGGGACTTGGGTACGTTCTGAACTTCCAACATAGTCTTGCTAGAGACATTAAAAAGAAGAGTGCCACCTTTCACTTTTGGTCTTGGAAAGTTCCAATGTTTTATCCAGTTGATAATTTCCTGTTGAGACTTGTTCATATGTTTTCATCTACACAATATTCTCTTCATTTGCACCTGCTTAATTTCCACATTGGTTGAAAATTCGTTGGCCAAAATATATTTCATCCACTCTAAAGCCCCCACAAAAAGAGTTCCATTTAGTCATTTACCTTCTATAATCTGGCTGTAACAATCTATAATGCTCTGGTTCATGTTGCCAGACATCTAACATGCAGCTAGCACTGCCGAATTGCTTCGATGGGTATAAAAATAACACTCGTGCAATTTTTGCAGTTTGATAGTTTTCTACTGCATATTTTACTCTTAGTTCTTGAAAGTTAACTATTGCAACTATTCATGGATATCATTCTATGAGGCTTATCCTAAAATGTGAATGCCTGCCTTAGGTGTTTTCTTCTTCTTATTCTTTTGACTATAGGCTGCGTCATGCAAATTAAAAAACAAGAGCATCAAAGACTGGTTGGAGCACCTGTCATCAGAGGTCAATTGCTGTTCAAATTTTCATATTTCTCTCTTTTATTTGTAGTCATGGAAGCTTCTGACAATTTTGTATGTGAGTACTAGTGGTTTCTATACTGGAGTTTTTTAATCCTGTAGATATATCTATATTTGCGACTAACAGGTTAGCTCCCTGGATTATGCCACAATTTGGAAACTCCGGCAGGATAATTCATCGTGTGCTATCTACGCTAAAAGATATTGAGCTACTTCACCAAGTAAGAAGCTTCTCATCCTCTTTAACATTAATGAGCACAATTTTGATAGAACTTACCCATAGCATTGTCATGTCTTCGAACTAGATAACACGATGATTAATTGTGGTGTGTGGGTGGATGTGGAGTTGCGGCTTGTGGTGACTAGGAAGAGCCGTGCTGTAGATGGAGATGGTGCGGAGGTGTTAGGACCTAGGCAGCAAGAAATGAGGTTCTGTAAATGATGGCATACCACCAGTCCACCATGGTTGCTATGTTCACAAGACAACAAAAAGGGCAATTCCATGTGTGACCTGGACTTGCTTCTTATTTTAACTAGATTTGGCCGTTCCTTGATTTTGTGTTGACCAAAATATTGTTTAGATTCTGGGAAAAAAGTTAATGCAGAAAATGAGGATACTGCCCTGAATTGTTGAAACTTATGGGATGGCACTTTGGGAGCTAATAGTAATACATCTTGGCTTTTGAGTAGTGTTAGAACTGTGCATGCAATGGGAGACTTGGCATGTCCACTAATAATTTTTCTTTTGAATATGCTTTTCAGATATCCATATTTATTAGTTTTTCTGACTAAATAATGCAGATCAAAGAGAATATACAGATAAAGCATGGCTTCTCCAAAATACAGAAGAATCTTCATGATATGATAAAAATTCTAAACCTAAACCAAGAGTCCATAAGTATTTTCTCAGTGGTAAGAGCTTATCTATTTGTATCTGAGATCTGTGTCCATTCTATGAAACAATTGTATTTATCATGTTGCTAATATGCTCAGCATTGGTGAGTTACTTCTCCAAAATTGGAATGTTGGGATATTACAAAATTGCTGTCCTTTTAAGCTTAGCCGTCAACAATAACCATATGCTTCTCTCTCTCTCTCAGATTACTGATGGTAAGTATGCATGGGGTTATCTTACTTATTTTGAGGAACTTCTTAAGAAGAAAATCAGTCAAGATCCATCAGAGTCTTTATTTTTGCATACGATGTTTCTTAAATTTCAATCATGGTTGGATGCACCGCTGCAGAGGATCAAGCAGTATGAAAGGTTTCTCTCCTGATCTAGTCATTTAATAGGAAGTGCAGTTAATGCTAGCATGGTGTTCCAGATTCTTCTCTATGTTATTATTAGTTATGTTTTTATGACTGGTAATAACAAGCTCTCAACTTTGGTAAACAAACTACTCCCTCCGTCCCAAAAAAAGACCAACCCTGGTTTCCGTGTCCAATGTTTGACCGTCCGTCTTATTTGAAAAAATTATGAAAAAAATTAAAAAGATAAGTCACGCATAAAGTATTCATCATGTTTTATCATCTAACAACAATGAAAATACTAATTATAAAAAAATTTCATATAAGACGGACAGTCAAACGTTGGCACGCAAACCCGCGGTTTGCCTTTTTTTGGGACGGAGGGAGTATGTTTTGAAAGAATTGGTAAACAAACTATTGCTTCTAAGATCACAATGTATGACATAGTGCTGTATATTGTGCCATGTTGAATGCATTCAGTAAACATACTGGAAGTCATTTCTTTGTTGTTCCATTTAAGGGAAAGATAGTGTTCTGGATGTATTAAAGTATCCTCATTTCAATTGTTGCATGAGTTTATTGCATAGTTTAGATATTTCACTACATTATTATTTAGTAACAAAGTTGTGACTTGTGAGTTACATGAATTGATAACCCCCTTTTTTGGTGAGAGTTTGTTTCGGCATGAGTTGCTATAACTAGAGAAATTCCTTTTCCTTCGTTGTATATATACTCTCCGTATCAATTTATCATATATGTTGATGTGTTGAACTCATACTTATGGAATATGTAGATCTTACTTCTGAATTTCAATTGTCAAAACTTGACAGTCCAGATCTTCAATATGTCTCAACCTACTATGCTTCAAAGTATGCAGCTAAAATATTTGCAGTTCTAGATATTATCCCGGTGAGTTTCTGGATTAAGGTGCTTGCGTCTGTTTATTTCTAGCCAAACATGATATTATGATAGTGCTATCATAGTAAGGTGCTCACTTGGTAACGTGTAATACTTGCTAGGGTTTTATTTGGGAATATATTGATTTTGGTAGACAATGATGCTCTTATTATCCTTTACTTTATATCTTTCTTAGCAGTTTATGCTCCATTAGTCTACAGAATTGCCTCAATAAGAATCGTTTGGTGGTCTCATGTACATTCATTTTCTTTCAAAATGCGCAGGCTATATTGCTTAAAATTTCTATTGCTGTGGATTACATCAATGCTGAACAGTCCACTCATCTAATAAATCGCATCAAGAAGGAAACATTGGAAGATCTCATGCAGGTGTTTGCATTATAATTTTACCTTATTCTATCAAATTCTTTTGGTATTTTAAATGTTCAAAGCTATTGCACATGAGAAAATGGATGCACTATTATGATTTCAAATATTATTTTCATTGAACACCGTGCGATCAAGTGCTGCCCTTTATTCCCCCTAAATATATCTATTCATTTACCTTTGCTAAGAAACTTGTGGTTGATTGAGAAACATAAACACCAATTTTGTTTGTGTTTAGATATTTGAATACTTGGTACATGCTTGATAGGATCATTATGGTTTCCTGCATATCCTAAGGAAGTGCTCTGTGCAATATATTACTTACGTTTTTATTTACTTTATATCATGGATAAACCCCCTTTTTTTTAAAAAAAAAGTTTCTTCATATCACGGATAAAAAGATAACTTTTCAACATACTATTAGAAATGGAAGATAGACACACTTCTTTTGGCTGGTTGGCTGGGTTTTATAGAAAAAAAAAAAAGAAAAATGAAACTGTGCCAAGGTGGTGGGAACTGGTCTCATTTTTCTCATGAAACATGAGCCACGGCAAAATTCAGCATCTAAATATCCCCTGGATCCAATACTGGGTGTCTCTTTTATTTTTGGAAATGACATTGGTTATTAAAAATATTAGATCTCTGGGCTCAGATGAAACATTAGGGATAGTTGCTGAAATTTCATGACGTTACCTGTTGTCTTACTGAGATGTCATTTTAGCTCCACGCATACAGACCTAAGAAGTAAGAAGATCTGAAATATGTTTTTCTTGACATATGTCGCCCCTATTCAAAGATAGAGTAAGGTTCTTTACTTCGTTGTTATTTTGTTTCTTATGTTCTCTACTTTTCACAGTTGGATCAACAACTATGTCAAGCACAGCAAGCTGCCAAACTATGCATTGTTTCAGAGGTACCTATTGTTTCTTTTCCAAGGATTCGTCGGAACTTATTAATATGTGCATTATTTGCCACCATATAATCTTTTACTAGCCTAACCAAAGAAGAACAATCTAAGAAGCTGGATAATTTAAGTAAAGAGACTACCTATAAGGCTATAGCTCTTTGTATTCAGTAGACATTTTTTTATCTAAGCAAATCTGGTTGAATTTCTTTTTGATTGGCTTGGAGGTATCAAACTTGGGAATTGGGATATAACTCGATAATGATATATTCTGTAATTGCTTGGTTAAGTAACATGTAAATATTGTGATATCTTATGATAATGCAGGGCCTTTTGAACATGTCAAAGAACTTTGATGGCCTTATAGATCTGGTGTGTGCTTATCTTTGCTCGTAGATTTAGTTCAACTCTCTGACATAGTTCTCCCCTTTCAATCATGCTTATTTACATCCTATTTTGTATGAAGAATTTAGGTGGATGGCTTAAGCAAATGATAAAAAAGGAGTTAGTAAGCCAACTACAAGGCAAGCTGAAATCCTTATCATTGCTCATTTATGGTATGGAATCAAAATACACTGAACTAACATTTTACTCTTCTGGGCCTATATGATTATATTTTTTGTTTAAGTATTGTTGTTAGCATTGGTGCACACACTTCTAGAGTTGTAGTGAAAAAAATGTTCAACTTTACGTTAATCATAAATACAACTTTGTAATCTTATACTTCATTGCAAAAAAGATGGGGGTATAATTGTAGAAGAAACTGTTGATTCTGTACATTTTCTCAACAACTATGCTGACGATGATTATATATGCCATCCTTTAAGAACTACATTCAGAACTATTTGTATTTGGAGCTGTTTTTCTTTTCAAAAAAAAAAAAATCAATGGAGTAACTGGATTAATATGTGATTCTGTGTGTTTTACACTTCTGAGCAGGTGATATAGAAGGCAATCTCATGTCATT
Source organism: Oryza longistaminata (assembly GCA_009805545.1). Lineage (NCBI taxonomy): Eukaryota > Viridiplantae > Streptophyta > Magnoliopsida > Poales > Poaceae > Oryza > Oryza longistaminata. The sequence continues at coordinate 6,566,271 of CM020181.1, forward strand.
GTCAAATTATATGCTTTCACAGATGCAGAGAATGGAATTCCTACAGGTATTTTTAGTGAATCTTACGTTTTTCTTTCTTTGCTTTTAGAAATATCCATTAGTATACACCAGTCTTCAGTTAATACAACCACGTAAGTCAATTAATTAGAAGAGGTGACTCGGCATTAGTTTTCTTATTTAAGGTGTAAAAGAATGTGTTTGAAGTTTCTACGAATGGAGCTGATGTACCGAATAGTCAGCTGAACACCCATAAGTGAGAATTTATTTTGTATGTACCAGCCTAATGATTTGCCTCCTGATGAAAGTAGGGTGATCAATGACTTAGGCTTTCAGTGCTCATGGTTAGCGGGAACATATCTTGTGCACACAAGTTTCGCGTGCACACTCTGTGCATACCAACTAACAAATGTCACTGAAAAATCTAGAAAATATTGTGCATATACTTTCAATACTATTATACCTACATGTAAAATCTTAACCTCAAATTCATTATATTTTAGCTGTAACGAAAAAAAAATCTGGCAGTCTTAAGGCTATAAATCCGTAGAATTTTGTGTTTTTTGTTACTCTCTATGTAGGATGAATTTGAAGGTGGGACTTTACACGTAGATGTAATACTAATGAATGTACATGTACTATTTTTTCTAGATTTTACGGTGACATTTGTTAATTGGTGTGCACGGTGTGTACACGTGAGAACTTGTGTGCATATGAATATGATATATGTTCTCCTGGTTAGCCATAGATTGGGTCAGTAACAATATTTGCTGATTTTTGAAATCAATATGTGTTAATAATTCTTTTTGGAATCTAGCTGCACAAGTTGGTGTGTTTTTGGTTTGGCTATGGCCAGGACCCAAGTAACTAAAGAGTTGCCAGGCATGGTCAACTTTACATACATTGTTATAAAGAGGGCCTTGCCAAGTATCCCATTCCTTTTAGTTGACAATGAATATGGGCATTTCCACCAGTATTTGTGCTTAAAAAACACATGTTCCCTCGAAAATAACACATATCTAATGGTTTCTTCTAGTATGTTAAGATATTAATGCATATTTGCCTTTATCAGCACAAAGTTGGCCATAGAACACAGCTTAGTTTGACTAAGAAAGACTCACAATCCATATTCGATATGTGGTTGTTTAGTAAGTTATGAGGTTCTTATTGAGCTGAGAGCTAATTAGTGTCGGGAATCTTTAGTGTGCATTCATATAGTTTCATGCATTTTGTCCTTAATAGTTCATGAGCTACTGAAACTGATCTTTATTTTTGTTTCATGCATCATTATAGCACATACTGCACATTGAGGGGTGTTCAATCTGGGAAGAAACATTGACTGCTGTGCTAGAAGAATGTGCTAAAAGGGTATGCGAGTATCTCCCCGATTACCCTTACTATTTCCGTTACCATTCAGATTAGTCATACTTCTTTACCTTTTCTGTCTACAGCAGGAGGTCTTAGAGTTTATGGGATGCATGCAACCATCCACTAATATGGTGAAACCATCGAATCATATGTCCAACCCGGGCACTTTTTTTGGTAATATTTTAGATTAATACACCTTAGAGCAGCGAGCTCCTAGTAATTGCAGCGTGCAAAATAAGTTGTGCATGTCAATTTACTGATTTATCCTCTATTCCCTTCGTTTTTCACAATCTCCCCTGCATTGATAAGCAGCTTAACAGCATATCACTGGTATCTCCAAGGTGTATTCAGCAGAGGGAAATAATAGAAATACCCTTAGACTTGAATTGTCCACCCATGGATCTGGAAAGTGGTTACGGACTAGCTCTTTGATTAACTTATGACTATTTTTTGGACCCAGGGAATCTACCCCCCACCCCCCCACCCAAAAAAAATAGCTTAAAACACAACTTTTTATATATTGCTCAAGCAAAGAAATTTCTTCATGGCTCAACATTTGCGCAAGGATATTCAGGTTTCACTGAACAACATAGATTTGTCATTTGTCATAAATGTATTGGACTGCCAGTAATCAATAGTCTTATGTTTTAAGGTAAACATTTGATTTTCTGGCCTATTCTTTGTCAAATGCCTAGCCACTTAGCCAAATGTCTGCAATGCATACAAATTTCTGGCTGGACTCAGTCCAAAATTTAATCAGCTAAAAACGAACCACTGGTTTTAACAAAGCCCAACAAATATTTCAGAATTCATTTTTTCTGTCATATCACAGGTCACCTGCTGCAATATATAGTTCATTCTACGGATCCATCGCGCTCCATGTTTATAGAGGCTATGATGGGTTGGTAAGCATCTTCTTCCTTGATGTACTATTTCTGCAATTACTCTACACAACAAAAGCATTTTCCGACCATACTGACTAGCATAGGAAACCACCAAAGGCTTGGGTGCTTATTGATTCACGTGAAATAATTGTTTTTAGGGTAAAACAAAAAGTGATTGGCTTAGGGACTGTTCAATGTTTAAGCATATGCAAAGTATGATTTTGAAACTCTTAGAGATCCCCAAAACTGCTCTATAATACTATTATGGCTTTAGGCTCTAAGTTGGCTTCTAGCATTGCATTGGAGCGTCAAAGACATGTTTGATAAATTTGTGTGGGTCACAATCTAGTGACTTTGGGTAATTAAGTTGTGCCTGCTCTTATAAATGGAGTGTTCATATTTTTCTTATTAGTCAGTCACTAGGATGTAGGCAGAAAATATAACTGTGATATCATGGTTTGATAGTTCACCTCTGATGGACCAATTCAGATTATCTAGTTAATGCATAATGTTTGTGCTTCTTGAATCTATCATATTTTAGGCCTGATTTGACCAGTCTATTTAGCATAGGGAGTTGTGATGCCTATGGATTGAAGCTACTACTCATGGATTCTTGTCAGGATCCCCTGGTTCTATGCACATCAGGCAACTTTTCACCAGAGCTGATGGTTTTCAAACAACTCATCAACTGTGCTTTGCTGAAATGTCTTACTGCAGTGTTAATCCTTAGTTTGCCAGAAATAAATTTTAATCCATCAACTTAAGGCATCCTACTGAAATTGACTGACCATCTTCAACCTGTATGGACAGAGTGCACATAAAACCTTCATGTTAGTGCTGCAACTTTTGAGTCCTTGAACCAAACATGCAAAAAGGAAATGCAAAACATGAACTACAATAAACAATTGTTCTTAGGTTAGTTTTATTTTTGACAATGCTGCTTGAGATGCTCGCAAGTTACAAGCAGAAACTAATTTGCCATCTAAAATTTGGCAGGTTATGTAATTGTGTTATATAACTTTCAAGCTAGATAGACAATCAAAATGATGATGATGGGCAAATTACATAACCTGCCCAATTTTTAGTAATTGTCTAAATGATGATGATGGGCAAATTACAAAATGTATACTAAACTAGAAGCCAAATGTATTCCATCTAAAATTGCTCCTAGTTTAGTATACATTTTGCTGGACATGATGATGGAATACTGATGCTCACTGAACTAACTTCGCACTGCTTTCTTTTACCCTATTTCTAAACACTTCTGCCACAGCTATGAGAGTATGAACTTAGCATCGATCATCTGTTTAACTATGTAAAAATCCACATGTTCCTACCATTGGTTTCACCATCTGTTCTTTATTATGTGATTTGCCTGTTGACTTATGGTATTCGGCTCCAGGTTTGATGCAGGAGGAAATGAATTGCTTGGTATGCGCTTCTTTCATTTGCTGGAATCATGGTAACTTCTGATCCTATCAGCTGACTGAAACATGGAAGTATGGAACTATAAGTAAACTTCTGCTTAGGAACTCATACAAAGCAGAATTCTGTTTTCACATTGCATTGTGTGCTTCTTTATTCTGGATATCAGCAACGGTCTTCATTTGTTCAAAATTTTCTTCTACTTACATGTTTTGGCATACTAGATTCTTTTGTTATGGCTCCTGATATGCAAATGTACTTTTCTTCAGTGTGGGACAAGTTGGATTAGCTTGCTTGGATTCCTTAATACATGTACTAGTAAAGCAGAGTGTGGAGCATGCAATGAAAGATTTACATACATTGGTATGTTTTAGCACTTTTAGTGGCAGCAACATGAAACATTTACAGATGTTGAATATTCTTCTATATGTTGTTGTTTCCATCTTATTTTATTATGAATATTATATCGTCGTTCACTCATTCATAATGAGATTGCTTCTTTTGGCTTTAGGTTGATGTTAAATGTCGAGAGGAATTGAATAAGCTGGATGATCTACTGGGGCCTCCCATGTCCATTCCTCTGATGGGTTGGCCATCATATAAGGAAATGGTATATGTTCCATGTTTATCAAAATTTTGATTAGCCAGAAGCTGTATAGCAGAAATATGCATCTGCTTTCCTTTATTGCTAGTGCTTACAGGTTTTTTAGTCCCCTATGCACATGATATAATCCTCTTTTTCCTTGATTCCATGCACTCATGTCTATATTAGAGTAATTTTATTGTAATGAACCTGTAAACTTCCTAGTTATTATTATTATTATGTTTACTATTGCAATACAAAAGGCTTGTTCTTTTATCAGATTTTCTTGTTTCAAGACCAAATACATTTATGTTTCTTATGGTGCATTACAGAGTCTTAGTTGTAGACCAAATACCTTTGGGACTTTTAGAAATTGATATGGTTAAAGACTTGAAGGATGCGTGGCTCTTGCAATTTTATTTACTTGCTTATCATAGGGTTTATTGAGTAAAAATACGAAAGGGTTGCCAATTTATTGTATTTTTACAGAACTAATTTTGTGAGAACTCATGTGTGTAAATTGTCATAGGTTTAGCACAATGCGAAGTCTGTTGAATAACCAGTGCAATGAAGAACACTTTGTGAACATCAATGCATACCTGAATGTGCCGCCATACTAATTTACAGTGCCTTCTTCCTTCTACATAGGTGAAGATGTTGCATTCATCATGGGGACCACTGGTTGAGAAATTAGCAACAATTGGACAGCTGCAATTGGTTCGAAATCTCGTGTCCTTTAAATTGAGATCAGCGTGCAAGGTAATGAAGGCCAACCTTTTATTGTACCACAGCTATTTCTTATGAAACTTCTTCTGATGTACCCAAATAGTAAGTTAGAGTTATTTGTGACAAATAGAATCATCATAAATTTGGGACCTGTGCTGGCACCTATTCAGCTGCCAACTATACATCATTGCTTTACATAAAAAAAAAACTATACATCATTGCTTTATTAGTAACAAATATTCAATCAACAAATATGGAATAAAAAATCATATACACTCTTCAGAATCAACAGCAAAGCGTGGCAACAAAGTGAGATAATATGAAATCATCATCTAGGAAAGCCTTAGGGTGAGCTTTGTTATATGACCAATACACAATTCAGATAAAAGAAAATACAGATATACCAACAATCGCTTTCTTAATATTTTAAAATAAAAAATTAAAGTTCAAATTTGTAACTTTTCATATTGATATTTTATTTGCCAGTTTAGGCCGATATGGCACCCACCGGGTACATTGTTTTTCTTCCTTGTTCTGAATCAGAGATTCACTTTTTTTATCTATGTGCTGCTTGATATCTTTGCCAGCCAGTCAAGAAACGTTCACTTCCATTACTTGATTTCTGGATCTATGATATTTCCTCTGCTCCATTGTCATATAATCTCATCTCCCTTTTAATCTAAACCATAACTGTGATATTTCTGGTAGGTCAGAGCAAACACTATAAGCTCGGCTGTGGACATTTTATCATCTTCAGTTTGTTTGCAGAATGGGAGGTTTGAGGTCAGCTTCAACAATAATCCACTTGTGACATTATTTTCTACAGCTGTGTTCTGATTCAGTAATATGACTCTGTGATTGTGCACTCAGACAGGGGCCGAGGATCACAATGTCAGACTCTTCCTTAACAATATAAAGGATCAGCAGAACTTTTGCGGCTTACTTTCACCTCTTCAGGCTATCTATATTTCTGAAGAGCCTCCAATGTTCTTGACCAGATTGCTGTGCATCTTTTCCATATCGCAGGTTTATTTACAAACAAGTAGGGAAAAATTACGAACCATAGTTCCAATCTTCAATAAACTCATGCAAACTCTCTTTTGATTCTAATGCAGTTACCAAAATATGTTCTTGACATTCACTTGGGCAGTTTGACCAATCCACTAAAGAAATCTGTAGCTGATTTCTCTGCTCTGGTATACAGCTCTCTAGTACCTTGTAGCTGGAATATAGAATTCATTTTGCTGTTACACATTTACATATTTTGTATATCTGCCAGGTCATAGGGCTTGGTACACTTCTGCAGCAGTTTGGTCCTTCCCATATAACCCAGTATATTGAGGTACTGTTATGTTGCTATCTTTGTCTGTTCTTACACGTGCTCAGCAGTGATTATAATCTGTCTGGTTTCAGTTTATGATTCAATATATACGGATGGCAGAAGCAGCATTTAATCCCACACCTGTTACAAACAAGGGATCTGCTCATTCCTCTGAGGTATAACTTGTTATATAGGTTTGGTCATTCCGTCTATAATTAGTGCTTTCTGTTTTTCATCTACTCCGTATTTAATTAGTACCATATGCACAGCACGTCAGACACATCTATTGCTTTTATACCTAGAAACTAATTTCATTCCAATGCTAGTAGTGCTCACTTTGCAACTCAAGCCCTAACTGAGTTCCAGTTTTATTTCCCCCATACTTTACACAGTAAATTCCTGTTTTTCATTTTTTGGTAGAATTCCAGTTTTATTTCGCCCATACTTTACACTTCATCTGTGATCACATTTTTTGCAGGCACCAAAGGCGTTATATTGGGTGATGTCCTTCTGCAAGTACATGGATATCTCCATGGATTTAGTCGAGTCATGCTTACCATCTTCTTCTCTGGCTATCCTGCAATCCTGACCCTTCTGTTGTAGTTATACATAGGTTTACAAAATCGGTTTAGCCTTAGAACTGTTAGCTTTTGAGCTTTTCTTCTCCATTCCATGATCCAGGGTTTATAACTTACGAGGTCGAAGTGGTGCTAGTTGACAGTGCTCTGACCCTGAAATGCTGCGAGTGCAGTAGCTCTCGTGGGATTCTCAGTACAGCTATGCTTTTTGGTGGTAAAATGAAGTGAAGTAGAGTGTGTACTGTTGAACATTCATGTGAGTTTTTCGTCAGGGACTTGCGGTTATTTTTGTGCGAGATTTTCTTAACCCTATCTTGTATTTTGGTGTGCTGAACCAGTCAGAGAACACATAGTGGGAAACTGGCCCATAAAAGTTAAAATAATAGATTTGACAGTATTATCCACCAGTTTTATGGGAGACTAATTTTACATATGCATGCGCGTTCATGCAGTATGCAGTCGGGGGTTGTTTGAAAGCCTCCGACGATATTTCAAGTGTGTACAGAGGACGCACATACATATGTATATTTATGATAGAACGCGGATGCTCGAAATGCGCGCATTCACTCTACTCTTATGATCACATTCGAAAAATTACTCTTATGATCACATTCGAAAGATTGAACTAAATATCTTTAAGATTGATGGATTCACTATAGGTGTCTCGTTATTGACGGGTGTATCGTTTACGCATTCTAGGATTTGGATTAGTTCCACCATAAAAAAATTAACTAGTTAAGCTCACTTCGCATAAATAAGAGCAATTGCTGGTCAAAAGTATTGTTGCAACAAAATAATTTGTGTTCTACATTTTAAATCAGAGAGATTAAGGATGTGTTTGGTTGCCATGCCTCGTAACGTATCAGATTCGTTTGGTTCATATCATAAATATGGCTCGTCAAAGTTCCTCTATATGACCCCAAATGTCAGTCATTCTTAACATATCTTGCCTAACTTGTCGCTAGCATTTTGCTAGCCACACTTTATGTGGCAGCACACCTTGCTTAAGGTGTGGTTTAGCAAAATCACTAAGCAACCAAACAAATGCGTTTGGATCACATGCGTCTGACTGTGATTTTCAAATGAGCCCATGGCATCCTTTAGAATGGAGGAATTTAAGAGAAATTGACCTAAACTATGTGAACATCCTATGAAATTACTGCATTCAAGGTGCCCAGCATGAAAGCTATTCAGGTTCCCAAGTTGTCTGCTGCTTTCGTAACGTCAAAATTTGACAGAATTCTGGCTGGCTAAACACCCACAACGGCACAATAGCCTCGCTCGTCAAAACATTCACCCTTTTTTAGCTTGGTCATCATCAAAAGTAGGATCAAATCAACAATCTGCCTTCTCTTCAGCCACTCGATTCCAACGGCATCTCCAACGATTCCTACTTGCAAGGACAGCCATGGAAATCCTCCAGGTTTCCCAGGTTACTTATACCACAGCTCGAATCCGTTCCAAACCAGGCCATTTCAGTACCCTCCTCTCACATTTTCCCCAAATAATAATAGAGGAAGGGGAAAAACACATTTGCAGCCACATCATCCATGGCCTCTCTCCGCACCATTCCGGTGATCTTCGGCATCCTCTTCTATGTCCTTGCCGGCACTGCCACTGCCACCGACGCACCGGACTATGTTGTCCAAGGCCGTGTCTACTGTGACACGTGCCGCGCCGGGTTCGAGACCAATGTCACCGAGTATATGAAGGGTAAGGAAATTCTCTTTTCTTTTTTTGGGACAGGAGTCTGCAATGCAAATGCTGAAATGAATAATCTCCGAATATATTAGCAGCAGAACATAGGGAGACCAAAGAAACTGCAGAGTTTGTGCATCAAATTGTAGAGATGTAACGCTAACCTGTTTAGAAGTCCAGCATTGGCTCACCTGATCTCTTGATTGCAGGTGCCAAGGTCAGGCTGGAGTGCAAGCACTTTGGCACCGGCAAAGTTGAGCGTGCGATCGACGGTGTGACTGATGAGACCGGGACATACAAGATTGAGCTCAAGGACAGCCATGAGGAGGACATTTGCGAGGTTGTCCTCGTCCAGAGCCCCCTTGCAAACTGCTCTGAAATCGAGGCCGAAAGGGATCGTGCCCGTGTTTTGCTCACCAGGAATGTCGGCATCTGTGACAACCTGCGCTTAGCCAACCCACTCGGCTACCTCAAGGACATCCCACTGCCCGTCTGCGGCGCGCTGCTCAAGCAGTTCGACCTGGCTGATGATGATAACGAGTAATGCGATGATCGTCATGGAACCACCGGAGAGGCTGCATTAATTATAAATCAGTTACATGGCTTGCAAAATAGCATGGATGTATCCCGTAAAGGGCAGAATCAAAGCATATCTGTCCAAAAACATGAAAAATGTAAATCTTCATTCATCTAATGTTACTTACAACCTTGTGACTTACCTGATGTGCAGTTCAGCATTCTTGCCACCAATTCTTCGCCAATATATGCATGGGGGTATGCTGCAAAAAACTTGGCAACCAAAATAACCACTTATCTAACTTGCCATTCTGATTCCAACGATACAATTTTCATTTCTTTCAAAATTTACTAACTTACAAAGATTCATTAAGTTAGATAAGGCCAAGGTGTACATTACACCCGGCACTGCACGTTGATTACATCACATTTCAGGAAGTATGAACTGATGACTGATCCTACGAGGTTTTCATACAAGGATCGTCCAAGGAGAGGGAAGCTGCTCACTACCAAGCTTTCAGATCTCCAACAGGTCCAGCAGTCCAGTTGAGGCGCTTGTCACCAGGTTGCAAGTATACTCCCTCTGGGTGTGGAAGCTTGCGCGCAAGGCCATTCAAGATCTGGTGGAATGCATCTCTTGGTTGGGCTGGCTGTGGAAACAACATGGCCTGCTTCATTGATGGATTTGCAAGCAATCTTTGCTTTCTTAAAATATCGTCGATTGGCATCGATGTGAGGATGGTGTCTAACTTTGGAACATCCTTCTCCTCAACAAACACACCAATTTCCTCCCAAGGGATTGCATCGGCAAATGGTAGCACAATGTCGTCAGCAATGATGACTGGAATGCAGCCAAATACCACAGCCTCAACCAACCTAGGGCTCCATGGTGCCCAGCCCAACGGGCACAGACAGAAGACAGCACGCTGCATGTCTTCATAGTATGTGGGAGGGTGATCCGTGGAAATGTCGAATAATGGATTGTTCTTGAAGTTTTCCCATAGGGAAGCTCGCGCCCCTCTGTATAACATCACTGAAGTGAGTACATGGGACAAAACCAGAAGGATAAAAATTCAGATCTGTTACTTTAAAAGCATTGCTAACCTTGCATAGTAACCACCTTCGGGGTCATTTCCAGTGTCATAGAATAGTCCCCGGAAGTAAACGAAGATTGAACGTGGAGTGTCAGGGGGGATCAAGTGAGCCTGCATTTTCTGTGGAGGAGCGTAGGGTGGTATAGTGATAGAACCCTCTTTTAAGCAAACATGGTTCTCCTGTCCAAATGTTTGGACCAACGTAGCACGTTGCAGCAACGGTAGAATTCCACGCTCAATAGCTTTTTCTTCCTACAAATAGTATGCAATAGTTAATAACACTACTTCAGAACTTGTGAGTAGAAAAGGTCAAAAAAATGTTTTATCCCTAGCGCTGACATATAAAAGGATATGTCCAAACTCCAAAGCAAACAGTGAAATCAGAAAGAAAATTACACACAGGCAAATCCAAATGTGAGATGCCAAGGGAATTAGCACACACCTGATAGTGAAAACATGCACCAAAATCATGTGGGACAACAAAGAAGTGATCTGCTCCATCTGTTCTATTCCAGAAGGGCCATTTGTGCGAAATGTACTGGATCGCACTCCTCATCACCCTCGGCGACTTGAATGGCAAGGGCAGTCCAGCCGGAGTTAGGTCACAAGTAGTATAAACTGGCGTGTAAAACCAATCAGCCTCCTTGGGGTTGAGTGTCCGAACAGCACTCGAGAGCAAGAAGCGATGCATGAATATTTCTGCAGCAAACATGTGATTGAGGCACCGGGGATCCTTGTTGACCATCTTCTTGTTGTACTTTCTTGGGAGGTCATAGATGAAGACCTTCAACCTCCCAACAGGATTGTCTTCTAGCACATCGCCGGCACTCCCTACAATTTAACAATTGTGGTTTAGAAATAACACGATCGATTGAGCTAAGTATGAAACAATTAAGTTTCACAGCAACGAAGCATGAACCCATCTCTAAGACTATTAACTATATTTGTGAGACTGTACCAACAGTAATACCAAGTTAAGTGTTTATCACTTTTTTGAGAGCTGTGAATTACTTATCGCTTGAACATGATGAATTGAACCATGGGACGACACAGTGCTACTTGGATTTGATCAAATTTGTGATTGAATGATGTTCCTCTTGTTGGTTCCATGAAATCCAATCGAAGGAACAAATATCACCATCAAAAATCGCATGTCACCGCATAAGCAATCTTAGCGGCAGGGAGGTAACAAAATCAAGAAAATTAACAAGGAAACGGGGAACAACAACCAATAGAATCTACAATCTCAGCTTGAAACTTTGCAGTGGATGGGGATGATGATGCACATTAGGCCACAACTTGACAATAATAGACTTGAACTGTAAACTAAAAAAGAATACAATGGATGGCACAAGAAGAGATCTCCAACTGAATCTCAGATAGCCTGCAAAAGATTGACCTAAGTCCTCTCAACTCCAAGCAACAGCCAAGAACTAAGCAAGAACCCCTCCTCCCAAATCGGCACACCAGATTAAGCAAATCATACCACACACAGCTGGTTCATAGCATCAGCACACATCAAGGCTCCCAGCATCTAAGAAAGCACCCCTCTTTTTTATGTGGAAAAAAAAGAGAGAAAAATCGGTCTTGAGAGAGAAATAACCTGAGATGCGCCGCTGTGCTGCTCCGCCGCGCGCTCCGCCTCCCCGGAATCCGCCACGCCGCCGCCGCCGCGCGAGCACGACGGCCGCGCCAGTAGCCACCACCCCACCGTTCTTGATCCCATCACCGACACACCACCACTCGCCGCAAAGGCGCAAACTTTCTCCAACCTCCGCCTCCTCCGGGTCACCGGAGGGAGAACGAAGCAAAAAGCGAGGAGATTGGTTTCGGAATTCGGAAAAAAAAAAAAAAACAAAGAAGAGAAGAAGTGGGGAGGAGGAGGAGGAGGAGATTGGGACGTGGAGCGAGGATGGATGGATGAAGCCAAGAAGATTTGGTTGGGACAAATCGAGGGAAGAGAGAGAAAGAGAGAGAGAGAGGAGAGAATGGGTCCAGGTCTCCAACCACAGATAATGTGTCCACAGCAAATCACTTTCTTTGACCCTGTATCAAGTTAACACGTAGGTTAGTACTAACTAATCAACGTTTGTTAACATTAACATGGGATTAGAATAAGTTACCAACTAATCAGTGTTGTTTTTCAGGCTGTGGCTCTGTATTAATGATGCTCATTTATTAGAGCGAGTTTTATAAATGCAGTTGGGTGACAGCTCTGGTTTTATCTATGCCATCTGCTTAACAGTTAAGAAGTGGAGTAGTAGCATAATCAATACGTAATCTCTAATTGCTTAGCATAATCAACACGTAAGGTCGGTCTCGTACACTAATCGAAATACTTTAGGGTAATTCTATTTTGTTTGTTTGCTCCCAAATCCATTTCTCTCCTCTCTCTTTTTTTTATAGATGGTGTTCAAATTGTCCCTTGTATGATATCGGCTCGTCTTTTCTCCACCTAATCGTCTGGACCTAGTAGGGTATCACAATGCGGCCGTAGGATGGAGAAGGCCATGTTTTCCAAACCGATAAAAAATATGTGTATTTTGCAAAAAAAAAAGAAAGAAAAGTGTTTTTAAAAATCATATTAATATATTTATAAGTTTTTTAATAGCTAATATTTAATTAATCATGCATTAATGAGTCACCACGTTTTCCTCTCCTCTAACGCAGAGTAAAATAGTAACAATATTTTTTTCTCTCATGTCCCATCTCCTTCCTCACATTACTATTCTTGCCCTATAATTGCATAAGGCCCGTGAGATATATGCTAAAACCTATATTACCATATGCACCGTAACAACCGTCATATATAATGCGAGAGGCCACTTTATTATGATCCAGTTGGACATTATACATTTTTCTTTGCCACATTTTCCAGTTAACAATATGAAAGACAGTTTACATTTAACTAGGGGTGAAAACGGTAACGGTAATTCCCGGCCGACCGGCGTTCGTTTTCGACTCTCTACCGGCCGAGCTATATGGTAATGGTAATCGACCGAAACGAAAATGAAAATGGTAAAAAATATGGAAATGAAAACGGAAATGGTTTTGCTGTTATACCGATCGTTTCCGTATTTACCGTATTCTTATAGAAATTACCGTTTCTTATAATATGGTAATTACCGTATTCTAAATATGTTGGGCATGTCTCTACTTGATCCATAGCTTACAGATTGATTGACTCTTCAATCAAATCTGCATGGCTAAAATATAGTTAATTTATAATTTATATAGTATAATCTTGAATTTATGTATACATATAACATACTTATGTAAAGTTAAATATATGTTTTTATAGTTTAATGTTTCCGTATTTGTTACCGGTTTCCGATCTGTACCGACATGTTCCCGTCCATATTGTTCCGTTTCTGGTTTTCTGATATTTCCGATATCGTTTTCGTTTCCGACTTTACCGTTTTCGATTTCGTTTCCGATAAAAATATGGTTACGGAAATGATTGAGGCTGTTTTCCGATCGTTTCCAACCGTTTTCATCCCTACATTTAACTATATCTTATAATTGATTTTTTTTTGTATTTTTTTCACCTTTTCATTTGATGGAGAGGAGCATTGATCGATAATTGCTTTGTAAGCAGTTCTAGAGCTCGGATAACGCGTTGCAAAATCTTAATAACACAAACAGTGCAAATCTGTCTTTGCGATTGATCTAAGTGATCCAACGGCTGGCACACCACAACTAATAAACTGGAGGAATTTTATCCGTGGGCAGGGTCTTGATCAAACCCGTGTTTCTGTTTCTTCTATAGTAGTTTGTTTGTTTCCTATAGGACACGCATTGTTGGGTGTTGACGACTTCTTTCAGCCTAACCTTCAAACAGAGAAAAAAAAACACACACATTGGCTCGCCTCTGACAAATTCCTTGTGCATGAACTTTCCTAGCAAAACAGAGGTTGCTATGATATGATATGAGCACCTAGGTTTACTAGTATTCCCTCCGTTTCATATTGTAAGACTTTCTAACATTGCCCACATTCATATAGATGTTAATGGATTTAGAAATATATATATATCTAGATTCATTAAGATCTATATAAATGTGTAAAATGCTAGAAAGTCTTACATTGTGGGCAAATTTGGTTCCAACTCCGTGTGATGCTTGGACCCTTCCAGTGGCCAATCGAGCTGTATACTATGTATTACCTACCTCTGTTATTCGCTCGGTTTCTGCAACAAAAAGCACAAATCCTCACGCAAACGCATCCTATCCTGGTTGATGCTACAGCCTGTACTATCACGGACCATCCCCATAAGCAACAGCTGGAAACGTAGCAGCACCAGCAGCAATGAACGCGTGCGGTGCAGCCACTGGCAGGTGGGCCCAGGCACCGTACGGTAACACATTCGGTGCCCAGTAGGCCCCACCACAGCACCATCAAGGGTCAGGTGTA
>CM020181.1:6580897-6592331 GCA_009805545.1 Oryza longistaminata
ACCCGTTTTGCTCAGATTCGTAGAAAACCATGGCAACCACATAACTTACCTAGGAGGCAGCACATGCAAGCAAACGACGCGCCTAAATATCGCGTTCAATTGCTGCGCTCCATCTCATGTTGGTGGTTGGTGAGGTTGCAGGTTGGGGCAATGATCCCCTTCTCGATATCATGCTAATAGTGGCATGTTTCGTATTGCTTACAATAACGTCCTACACGATTCTATGGAAGGAGGCGAATTCCATACCCAACAAGTAGGTAAGATTAAAGAACAAATGCCATAGGTTGAATCTATTTTTTTAAAGACTCGTAATTTTTAGAGTAAACTTCATAAAACTATAGATATTTGACAAAACCATCACAGAACCTACAGATTTAAGGTGTTGTAATCACAAAACTACAGATTATCACAAAATTCTCATAGAACTACAGATTTAACACAATTTCTCATAGAACTATAGATTTAAGATGGAGTGTCAAAAAATAAAGATTAAGTGGCAATATTTCACAACTAAAGGTTTAGTGTCAATTTAATCACAAACTACAACATTTAACAGCCTTAAGATAACGGTAGTGCTAGGGATTCAAACTCTAGAATCTATATGTTTTGTGATAAACTTCAATATTAAACTGTAGTTTTGTGATATAATGCCTTAAATCTGTAGTTTTATGATAAATTTGTGCTAAATTTATAGTTTTGTGATACAATACCAAATAGTTTTGTGATAGTTTGAATAAAACTATGTGTAGTTTGTGAAATTTACTCTAATTTTTATTATAGATTAAAGATAGAGTTCTTTGGAAATAATTCCCATTACATCGCATGAACAAAAAATCTTACAGCATAGAAGATCCTTACAGAAGGTAAGAGAAACTAATGACGAAAACAAATATGCAAATGAAAACCTTACAACAGTAATAGATGAAATCGACGGGGGTTGTGGCATTGTCGCAATGACTAAATCCACATGCTCTACTAATGATGTGCACACCGCTTGACATACCAGTGACCTCTTTGGTTGTCTCCACGGAAACAACAAATTTTAAGGTTTGTTATTGAGTAAATAGATTTTTGGTGAGTTTCGCCGGACTCAATGAAAGATTGCCATGAAATTCTCTGTAAAAAATCTTAGAAGAACTACATCAATCCTGACGACAAAGGTCGCACGGGCGATCTGTGCCAAACTGAACAGATAACTCGGCCATGCTTACTGCAGCAAGTGACAACCAAAGAAAGCCTCCATAATGCCAGCTAGCCTTAATCGTGAGAAGATGTAGATGGAGGCGAATAGAACTGATGTCTTGCTAGTGGTTAAGAACAACTCTTGTGGGGTTAAAAATTGTCTTCTCCTTGCAGAGCAAAGAATTCGAAAAATTTTATACCCAACCAAGTTAAAGCGCAATCTGTAATGTTCGACACTTGCCATGTTCAGTTTGGAAAAATAATTGCTAAAATACCATTATATATTTTTTTAAAAAAAAAGACATTCAAATGTGCCTTGTATGTAACTATAATATATTACACTATTAGAAGTAAATAACTACATTGTAATCTCTATATAACTTTAAGTATAGTATAGATATGGTGAAGTTATATTACGACTGTATTGTATTTTGATTGAAAGTTTTTCTAAGAACTTGCGGATTTTTTTAGATAGTAAAAAAAATGTAGTGTTGTTCTTTGAATCTTGAACGATAGTCATTTAAATATTAGCCACTCTTAGATTTGCCATCCATATATCAATAATATATGGGTCCAGATGACAAATAGTTAATTGCCACATTTAAGTATGTCAAATAGTTACTCCATCCGTCACACAGAATATAGCAGCCTAGCACGGATTGAATAGATTCTAGTATTATAAATTTAGATAGGATCCGTCTCTCTGATTAAAGATTGCTATATTCTGGTACGGAGGGAGTAAAATATCTCCTTCAAGGAAGAAGGCTAGCGCCTCCATTAAAAAAAGAAGAAGAAGAAGAAGAAAAGGTGCGCTAGCAGCAACAATTCTAGTGGGCCGTGATATTCTGGCCACCGAAGCCCACCTACCCCCGCAATATTTGCTCCGCCTCTCGTGCTCTCTCTCTCTCTCTCTTCTCTCTAGCCTCTTCCGGCGACCGAGCGAACCCTAACTCGCGACCAGATTCCCCAATCCCCCGGAGGAGGAGGAGGAGGAAGCCGACGAGGAGGAGGAGGCAGCGGCGGCCACGATGCTGAGGGTTGCGGGGAGGAGGCTCTCGTCGTCCCTCTCATGGCGCCCCGCCGCCACGGCGGCGGCGGCCGCCGGGGGGCCGAGGGGTGGCCCGCTCGCCGGGAAGAACGACGACGACAACGCAACGGCCGGGTCCAGCCGCGGTTCTCCATCGAGTCCCCGTTCTTCGCCGCCGCCAGAGGTACGGCCGCGCCCCTAGATTTGGTCCCGGATTTTGGGGGGTGGGGGTGGGGGGTCGCCCTGATCTAAGATGGATGTAGCGTGGCCGATCCGTCTAGAGAGTGATCCCGCTCGCAGAATTCCTACTGCTTTCGTTGTGGGGGAGCTCCGCGTTGATCCATTTTGTCGTTGATGTCGGCGATTATTCTAGCGTGCGTGGCTCGTCCCCTATCGATGACCTAGCTGCATACGACGAGAGGCTAATAGATCGTCCGCGATGTCCTCGCTGGTGCAGTAATTCTGCGTTTGGACTCTGCTTGCTGCGCTTGAATGATCTTTGTGCTTAGGTGCCATCTGCCTCTATAAGGCTTGCCTTTTTTTTAGCTTTTTATTATATATATATATATATATATATATATATGGATGGATTATGGATGTTACTAGTGGTAGTTCTTTTGGAATCCACCCTTGAGACCTTAACTTCATCCATTCCTGACAAGCGAACACCTCCACATGAGTGCACATGCGAACCCCTCCACATGAGTGCAACATGCTGTACTGGCTAGTTGAAACTTGAAAGTGGAATGGATTGTGAACATAATAAAATGGATGCTTTGCGCTTCGATGTCAATTTCGATTTACAGTGGAGGATGATAGGCATTTTAAAAACCATATTTTTTCTATACTGTACATAAGAGTCCCCAATATCTTACTTAATCTCCTGTTTATTTTATTTAGTTTACCCTTGTTTAGTCCCTTGTTTAGTCTTTTCTTGCCTATCAAATGGCTTCTACTGTTTCCTGAAGTTGCTGTAGAAGTCTATGTATGCGTTTGTAATGTGGTATTTATTATGTTTTCATCAACTGCCTTGTGTCATTTTGCATTGGTGATTTTCTCATGTCAATGACTACTGGTAAACTGTGATTTTTTGGAGTTAAGATCATTATATTGTAACGCCCAGCCTTTGGAAGAAAGCCAAAAGGTTTAGGTAGACTGATTGTTTTTAGAGTTAAGACCATTATATTTGATAATGATTCGGCCTTGGGAAGAAAGCCAAAAGGTTTAGGTAGATTGTGATTTAGTTTATATGTTTCTACTGTATATGGCTATATGCTCTTACAGAGGATAACATTGTATAGAAAAGCATTTTTGCATGCTGTTCTGTATATTCTTTTATTCTAAAACCTGCAAGAGTAGCACATACTCTGTTTTAGATATCTGTTAACTGTCAATGAGGATAGTATTACACCAAAATTAAATGAATATTCAAACGACAGTAATTTTTCAGATCTACAGGAAATGAGAATCACCGATGTTCAATATTGCTGTTTATCTTGTGCAATTACATCCCTGCTAAGATGTTATTCCTATCGCTGCAACTTCTACTAATTAGCTTATCCTTTGTTTGTGCTGACACTGATACAGTAGTAGTTTGCTTTTTGCAATATTATACTGCAATTATGCTGTTAACAATGTTTGTCTTTTATTGAAATGTGTTGTTCTCATGTAGGGTTTTCTTCATCTGAAACACTTGTTCCAAGGAACCAAGATACTGGCTTGGCTGAACTACCTGCAACCGTTGCTGCACTGAAGAATCCCAACCCAAAGGTGGTGTACGATGAGTACAACCATGAGAGGCATGCACCTGGGGATCCCAGCAAGCGTGCATTCGCTTACTTTGTTCTAAGTGGTGGGAGATTCATCTATGCATCGTTGCTCGCGGCTCCTCGTATTGAAATTCGTGCTGAGCATGTCTGCAAGTAAGGACGTGCTTGCGCTTGCTTCCCTGGAGGTGGATCTCTCAAGCATTGAGCCTGGTACCACAGTGACGGTGAAGTGGCGTGGGAAGCCGGTTTTCATCAGAAGGAGGACAGAGGACGACATAGCGCTGGCCAATAGCGTGGACGTTGGGTCCTGCGCCATCCCCAGCAGGACGCAGAGCGTGTGAAGAACCCAGAGTGGCTAGTGGTCATTGGCGTCTGCACCACCTTGGTTGCATTCCTCTCCCCAATGCTGGAGATTTCGGAGGTTGGTTCTGCCCGTGCCATGGCTCCCACTACGACATCTCCGGCAGGATTCGCAAGGGCCCCGCTCCATTCAACCTGGAGGTCCTACCTACAGTTTCTTGGAGGAGAACAAGCTCCTCATAGGCTAAGAGCCTGAGACACTCTCTATATCTACCTTCTGCACTGGGGTGAGAGTCCCTATTGTGCTGTCTATTTGTTACAGTTTGGCTAGAAATATTTTTGTTCCGCAACGATTATTGCCATGTTGGCTGTTACTTTCCGAGGTGCATTTTGGAGCGCGAAATAATTTGCTACTATGATGCTACTGAAATGTAATCTGTAAGTTACCTGGGACGTTTATTTCTGGGGTACAAACAATAGGAAGCACTCTGAGCACCTACCTGCCCTTCACCCATGTAATGAATTTCGCCAATGCTTTTGCCCTTTGTTCTTCCATCACACCTGTATGCCGTTGATCATGCAAGGTTGTTATCAAATCCGTTTTGTTGTTGTTGTCGATTGATGCAAGTACACATCACTTGTGGCTTGTTAATATGAATACGGAGGAGGTTTGCCCAGAATATTAATATGAATACGGAGGAGGTTTGCCCAGAATATTAATATGAATACGGAGGAGGTTTGCCCAGAATATTAATATGAATACGGAGGAGGTTTGCCCAGAATATTAATATGAATACGGAGGAGGTTTGCCCAGAATATGAATATGAATAGGAGGTTTGTCGAAAGTCATACTAGTAGGTAAGGTAGAAATGAAGTACTTTTGCACAAAGTTGAAAGGGTGTAAATGAAGTCTTTTTGGACACAGAGTATATAAACGACGACATAATTTATATCACATCAAAGTCATTTCAGCTACAAATCTATTAGTATCGCAATATGTGACACTAAAAACATATATACACTTAATTTAGTAATCGTCAAAGGTTACAAGTACTATTTTTTCCTAAAATATTGACACCTTATATTTTGGGACTCAGGAAGTAGTAGTTGTGTACATAAAACCGACATGAATAGCTCTAGTATTTTTCGCAGAGAATCAACAATATGACAATGTAAAGACTGATACTCTAGAAAGACCTTTAATCACACATTCACACGGTACAAACATTCATGTGAAAAAACAAGTACGGGGAACTAAGTGGTAGACCACGCCAAATATCAACAGTAAACAGGAGATCATCATCTGTAAATATGTAGAGAAATCATCGAGATTACAGAACAATGCTCAATGCTGCATTAGCATCCTGTTAAAACATGTATCAGAAAAGCAGGATGGCAACAACCATCTCAATTCCAGCCAGAGGTTTTGGCTTGCACTGCACTGCTTGCCCCCTTCAGGTTTCTGATGCTTCCTCCTCTTCAGCGGCCGAGGCAGTATGTGCCGGGTACCTCCACATGATGTCTGCCCAGGTGCTCTGCCCGTCCGTCACTTCCTTCACAACTGAGGCCACCTCATCGACCTCGACGCGGATCTGATCCTTGCTGTCCCGGTCACGGACAGTCACACTCGTGGTGTTGTCAACCGTGATTGCCAGGGGGACACCGATTTCATCGGTCCTGGCATAACGCTTACCGATTGTGTTACCTGCAACAACCATGCCAGAAATGACAAGTTTGCTAAAACATAGTGAACAGGGGCACATTTCCCATGCTCTGACAATTGTTTTGCACAACTATTTAGTATTTACAAGGTTTGCGTAGTACCATAGATCATACATATATAGTTAGAAATTTTATATTTTTGAAGAGCTGAATTCATTTTATGATTAATTCAATGAAAGTATTTCGAAAGGAAAACAGCCAGGCACATAGCATACTCCTTCCACAAAACAATCAGTTGAAAGTGTACAGCAATCAAGTTTCACCATGGCAGATAACTGGACTGAAGTTTCAATAGTTTTTGTGTAGATGCCATCAATCTGGTTAAATATTGGCATTTGAATTAAATGGGTAGCCATTTTTAAAGGTGATAATTTGGACCTATGTAAGCCACCAAGTAGAAATAATTTAACAGCCATCTGACAAAACATAGAGGGCTATTCCCCTTCTCTAGAAGTTAAACAATGCATGAAAACTTACGAAAATCCAAATAAAGTTAAGCAATGCACAGAAATTTATCAAAAACAAAACAGGTGGAAAAGGCTTTCTTATGCAAATTACACTGCTTCATATGATTAGAACTGAAATCAAACACAATAAATTTTATATGCTTCACATAGTTCAATAGTGTACCTGTCATATCAATAATGTGAGAAATCCCTGCTGCTGTCAATGCTTTCGAAATTTTCTTGGCAACAACTTCAAATTTTTCGATCTTGACAAGTGGAAAGACAGTGCACTTGATGGGAGCAACAAGAGGGGGGAAACCGAATACATTCAACTGCTCATCCTCCGCCTTGCCAGGTCTTTGATAGAAGCAATGTTCGAACAGACAGTATATGGATTCTCCCTATGCCAAAGGATGGCTCTATGACAGAAGGAGTAAATTTCCTTTGATGTTCCTTTTTCTTCTCCATGTTAATTGAAACCATGCTTTTCTTTATGGTGACATCTTTCCCAAGTGTACACACCTTAAATTCAACCTCCCCTTTGGATTCTAAAGCTGATTTCATATTCAAAGCTTCAGTCTCGCTCATTGCCTGCAAGCAGAGAAAGTACATGGCTGATTAACAAAACAGCAATACGATATAGGCATGCAGCTGGTCAATATGGATATGAAACTTACCTCCAATGCTTCAAGAACCATCCTTTGATTCCCTTTGAACGCAAGACCTAGTTCCTTCTTTGACGGGGTTATAACTAACTTCTGAATGTGTCAAAAAAGAAGTTATTAGCAAAGCAGATAATTCAGGAAAGTGATCAAATAATACAGTAGAAAGAGCATAATTCTATTTATTCAATTAACAGAGTACAGTTGTAAACTTAGAAAAATGTTGATCTCACCTCCACTTCTATAGGCTCTGCAAACTTTTCATGTGCTTCAAGTGCAACACCACTTTTATCCTGGTCAATATTGACAAATATAATATATGAATAACTCCATTATGGTTATGTGCAAAAAAACACTTCAGGCCTTGTTTGGATGGACCGTAATCCAGGCTCATCCATGTGTATGCGCCAGAATTTTAGATCATATTCCTGGCTTATACACATGGATAGGCAAGGAAAGAGGCCCATACAAATAGGGCCTTGCAGAAGAATATATTAAAAAAATTAGTGCGGGACAAATGAATAGCAGTTGGGTTAATAAAGCATGTTAAAAAAAAAACTGGAATCTGTTTAACGACGAAAGGTGGCACAATGTATATTTCACAAAAGTGAGTTTTTAGAAAGAAGTTCTGCTATCAAGCTCAGTAAGATAGCTCTTGTAATTTCATTTTCACCAAGACATTTAGTTTGGAAGGGACATATATTTGATTATAATGAGCAAACTCCCAGCAAGTCCCCCAAGTGAGCGTAAGCATTTAATGATAGGTAATGCATACCGAGTGAGCACGCAGATCATATGCAGACCTATCAGCAATCCCAACACACTCAATCCACCCAAAAGAGCATTCAATCTCTGCATCCCAGCAATCAGCAGCATAATGAGCCATTTCATTTGGCAGATGCTGTCGGAACCGTAGACGATCTTTGTCAATTCCAAGCTGCATCAAGAAGAGATAGACCCTTCCAATAAAGTAGCCAAGGGTCTCATTGTTAACAGTCCCCTGCCAGTCGCAACAGAATTACTTATGAGACAGTCAAAAGAGTATTAGGAATATAAAACAAAAGTTTAAATCAAATACAGCCATAAGGTACTGTATATAGCAAAGAGCTATCGAAATATATTACCTCAGATACAGCCTGTCCAATGTTAAGTTTCATGGCGGATTTTCCTGTCAGTTGTTGTTCTCTTGGAAACATCAAAAATTCCAGATCAGAAACATCACGAAACTTTGGGTGGGATTTGTCCTCTGGGTCCACAAAGTGCTCAATCTCCGCTAAAGTAAACTCTCGGACTCTCAGAAGGCCTTGGCGAGGAGATATCTAGAGAAAGAAGTTTGTCTCAGACCACATAGGTTGTTTTGTCAACTAACGCACAGTAATTAGTAATTACTAGATCCCATTTCTACTCCATTTTGCCTTAACAAGCAACGGAGTCTTTTCTATCATTTATTTTACATCACATGGTAGATGCTGAAGATAATAAATAGATGATCTGAACAGAAGGTTTGGTGATTACGAAAATCGTGCCTCATTTCTGAAGGCCTGACCAATCTGTGCTGCAGCAAAGGGTAGCTTGTTGCCGTTGTAGTAATACAAGTCTTTGAAGTTTACAAAGATACCTTGTGCTGTCTCTGGCCTCATATACCTAAAAACCGAGGAAGCACATAAGTTTAAAGCAGAATAAATGAAGTATAAAAATATTGAGCTACTCTTGACCTCACCCTGGGCTCAAGCCTGATGGTCCAATGGAAGTTTGAAACATGAGGTTAAAGGGGTATGGGTCTGACAACGGGTTCTTGGTGTCTGGAGCAACAATGCCATACTCCTTGATCTTAGCACCCAACTGTTCTGCAGACAGATCATCCAAGACAGCAAGAACATGGTTGAATTCTGCTGTCTTCTCTGGTGACAATGTATTGTCCTTCTCAAGCTTATCCTTGCAGAAGTCCTTGAGCAAATGATCAGCACGATAGCAGGTGCCAGTCTTTTCATCTTTAACCATCAGATCTGTAAATTTGTCGACATGGCCAGAGGCCTTCAAGACAACTTCAGGAGTCACACATGGGCAGTCCACCTCAAGCATCCCCTCTTCCAACACGAAATGCTAAGAAGGTACCAAAGTAGACGGTAAGCCAATGGTGTATGCATAAATACTACATTCTCAGAATGTAACAAAGATAATACGTACTAGAATGATGCCTTTGGCACATGCTGAGATGTACATCTATGGAGAATCTAGTACTAAAAAAAAATTTCCTGTTACCGACAGTGATGATAGGGGAATTATTTCACATACATCCGAGTAACACCGGGCACTAACCATTCTCCACTAATAACATTTACAGTTACATTAGTTTCTATTGATATGTCACTGTACCCACATACTTCGCAAAATCGTTTACAACGATATAACAAAGAAATAAGAAGATACAACAGCCGCGTAATCTCCCACATTGAGGAAGCATACCAAATACCAGGTCAACCGACACATCTACACATGAAGGATACCAGACCAATTCTTCCTAACCTATAAGCAAAAGGACTAATCCCTCCCATTCACAATCAAGGAAGGAGAGGCTTTTCGCTCCGGAGCTTCTAGTGGCCATCTTTTCCCCAAGAGGTAGTAGAAGCTAATTTTAGCAAAACCACCACATACCAACATCACATCATCACACCAAAAGCAGTAAAACTGCTATAACAAAAAAAAAAAAACAATCCCAACACGGCACATCTTAGCCACAACACCTCACTAGTCTCGCAAGTTGCAAAACAAAGGCCATTTGTCTGTGTGGTGGTTCTGAGTTGGTGGACGGCGATCTGCAGTCAAAGTTGTAGGGTCCCAGGCGAAAGCCTAGTCTGGTGGTTCACCAGGCCGGCAGCGGCTACGTCTTCGGGCGTCGTAACCTTCTTGGGGCGTTGTCGAGGGGTACCCTCTTCCTTTCTTGATGAGCTTCTCTGGGTGAAAACCACATCTTTTTAGATGGGCGATGGCGGCATCCTGGATGTCGTGACCACCCCCACCACTGAAGCTTATCCTTGCAAGAAGTCCTTGAGCAATATTGTATCAGCACGATAGCACGGTGCCAGTCTTTTCCATCCTTTAACCATGCAGATCTGTAAATTTGTCAACATGGCCAGAGGCCTTCAAGACAACTTCAGGAGTCCACACATGGGAGCTCCCCTCAAGCATTCCCTCCTCCACACGACATATGCTAAGAAGGACCAAAGTAGACGGTAAGCCAATGCGATGTCTGCATAAATACTACATTCTCAGAATGTTAACAAAGAAATACGTACTAGATGATGCCCTTTGGCACCATGCTGAGTGTACTCTATGGAGAATCTAGTATCTAAAAAAAAAAAACTTTCTTACACGTGTGATGGAATTATTTACTACATCGATAACACCGTGGCACTAACCATTCTTCCACTATAAATTTACAGTTACGAATAGTTCTTTGATATTGTCCACTGTACCCATCATACATTCGCCAAATTCTTTACAAGATAAAGCGACAAGAAGAAGATACAAGCTGCGTTAATCTCTACATTAGGAAGCATACAAGATACGGATGACCAACCTAGCACATGAGGATACAGACCAATTCTCCTATACCTATAGTAAAAGGGACTAATCCTCTCCATTACCTCAAGAAGGGAGCTTCGCTCCGGAGCTTCTAGTGGCCATTCTTTCTCCCAAGAGGTAGTAGAGCACATCTTAGCCAATACACCACATACCAACATCACATCATCACACGAAAAGAGTAAAACTGCTGCTATAAAAAAAAAAAATACAATCCCAACACGGCACATCTCACTAGCCACATGCCACAACACTCACTTGTCTTCCAAGTTGCAAAACAAAGGGCCGACCTCCTCGCGAGGCCACGGCACATGGCCAAAATTAAGCACCTAGTAGCTCGCTCCACCGCGCATGCTCAATTGCGGCGATTCCGAAAGCTTCGCCCCCCCCCAAACCCCACCCGAATTTGGCCTCCCCCAATCTACACTACTACTAAACATCCGAAGAGGAAGAGAAGAACATGGAGTAAGGCTCGGTTGAGGGGTAACCTGCGCGCCAGAAGGCTGAAGGACCGTTGCCTTGACGGCCGCACCGGGAGGGCCGTAGTCGTAGAGGCCCGCGACGCGCCGTAGATCTTGAGGACGGGACGTAGAAGGAGGCGGCGCTCCAGCGTGTTGTTCACCGCCACGCGAACGCCTCGCGGTTCCCCGCCGCGGATCGCGGACGTACGCCGGCGCGGCCGCCATGCTGCGGCGAGCTGGCGGCGGCAGTAAAGACGCCGCGGCGGCGGGCGGCGTCGGCGGA
>CM020181.1:6592356-6605680 GCA_009805545.1 Oryza longistaminata
GGAGGGTTCAGGCGAGCGGGGTTTTGCGGCGGCGGCGGCGCGGGCGAGTGCGAGTGCGGCGCGTGAGGCGGAGGAGAGGAGCATGAGATGTGGAGGGGTTGGAGATGCGAGGTCGAGGGGGTGACGTGACGCCGACGTGTGGGGCCCACCTGTCAGTGGGCGCGGGCAGCTTTCCTTCCGGTTTTGCCGTGTGGCTCCGTGCGTGCAAACGGATTGGGTTGACAATCGGCCACTGTAGAACTGGGGGAGAAAAGGTCAAAGGAATTGGAACAGATTGTATCTTTACTCCAGCCGTCTAGAAAAGAATCAATTTGGGAGGGGACGTTACCTTGTAGGATAGTATATCTAGACATAAGATGTGTATACATTATTCTAGAAGCTCCTAGGTTGATTCTTCTTGAGATGGAGGGAGTACGAGCGAATTCAACAAGATGATTTAAGCGGACCGTACAAATTATCACATCATATTTGTATTTATGTGGAGAAGGGAGAAGAAAAACGGGCTACACATTTCTAGCCAGTTGCAAGTACAAACTTCAATAAACTATGTGAGAGGGATACCTGTGTTAGATATTAATGATACATTACATATCTACACCTAACTATTGTAAGAGTGAGATATTAGGTTGGGTATAGATGATGTGTAAAATTTTGCAACTACTACCTCCTTCCACAAAAGTTACACCTATTACTTTTATCATCGAGAACAAGCATAAATTAATTTATCTTGCATATAACAAAGATCAAAGAGTGTATGCACACATGCAACCAATAAGTATTAAGATGGCTCCTTAGGTTTTGATCAAACATTTAATTTACCTCTCTATTTAAGTATTATGTGCATAGATACTATAAATAGTAACAACTTATTTGAAAAAAAAGTAAAATATGAAATAGGTGACTTGTGGACGAAGGGAGCAGTAGTTAACTACTCTCTCCATTCCAAATTGATCTACATATTTCATAGGTACACCAAGACCAAGAAAAGCTAATAACTCTCTCATACTATATTTACTCTAGCAACAAACTCAATGCATGCACCATCCCCACTATTTCCTAGCCAATAGCAAATCAAGATATTGCATGTGGGTTATAAATACATGTGTGCATGGATACATACATCAATGTCCATTACTCCAATGCATAAATAACGAATAGACCTAATAAATGAACACAAATATATAGATCATTTAGGAATAACATAAAAAACTATATGTAGATCAATTTGGAATGGCGGGAGTATATTATTACTTACTTAAGTCTAGCAGTTAATGAGCCTTTGGAAACCAAACTTAAAGTCAAATGTAAACTACTTTATCAACGTACTCCAGTACTAGTATAAATGCATATAAGCTCAAAGCTAAGTTAACCATGTATTAAAGTCAACCATTACGCTCCCAACCTCATCCTTCCGACTTCTGAGTTATTTTTTCACCTTAAAAGTATGTATTCCAATGGATCAAAATCAAGATCAAATTTTATCAATACACCACTGGTTTTTATTTTGAGAGAAAGGGGAATATGGAACTTTAGCTAGGTGTCATATCTTTGTATAGTTGCATCCCACTAATTTAAATTAATTACTAAAAAAACTCTGATGTATATAGTTGTGTCATCAAACTACGTAAGCCATTAAATCAAAGTGTCAATAACATCAATGCTTCTTAATAAATGAGTTTTATGCCTATATATTATAACCTATCCACTAGTTCTAAATATGAACCTCGGTTCCTCGTATAAAAAAGAGTTAAGTGGCAAAATAGATGCTAGCTATTAGTAATACAACAGTCAATTGGTGTTTAAATGGCAACACAACAGCTATGGCACAAGTTTCAACTTCTAAGTGGTCTCAGTTCACCTATTCCTTGTGTATATCCGCTACCACCACCAACACCAAACACCACAAGAGTTGTTGTTGACCGCTAGAAACATGGAATTTTTGTTGCTAGGGTTCAGCTACACTTGTTCTTTAGTGTAGGAATCCACCTCCCCATAAAATCGTGAAGGACAAGAATAGCATTGTATTGTAAGCAACACGTAACACACCACTTTCCCAAGGGAGGCCACTACTTTTGATTGGAACATCCAATTTTACTAAAGGTTATCAACTCTGTAAAAGTGACACGTGAGAATTGCTATGTTTGGAGAGTTTGTGGGCTCTATGGTATGATTAGATGGTTTCCGTCTATTCCAATACTCTCCATAAGTCAGCAATTATCTCCTCTACATGGATTGAATTGTTTCCAAATGAGAAATTTGAAGATAACAAAGTTTGCATTCAGTTCGGATTCAGTTTGGATAGCCTAGACAATCTGATAAAACGGTCGTGGATTTCGCATACGGACTCCGTTTTGGAAATTTGAGTACTTGTTGGAGAGCTAATTTCTTGGCCCGCATCAAGGTTTCGGTCTCACCTTCAGATTCTTTGTGGTTTATCCGCAATCTAACAAACTAATCGATGATTGCTGCAGGAGAAGTTTCTTTCTCCGTGTCCAAGTCATGTAATGAGTTTGTTTATTGTTTAGAGGTCTTAGGGTTGCAATATAAGCAATAGGTGTGCATCCATTATAAGGGAGGACTCGACATTATGAATAAAAATTAGCTTTTAGCTACAACTATGTGAGGGTCTAGCCACCCGTTCTTCCTATGATTTGGCACAACCACATAGAGGGGATTAGGGTGATCCCATTAAGATTGTGCTTGCTTTCCGCTGGGATTTAGGGTTAGATAGTTTTATTAAGCATCTAGTGATTTTGCGAATTTATCATATTAACTCTTATAGGCCCACTCTAAATTTATGGCAATCCCTTTTAATTTAAAAGTCCTTGTAGAGTTTTTTTTTCTACAATCCTTGTGTTGCCCATGAAAATTGACCATCTTTTTTTTTGTCTCTCACCCTCTCAAATATCAATGACTTGTGGGACTAGGATCCACGTGTTACTGATCATCATAGATAAATAAGGATCTGGTGAACTTTACAAATTCAAACTTTTTATATGTCTCAATTCCTGCAATAATGCACGTGCTTTCTTTCTTCTACCCATATATACCACCTTAATTGTTTGTAATCCTTGAATGATTAATTTCTATGATCTATTGTCTTCCTTTCTCTTCGCTCATAAAGCTACGTCATCTTAGTTTTATCCTTTTGAATGATCAATCTATCTTTAAATTGTTTATATTCTTTCTTGGATGAGTGATAAAAGTGCAAATTATACAAAGCATATAAGATCACGACATCTAACTATAAAACAAATACATATTGAATTCATTCTAACGTCGGCTACAATACTTTATCTTTGTAAACAAAACTTTAACTCACCCAAAATACCTTGGCCTTCTCACCAAATTAAAGCCACATTTGCACACACTCGAGTGCAGCCAAGTAGTCAAGTAGACATATGTACGTTGGTCAGGAAGGTCCACAGATGATCCACAAAAAGGTGACCCATTAAAGATTAAAAGTATCCAAATAAAAGCCCATTAGCACACATTGCTTGAACACTACAGAAGTGGGCTACTGGGGAAGTACTACGTACTGAAGTAGATTAATTAATGAAAGGTCTTATACTCTCACTTAACCTCGATGGCTCTTATATATGATGAAACTATATATATTTGTATAAAATGTAATCATATCCTTATACCCTTATAATTTACTTAGAGGACATATCGAGTTGTCAATCGGGCCGGTATCCGATGGCTCTCAACTTGGGCAAAATTAGGCAACGATTCTTAATTATATTATCACCATGCGTATGGGTAGACTGTCTAAATAATATGCATGTAGGAGTATATACTTATGTATGTGTGATTTGGTGTATTGTGCATATTTATCTTCTAGCTATATGCAATAAAAAATAAAATTACTTTCATTTTTTTACATAAATTTTACCTTTAGTTTTTTCGTCCTCCTGAAAAAAAAATTTTGGGGGGTCCAAGTGGTTTTTTAAGTTCGTTACCACACATTACCTTTGTGAGATATATACTCCATCCGTTCCACTACCTAGCGTTTAAAATTTGTTTTATAACATAGTAACTTAACTTCTTCTTCACCTATTTTCTTATTTGAAACAGTCATATATTATCATTTCTTATCCAAACCTTTTTTTTCTAAAACACCCAGATATGTTTATATTTTTTTAAAAGAAGGGATAGTTGTTTCGCGGCGATTCACTGCCGTAGTTGTGAGGTGCCATGTACCAATTATTTCATCCCTCGAGCACGCACATATTCCATGAATCCATTCTTTTACCAAACTTTAGCTAAAATGTGACTACCAATTTGTTGGCGACACCATGCATAGATAAGATTTTCATATACAATTTGTTGCCAATTGTACTTTAGACAAGGTCAAGCAATATGCAGATGTGATGGACAATTAATATTTTAGAACTGAACTCAAAATTGCCATATAACTGTCCTACTTCACACACCACTACCCTCAGCCATTGCTATCACCAATCTATCTACTCCTATCTCCTATGTGGTTTGATTATTCCATGAAAGCTAGGTAGCTCTTTTGCTACGTCCATGCATATATATACTCCCTCCGTTTTTCAATATATGATGCCGTTAGATTTTTTAAGAAACGTTTGGTCATTTTTCTTATTAAAAAAATATATAATTAACATTTATTTTATTGTGATTTGATTTATCTTTCTTTATATTAAGTAAGACTTTTTTCATATTTAAAAAATAAATAAGACGAATGGTCAAGCGTCAAGCATTTCTCAAAGAATCAACGGCGTTATATATTAAAAAAAATTAATTAACATCACCCGACAAGGAAAGAATATAAATATTATTGGACGATCGGCGCTAACCTTTTTTTTTTATCAGTTCATGGAAAACAAACAGCCGCAATGATGGTGGCATGCATACACAAGAGCACCGAGAGGGACACGTACACGTACTTAGGCAGGTTAGAGAATAGATTCACTCATCACACGAGCCAATGCGGCGCAAAGGCAATAAGCAAAAGAAGATTCCATTAACATGCTTATGCAAAGTGTGTTTTTTAATTAAGGTGCATGCATGCCTAGATAGATAGATAGATATACTCCCTCCGTTTCAAAATGTTTGACACCGTTGACTTTTTAGTACGTGTTTGACCATTTATCTTATTCAAAAAATTTAAGTAATTATTTATTCTTTTCATATCATTTGATTCATTGTTAAATATATTTTCATGTACACATATAGTTTTACATGTTTTATAATTTTTTTTGAATAAGACGAACGGTCAAACATGTGCTAAAAAGTCAACGGTGTCAAACATTTTAAAACGGAGGGAGTATATATATATAGTAGATGCATGTGTGATGTCAACTAATACGACAAGTGCTCTAGATAGATAGCTTCTCAATTCTCATGCATGCATGTGTAAGCTATAGTGTTAAGCTGCCTTTGGTACCCAATCGGCGCCTACCTAAAAAAAGCTCATGCAAAAGAAGGTAGAGACATATTCTAATTGGCTGATCAGTAGCTAGCTTCCTTTGGTTCTTTGTGTTTTTTTAGCTTATTGAGAATATGTTTTGAATACTTGTCATGTTGCTAATATGGGTAAAGTGCAGTGTAGCAGGGAGGAGGAGGAGCACCTTTTGGTATGGATGTGGAGTGATTCCTATGCATGTCTCCACCCACTCAGGTTTAAATCTACGCAAACGCGGTCATAACTCACTATTAGAAAATGGATTTTTCTTGACGGTTTGAAACCGACGGGAATAACTGTTGCATTTGATATTAGAGTAAGAGAGTCTAAGAATATATCACTGTTGCGCATCTTATCATGCTCGACCGCCATGAGGGTGACATGCTGAATTATAGAAGTGGATTTAGTTGGAACACACGAAGAGAGTTTGAATAGAGTAGATATATAGTAGTTGTTTATTATTAACAATTTTATCATTGTGGTGAGCAGCTGTTTTTGGCTCGCAGTAAAGCTAAGATCAAATTGAATAATTGTCTTTAAGAAAACTATTCTAACTACTCCATTCGTCTCAATATATAACAACTTCTAGAATTCAAAATTTATCCAAATGTATAATAACTTCTAGCTTCAAAAGTGCGCCTTTAATTTTATTGTTTGGTACCCAAAATACACCTGCAACGTTAACCACCCCTGCTTCATTTTCTTTACCAATGTCAGGACATATTAATGGTATACTATAGCCTTTTTATCACTCTCCTTTAATGCACATGTCCAAAACTTAAAAATTGTTATAATTTGGAACATGAGTATATAACTAGTTTTCATGATCCACACTAGCCTCAACACCATGCAACAAAATTTGTAAACAAAGCACAAATGTTAGCAGGAACACATTCCCAATGTGTACTCATTCATGTTTGCAAACTATGATGCACTAGCTACTTTTTTTTTAGAAAAGGGTATTTTTTACCCGGCCTCTATATCCAACCGGATATATACGGCCATTGAAATAGGGAACTTAGCCCCGAAAACAACCCAATCTGAAATTCGCTCCATAGGAAATTTGAACTCAGGACCTTGGGGTACTACTCAAGTCACTGTAACCCCTAGGCTACATGCCCTTTCGTGATGCACTAGCTACTAGCTCACCCAATTTCAACAAAACTGAAGCTTTCCCTTCCATGTCAATTATAACTTTTGAGAAAGAAAGAATTAAACAGAACACAAGTATATAAAAACAAATGGAGCAGCTTTAGAAATGCAACACACAGCATTGGAACTGAATGGGACAAGAATAATCCTAAAAGGAACCTTGTGCTAATTAACTAAAGGAACGATCTTTTGAAAAGGCTGATGTGGAGTTAGTTCTACAAAGAGGAACCTCGAAATGTTCCTACATATCTCATTCTCTCTCTGTCTCTCTCATCTTGCACTACCGTTGGATGAACCAGATGGTGGTGGTAAAGTGAAAAAGTAGCAATATTCCTCGTCTTGTATTTTTTTCCCCCCAGCTATTTGAGGTGCAACAAGTTCATAAAAAGGTTTTCTTCCAATATCGATTCGGCTTACCCACTAGAGTTTTGATTGGAAGGGATGAAATCCTGCCGTACGTCCAATATATATATCCTTAGATACGATGAGGGCCTCCCAAATGCGAGGCCAAATGTTTTATCTACATAGCAATATATTATTTATACCTATATTAATTAATTGGGCACTTTTTAGGAGCTTCCATGTTTAATTAGAAAGTTCCGCCAGTTGGTTTAATGAAATCATATTACCATGGTACCCTACATCGTGTTGAGATTTGGTGTTAAATAAATCACACAGAATTAAAAATAGGATGGACTCTAATTTTAATAGTTAGGAAGCTCGTAATTAATAAATATAAGGTGGGTACCATCTTGGACTCTTAATTTAGTGTTTTATCAATTTAGTTCTAAAATTCAAAATTATTGTCTGACGTGGATGATTCTTCTTTTAATACAAGCCGTTATAATTTCAAACATAACTAACATGTTTAACGAAATGTTAAAATTTTCACATCTATAGTAACAGTATTAGTAGCCCGTCCAACGCACGGGTTGATGACTAGTTAAATTAATGAAAGAAGCAATTAAGGAGGTTAACTTGGAGGTTGCAGGATTAAATGAGATGGAGATAATGTATCAAACTTTTTTTCACCTTGTAAAACCACTTCAGAGAATTACATAAATGATAAAGTTTAGGGGTTGTTAGATTTCTGTGTTTTAAAGTTTAAGATGCTAGGTAGACTTTCTTTAAAAGATTACGGGTACATGAACTTCTTCTTTGATTGTTCTAAAGCCTAAAACTTATACAACGTTAATCGAAGAAAAAGTCCGAGATATTTGTTGCCAATCATGATGATGTACCCAACAATTAATAATGGTGTATATCAACTGATATAGTCATATAAAAAATGGCTATTTTGATCGAAACAGAAAGCGAGAGGATTATGTATTTAGCAAATATAATTCTATTATGTTAAAATATACTCTACGCAAAAATTCGTGGAAATTCTGGCATAAAATCCATAGTTAGATACATCGTCCCTCTTGGTGAGACAAAGACAAAGACGCAAGGAGGAATAAAGCACATGACATATCCTTGTCAATTGAAGAAAGTATCTGGTTAGTGGATCGTCGAACAATCTGGTTCAGCCATTGCCGAGAAGCTAAAATTAGCAATTAGCTAGAAAAAGGTTACAAAATTCGTGCTAGAGGAGATCGAGAATGCCAGAAGAGATTATTCTACTAGATGTTTGGTATAAACCCTGAACGAAGTGTCTGCTACATTTAACAACATTATATATATGGGCCGGGTCTACTTGGGGAATTTTCTTGTTTTTTGCAGCTTATGGAGCAAAACACAAACGCATATAAACCAAAGGCACACGTACCTTATGATCGAACGATATGGGACAACTAATTAATACTCCTTCCAATCCAAAATATAAAAAGTTTTAGATGGACGAAACACTTTTTAACACTATGAATCTGGATATCCTTCTTATCTAGATTCGTTTACCTAGGAAATGTGTCTCATCTGCTCAAAAACTCTTATATTTTGGTACGGAGCGAGTACTACTATACTAGTACCAATTAAAGGCTGTGGTTAATTAGGTTTCAAATGTCGTCATGTCAGATGTCAAAACGAAGTACTCTTCGAGTATGAATCGTTGGGCGATGGGGGCAGCCGCAAACGTTGACCATTTTTCACGCAAACTAATGGTTTGCCACACACACACACACACAGCCGGAAGCTTTGAACCAGAAACCAATTACACGTAGCTATTATAGCTAGGTTTCATGTACTAGGTTAATTATTCGTCAGAAACGAACGGGTTGGCAAAATATATAGAATCAATCAAAGGTGAAATATATGCTACCTAGATGCATGAGGACAGGATGATGTCTGCTGCCGGCCGGCGACGAGCCGAAATCTTTGAAGGGAGCTACACAGCTAGAGGCGACCGCGCGGCCGCCGGCATTTGACTGATAGACCGCTATCTTAGACGTGGTAGACTGTGATAAGGCCGTGTTTAGTTTCAAAGTTTTTCATCAAACCTTTAACTTTTTCATCACATCAAAACTTTTCTACACACACAAACTTCCAACTTTTCTGTCACATCGTTTCAATTTCAACCAAACTTCCAATTTTAACGTGAACTAAACACACCCTAAGTTGTGGTTTAAAAAGCAAAGAAGCCTCGTTATGACCGGATGTAATAACTCGAAGATACACGTATAACCGAAGCGATGAAGAATAATGGTAAGGTAAGAATTTTGCACTTCTATTCCTAGCTGTCTAGAAAAAAAAACACATGTGGTTCATGAACCAAGCTTGCCCAGATTATATCATTATATTAACCATACTTTCTTTGTCAAGTGTATCAAAGCTGATATAATCAAAATCATAGCCACACTTCAAACCAGCCATGACCTACACTTAAAAGAAAATAAAAATCTTGCCACCTATTATAACTAATTAAAAACATATCTAATATGGTTAAACTTATCTTACTACATGTGTGACAAAATATAACAATTAACTTCAACCATGAACCAAACATCCTCAAATGTTAAAATTGGTCCGGAAATCAGCAAAGCATGCCCTAACTACAGCTGTGTTTAGATCCAGGGGTGCAAAATTTTGGCGTGTCATATCGGATATACGAACACACATTTGAAGTATTAAACATAGACTAATAACAAATCAAATTACAGATTTCGCCTATAAACCGCGAGACGAATTTATTAAGCCTAATTAATCCATTATTAGCAAATGTTTACTGTAGTATCACATTGTCAAATCATGGAGAAATCATGCTTAAAAGATTTTTCTCGCAATTTACACTCCATGCATGTTTAATACTACAGGGTGAAAATCATATGCGATATGATAGGGTGAAAAATTTTACTAGGAGACATGTGTCCAAATATTCGATATGACAGGGTGAAAAATTTTACCAGGAAATCTAAACATGCCCTACGATAACTGCACAGATCTGACCTAAGTTCCGTGTAAAGAATCACCTCGTTTTTTTCTCTTTTTTTTTATAGCTAGCTAGGCTAGTTTGTGTCATTCTGAATGGCAAAGCCACAAAGGTCATTTTCTCCAGGAATCCATATGCTGCATGCGGCCGGCCGGCCGTCCGGGGTGAACCTTTCATTTCGAACGTACAAATTTCGTAAAGAAAAAGCAAAGAGCTGAGAGCTAGCTAGGCGGACGTTGGATCCACGTGGTCATGCGTAATTTGCTTTGCCACCGGATCAAACAAAATGATGAAATAAAATTGAAAGCCTACAGTCCAAATTTTGCATATATATATATATATATATATACACACACACACCTTCGGTTGCGCGTATGATTATTATTGATATCAGAAATAACCAGGGAATTGAAGTCTATATACGTTACTCCGGCTAGCTAGCTAGTGCACAGGATCGGAGCTCATGGATAGGATTTAGATTCAGATTATGGTTGATAAACATGATGTGCGTGCTTATCTGTTTTTGTATAAGTCGTTGTACGTGAAAATTTAAATTTATTATCTCCGCAGTTTATTTTATTAATTATGTTAACCAGGCCATAATAATATCCACGTTTCCAACAGTGATTATATATAAATGATACATGCTGAAATGTATAAAAATTGATGCACCTGGCAAACAAGATTACCAGAACCATAGTAATGCCAAACGGTGCCTTAGAGAGCATTTTCAAAACAAGTCGAGGCTCCCGTCGGATGGCCTAATCAACCAAAGAAAAAGCTAAATTTTAAATTTACAAACTTAATTTTAAAATTTATTTTGAAATATTTTCAGCATATATTTTTTTACGTCACCAAGAACACATATATAAAAGTTTTACCTACAAATTCATTTTTGTTCCCTAATAAACCGTTTTGGCTTATTAGGGAAAAAGCCAAACGATGGGGCCACAAGTGTCATTGCCTATCACATAGGTTTAGACAACCCGAGGGAAGAAAGTGTGGATCTGCTGTGTCGTTGTGTCTTCTAGGTCCAATTATTAATTAAGTTGGAAGAAAAAAAATCAACCAGTCAAGATAGTGAAAGGCGAAGAAGAGGTTGTATGCAACTATTCATCCGCACAAGGAAAAATAGAGCGGTTGGCGAGACACTACTATCAATGACCAATAGAGTTCCATGACCACCGCCACAACCACTAGATATGAGAACAATGACATCGATCAAGACCACATGGGTAAAAGGCCGATGACTAGAGCGACAATTTTGCCAAATCTAGCGAGCTTGACTAAGGCGGCAATGATTTGTGATGGAGAGGCAACATGTGCATGTTGAGGTTCTATGTTGGCTGTTCAGGAGAGAGTAGGATGTCGTTGGTGTGTAAGAAAAGGATATGTGCCTGGTCGTTACAAGTAACAAATAGTTTGTTGCCATACTCGTATGCAGCCCGCGACCTAGCTAGGAAAAGGGATCAGAGATTTTGTGGGTAGAAAAAGGAGAAGAAAGAGTGAAGAATAGGGGGAAAAAATAAATGCATATTTTGTTCGATGGACCAGCCAGAAACATGTTTATGAATTGCTTTATGGCTATAGGATTTGAATTGCATATTTGGTCTGTAAAAATGAATATTAAAATTTAAGGACAAGATTAAAAAAAAGCAAGGGCTAAAACACAAAACTCTTTCGTAACCAACCTCCTTTAAACCATCGAAATATGTGTCCACAATAATACTAATATCTTTACAATACAACCCGATACACTACTGTATATCACGCTAATAATGTGAGCTAATAATACCTTTAACAGACTGTTATTCAGTCCAATAAGGTTGTATTTGGCAGAAGGGGTTGGGAACTCCTCCTTTATGGCACGGAAAACAATGTATGCATTAATACATGATTAATAAAGTATTAGCTCAATAAAAATAAGAAAATGGGTTAATATAATTTTTTAAAAACCTTTTCTATAGGAATCTTTTTTTAAAAAACACACATTTAGCAGTTTAGGAAAGGTAAAAATGAGAAAGATAAAGTTGGGAAAGTAAAATAAATAACTTACATGAGTACTCCACTGAAGTACTGTGCACTGTCCATCATGCACATCGTCAAACATCGGCATGCAAAGTTCAACTACTCCCTTCATCCCATAATATAAGGGATTTTATCTCCACTACTAGTCCTACAATATAAGAGATTTTACTATACTCCTTGTCACATCCATCAATTCTAATTCAAACTTATACCTATTTTAACCTTCAACTACCCACTCACTACAATCAAAATCACATTCAATAGGGGTATTATAGTCTTTTCTTTTTATCCTTAATCTTTTCTAAAAGAGAATAATCCCTTATATTATAGGATGGATGGAGCCCTGGTTTCAAACCCATCGGGCCTTTCAATAAAAATAGAAAAGAGAGGGAAGAAAAATCCAGCCCATCGGCGCGCCGATTCCGAGGAAACCGAAGAAATCCGCTGTGGCGCGCACTGCACTGCAACACGGGTCGTGTCGTGTACGCGTTCCCGGCCGCACGCGCACGTGGGGCGGCACACGGCTTCACGTGCCTGTCACTCCGGGCCCACCTGTGAGGATAAACGGGCCCCACGTATCCGCAGGCCTGCTTGGCCGGTGGGCCCGTGCATATAGCAGCTTGGCCCACCTCGAAGCTAGGTGTCCGTCTGTCACTCGCTCGGATACGTATGTA
This sequence comes from Oryza longistaminata, assembly GCA_009805545.1. Classification (NCBI taxonomy): domain Eukaryota; kingdom Viridiplantae; phylum Streptophyta; class Magnoliopsida; order Poales; family Poaceae; genus Oryza; species Oryza longistaminata. The sequence continues at coordinate 6,605,009 of CM020181.1, forward strand.
GTAGTAGTCGGCTGCATGCGTCCACACTGTATACAATTCCTGCGTATACATACAAGTATAATTAATACTCCCTCCGTTTCTAAATATTTTATGCCGTTAACTTTTTTAAATATATTTAACCGTTTATTTTATTTAAAAATTTTAAGTAATTATTAATTCTTTTCTTATCATTTGATTCATTATTAAATCAACTTATATGTATACATGTAGTTTTACATATCTTACAAAAGTTTTTAAAACATGTGCTAAAGATCAATGATGTTAAATATCTAGAAACGGAGGGGAGTACTACGTATTATACTAGTATTAATGGTCACGTATAGTAGTGTTATACTCCCTCCGTATTTTAATGTATGACGCCGTTGACTTTTTGATAAACGTTTGACCTTTCGTCTTATTCAAAAAATTTATGTAATTATAATTTATTTTATTGTGATTTGATTTATCATCAAATGTTCTTTAAGGACGACATAAGTATTTTTATATTTGCATAAAAAATTTGAATAAGATGAGTGGTCAAACATTGCAAGCAAGAACTGAAAATCCCTTATATTATGGGACGGAGGGAGTATAAGCTTATTCTAAATAGAAAAAAAAAATTATAGTCATGCGATTGATATGATAGTAGCTAACCCGCATGGGCTCCTCCTCCGCGCCGAACGGCCGGTCGGG
>CM020181.1:6606705-6667868 GCA_009805545.1 Oryza longistaminata
CACAAATTTTGACAATTTGACCCTTTGCAAAAACTATTTTTACAAATGAATCACTGCCAAAACTTATTTCAAATCTGACCCTTTTGCTCAACGCCAAATCATGTAACGCTAAACTTAGACACCTCAGCGCCACGTCAGCTGGCGCTGAATGCTGTGCCACGACGGATGGGAGACTAAGTCAGCGTGCCAAAGTACATTCAGCGCCATACTATTTGGTGTTGAGATGTCTAAATTCAGCGCCATATGATTTGGCGTTAAGCAAAAGGGTCAGATTTAAAATAAGTTTTGACAGCGTTTCATTTGTAAAAGTAGTTTTTGCAAAGGGTCAAATTGTCAAAATTTGTGCCTAGAGCACCCAAAAACTTCATATTATTCTGACCCGGAACATTATGTACATATATTACCCCCTACTTTTAAATATATAACATTGTTACTTTTTACATATGTTTCACCATTCGTTTTATTTAAAAAGAAAAGTTGTATGTAAATATAAAAATATGGTTATGCTTTATATCAAAATAAATGATAAATGATAAAATGTATGGTTAAAAAATTAAGAGCATCATAAATTTAAAGTGGAGGGAGCACTAAATTGTATCCAATTAAATTACACTTGAAACTTCTTATATTAACTAATGTTGCATACATATATACTTCGATATGTTTCTAAATTTCACTTGAAAATCACTCTAACCTAATTCTCAAGTGACTTTGAAACATGCCAATACAATTAAGAGAGAACATTCTCCAATTAAGTTAGGTACTCTTGGCTAGTTAGGCAGAGAGCTAGACCAGCTGAGATGATGATGAGAGAAGCGTCTTATCCTCTCTATCAAAGGACGATGACACGATCGATCACACACAAGTTAGGTGCCAATCACACACAAGTAATCAAGCATGGAGCACACGTGTAAGACCATCCATCTCAACAACACGATACTTTCATACTACCTCCCTCCCAAAATAAGTGCAGTTTTGCACTATTTACGTTCAACGTTTGACCATCCGTTTTATTTGAAAAATTTGTGAAAAAATTAAAAACATTTAGTCACACATAAAGTACTATTCATGTTTTATCATCTAATAGCAATAAAAATACTAATCATAAACAATTTTTAAATAAGACGGACGGTCAAACGTTGAACATAAATAGTGCAAAACTACACTTATTTTGGGACGGAGGGAGTAGTACACAATACTACACAATAGTGCGCCTAAAAAGCTAGTACTAGAGATAATTAGGCACGCATGTTACTCGTTTTCTTTTAAATTTTTTTCTCTGTTTCGATAAATGATATGTGTCGAAATTCAAAACAGGCATGAGTCATGCCTAACACGAAAGCTAGCTAGCTTGCTGCTGGCACTTTCTGCTCGAGTTCGATCGGCCGCTAGCTGCCAGGTAGCAGTAGCATTTGGCAAAAAGAAAAAAAAAATGTGCGTGTCAAATTTTGATACTTGTTCCCATCATGAAAGTAAAGGAGAGAAAAAGGGCAAACACACCACAGCTCCACCATCAATCACCCAGTGTGAACAAACTAAAAGACAGGTATAAATTAAATAAACCTAGTTAATTGGAATAGTTATATATATAATAAGTTTCATGCAACCAATGGTAGAGAAAATTAAGAAAGAGATACGTACCTAATGGAAACAAATCATGTATAATGATGATCTCTGTTACATCAAGACACTTGTACATGGATCTGTCTCTTTGGTTCTCATCACAAGCTAGCTATAGAGAAAAAGACACACATGTATCTACAAATGCTAGTGTGGTTGTAATTTTTGTCACTCATATCTGTAGCTGGATAGATGGGTGGGCAGATGTACTGGTATATAAAAAAAATGCGTAAATACAAAAAATTTGCAGTTGAATGCATTTGATTTGGCATTGAATTGGTGCATGCATCGCCCATATATATTAGCTTCTAGATGCACGGGATGGGGATGATACTTTGCATGATAGAGGTTCGATCTCTCCATATTTCGTATCATCACATGCCGGCAAGTTGATCGAATAAATCTCGACACATGGCACCAAATCACAAATCTACATATTTTATGATTTACACTAGAAACTTTGAGATCATTACGCCACACCTCTGACTATAATTAACTCAAGATCTACGTGGCATATGCATGTTCATGTCATTAAAAACCTGAAGCTAGCTATAAGCATTTTTATGATATAAGACATATGTAGATATATATATGTGGCTATAGTGCTTTGGGGATGGAATATGTATGTTGCTTATGTACAAAAGCGTTTGAAAAAAAAAAAGAAATGGATGACTTCATGCTATTTTAATTTCTTACAACTGAATAATTATTAGGTATGTGGATAATCTTCATCACCTCAAAGCATCATTGCAAAAGTAAAATGTCCTCACCAAACTGCAGCTTTTTTCTGGTTTTCTCTAGATTCTTGTTACGGTTCCAACTTTAATTTTTCTAAAAGTACATCTTGTTCTGAGTTTGAAATATGCTACATGTATTAAAGGCATCCATACCACTATGACACATGCTTAAATATCATTACAGCGGAGAATGGGATTGGAGGATTAAGTAGATGATAAATCGATAGAACAGATGCCAATATTGCAACCATGATAAAAGTAGCTAAACAAAAAAAGTCAAATCTTTTAATAAGAAGAGAAGCTGATGGAGAAGATTCCCCCTTATTTTTTCCAAAGGTTGTTAAATTTGATTGATACCCATCATGCATGCTACCAAACAACAAAATGTTATTCCTAAAGGTATACTGAAATCCATTTATGGTATCCTTTGGACATTTCCAATGTCTGCCAAAGAGATCACCAGTGAAGAAGAAGCTTCCACTACAATCCAAAGATGTAGACAAAGAGGTGGTAATTATTCAGATTTTTTTTAAAAAAAAGACATCATGTTTCATCTTAAAAAAGGGTAATGTTTAACCAATAATTAAATAAGAATCCTCTCTCTTTGCTTTACTTGGACTAATTTTGCACAATTAGTTCACACTTGAACAAAAGGAGGGATTAGATATGGCAAAATCTGGAGCACAAACAAACCACCAATTCATGTAAAAGGATTAAGTTGGGATTGGAATATGTTTGGCACTTGGATTTCTAAGTTGGTTTCTCCCTTCTCCCCCATTCTCTCATGCCCCTACATGGTCTTATAGATACCAATAGTTGTACAAGGTGTAAGACCCCAACTTCAAAATTCCATATTAGCCCAACTCTTCCAAGGAGCGGCCATATGTACAGATAGCACCCTACTTACACTTCTGGCCTTGCTTTGTATAGAAGAGTTAACCTTGAGGTATAATTGTAATGTGGGTTTATATGCTAGTTCCAACCAATCTAAGTTCTCCATGTGAGACTAATCCAACCAGCGCCGCAACATGGACCACACAGGCCTCTATCAGCGTCCAAAATCCGTATTAGCCTAGATCTTTGGAGGAGCAGATCCACTTACACATAGCGTCCCCTTGTATTTCATGATCATTTCGTGTTAGAGGGTTAAACAATAGGTGTTATAGTTAAAATGTTTAGGGTTGTATGTTGGCCCTGACCTATCTAACACCATGTGCTGCATGGCCCTGTACTTGTAGGCCGGTGTATTACAGGACTCAAGGACCACTTAGCACTGACAAAATGAAAAATAAATACAAAAGCACTGCTTTATGAAGTAAAATATGTATGAATACATTGCTTTCGCCTTTCTCCATAAATTTCTTTCATATCGATTCCATAACATTGGAAGAATTCCTAAACACTCTTGCATTTCTGCTCTTACAAAACTGTCTTGATATGGAGAATGACTATTGCACTTTGGAAGACTCATTTCATCATTTTGTGGAATTTTCATTTGTTTATGTCCTAGCCACAGATGTTTGATAAACTGTGTTGAAATGTCACGGGCTATTTGCGATGTGCATGGTTTTCTTAAAAGATATGTAGCTTAGCTAATTGATAAATATGTATCTTCTAGATAACTTGGAGAACTTATATGTATACATGTAGTTTTACATATCTTACAAAAGTTTTTAAAACATGTGCTAAAGATCAATGATGTTAAATATCTAGAAACGGAGGGGAGTACTACGTATTATACTAGTATTAATGGTCACGTATAGTAGTGTTATACTCCCTCCGTATTTTAATGTATGACGCCGTTGACTTTTTGATAAACGTTTGACCTTTCGTCTTATTCAAAAAATTTATGTAATTATAATTTATTTTATTGTGATTTGATTTATCATCAAATGTTCTTTAAGGACGACATAAGTATTTTTATATTTGCATAAAAAATTTGAATAAGATGAGTGGTCAAATTTAATTAAAAAGTCAACGGCGTCATAAATTAAAATATGGAGGGAGTACAAGTTAGTACAAATATATTCCACTACTGGAGAAGCTAACGTATCTATACTCTCAAGGAAAAGTAGTGTACGTCTACGCAGCCTGCATGTGTGTTCCTGGGAATTAATTAAAGAAATGAAAGAAATCTAGATCTAATTACCGGTCACCGATTACAAACTCCATACGTACGTGTATATCTTTTTTCCCCGTGCATCCATACTCCCTCCGTCTCAATTGTTTTTCACGTCCCCTTCTAGTTTGACTTTTTTTTTTGACGAAGAGAGTATAGTAGAACTCTAGAAGTATAATATTAATTTCTCCAATACTAGATATATAATTTTACGTGATACACATAGTAGCCCTTGTAATTATTTTTCATGCGAGTAGATATCTACGTTCGTACAGAGGTAGGATGTATGTGTGTTCATATAAATGAGGATGCACACGTTTATACTAGTATCTGTGTATGTACTGCATTTCGAGGAAAAAAAAGATCAGAAATTAAGAGGCACACGGATCGGACAATAATGAAAAAAACAAAAAGGTGTAGTGGCAAAGCGAGACGAGATATCTCTCCTATTAAAATTCTATGCATATATGCATATTCTGTCAAAAAAGCGAAGCGAGATGGACACATGCGTGCCAAGGGAAAAAAGATCGGTAGAGGTCAAAATATGTGGTTCCTCGAAAGAAAATGACAGGACGAAAAAAAGTGACAGTTGTATATATACCGTGTCTATTAAATCAAACACATGCATATATTTCTGCCAATTAATATTTGACGTACGTGCTTGAAGAACTAACGTTAATTAGCAGTTAGCACGCCAAAGTTAATCGAGGATAATAGCTTCGTCCTTTTGAGTTGTTTGTGGTAAAATCCGTTCATTTTAGTTGAGTCACACAGTCACATGCAGGCTTAGCATGGATATTTAAATTTATCTTATAATTAAATAATTTAAATCCATATGATGTGGTACATATCAGGTGAGTGGATTTGGTGGTGAAGATTTTGTGTGTGTGTGTGTGTTTATAATTTATATAGGACATATATATATATCCATGGGTAAATGTGTACGTGAGTGTACTCGCGATCGTTTGCCTCTAATATGTAATTATAAGAATGTGAGTAGTAAAATAGCAAACTCTAAAAATACTAGAATAAATGAGTAATCCGTTAAAGATCAGTTACTGAGTTGTGCATGGCTGCAAACCCATATATTGAATTGCAATCTCATTTAGCTTGTATGAAACCAGAGGCCTAGAGCACACAAATTTTGACAATTTGACCCTTTGCAAAAACTATTTTTACAAATGAATCACTGCCAAAACTTATTTCAAATCTGACCCTTTTGCTCAACGCCAAATCATGTAACGCTAAACTTAGACACCTCAGCGCCACGTCAGCTGGCGCTGAATGCTGTGCCACGACGGATGGGAGACTAAGTCAGCGTGCCAAAGTACATTCAGCGCCATACTATTTGGTGTTGAGATGTCTAAATTCAGCGCCATATGATTTGGCGTTAAGCAAAAGGGTCAGATTTAAAATAAGTTTTGACAGCGTTTCATTTGTAAAAGTAGTTTTTGCAAAGGGTCAAATTGTCAAAATTTGTGCCTAGAGCACCCAAAAACTTCATATTATTCTGACCCGGAACATTATGTACATATATTACCCCCTACTTTTAAATATATAACATTGTTACTTTTTACATATGTTTCACCATTCGTTTTATTTAAAAAGAAAAGTTGTATGTAAATATAAAAATATGGTTATGCTTTATATCAAAATAAATGATAAATGATAAAATGTATGGTTAAAAAATTAAGAGCATCATAAATTTAAAGTGGAGGGAGCACTAAATTGTATCCAATTAAATTACACTTGAAACTTCTTATATTAACTAATGTTGCATACATATATACTTCGATATGTTTCTAAATTTCACTTGAAAATCACTCTAACCTAATTCTCAAGTGACTTTGAAACATGCCAATACAATTAAGAGAGAACATTCTCCAATTAAGTTAGGTACTCTTGGCTAGTTAGGCAGAGAGCTAGACCAGCTGAGATGATGATGAGAGAATCGTCTTATCCTCTCTATCAAAGGACCATGACACGATCGATCACACACAAGTTAGGTGCCAATCACACACAAGTAATCAAGCATGGAGCACACGTGTAAGACCATCCATCTCAACAACACGATACTTTCATAGTACACAATACACAATAGTGCGCCTAAAAAGCTAGTACTAGAGATAATTAGGCATGCATGGTACTCGTTTTCTTTAACTTTTTTTTCTCTGTTTCGATAAATGATATGTGTCGAAATTCAAAACAGGCATGAGTCATGCCTAACACGAAAGCTAGCTTGCTTGCTGCTGGCACTTTCTGCTCGAGTTCGATCGATCGGCCGCTAGCTGCCAGGTAGCAGTAGCATTTGGCAAAAAGAAAAAAAAAATGTGCGTGTCAAATTTTGATACTTGTTCCCATCATGAAAGTAAAGGAGAGAAAAAGGGCAAACACACCACAGCTCCACCATCAATCACCCAGTGTGAACAAACTAAAAGACAGGTATAAATTAAATAAACCTAGTTAATTGGAATAGTTATATATATAATAAGTTTCATGCAACCAATGGTAGAGAAAATTAAGAAAGAGATACGTACCTAATGGAAACAAATCATGTATAATGATGATCTCTGTTACATCAAGACACTTGTACATGGATCTGTCTCTTTGGTTCTCATCACAAGCTAGCTATAGAGAAAAAGACACACATGTATCTACAAATGCTAGTGTGGTTGTAATTTTTGTCACTCATATATGTAGCTGGATAGATGGGTGGACAGATGTACTGGTATATAAAAAAAATGCGTAAATACAAAAAAATTGCAGTTGAATGCATTTGATTTGGCATTGAATTGGTGCATGCATCGCCCATATATATTAGCTTCTAGATGCACGGGATGGGGATGATACTTTGCATGATAGAGGTTCGATCTCTCCATATTTCGTATCATCACATGCCGGCAAGTTGATCGAATAAATCTCGACACATGGCACCAAATCACAAATCTACATATTTTATGATTTACACTAGAAACTTTGAGATCATTACGCCACACCTCTGACTATAATTAACTCAAGATCTACGTGGCATATGCATGTTCATGTCATTAAAAACCTGAAGCTAGCTATAAGCATTTTTATGATATAAGACATATGTAGATATATATATGTGGCTATAGTGCTTTGGGGATGGAATATGTATGTTGCTTATGTACAAAAGCGTTTGAAAAAAAAAAAGAAATGGATGACTTCATGCTATTTTAATTTCTTACAACTGAATAATTATTAGGTATGTGGATAATCTTCATCACCTCAAAGCATCATTGCAAAAGTAAAATGTCCTCACCAAACTGCAGCTTTTTTCTGGTTTTCTCTAGATTCTTGTTACGGTTCCAACTTTAATTTTTCTAAAAGTACATCTTGTTCTGAGTTTGAAATATGCTACATGTATTAAAGGCATCCATACCACTATGACACATGCTTAAATATCATTACAGCGGAGAATGGGATTGGAGGATTAAGTAGATGATAAATCGATAGAACAGATGCCAATATTGCAACCATGATAAAAGTAGCTAAACAAAAAAAGTCAAATCTTTTAATAAGAAGAGAAGCTGATGGAGAAGATTCCCCCTTATTTTTTCCAAAGGTTGTTAAATTTGATTGATACCCATCATGCATGCTACCAAACAACAAAATGTTATTCCTAAAGGTATACTGAAATCCATTTATGGTATCCTTTGGACATTTCCAATGTCTGCCAAAGAGATCACCAGTGAAGAAGAAGCTTCCACTACAATCCAAAGATGTAGACAAAGAGGTGGTAATTATTCAGATTTTTTTTAAAAAAAAGACATCATGTTTCATCTTAAAAAAGGGTAATGTTTAACCAATAATTAAATAAGAATCCTCTCTCTTTGCTTTACTTGGACTAATTTTGCACAATTAGTTCACACTTGAACAAAAGGAGGGATTAGATATGGCAAAATCTGGAGCACAAACAAACCACCAATTCATGTAAAAGGATTAAGTTGGGATTGGAATATGTTTGGCACTTGGATTTCTAAGTTGGTTTCTCCCTTCTCCCCCATTCTCTCATGCCCCTACATGGTCTTATAGATACCAATAGTTGTACAAGGTGTAAGACCCCAACTTCAAAATTCCATATTAGCCCAACTCTTCCAAGGAGCGGCCATATGTACAGATAGCACCCTACTTACACTTCTGGCCTTGCTTTGTATAGAAGAGTTAACCTTGAGGTATAATTGTAATGTGGGTTTATATGCTAGTTCCAACCAATCTAAGTTCTCCATGTGAGACTAATCCAACCAGCGCCGCAACATGGACCACACAGGCCTCTATCAGCGTCCAAAATCCGTATTAGCCTAGATCTTTGGAGGAGCAGATCCACTTACACATAGCGTCCCCTTGTATTTCATGATCATTTCGTGTTAGAGGGTTAAACAATAGGTGTTATAGTTAAAATGTTTAGGGTTGTATGTTGGCCCTGACCTATCTAACACCATGTGCTGCATGGCCCTGTACTTGTAGGCCGGTGTATTACAGGACTCAAGGACCACTTAGCACTGACAAAATGAAAAATAAATACAAAAGCACTGCTTTATGAAGTAAAATATGTATGAATACATTGCTTTCGCCTTTCTCCATAAATTTCTTTCATATCGATTCCATAACATTGGAAGAATTCCTAAACACTCTTGCATTTCTGCTCTTACAAAACTGTCTTGATATGGAGAATGACTATTGCACTTTGGAAGACTCATTTCATCATTTTGTGGAATTTTCATTTGTTTATGTCCTAGCCACAGATGTTTGATAAACTGTGTTGAAATGTCACGGGCTATTTGCGATGTGCATGGTTTTCTTAAAAGATATGTAGCTTAGCTAATTGATAAATATGTATCTTCTAGATAACTTGGAGAAAAGATGCTAAATGAGCACATTTTTGAAAGATAGGTGTATCAGTGCCTGCTGCTCTGGGAGTTCTTGAGGCCCACATGACACTGAAGTGGGTTACTTGTGTCTCAGTTCTATATAGTTCATGCTAAATTGTGTTAATTCGTGTGTTTTCATCATAACATTGCTGATATCACCTCTGTTTGGTCTGGATGCTTAGCTGGCTAATTTTGTTGGCTGGCCTGCTTTATGAAGTCCCATTTGTTTTCCTTACAATTTACTTGGTACCATTGCAGTTAACAATTTGCCTATGGGATATCCAGTACTCCAACAACCTGGAATACCTGCTCCTGTTCAGCCTCATGTTAATTCGATGTCTTGTGGTCCACCTGGTTGCCATGTGGTAAATGGAATTCCTGCACCAGGTGGTTATAATCCGATTCGCATGAGCTCAGGAAATGGGTAAAGAATATTTTTTCTTATGTTTTGTTCTAATGCTTGTCTTGTTGTTTTATTGCTCTATAAACGGCATTATGATAAGATGGACAATGTAAACTCTGTTTTGTCTTGAATACAGCCCTCCCTCTTTCCTTTTTAGTCTTAGAAAGAATTATCATCACACTGACTATTGCTACTATTGAGATTATCTCATATATTTTCTCTTTTGTTGTTTACTGGAAACCCTCCAAATCAGGTGTTTGGAAAGAAATCAAAGAATGAAACCATTTATACAGACTTGGACAACATACATAATGATAATAATTTGTTCTCGGTGCAGTATCAAACCACTTGATAGCCATGTTGTAAATTTGAATGCTTATTTAATTTAGAGTAAATTTCTGATGCATTAGTTCTCCCAAGTCATGCAATATGTTGTAGTTTCAAAATTACCAAATTGCCCTCTTTATTTCAGCAAATGTTCATTTTGACTGTAAAAATTGAATACATTTTTCTTATACTAATTATTTTCTTGTGTCTTGTAAGACAATGGCATACATAGCTACCTATCAGGTAGCTACAGTTAAAATCTTGCTGTCAGCACCTCTACAATTCGTTTGATTTTTGCATTATGTTTCTGAAGCATGACAGAGAATGAAGTTCCTGGAACTGCACATGCTGGAGCCATGTCATCAGAGATGGCTGTGAGTCCATCATCTGCAATGTCAAGCAATCATGTTTCTTTCACTCCTGATATATCAGGGATGGATGTGGATGCATCTACTGTAAATGCCACCTTTGGAGTGGAGGGCGGCGCCGGCGACGATGAGGACAACGTAAACTGATAAGAACAGGCAAGAGAGAGAAGAGGAGGAGATGAGGTCGATGGCTTTATGAGAGATGACTTTATTATGGGCAAAGGGAAAAAAAAGTCTAACCAGTTGCATATATACCTTCAAGGCTTCAATTCGGGAGTGGATTCTAATCCCTCGAGGGGATATCCCCTCGTATACCTTTTTCTTCTAAATTCGATGCAAATAGTTGTGAAAAATTTTGAAAAAAATTGACAATGTAGAGTATAATGGTACCTACTAGTCCACCAAAATTCATGTTCAAATTCGATCTACACATCGAGAAACAAAAAAGACAAATTTAGATATAAACAGTACGCTACTATTCATACGCTGAATTTGTCTTTTTTATATCTCGACGTGTGAGTTGAGTTTGGACTTAAGATTTTGTGGAGTTGTATATATGTGTTGTATGAATGTTGTCAAATTTTTCTAGAATTTTTCATAACCGTTTAGATGGTTTTTAAGCAAACGAGGGAACATCCCCTCGAGAGATTAGAATAGTTTCCCCTTCAATTCAACTTATATACTGGCTAGGCTACCGTGTAACGTATTTTGGCTGTATATGTGTTTTTTTAAAAAAATCTTTTTGGGGTTTTGCTTTTGGAGGAGGTAGCTCTGGGTACTTCCAAGGTATCGGATCAAGCTCCTCTAGTTTTCGAAGTCACGCGACTTTAATTTTATCACTGACGTGTAAGCATAATAAATCACTGACCCATATGTCAGTGATGAAAACACAATGCGTTTGAAGACAGAAGGTAGAGGGATCTCAATTCTACTTTTGTGATAGCACCTTCTCCAACACTCTTCCCTTTCCTTGTTCGTTTCTAGTGGCTGGTGTATCGGTGCCTCCCTTTCATAGCCTTCTCTATCGCTAACTCTATATCATATTTCTCCATTGGTTAGCCTTTTCCTATATCTCGTTTCTTTCCTTGATTCTTCAACTCTAAGAACCATCATCTCCCTTATAATGCCTCTAGCAATGTTTTTTTTAAGCTCTGTGTTCACCTCTTGAGACTACCAGCAAGGAGACTTCTTGGTAGGAGTCTCCTTCCATAGATTTTCTTCACCGCCTAACCTACTTCAATGTCTTCTCATCCCCGCGAGAGCAAAACCAAGGACATGTGGGGCAATGGGCTATATGACTAAGTAAAAGGACTAATCGTCATGAGCGAGATGGGATCCTATTTTACTACCCAAAATGTTTTATCTCCCTACTTGTGACTTGACATGTGGTGTAACCATTTTCAACCATTAGATCTATGGTGGAATGAATAGCGGTAACATAAATATACTAGTACTAAAAGTTACACAAGAACATAGGTGGATAAAAAGCTTAGGCCCATTTGACCAACTCGGCTCAGCTCAGCTTGAAAGCCAAATGAGCTAAGCTCAAGCCTCTTTCGTATCTCGTTTGTGAAACGAACCGAGCCCGAGCTGACCTGCAAACCGCTCATCATTTGGCTCGTGAGTAGGGGCTTACATGTACTTATACAAATAATCGATATAACTTAAAATTGATAAAATTACTTGTGTCTTGTAGCTGATTAGTACATCGCTCATTACTAAAAAAATAAATAATCATAAATATGAGTACTTGTACTCACTCTAGAACTTGAGCTGCCAATGAACAAATTCTGCCAAGAAACCTTATCAACTAAAGTACCGTCGGTTCGTAGAGATTGAAGTTCTTTTGTGTATGCCTGAGAATAGGATTTCAACGTTGCACGATTCATTCGGTCGAATTTTCACGTGCAATTAATTGGGCTGTATTGTTGCATGTGACGTAATGCGCACAACTCGAAGGCTTTAACTAAGCATGTGCCTAATATGGAAAGAGCTATAGTTTTTCGGCTCAGGTATCAAACAGTTCAAGTTGGACACTCCAACCATTAATTTAGGCCACTATATATTCTTAACTATGCTAGAGGCATTCAGCAACTCTAATATTTTTTTTCGGAGGATAGCAACTCAAGTTTAATTATGATTAACAGGCTATAGCTATAGCTTAGCTTCAACATCTGCGTGCCTTTTCTTTTTCCTTACAAGAATTAGCAGGCTAGCATTTCAGGGAGCGTGCTTAAGTCTAAAAACGCAGCGGTTCTTATGGATTGGATTAATTGTTTGGTTTTTATTGGTGGGATATATATATTTCCTTGCCTATTTTTATGTATACAGTGTTTGATTTTGCCATGTTCTTTTGAATTAAATTTTGACTATAATTTTTCTTGTAATATATTATTATTGGAGTAGATATCCTACCATATTAAAAATATATATTGAAGTACACACTACTTAAAAAGCATTTTTTCAAACGGCCAAAAACTATTTTTGCGTGCGATTGAGCCGCCCGTCTGTCAAAAATATCTGCAAAAATATCTATTTTTTCATGCGGGTGATGTACCCGCATACGCGTGCGGGTGCTTACGTCATTCGCACGCAAAAATAAAAATCCGAAAAAACCCCCCAAAAATCAAAATCTAGTCTAGCGCTGGGCTCCTCTCGCCGCCACAGCCGGATCCGCGTGGATCCGGATAGAGGACAGCCTCGCCACTGCTGCTATCGCCCCTCGCCTCCTCCGCCGGGCGGGGGAGGGCCGTCCCTCGCGTGTCAACGACCGGGGTGGCCGGGCGCCGCCACCGGCCGCTACCGCTCGAGCTCGCCGTAGCCACCCGCCGCCGGCCAGTGAGGGAGAGGAGTGGGGGAGAGGAAGAATTAATATGAGAGGAGGTGAGAGAGAAGGAGGAGAGTAGATAAGGATGATGAGTTGGAAAAAGATGAGGAATTCTAGACAGACTTTTAAGAGGTCCATATTGAAAAATATGCTTATTTTCGCATGCTACTTCTTAAGAGGTTCTCATGTGAAAATAGATTTTTGCATGCAAGTCTCTCAAGGAATTGCGTACAAAAATCAAGGGCGATTTTTTGCAGGCATGACTAGTTTGGTCCATCTGCAATCTATAGGGACCCTTCTATAGAAAAATCGTTTATGTAATAGTGACAGAGAAATACAAAATCTTGTGGCGTCCCATTTGTACCAATAAACCTATCAGGTGAACCTATACTAGAGTGAGAATGATCACTGCCAAACATGAAAAATATATGCCATACACACAAGATTCCATGAGCCAATGTAACCAGCTAGCCAAACTAGATATAAGCCCCCCTCTCTCAAACACTACTACTCTCTCCCTAGATTGTAATTAAGAACAATAGTAGGATTTAGAGATCAATACAATTAGGTAGAAATTAGAGAAATTCATTTTTTCTCTGTCACTGGATCGTTGCTATATTTTAAAATGAAAGAAGTAATTAATTTAAATAGCTGTTATGGGATTTCTACTCTTAATTTGTTCTGTCTCGATCGGTAGCCGAAAATTTGTATATATCGATGGATCATACATATTACTACCATGTACTCCTTCCGTTCCTAAATATTTAATGCTGTTGACTTTTTTTAAATATGTTTGACTGCTCGTCTTATTCAAAAAGTTTAAGTAATTATCAATTATTTTCCTATCATTTGATTCATTGTTAACTACTACTACTCAAGTTTTTAATAATATTCACAAAAATTTTTAAATAAAACGAACGGTCAAACATGTTTTAAAAATTCAATAGCGTTAAATATTCCGATACAGAGGGAGTACTAGTATGCGACTAGATCTCGAGGCACGCACTTATACGTACGTACGAAGCATGCATGGTCTTAATATACCCTGACGTGCTTGCCGGCCGGCCATCGGTTTTTGATCGATTTTGTTTTCTTTTCTATGGTCTCTTTGTAGGGGGCATATGGTATATTGATATGTATAGTACTACAGGATATAGTAAAGCTTAACTCTGCGTGTAAGCTAACTAGTACTCCTAAGCTAATTAACTTTTTGTAAAGAAAAAGTGTTAGTAAAAAATTGTAATATATAAGTGTAATTTTAGGAGTGGGA
Source organism: Oryza longistaminata (assembly GCA_009805545.1). Classification (NCBI taxonomy): domain Eukaryota; kingdom Viridiplantae; phylum Streptophyta; class Magnoliopsida; order Poales; family Poaceae; genus Oryza; species Oryza longistaminata. The sequence goes on from CM020181.1 coordinate 6,621,272, forward strand.
GAGAAAAATAATTACAGCTTAATTAGGCGTCCCATACTAAATGAGGATGGTAGGGTGTGTTTGGTTTGATTGAGAGTAATATGATGATGACTCAGATGTTATTGATGAGATAAGTAAAATTTAAATTTATAATTGTATTTATTTTGAGACGGAGGTCGTGAGTACTTCTTGTGTGCATGTGTCTACGTCTTACTCTCCTTTATCTCAAATGTTCTCCAAGCTAGGGAGAGGACGGGATTAATTAAGCATCGTAGCTAGTGCTAGCTAGCTAGAGCTTCATCAAGAGGATAAGTTAAAAGTGGTTTGAATAATTAACCACATCCAGGCCATGCATGATAAGTATCGATTTACTGACGTGATCTCTCCTCCTTGGTACGTAACCCAACGTTAAATATATAAACGAAAGAAACACGCGTTGATTGGACCGTAATTATCCCCCGTCTTGATCGAAAGTACGACTAAGGGCCTGTTTAGTTGGTGAAATAAAAATTTTTTGATGTCACATCGAACGTTTGACCGGATGTTGGAAGGGGTTTTCGGACACGAATGAAAAAACTAATTTCATAACTCGCCTGGAAACCGCGAGACGAATATTTTGAGCCTAATTAATCCGTCATTAGCACATGTGGGTTACTATAACATTTATGGCTAATCATGGCCTAATTAAGCTCAAAAGATTCGTCTCGCGATTTACATGCAAACTGTGCAGTAAGTTTTTCTTTTTTTCTATATTTAATACTTCATATATGTGTCGAAAGGTTTGATGTGATGATTTTGGAAAAAGTTTCTGGAACTAAACTGGCCCCAAGTTAATTTTAACTCACATATATATGATCGATGTCCACGGACACACTAATTAATCAAGCTCGCAGAGAAAGTCCAAACCAGTAATTAATTAAGCTGGAAGAGATCGAGCTAGAGAGCTAGAGCTATCAGGTGAGAGTGTGCATGTGGTGTGTGGGGGGAGTTTGAAGGTCAAACAATCGGGCCCCGGAATTCAACGCGTCCGCCGTATGGATGGATGGAGGAACAAGTCGTCGTCGGCCGTATTCGCCGTTGAAAAACGGGGTCGATCTGTCTGTCGATTCTTCTCACGCAGTCGCAGCTCTGCGCCCCGTCCATCCATCCATCCCGGCCGGTGGTCGATGATCGAGACGCCGCCGGAGATCGAGGTAATTAAACGTATATATGCGTCCCTAGTTCACAGCGTCGTCTACGGCTGTCTCCCGGCCCGGCACTAATATATGGAGGGCGACACCCCGTTTCAGCAGGCAAATTAATCTTGGTCAATTCCTTTGCCTTCATCCTACGGCGCATATCCAAGGGTTTGTTTTTGTTTTCATTTTTTTTTATATTACTTCAAGCCACTCTTCTATCCCAGATAACGTGTCCTCGAATGCCACTCTCTCGAAATACTTTGATTCTTATTTATTATTACCCGGGTCCACTAAATGGTTCCTATTTTGCTATTTTTGCTTGTTGGTTAAAGATGATCTTATTGCACCTAGCTATTCCCTCTTCTCTGTCTGGTTTCGTGCCTAAGGAATGCCTCCGCTTGCTTGTCCGGTGGCACCCCAAGTCACACCGCTGAGAGCCCCATCTGATCCGACGGTGGTCGACCCCGCGCACCCCTCCCATTCTGGCGGCGGCCTGACTACTCCATTCTGGAGCGGCATGCTGTAACTTGAGGAGGAGGTCTGAATGCCTACGACAACACCGTTCCTTCCGTCGCTTCGTCGGATCCCATCATGGAGCCGGGGAGGAAGAGGAGGGCCGAGTTTAGTTCCCAAATTTTTCTTCAAACTTTCAACTTTTCCATCGCATCAAAACTTTTCCACACATATAAATTTCCAACTTTTTTCTTTAAAATTTCAATTTTGGCGTGGAACTAAACACACTCGAGCTTAAAAACCAAGGCCTGGTTTAGTTCTTAACTTTTTCCTCAAACTTCCAACTTTTCCATCACATCAAAACTTTCCTACACACATAAACTTCTAACTTTTTTTTTCCAAACTTTTAATTTTGGCGTGGAACTAAACACACCCGAGGAGGAAGAATTAATATGAGAGGAGGTGAGAGAGAAGGAGGAGAGTAGATAAGGATGATGAGTTGGAAAAAGATGAGGAATTCTAGACAGACTTTTAAGAGGTCCATATTGAAAAATATGCTTATTTTCGCATGCTACTTCTTAAGAGGTTCTCATGTGAAAATAGATTTTTGCATGCAAGTCTCTCAAGGAATTGCGTACAAAAATCAAGGGCGATTTTTTGCAGGCATGACTAGTTTGGTCCATCTGCAATCTATAGGGACCCTTCTATAGAAAAATCGTTTATGTAATAGTGACAGAGAAATACAAAATCTTGTGGCGTCCCATTTGTACCAATAAACCTATCAGGTGAACCTATACTAGAGTGAGAATGATCACTGCCAAACATGAAAAATATATGCCATACACACAAGATTCCATGAGCCAATGTAACCAGCTAGCCAAACTAGATATAAGCCCCCCTCTCTCAAACACTACTACTCTCTCCCTAGATTGTAATTAAGAACAATAGTAGGATTTAGAGATCAATACAATTAGGTAGAAATTAGAGAAATTCATTTTTTCTCTGTCACTGGATCGTTGCTATATTTTAAAATGAAAGAAGTAATTAATTTAAATAGCTGTTATGGGATTTCTACTCTTAATTTGTTCTGTCTCGATCGGTAGCCGAAAATTTGTATATATCGATGGATCATACATATTACTACCATGTACTCCTTCCGTCCCTAAATATTTAATGCCGTTGACTTTTTTTAAATATGTTTGACTGCTCGTCTTATTCAAAAAGTTTAAGTAATTATCAATTATTTTCCTATCATTTGATTCATTGTTAAATATATATACTACTACTACACAAGTTTTTAATAATATTCACAAAAAATTTTAAATAAAACGAACGGTCAAATATGTTTTAAAAATTCAATAGCGTTAAATATTCCGATACAGAGGGAGTACTAGTATGCGACTAGATCTCGAGGCACGCACTTATACGTACGTACGAAGCATGCATGGTCTTAATATACCCTGACGTGCTTGCCGGCCGGCCATCGGTTTTTGATCGATTTTGTTTTCTTTTCTATGGTCTCTTTGTAGGGGGCATATGCTATATTGATATGTATAGTACTACAGGATATAGTAAAGCTTAACTCTGCGTGTAAGCTAACTAGTACTCCTAAGCTAATTAACTTTTTGTAAAGAAAAAGTGTTAGTAAAAAATTGTAATATATAAGTGTAATTTTAGGAGTGGGAGAGAAAAATAATTACAGCTTAATTAGGCGTCCCATACTAAATGAGGATGGTAGGGTGTGTTTGGTTTGATTGAGAGTAATATGATGATGACTCAGATGTTATTGATGAGATAAGTAAAATTTAAATTTATAATTGTATTTATTTTGAGACGGAGGTCGTGAGTACTTCTTGTGTGCATGTGTCTACGTCTTACTCTCCTTTATCTCAAATGTTCTCCAAGCTAGGGAGAGGACGGGATTAATTAAGCATCGTAGCTAGTGCTAGCTAGCTAGAGCTTCATCAAGAGGATAAGTTAAAAGTGGTTTGAATAATTAACCACATCCAGGCCATGCATGATAAGGAGTATCGATTTACTGACGTGATCTCTCCTCCTTGGTACGTAACCCAACGTTAAATATATAAACGAAAGAAACACGCGTTGATTGGACCGTAATTATCCCCGGTCTTGATCGAAAGTACGACTAAGGGCATGTTTAGTTGGTGAAATAAAAATTTTTTGATGTCACATCGAACGTTTGACCGGATGTTGGAAGGGGTTTTCGGACACGAATGAAAAAACTAATTTCATAACTCGCCTGGAAACCGCGAGACGAATATTTTGAGCCTAATTAATCCGTCATTAGCACATGTGGGTTACTATAACATTTATGGCTAATCATGGCCTAATTAAGCTCAAAAGATTCGTCTCGCGATATGAGCGAGATGGGATCCTATTTTACTACCCAAAATGTTTTATCTCCCTACTTGTGACTTGACATGTGGTGTAACCATTTTCAACCATTAGATCTGTGGTGGAATGAATAGCGGTAACATAAATATACTAGTACTAAAAGTTACACACGAACATAGGTGGATAAAAAGCTTAGGCCCATTTGACCAACTCGGCTCAGCTCAGCTTGAAAGCCAAATGAGCTAAGCTCAAGCCTCTTTCGTAGCTCGTTTGTGAAACGAACCGAGCCCGAGCTGACCTGCAAACCGCTCATCATTTGGCTCGTGAGTAGGGGCTTACATGTACTTATACAAATAATCGATATAACTTAAAATTGATAAAATTACTTGTGTCTTGTAGCTGATTAGTACATCGCTCATTACTAAAAAAATAAATAATCATAAATATGAGTACTTGTACTCACTCTAGAACTTGAGCTGCCAATGAACAAATTCTGCCAAGAAACCTTATCAACTAAAGTACCGTCGGTTCGTAGAGATTGAAGTTCTTTTGTGTATGCCTGAGAATAGGATTTCAACGTTGCACGATTCATTCGGTCGAATTTTCACGTGCAATTAATTGGGCTGTATTGTTGCATGTGACGTAATGCACACAACTCGAAGGCTTTAACTAAGCATGTGCCTAATATGGAAAGAGCTATAGTTTTTCGGCTCAGGTATCAAACAGTTCAAGTTGGACACTCCAACCATTAATTTAGGCCACTATATATTCTTAACTATGCTAGAGGCATTCAGCAACTCTAATATTTTTTTTCGGAGGATAGCAACTCAAGTTTAATTATGATTAACAGGCTATAGCTATAGCTTAGCTTCAACATCTGCGTGCCTTTTCTTTTTCCTTACAAGAATTAGCAGGCTAGCATTTCAGGGAGCGTGCTTAAGTCTAAAAACGCAGCGGTTCTTATGGATTGGATTAATTGTTTGGTTTTTATTGGTGGGATATATATATTTCCTTGCCTATTTTTATGTATACAGTGTTTGATTTTGCCATGTTCTTTTGAATTAAATTTTGACTATAATTTTTCTTGTAATATATTATTATTGGAGTAGATATCCTACCATATTAAAAATATATATTGAAGTACACACTACTTAAAAAGCATTTTTTCAAACGGCCAAAAACTATTTTTGCGTGCGATTGAGCCGCCCGTCTGTCAAAAATATCTGCAAAAATATCTATTTTTTCATGCGGGTGATGTACCCGCATACGCGTGCGGGTGCTTACGTCATTCGCACGCAAAAATAAAAATCCGAAAAAACCCCCCAAAAATCAAAATCTAGTCTAGCGCTGGGCTCCTCTCGCCGCCACAGCCGGATCCGCGTGGATCCGGATAGAGGACAGCCTCGCCACTGCTGCTATCGCCCCTCGCCTCCTCCGCCGGGCGGGGGAGGGCCGTCCCTCGCGTGTCAACGACCGGGGTGGCCGGGCGCCGCCACCGGCCGCTACCGCTCGAGCTCGCCGTAGCCACCCGCTGCCGGCCAGTGAGGGGAGGAGTGGAGAGAAGAATTAATATGAGAGGAGGTGAGAGAGAAGGAGGAGAGTAGATAAGGATGATGAGTTGGAAAAAGATGAGGAATTCTAGACAGACTTTTAAGAGGTCCATATTGAAAAATATGCTTATTTTCGCATACTACTTCTTAGAGGTTCTCATGTGAAAATAGATTTTTGCATGCAAGCCTCTCAAGGAATTGCGTACAAAAATCAAGGCGGATTTTTTGCAGGCATGACTAGTTTGGTCCATCTGCAATCTATAGGGACCCTTCTATAGAAAAATCGTTTATGAAATAGGTGACAGAGAATACAAAATCTTGTGGCGTCCATTTGTACCAATAACCTATCAGGTGAACTATACTAGAGTGAGAATGATCACTGCCAAACATGAAAAATATATGCCATACACACAAGATTCCATGAGCCAATGTAACCAGCTAGCCAAACTAGATATAAGCCCCCCTCTCTCAAACACTACTACCTCTCCCTAGATTGTAATTAAGAACAATAGTAGGATTTAGAGATCAATACAATTAGGTAGAAATTAGAGAAATTCATTTTTTCTCTGTCACTGGATCGTTGCTATATTTTAAAATGAAAGAAGTAATTAATTTAAATAGCTGTTATGGGATTTCTACTCTTAATTTGTTCTTCTCGATCGGTAGCCGAAAATTTTATATATCGATGGATCATACATATTACTACCATGTACTCCTTCCGTCTCTAAATATTTAATGCCGTTGACTTTTTAAATATGTTTGACTGCTCGTCTTATTCAAAAAGTTTAAGTAATTATCAATTATTTCCTATCATTTGATTCATTGTTAAATATATATACTACTACTACTTAAGTTTTTAATAATATTCACAAAAATTTTAAATAAAACGAACGGTCAAACATGTTTTAAAAGTCAATAGCGTTAATATATTCCGATACAGAGGGAGTACTAGTATGCGACTAGATCTCGAGGCACGCACTTATACGTACGTACGAAGCATGCATGGTCTTAATATACCCTGACGTGCTTGCCGCGCCCATCGGTTTTTGATCGATTTTGTTTACTTTTCTATGGTCTCTTTGTAGGGGGCATATGCTATATTGATATGTATAGTACTACAGGATATAGTAAAGCTTAACTCTGCGTGTAAGCTAGCTAGTACTCCTAAGCTAATTAACTTTTTGTAAAGAAAAAGTGTTAGTAAAAAATTGTAATATAAGTGTAATTTTAGGAGTGGAGAGAGAAAATAATTACAGCTTAATTAGGCGTCCATACTAAATGAGGATGGTAGGGTGTGTTTGGTTTGATTGAGAGTAATATGATGATGACTCAGATGTTATTGATGAGATAAGTAAAATTTAAATTATAATTGTATTAATTTTGAGACGGAGTCGTGAGTACTTCTTGTGTGCATGTGTTACGTCTTACTCTCCTTTATCTCAAATGTTCTCCAAGCTAGGGAGAGAACGGGATTAATTAAGCATCGTAGCTAGTGCTAGCTAGCTAGAGCTTCATCAAGAGGATAAGTTAAAGTGGTTTGAATAATTAACCACATCCAGGCCATGCATGATAAGGTGGTTTGGATCAGAGACTTAACTTTAGTCCTGTATTTAGACACTAATTAGAGTATAAATATGATTACTACAAAACTAATTACATAAATAAAAGCTATTCGGTGACAATTTTTTTAAGACTAATTAATCCATAATTAGAGAATGTTTACTGTAGCATCACATAGGCTAATCAGGATATAGACTCAATAGATTCGTCCGTGATTAGTCAAGATTATGGATGGGTTTTATATAGTCTACGTAATATTTATAATAATTTTCAAACATCCGATGTGATAGGAACTTAAAAGTTTTAGTCCCATCTAAACAGGGTCTAAGTATCGATTTACTACGTGAATCCTCCTCCTTGTACGTAACCCAACGTTAAATATATAAACGAAACACGCGTTGATTGACCGTAATTATCCCGTCTGATCGAAAGTACGACTAAGGGCTGTTTAGTTGGTGAAATAAAATTTTGATGTCACATCGAACGTTTGACCGGATGTTGGAAGGGTTTCGGACACGAATGAAAAAACTAATTTCATAACTCGCCTGGAAACCGCGAGACGAATATTTTGAGCCTAATTAATCGTCATTAGCACATGTGGGTTACTATAACATTTATGGCTAATTATGGCCTAATTAGCTCAAAAGATTCGTCTCGCGATTACATGCAAACTGTGCAGTAAGTTTTCTTTTTTTTTCTATATTTAATACTTCATATATGGTCGAAAGGTTCGATGTGTGTTTTTGGAAAAGTTCTGAACTAAACTGGCCCAAGTTAATTTAACTCACATATATATGATCGATGTCCACGGACACACAATTAATCAAGCTCGCAGAGAAAGTCCAAACCAGTAATTAATTAAGCTGGAAGAGATCGAGCTAGAGAGCTAGAGCTATCAGGTGAGAGTGTGCATGTGGTGTGTTGGGAGTTTGAAGGTCAAACAATCGGCCCGGAATTCAACGCGTCCGCCGTGGATGGATGGAGGAAAAGTCGTCGTCGGCCGTATTCGCCGTTGAAAAACGGGGTCGATCTGTCTGTCGATTCTTCTCACGCAGTCGCAGCTCTGCGCCCCGTCCATCCATCCATCCGGCCGGTGGTCGATGATCGAGACGCCGCCGGAGATCGAGGTAATTAAACGTATATATGCGTCCCTAGTTCACAGCGTCGTCTACGGCTGTCTCCCGGCCCGGCACTAATATATGGAGGGACACCCGTTTCAGCAGCAATAATCTGGTCAATTCCTTTGCCTTCATCCTACGGCGCATATCCAAGGGTTTGTTTTGTTTTCATTTTTTTTTATATTACTTCAAGCCACTCTTCTATCCCAGATAACGTGTCCTCGAATGCCACTCTCCGAAATACTTTGATTCTTATTATTGTTACCCGGTCCACTAAATGGTTTCTATTTTGCTATTTTTGCTGTTGGTTAAAGATGATCTTATTGCACCTAGCTATTCCCTCTTCTCTGTTTGGTTTCGTGCCTAAGGAATGCCTCCGCCCGCTTGTCCGGTGGCACCCCAAGTCACACCGCTGAGAGCCCCATCTGATCCGACGTGGTCGACCCGCGCACCCCTCCCATTCTGGCGGCGGCCTGACTATTCCATTCTGGACGGCATGCTGTAACTTGAGGAGGAGGTCTGAATGCCTACGACAACACGCTTCCTTCCGTCGCTTCGTCGGATCCCATCATGGAGCCGGGGAGGAAAGGAGGCCGAGTTTAGTTCCCAAATTTTTCTTCAAACTTTCAACTTTTCCATCGCATCAAAACTTTTCCACATATATAAATTTCAACTTTTTTCTTCAAACTTTCAATTTAGCGTGGAACTAAACACACTCCGAGCTAAAACCAAGGCCTGGTTTAGTTCTTAACTTTTTCTTCAAACTTCCAACTTTTCATCACATCAAAACTTTCCTACAACAATAAACTTCCAACTTTTTTTAATTTTGGCGTGGAACTAAACACACCCGAGCTTGAGCTTGAAAACCAAACCGGCCAAACACTCGAAATTATGTACTCCAATGTGAACTGTTGTGACATCTGCTAGGAAAAGATATGACTTATGACCCCCATGCACTCTTTTTCATTTGCCCTGTACTCGTCCTATACCCCCCAAATAAGGCTGTGTTTAGTTGGGAAGAGGAAATTTTGGGTGTCACATCAGACGTTTGACCGGATGTCGGAAGGGGTTTTTGGACACAATGAAAAAACTAATTTCAGAACTCGCCTGGAAACCGCGAGACGAATCTTTGAGCCTACTTAAGCCGTCATTAGCACATGTAGGTTACTGTAGCACTTATGGCTAATCATGGCCTAATTAGGCTCAAAAGATTCGTCTCGCGATTTATAGCTAAACTGTGCGAATTGGTTTTTCTTTTTGTCTACATTTAATCTACATGCATGTGTCCAAAGATTCGATTGATAGGTGAAGGGGAAAATTTTGGGAACTAAACTGCCCTAAATGCCAGAGGAATTAGTGAGCAGTTGTACTAGCAAGAAGGGATCTGCCAGTGGTATTAGCTCAGCTTTTGTGTGTCAACAGTCTGCGCCCAAACCAGACACAGGAAAACAAACGCATATCAGACGCCGCCGGCGACAGGCACGCATCACCGTGTGCACGCCGGCGGCCGGTCAAATTTAGAGGCTGATCGATCAGCTACAACAAGGTCGGCAGAAATCAAGCATCGGCGTCAATCGCAATCACTTTCTCTGCTGGGATGTTAGCTTCGATTCAAGGGAGCATGTGTTAACCTCTCGTGAACTCGCTCCGTCCCAAAATAAATCAACTTATAGGATTAAATTTTATCTCAAAATAAACCAATTTATCATCGGCTTACAAACCAAGAAATTTTATCCTTTAAATATCCTTCACCTATCCATCCATCAATACAACTTTCGTATTAATTAGAGATATTTTGGTCCTTTTAACTTACTCGTTAACTTTATCTTGGGAAAGTAGGGTTTGAAATATCGTGGGACAGATGGAGTACTGGAGTATAGCTTAGTGGTAGCGTATTTTCGCTAGTCAAACTTACTACGTTGCGTCCCTGTAAACCCCGATTGCGATCGTTCCGTGTGGATCATTAACGCAGCGTGTTCATTGGGTCAAGATTATTCGTGTGTGTTTCAAACGATAATTGGGCCTTGCTAGCTCTAGCATTGACTGCTAGCACCAACACGCTCTTTCTTGCTAGATATGCTACGTACAGAGTGTGATAGCTTTCATGGAGGTCACTGCCAAAATCTAAGAGGTTTTGATGTGCCAACACAATTTAAAAGCAAAAAAGGATTATATCATTATATATCATATAATTTTATATGACTATCGTTCCTGTACTAATTATTCCAGAGTTTTAGAACACAACGATATTATCATTTGCAACGTTAAGAAAATAATTTATCAATAAACCAAAATATCCGAACAGAGCCTAACACATGGCTTTCTATGACTCAAAAGCTAGTTGAATTATGGAACACCGTTATCACTAGCTGTTCGTATTGGCCTCTTTTAGCGGTATTTTTCAGATAATGGATAAACCGGCCGTTGGATCAAAGGTACATTATTATACATGTTCCACGGTATTCGACGTCTCTCTCTTCGGTTTTAGTAGTTCTAGAGTCCATCCTCCAAAAAGACCGTCTGCGATTATCTGCTGCTGGCACTGAGTTTTCCCCACCTCACCCTCCCTCGCAATAGAAGTTTTTTTCCTTCTTAATAGCTAACCTTTTTTTTGTACTTTTTTCGGTTTTTTTTCCTTGTCCCCTGGCAACGTCACCTTTTGCATTGTATAACTAAACTTTGCTTTCTTCTTCTAATATATTGACGTGTAATTCTTTTGCACGTTCGTAAAAAAAAAAATATGTTTCGCAATAATGGAGCTGAGAGATAAATAAAACAACAGATTCCTAAAAAGTTAAAGAAATGACAAATTTCAATTTGCACATATCTAGATTTCCTGCAAAGTGGTCATTGGAGTATACCTCCTGCTACAACAGAACCAAAACCGTATATATCTAGAAAGAGTGTTCATGAAAATCACCTTAGTGGTATTTGTTTGCCAATTGCCATGGTTTGACAATTCTAATCCTTTGAATCAAAATTAAGCACCCAATATTAGTACCACAAGTTATTTACTCTGACCAAACATCTGATGGTTTTTGGACGATTCTGTGGTTGCAATGACTTGCACATTAAATTTTGTGGCTTCTCCTTACATAACTATAGTATAATAGTAAATAAATGAATGCTAGCTTACTCAAGTCATGAAACTACATGTTTAATTTCTTTTCAAAGCTGATGCCAAATTGACTAACGTAACTGATCTAGATCAGCATATTATGTACGCAAAAGCATCTTGACCGGCGAGACATCAACCACTCTGAATCGCTGAAATTTCGTAAGATATTGAACTAATCGACATTATTGCACCTGAAAGCTTTATATAAGTACGGGCTTGTTTTGAATGGGAGGTAGTATCTCTTGTTTTGTTGACACGGCATATTAGCATTAATCGGAGTAAATAGACTAAATTAGCTCTCTATATAGATAGCATTAGTTAGCTGACGCATCAGAGTTTGCAGTGTCAAAGTTTGTACTACAACCAGAAGACCAGGATTTATTTCTTTCAGACTCGCCAAAAGCTAGCAACTGATCGATCATGACTTGGAACGACAAGAACCTGTCGACTGACTGACTGTAGCTTAATTTGTTCGATATATTCAGATCAATCGGTCTCCCAAGCGACAAGCTAGGTACTGAACAACCAACTTGATTGTCAGTTTAGCAGAGAGATAATTTAATTGTATTGTGTGGCTTAATTTAGCTTAATAGAGATAAAAAAACACAGGGCTTATTTAGGATACATGCAAGTTTACATCATCGAACAACTGTGGACATGTGTGTAAGTTTATATATAGATAGGAGGAATTTTATAGTCCTTAAAAAATACTATCAGATATCTAAATTTTACACCAAACTTTTTAAGTACCTTAAGGTACTTAGTATCTAGAGGTACCAAATTTTACACTAAAAAAATATGAAACCTCTAGGTATTTTTTCAAGGATGGTAAAATTATCCTATAGATAGACATAGACAATTAATGTGGAGTTTGTATTCTCATTTTGATCGCATAGGCAGCTATCTTGCTAATTTTCTTTTGTAAAAACATTACTTGGAATAGACACATTTGCTCCCAAATATGTGCTCCCTCTAATCACAAATATTCGATGTTTAAGACAAGACTTAATTAGTTAAACTTTTAAAAGTTTAACCATCAACATTATATATTTGATATATGTTAAAAATTCTATATATTAAATTTACGATGCTATGATAACACTTTTAAAGAAAATATATGCGCAAGCATTTAAGAAGTTAATGCCGGATCAAAATATCAAAAGTGTACTCCCTTATTCCCTAAATATTTGACTCCATTGACTTTTTTAAACATGTTTGACCGTTCGTCTTATTCAAGAACTTTTGTGAAATATGTAAAACTATATATACATAAAAGTATATTTAATAATGAATCAAATGATAGGAAAAGAATTAATAATTACTTAATTTTTTTAATAAGATAAACGGTCAAACATGTTTAAAAAAGTCAATGGCATCAAATATTTAGAGACGGAGGAAGTATATGATTAAATCTTGTTGTAAACATACTTGAATTTATGACCGGAAGAGGCATCGTATCATCATGTAGGCCTTTGTTGGAAGCTGATCGATATATATACACACAACTAGCTAGCTAGTTTTGGATATATATATACTGAATTGAACACATACGTATAAATACGACATAGACATGACTAGGATAGTACACATGATGTATTTTGTATGTCAGGCATGTGTGGAGACCTGACCAGGCGAGAAGCTTGACCTGACCACCTTTACTTTGCACGCCGCCGTAAGGGTTATCCACAGCTATTAGCCTATAATAATACCTAGCTTACTGCTTTCGTAGAAGCTCTTGTATCATATATGACCGGCTAGTTGACTTGATCACAATGCAACTAGACGTGTAGACGACGATGTACAGAATGATGGCCACTATTTAGGCCTCGTTTAGTTCCTAACTTTTTCTTTAAACTTTTAACTTCTCCATCACATCAAAACTTTTATACACATACAAACTTTCAACTTTTCCGTCACATCGTTCTAATTTTACTCATACTTTTAATTTTAGCGTGAACTAAACACACCCTTACTACCTTGTGCTAACTCCATCTGGTTCTGGATATATGCAAATTAGAGCGTGGACTAATATATATAACTACAGCGTGGACTAATTGCTGGCTATTCAATCTTGAGAGAGATATGCATGCTTGCTCTGGCTGACCTGGAGATTGCAGCCAATGCAATGCAATCTACTGCCAGCTACACAGTTAACCAGTGACATGGTAGTTGTATATAGGAGTAGTTCATCTCTTATCTTTTCCGACATCCTTATCCAGACCTCTCGATCTACTGAACTTTACTGGGATCCACGACCAAATTAAAGAAGCTTTTCTTTCTTCTCTCTCTTTCTCTGAATCTTGATCTACTCGTTACGTTACGTAGCGTAGCAAACTGCAAAAGATCAATCACACTTTGGTGCTAGCTGCTTGTTTGATTCTTGTGCTTAGCTGCACGAAGCACACAGCACAAGGCAGAGGCAGCTGAGATCAGTATAGCAGGAGCTCGTCGTTGCTTTTTATGATTTGCCTTCTCATCTTTTGTCCCCTCTCTCTCTCTCTCTCTCTCTCTCTCTCTCTAGAGGTTATGCAGGTACTAGGAATCAGCAGGGGTACGTGTTGCTCTGTGATTGGGTGGTTTTCATGGCGAAGGGTGGCCCACGTGTCATTCGCATACATGCTATGTGTATGCATGCATTCATCATTCAGCGAGCTTGAAATTGTGTGGTTCACTTTTTGCAATTTACCTAACCATGTCATAACTTAAGTTAAACAGGTTTTATGCAAGTTAGGTGTTTGTTATTTGCACAGTGGCGGATAAAAAAAAATTGGTTCGTTGATGTCATAACGTGCCTATCGATATCATAATATGTTAATCCTATCTTACTATAAAGTTATCCCCCACTAACTCCTTAAGCTTAACTTGCAAAGATACCACATCATCGTCCACTAACAAGATGACACATCATCATCCACTAACAATCATCACATTTAAACATCATGCAAATATACTATATCTTTATAGTTTTTATAATTTAAGAGCTTTTCAAATACAAACATGTTAAATTATCATCCAATATAATTCACATAATGTTTCAATATATATCTTTATTATGTTTTATGATATCATATATATTTATATAGTTCATCCTCACTTAGTTAGTGCTTAAATGATTAATCTATGGTCCAAATTATCTTTCTCCTTTTTTTTCCCTCTAATTAAGTCATATCACATTAATTGTTTTTAGCCTTTAGATGATTAATCTATGGTCCAAACTATCTCCCTACTTTTCTTCTTCCATAAAGTCATACCACCTTACTTTTTGTGTTTGAATCACCATTCTACATACTATTTAAATTTAAATTATCATAAACCATATTAATTTACTTAATCTGATGTTATCTAGCTATCTTACACGTTTTCTTTTTATTGTTATCATACTGAATTTCTGCAGCAATGCGCAGGGTTTCACCTAGTTATACTTAGATCGTAGTGTTATAATATATAGACAAACAATTTAACCGTAGGTTTTATCAAAGTCATCAATGTCAACTGACACGGTATTTACACTGTAGATCCATCCTGTTGGCATACAAAAGCGTGACAAGCTCGCTCTTTCATGTGGTTTTAATTTTGTTGACCACTTAATGTTAGGCATGGTAGCTAATAGAAGTATGATCAGCTTTAGCAATATGAATATGCCAATCAAACAACCTCTCAGCTCATCTGTCGTAGTGCAAGGCCGATGGCATGTCAGCATGTGTGTGACGATGAAAGCAACAAAGATTTGTATGATTAATTGCATTGTTATTCCCTTCCTTGTGGTGCAAGATGCGGAGTTCGTCTTGATCTACTGTGCTATATTAGTTCCCTCGTTCTTAAGTACTTCCTCCGTTTCACAATATAAGTCATTTTAGCATTTCTCACATTCATATAAATGTTAATGGATCTAGATAGATATATATGTCTAGATCCATTAACATTAATATAAATATGGGAAATGCTAGAATGACTTACATTGTGAAACGGAGGGAGTATTTGTCATCAGAGACTATTATATATGTTCACTTTGACTGTTCTTATTTTTCATAAGTTTGTAAGTGCTTGCAAAGTATGAATATCGTTGAAGTAGGTTGTACATATATATGTTAAATATAACCATACAACTTTTGCTCAACAAAAATTCGATAATTTAAAAGTTTATAGTGATTATAATTAAATCAAGGCTGGTTAACAGTCAAGGCTGGTTAACAGTGACAAGTATATAGTAATCCAAAGGAGTAGACGAGTAGTATAGGTTATAAAACCAGCTTCACAACTTACATCGGTGGCTAAACGCAGAAGAACATCATAGCATATACAAAACTAACGACAACATCGAGACACGATATTTAATAATGGAGTTCAGTCATAATTTACATCTTTGGAGCACTGATTATGAATACTTCTCCTGATCCAACATAATTACAGCGTATCATAGTTATAACGACCCTTAGTTGGATGTTGTCGGCAGCCGTTTTCTCTCGCTTATGCTAAGTCGTCATACGATTACAACATGTCTGTCTCTCTATTTAAGAGAGTGCTTAAGACAAAGTATAACTCCAACTCTCTCCTACGCCTATTACAACTCCAATATCTAAACTGCAGCCGACTTTGTATACATGTTCAACATAAATTCTAACAATCTTCATCTTGACGAATATGCCACGGCAACATGATTTGTTCCTTGACGAACCACCGTGTATCTGGACTTGCGTTAGTTTCTTTCTATTGCTCACGACAAGCCTTCACTATGCTCGCCGTAATCAAGAGTCTCCGCTATCCCCATGACCTTTTTCTCTCGACTCCACCTGCAAAGTGCTCTACCTTCTCTTCTATCATCGCAAACATCTTATAAAGCGAAATTGATTCCTTCCTAGCTGGTACATCCCAGACTATTGAATATCATGTTAACCTTTATCTTCCATTTTAAATTTAACTTGACCTAATCCATAGCCAAATAACTGATGTCATCACCAAATAAATAAATTAAACTCACCGGACACAAAGAGAACATTTTCTTCCTTTCGTCTTACGAACCGAGCTAACAAATTCAACATCCACGCTTCCAACTTCTTTAGACCGAATCCATGATAATATTAGAAAATCACCATCGCCTCGAATTACCTGAAAAAAATTACCATAATAATGTTTGCTTTTCCTCCTCAGTGACGCAAATATCTTTATATCCCATCATGCCAACCCGCATATCCTAGATATACCTTGTACTGCCAAACAACTCATTGAATCCATCAACGAATTTGACCTGTTGTTGCTCGGGATTTAAAATCAGCTATTCCACATTTAGCTATCATTGTCAATTTCGGAGCTCGTTTTACAACAAGTGGTATCAGAGCTATACAGCAATCTTCGGTCGAATGCCACCGGTAGCCGTTCCGCTCACCTATGCTAGTTGTCACACGGTTACACTAGGTCTGCCTCCCTATTTAAGAGAGCTTAGGACATAATTTAACTCTAACTCTATCATATATTTACACATATTTTACAAACTTTGGAGGGAGGGGCAACAATAATGAGAGCTTTGTCATTAGTCTATCTGTTCGATTCAAATGAATCTAAATTAATTAGGATGAAAATTACGTGACACCCGATTCGGTCGTCGCCTTCTACACAACATCGCTTAAAACATTATCAAATTCGAATGGATCGTCTAAAATTTAAATATGGGGACCGTGTTGGTCAAACATAATATTAATCTGGGGTTTCTTTTCTTTTCATCACGTTCCTCCAACAACACAGAAGAGACCAATGAAATAATCAACCGATGGCACGATGACAACTCTCCATCTGACAGTGGCTAAGACTTGAAAAAACAGACAAAATCAACCTGATTAGCAAGTTGGGTCAGACGACCAGATATCTTGTTAACAGTGACACAAAGCCTAATTTAATCATGTAGGAGTATTTATGTGTGTGGTTGGAGAGGTTGGCAGATCAAAGACTCAGAATCTTTGACCAGAATTGAGTAGAGTAGTTTGCTGCTTGCAGCTGCAGAGAGACGTTACAGGCACAAATTCGTGTATGTTGGTGCTCTCAGTATTATCCAGTATGTGTACTCCCTATGTTTCAAAATAAATTAAGGTTTATACACGAGTCTAGAGATAACCTACATTCAGATTAATATATAAAAAGTTGATTTATCATCATATATCATGTGTGCAAGGGACTGATGTGTGCACTATTCAAAGGGCCAACCTGACTTTGCAGTTTGCATCCCAATAATTTGTACTAGTACAAGATTCCTCACAATAGAAAATTGTGCAAATTTCAAATGGTCAACCTGACTTTGCATTTCTTGTCCAATAATGTGTGCAGTATTCAAACAAACTTTGTTCTGAAATTTGCATTGCTGGAATTAGTTCTCTGTATAACTTATCAAGAACGCTTGCTCAAACGAAACCCTCCCTGGAAAATATTATATTAGTCTAAATTTCCCTTATAATTATTCTAGCATAATGCCTGTGAGTTGCAGCGGTTCTTTTTCCTAATTGTCTAATACATTAACATTATGCTAATTTTATTGTCATTCCGTAAAGATAAAAATGTTCATAATATTCTATTATCATGTTTTTCTTTCGACGGGATCTATGGCATGTGGGAAGTAAGAGACAAGACAAAACTCAGTTCATAGGTTCCGCATGGTAGTTGGGTGGTGGTGGTGATACCATCACTGACATCTTTTATATTAATATAGATATAGAAGACCGGCACAGTGCATGCTTAAACTAATTCTGAAGTTTGCGGAGAAAAAAAAAGGTTATTTTGACTGGTTGGGACCTGGTAGCGGGCCCATTTGTTTGCTGCAGCTTGAGGAATTCTGAACTCTGAAGACAGTCAAAATGATATGATAGAAATGTGCCTGATATGGGCTCAAAGTGAGCAGTGTCATGGGCTTATGGGCCCTGCTTGATGGCTGCTTATGGGCTCCATGTTGGCCTTTAGACCCAATAATGTTGGTTTCACAATGGGCCATCTGTTCAGGTTCAGACAGAAATACCACGATATCTGTAGAATCCCTTCTTCAGTGAGAGTTTAACCGCATCAAAGTTTGACAGGTTCATCTTATACAGCTTCAAGGCCATCAGTTTTTTCTTTTCCCTGGTTAACCGAACATCACAAATTGTCACAGTACTGATTAGTGACTAGTTCTAAACTTACACGGAAGTTTTTTTTTTCTGGGCACATTTCAGTTCAGTTGAGCAAACATCAGCAGGAGGCACAGGATTATCAGAAAGTGACAGCACATGATCCCGTGCAAGAACCAAACTCTGAATTTCACCATTTACTACTTGACACAACAGCCTCAGTGAATTTACAGCTGTGAAGGATCTCCACTTTCCACAGACAACATTGTATCATACCACATCTAAATGTGTGAAGTACAGGATCAGTGGGTAGCCTGAGTTACTTGCAGAGTTTCCTGCTTGAACCTACCACTTTGTTCTATGGGCAGAAGATTAATCTCATGGCTTAAATCAGATTTGCATCACGTTGTCGTCCTTCTTTGAAGATTTCTTTCTCTTCCTCTCGCTGGAAGGCTCCTTACCCTTCAGTTCTTGAGAAAATGTCCGCAGGAGGCCCATCAGATGCTCATTTCTATGTGCTGGAATTACGTCGCAACAATCACAGCAAGTAAGATGCAAACAAGTATTTTACGAAGCAAAAGAAAAATGTTTTCTTTTGGGATCAGAAGAGCATGGTATCGTAATGTACCTGTGAGTATAACATCTTCCATCTTGATGGATTTACGACCAGCATGCTGTGCAAACAACTCAACATCCTTAGCCAGCTGCTCTGCACATTGCGGAAGAGATGTTAATTAGAATTACCAATGATTTCAATATATCAAAGATCTAACAAGACCCAGAACCATTTATATCATCTAGAAGTTCAGTAGAGCTTATATGTGCTTTATTTTCAGAGATGTTACTTTTAAATCCACTGCTTCATTAACCTGCTGCCCCTGCTTTACTGTCATCACAAAATCACTCTTTTCTGGCAATTGGCAAGAAATGTACTTTTCTGAAGAGGCCTGGGATACAAGATTGGGTGGTTAACTATTGCTTTCTATAATTCTATCTTCATGTGGTGTCACTAAAAAGATGTGATCCTGATGTTTATGGACAGGATGGGGTTGATCTTTAATGCAACTTGCTGCAACTGAGTGACCTGTTATGTATGTTGCCAACAGTTTGGAACTACCTGATTAAAAGCCATGGATGTCAACAGGACAATCTGTTTTATTCTGCTTCAACTGAATATAGCGCATTCATCGACATATTGCAGAGTTTCTTTAAAGAGTTCACTTTATTTCCTTGAGTTTCAGAGCTTTTAGGTCCTTTCGGTAAACTTAATGCTGGCAAGTGTATTAGGCCCAGAAAATATACCCCCGTACGGTGACAGGAAAGAAACAATCTCCAAGCAGGAAAGGGCCTCTTCAATTTATTCATATCTCACATATCCAGAATATATCTCAAATAGCTGGATCTATAAACCACATTAGACACAGGATGCATTGAACTAATACCTAACTTCCCCATATTCAAAGAGAAAATACTATAAGTACATTCTAGGTTAATTGAATTAGGAGTTGTTTAGAATGTAGAATATGTCCAGCAGCAGGTGAATGATAAGACAACAGAAGCAATGGAATTCCCTTTGGTTATTGATGAAGATGCCCTAATAAAGGTCTTTAGCTATGGAGATCCAGATTTCCAGTCATTCAGAGCAAATCACGCATAAATTTCACCATTCCACCTTAATTTCATCCTCTCTGCGCATGCATTTAAGCAACGAGCACCTACTCCTGTTTAACAAAGCTCCACTGTCGCAACTATCAAGAACAAAAAGAAACTGACACCTTTAAAGAGAACAAGCTTGAAAATGTTAAAAATCAATAATTCTCTACACAAAGCACTGTGGTTGATTGAATAGGAATAAAAAATATTCCTACAGGAGACATCCGAGCAAACCTATGCACATGGACATGAATGCAGATCACTGAATATGGAGTACAGACGCACACAGAGCAATTTAGAATGAAAACAAATCACGAAAAATTATACAGTTGGCACGAAATAGTCGCCGAACACAAAGAAAAAGTCTAGGGTTTTGGGAGATATCTCCACATACCTACGGTCTTGTAGGCCAGATCGGCGATGCAGGCGACGACGGGGTCGGAGACCTCCACCCCTGCCTTCTTGCCTGGCAAGAAATCGCACGGCGGCGCCATGGTTCCATTCAGTTGAAGCATTCGCGAGATCATTCCCAAGAACCAAAGAAAGCGGGCCTAACCTTCGGAGGTGGCGATGCTGATGACGGCGAGGCGGAGGCGGTCGCGGAGGAGGTCGGCCTGCGCCTCCGCGGCCTCCAGCCTCTCGGCCTCGCCGCCGTCGTCGTCGGCGAGGAGGTCCATCTCCGCGTCCATGGCGGACTGAGCTGGGAATTTTTTTTTTCTCTTCTTTCGGATTTTTTTTTTCTGAGAAAAATAAAAATAACGAACCGGATGAGATGATGGGCTTCCGAACCGCGAGGCCTTAACGGGCCGGGCCCGGCTCAACTGGCCCACGACGAATTGGATTTTTTTTCTTTTCTTTTTTCTGCGCGAACAGAGGCGCCAAGCATAAATCCATAGCAATAGAAAAAGTAGAGAAATAGGAATGTTAGCACACATTAATTCATAGAAATTTTTTCAAGAGATTTGAGTGGATGGAAAAATTCCTATGTTTGTAGGAAAGAAAACTTTCCTTTGATTTTTCCTATACTTCAATCCTATAAACCGAATGACACTCATAGAATTAATCCTTAGGAATCTATTTGGGCTCCTTTGATTTGGAGCAAAAACTTAGGAATTTTGAAGGAATTCAATCCTATAGAAAAACCATGAATGCCTTTGAATCAAATGATTGAATCATATCCAATCCTTCGAAATTTCTATGGAATGGACAATCTTACAGAGATTTTGGAGGAAATTTAGCAAGAGCTCCAATCTCTTGGAAAACTTCCTTTGAGTCTCTCTCATCTGATTCCTGCGTTTTTCCTGCGGTCCAATCAAACGATCATTCCTATGTTTTCCCTGTGTTTTGCAATTATCTGTTTTACAATTCAATTCCTGTCAGAATCATGTGTTTTTTCTATTCCTCCGTTTTTTCAATCCTGCGATTCAAAGGGTCCTTTGTTTTTCCTCCAAAACGAACAAGCCCTAAGAGGATTTTACACCGGATTTTTTCCACCTTCGAATTTCACTCCACGATGTGATCCTTTGATTATGTTTGGGGAGTGATTATGAGAAACAACTGGTTGGTAGTCAAATTCTAAGAATATGGAGAAGCTAAGAAACTTAGGTTCTAGCTTCTAGTTCATTCTGGATAGGAAAACTCGATCGTTTCTGGAAAAACCTGCAATACTGTTTGGAGGGAGCTAGAGCTTCTGAAATAATCTACAGCAGTTAGAAGCTCCCTAAACATAACCTTTAGCTTCTACACTGGGGCTCAGTGACTACTTCCATATCCATAATAAGAGGATTAAACTCGTGATTTTGATGCTAATTAAGGAGTTATTAGATCAACGAATCACTGGCCATATGCCCATATGCGATGAATCGGTCAATTTGGACGAATCTTGAATGAAGTCCAGAGGTACACTTCCCGTTTCTGAAGAATTATTTTTCTCCGGTTGGGATTGGCTCTGCTAGTTTGTTCAAAACACTGTAATGCTGAAAACTTGTGTGGCTGTGGCCTGTGTGCTCAGACTTCTTTCGATGAAAGCAGTGGTTTTTTCTTCATGAGCATTTCGCTGGTTTTGGTCGCTCATGAGTCATGACCCTTTTGATTCATAAACCAAGACCAGTTTCGGACAAAATGTGAAGCAGTGGCTGTTCCTTGCAATTTTTAAGAAAACCACTCGATGGCATTGCAAGACTGGATCTTCAAATCGAGCGGAATTCCTCTATTTGAAGAGAAACTAGTACTACTTAGGTTCTGTTTGGATCTTGGATCCAGAGACTGACTAAATTTTAGTCATGTCACATCCGAGTTGGGACATTAATTAGATGTATTAAACATAGACTAACGACAAAATCTATTCCATAACCCTAGATTAATTCGCGAGACGAATCCATTAAGCCTAATTAATCCATGATTAGCCTATGTGATGCTACGGCTTAAAAAATTTATCTCGCGAATTAGCTCTCATTTATGCAATTAGCTTTGTAAGTAGTCTATGTTTAATACTTCAAATTAGTATCCAAACATCCTATGTGTAGTCCCTGAATTCAAACACCACCTAAAAGAACAAACTTTCCATAAAGAAATTACGTTCGTTCACAACTTTACGTAATGAAAACCTGAAAACTATCGTACGATATAAAAAATGGACGCTTTACTTATGGTAACATGGACAAATCTCATATGTTCTTTTACATACGTGGGCACGTGCATGGCTTGGCATCAGTGATCTGATCGAAAGTTACAGCTCGCAGCTAGCAACAAACTTTGAATTCCAGAGCTTCAATACTGTTGCTACTTGTGCTTTGAGCTGACAGTTTGCTGGTACTTGAGTTAACCATCATCACTTTGGCACTTAGTTGTTCCTTTTTCTAAAAAAAAAAAAAATACTTTACTTTTTAGTGGTGTAGATCACTCCAGTATCTTGCTCTGTTACTCAGCTAAATCTTCTCTACTTCTCCACGAGGCCATAAGCTGATCAGCTGACGCTTACTTAATTTAAGTTCATGTATCTATGATTACCTGAAAAACAATCTAGTAAAGCAAAACACTGTCTTCAAGCATACTGCAGAAGTTTTTGTGAAAAGAAGATGAACAGGGAATGGTGAAAAGAAGCCAGAAACGAGACGGTGAGACCAGTAAGAACTCTGCATATCTGCATCAAGAATTTAACGATCGAACAAGAAAGCACACTGCGATTGTATCATGGTCTGGTTAAAAGCAGAAAATATAACAAAGTTGAAGAAAAAAAAGAAAAACCTAATGATAAGTGTTGTTCTTGTCATAAGTGATGTCCAAAGTTTGTTCTAAGTGCCCCAGAATGTTTTTTGAGGGCTCATATTAAGTGGTTGGGAATTAAGGGATGATTATAAACCGAACATGGTGTCATTAGTTGTTCCAGGGTTTACAAAACCGATGAAAACCAGTTTCGTTTTTGCAAAACCAGATTTCCCGGACTGGCTTAATAATACAACCTTCTCGATTCTTTAATCAAATCTCTACTATTATAAAAATTGAAAATATTTTTACCGGTACTTTGGTACGTCATCTGTATATGAATCGGTTTTTAGTTTTAAGTTATTTCCCTTTTGGAAATATGAAAGGAGTTATATAAGAAATCTCTTTTTAAAACTCGCATGCTAACTTGAGATAATCGGACTCCTAATTGCAGCTTATGATTTTCTAGAAAAATATATATCCAAGTGAATTCTCACAGTGAATTTCACCTTAACTACCATATAACAATAACAAGTTTAAAATAGTTTTCACCCATTGCAAAGCACGGATATTTTTTCTAGTTAAAGAAAAGATCAAACTGAAATTAATCTTTTTTATAAAATTTGACAAGAGTTTATCGGACAAAAACTGCCGACCGCTGGTTTGGACCGCCGGTTTTGGGTTGGTAAATCCTGGTTGCTACACTTTGTTCCCAATATATCCACTTGTCGCTTTGCCGATCTATGTATAAATGAACTTTTTTTTCAAGATCAGTCAAAATAACCCCCAAGGAAATTTCCTTTTATGGGTAGAGAATAACACAATTCTTTAAGACATATATATAAGAAAAGAAGGGATCATTGCAACCGAAAGCCACTCGGAAAGAATCATGGAAAAGAAATAAGGGCACACCCATAAGCATATATTTCATTTAAGCCCTTTAACTGTAGGCCTCAGGTGTACCTATCATCATCAACATCAGATTATTATTTCAGCCTGATTGCCCCTAGAGTGCAAGACCTTCTCTAATCCTTTCCTCCCTAGCTAGCTGTCTGTCTTTGATCATGTGAGCCCCATCTGAATTTTGTATCATGTACACCCAGCTTCTTTTGCAAGGTTTAGTACTAATAACTGGTTAACAACTTCATACATATAATCATTGTTATTAGGACACTTGCAATATGACCATCAGCAAGCCATCAGCCTTACACAAGGGCAGTGTCCTGTCGTCGTCAGAGGAGCCGGTATAGGGCTTTTTTCTTGCACCACAGCAGTGGTGCCAATTTCTAGTTTAATTAGTCACATAGTATGAGTGCAAATGGATAGGGTTTATGCTTTTCCTGCACTTTGAAAGTGAGGCAACAATATGTCCATCCATGAAAGGAAGAAAAAGACGAAGGGATACTGTTATTGTTTAGTTGGCCTAAGCTGTTTCTTCTCTCTCTCTTTGGCCTAGAGAAAAAGGGAGTTGTGCACCAATTGCAAATGGAAAACATAAGTATGTGTTAGTGTGGTATTAGGATTTTGATAAGTCATTTCCATGGTGATGGGCAGAGCATGCATCTCTGGTAGTTGCTGGGACACATACTCAAAGTTATGTGCTATCTGTGTCATGTGGCCACATCTGTACTAGGGATTCCCGTGTCACAAAAATATGTACTAGGGATTCCTATGTCACACAACATGTACTAGTTATGTTTGGCATATGAGAATTAATTGTTTTGAAATATATTTTTGGATCAGAAATATAAAGAATATATGCATATATATGTCTCGAAAGCTACTTTTGTAGTATTGTTGGGTTTTTACAAATATATATATTAGTACTACATAAATTAGTTGTCAATGAACCATTTTACATAAACATTGATGTCCACCACGATATGTTTTTATCACCAGAAGCGGAGGGAGTAATAGTTCTGCATATATTTCTGTGAAAACAAATATTTTTCATATACCTGGCATGTTTGGTTCGTGTTTCCAAATTCGTTCTCCAATAAAATTTTCTTAGGAACCACAAAATAATTTAGCTTTTCGAAAGGGGGCTACAATTGCTCTTTAGACACGTCCTCACCCACCGTCATCCCTTCTTATCTGCAAAATTCCTAATAGACAATTTTGTACAAAATTCGAGAGAACATATTGAAAGAAGATTGTGTAAGTTGACCCTACAATTGATATGCCAAATCTCCTCTGATGTTGTCGATGACTATGGTAATGCAAGACACTTTTGTTGTGGGGTTGTGGGGGTACAGAGAGGGTGATCCCCCCATGACCTAGGATTTGTATCCTAATTATGGAGGAGAGCTAGGAATCAAATGCCTCCACAGTGGACACACCACAGTACGCACTAACACACCCAACTGTTTTTATTTCCTACAAAACCTTTTGTGCGATATTGCTTTCTGCAGGTAATACAATTTTCTGTGTTACAACTAGCTAGCCTTTAGTAAATGCTAGCCATGCCTAAGGGAATAAGAAGAAATTGTAGAGAAATGACAGTTCACCACATCATGACAATACAAGAACAAGTACACATATCAAGGAAAGCCCCTTTGATGCAGGGTGGATGTTTAGATTTGGTCTCCTGGAAATGGTATAGCTAGATTTGTCATAAAATATTTTTTAATACTTAATAATTTATACTTTTTTTACACAGCTACACATCCACAACAACAGAAGGTGATGGAGTGATGGGCCATGTTGGAGATTGTACCAAACGCTAAAATACTTTTTCGGAATTGCTAACCTCCTGTCGACAGAAATTCCACCCCCAAATCTTGCAGATTTTGGGTCACCGGATGAGCTTCGAGATTCGTGCTCCAGGCCTTCTCCTCCAACTCCGGCGACCTCCTCTTCTTCTCCGGCGCCCTGCTAATACATAAGGGGAAAATGAAGACTACCCAGTGTTATCCAATGTGGCTAAAATATATCTATGTCTGTATGACACCTATTATATAAAATTTGATAAATAAATATGTAGGCTTGACTTTAACACTTTCTAATCTATTCTGAAAATTGCTAAGATCTCTAGCATCCATCAAACAGTGGTTGAAGTAGCCATGAGTAGGGAAGGGAGGTTAAACAACCTCCTAACTAGAAAGTCATTGGCCTATTCACAACTTTGAAAAAACCTTACCCATCAGCGAATTATCAAAATATATAGCAGCACCAAAAAAAAAAACACTAGGAGAGTAGGGAGGCACCACCAATCAACAACATATCCTCTCAAAGATTGAGGCCCTACCAGAATCCTATAGGGCATTGCATGAGAGGCCAATCTCAACCCCATCTATCCAGTCACCAGTCATGGTCCTTCCAATGGGAAATGTAAGCATCCATCCACCCATCCACACCATAGGGGTTGCAATCTCTTCTTGTGGCTGAAAGGGCAGTGACCCCTTTGGCCACCACAAAGGAGAAGTTAGGGTCCCAACAGGGAGGTTGACATGAAAGTTACACTAGAAGAAGTAACAAATGTTGGGAGTCCTCATGCTAGTCAGACCTATATCGTCTAGATACCGCGCACCACGTTCATCCCTCCCGTCTGATCTCAATCCATCCTATCTAATAGGACATGTAGGTAAATTTATATGGGACAATATATCAACTTCATGGTCCTTTTTAGAGAATATTTGCAACCAAATTAAATATGGTGAACCTTGTGTTGTACCAGCAAGCAATCCACATGGGGACTTCTTTTCTACTATTTGACATTTTAGAGTTTGTATGGTGAAACAATATCCCAAACTATGAAAGTCCAATATGGATGACTTATCAAAATCTATGGGTGCTATAAATTCAAGTGATGTGAAATTGCTTGAGTGAATTATCAATGCCAACTCAAGGATCTAAAAATAAAACAACATCAAATAAATAAGAGAGGGAGTATCTTACATCACTGTAGCACATCTTGACCTACAACCAACCACTAAAAACTAAAAAGACATGCAAAATTCATAAGACCAATCACTAAAAAAAAAGAAGTCAAAAGTACCTTAAGCAAAGGATATATTTGTTGAAATATATATTGGAGGGCCAAAAGGTGGAAATAGACGTTTCTTGCCCCTCCCTCCCATCCTCATTAAATCATTGCTTTATTGAGAGAGTGTCCTTCACACAATCTTACCTGCAAAACCGGGGCCTGGCTTGAAATCGATTTGATGGGGCAAAATCGAAGCAAGAGAGCTCAGCAAAACCAATTTTTTTGATAGGAACACACAAAAAGAAATTAAAACTCCCCTCCCCGTCGTGCATATCCAATGATGCGATACCATCATCGACTGATAATTATGCTTGTGTTATCATTATTCTGTTTAAGTTCGAATGATGACTAGTTAGCAACAATAATCTCCTCCAGTTGAGCATTTCCTTGCCCTTAAGCCTTTCGGTGCCAGTTCATATTGGAAGGTCCCTGATTGAAAAAAAAAAAGAAAAAAAGAAATGACCTGCGTGTGCATAACAACATATTCGTTCGATCTAAGTTTGAACAATATATCATAGTAGTTCCCTTCATGATTCTCATACGATATGATTTATATTTTCCCATCGAGCATAAGCACAAGATATGAAGATATTAGAAGTTCTTCACAAGAAAAGCGAAAGCGTGAATTCTATTATCATAACCTTTTCACTATAAATACTTTGTATTGAATATTTCCTAGACTTCAATGTTTTGCAAGGAAGGCCGAATTATACAATCCTCGGTGGTGAAGATAAATAATCCTAAAAATAGTGTCTTATCAGTTATCATGCTCCACCATGCAACAACTGTGAGTCTGTGACTACCTAAGTTTTTCATTTGTCATTCATCAAATTTACATGCATGTACTCTCAATGGTGGAAGGTTGGCAAAAACCATGAACCAAGTTGGACATCTTGATGTTAGTGTAGAAAAAGAAGATATTTTTCTCACATGAAACAAATAATGATAATTTAGGGAGACATATCTTTCTAGATTTCTCACCAATATAGTCTGAGTGTAAAATGATATAGAATACGGGAAATATCCAACAAAAGAACTTGGCAAAATGATCATTATGTTTTTTTCAAAAAAAAAAGAGAAAAAAACTAGACTCTAAACCGCGTGGTGCGATAATTACGACATTTTAGGACCTAATTTGCAACACGTGCATGGAATTCATAGAAACATAGAAAAAGATCCCGCGTTTCAAAGAGGCCTTATCCGGTTAATCCAATTCATGGTTGGGACCTGGATGGGGTGGCTGACACAGACCTGGACAGGAATGCGACCCAGGAGCGGCAATGCTGCACACATACCTGGTTGGCCACAATCCCCAGTTGTGCAAGAAACGAAGTGCCTTAACTGAAACTCTGAAAGATGGCCACTGCTCTCTACATGGACAGTTGCCTTCACACACAGAAGTGTGCCTTCCGCGTCTCAAACACCATATGCCCATACGGCCATTGCCGACCAAAGATCCCTCCTTTCTGCTCCAGTGCCTGCCCTTAATAGGTCCCTGTCACACAGCAAGCAAAAGCCACTGTGAATTTCCAGAAGAAAATAAACAGAAAAGATGATTCAGCTGTGCTATTCTCCAGTGTTTTTTTTTTCTCCTCCTTTTGCATGTAAAAGATTTTTTTCTTTCTTTCTTGTAAAGAAAAGGATTTTTCCTTGCAAAGATATCATGGACAGAAAGCACCAAAAAAGTGTCAAACTGTGCTTGCTCTTGCTCTTGCTCTTGCTCACCACTAAAGTTTTTTCCAAGTCCACACCAAATGCCAATATTCCTATTCCCCTCCTTATTTAGAATTAACAAGCACATCAAGGGGGTAGAAAAAGTGATGCATATCATATCACAACAGTGCTCCATCTTCTTCCCTCTTGCTGAGAACTGAAAACAGTAGGTGGCTACTCTCATTGGAGCCCCCCAATCCACACCCACTACTTAATATCAATAGTTAGTTAATACTCTCTCCTAAACTAGTTTAGTCCTCCTCTAATCACACACACACACACACCCTAGTGACTAATTAAGCCCCCCCTTGTTAATCCTCCTCCAACCACTCTTTCCTTTTCATCCCTCTTTGGGAAGAGGAGAAAGACAAGTAGAGAGAAAGAGAGAGAGACCACCCACTAATCATCTTAATTAAGGCTTAACTAAAGGCATAATCTTGTGTTGTTTTAGTCATAATTAAGGCCACTCCCTCCTAATCCCCCAGCTTAAGAGTTAAGCCACACCCTTTCTTCTTCTTCTTCTTCTTCTTCTTCTTCCTATCCCTGTTGCTTCCTGCACCTCCCCTCCTTCCTCTCTCTCTTTCCTCGAGGAGGTCTCCGGCGGCGGCGGGATGTCTGGCGGCGGCGAGGGGTCGGGGAGGGCGCCGCGGCTGCCGAGGTGGACGAGGCAGGAGATACTGGTGCTGATAGAGGGGAAGCGGGTGGTGGAGGGGCGAGGGAGGGGGAGGGGGAGGGGGGGGCGGCGCGGGCGGCGCCGCCGCGGAGCCGACCAAGTGGGCGGCGGTGGCGGAGTACTGCCGGCGGCACGGGCTGGAGAGGGGCCCCGTGCAGTGCCGGAAGCGGTGGAGCAACCTCGCCGGCGACTACAAGAAGATCAGGAGTGGGAGCGGTCGCTGTCGTCGCCGTCGGCGGCGGGGAAGGAGGTGTCGTTCTGGGCGATGCGCAACGACGCGCGGCGGGAGCGGCGGCTGCCGGGGGTTCTTCGACCGGGAGGTGTACGACATACTCGAGGGCGCGGCGGCGCGGTAATGCGGCGGCGGCGGCGGCGGCGGCGGGGAAGGAGGGGGAGGAGGAGAAGGCGGCGGTGTTCGACAGCGGCCGTGCTGCCGGCGCCGGCGCCGGGGACGATGGGCTCTTCTCGTCGTCGTCGGAGGAGGAGGAGGACGCGACGGCGACCACCCCGGCCGCTGCCCCGGCCCCACCTCCTCCGGCGGCGGCGGTGCCCGTCCCGACATCCGGTGAGCGCGGCTGCTCCATTCTTTGCTGTGTTCTTGGTTGACAGAAAGAAGAAAAGGAGCTGCGAGTTTGTGGACTTGAAAGAACTGAATTTGGTGTGTTTGATGGGTTAGTTGCCTATCAAATTTGAGGTTTCGATTGCAAAAAAAACTGTTCTTTTTTTTTTATGGTAACAGTTCATGTTATGCATCGAATTTCCCTGTGAGTGCATCACTTGATGCCCATCTTCCTTTTTTCAGAAAATTTCTGTTGTTCAGTTCTTTGTGGTGGTCTGAACTCTGAAGAGTTGGAATTTGCAAGTAGTTGTGTTTTTGGTCTTTGTTGCTAACCTAATGGATATTCTGTTGCTTCTGTTAATCTGTTTTTTTACAAAAGTGATCAATATGTTTATTTTCACCTGGCAACGGTTTGTTTTTGGTTGGCTGATTACTGTTTTTGCTCCTGTGGTTTGTTGGTTGCAGAGAAGAAGAGTGATCCACCTAGGCAAGATGCCTCAGAGCAAGGTACTGATAAATAACCAGATTTCTACCTTGCAGTTCTCCTTTTTCATTTCCCCGCTCACGTTTTGCATGTGCTTCTCGATGTCTTTGATCTTCCCACAATTTTTTACTGTTCCATTGCTCTGATCAGATAATTCTTGGCAGCAATATTTAAACATTCTGTCACTGCGTATAGTTTAAAATTGAAAACAGAAATTAACTAATGATGGAATTGTAGGGAGCCTGAACACAAAAAGAAAACTCAATGGTAATTATCATCCCTAAAAGATCAAATCAAATTATAGCTTATAAACGCTTGTGTTGTGCCCTGGTCAAATTGTTCTATGAGAGAACTGTATCTGACTTTGCTTACAATACAGTCCCGAATATATGAAGCAATCTAGGACCCAAGGACCTTGGGTGAAAGCACAAACGTATTTCTACTAATTAATCACAGGCAGCAATTGTGGCTTGTCTTCATTTGACAACAAAATGAATAAATTGGCAGTCAACAGATTCGATCTTAAAGTTTGTCTGTTGAATTTATTAACATACATGTGTCGCATCAAAATTTTAGCAGGTTTGCGACATTCCGAGAAACACTCAGTTTCACGCAGTGCTGGTTCAAAATAAATGCCCAAAATGCAAAAGATGCTAACTAGGAGCCTCTTGTAATTAGTACCAGCGAACTGATTGTATCAATCAACCCTTAGTGACCCTTTTTTCAGAATTGCTGGTTATGAGGGCTGAGGGCAGTGGATATTCCATCATTAACATTAGACTTTTGGCCAGCAAGGTGGGAGCTTCTTTTCAAGTCTTGGGATAAAGAAATGAATGGAAGAAGTATAATTATTTCACTGCATTCATCCTACTCACTTCACCTTGCCATATTACATTATGCTATCTTCCCTACTTTTGATACTGAGTAAACATGATCAGCGAAGTAGTTTTTACTTGTGTGTTTCAGAGATACTTGTATAGTCTAATATGCAACAAAAACATAAATCAACAGCAGTAGGATACACAGCAGGAGTATTAAACTTCAGGATCACCTCATGAGAAGAAACAAAAGTTATAGTAGCCTTTTGATCTTTTATAAAAAGGGAAATTGTGTTTATCTTGAATTGAAACATTGAAAGCCCCTTCGATGCTAGAACTTCGCACATTCATACAACATATAGGCACTAAGTCAGAAAACAGCATCTATCTAACCATCAAAATTTCTTGACAGCGGGGACGTCCAGAGCCAAGCAACCGGAACAAATTGTCGAGGACTCACCAGCTCAGGGCGCGCACAAGAGGCAGCGCAGTGATGACGCCTCAGGAGAAGCCCCTGATCTGCAGGGGCAGCTGATCGAAATCCTGGACCGGAGCAGCCGGATGGTGGCAGCCCAGCTGGAGGCGCAGAACATCAACTGCCAACTGGACAGGGAGCAGAGGAAGGACCAAGTGAGCAGCCTGCTTGGTGTGCTTGGCAAGGTGGCTGATGCCCTATACAGAATCGCTGATAAGATGTAGCCGCCACTGTAGATGTCTTGAGCTCGGTAAATAATTTATTACTCCCTGAAAGAAGAAAAAGAAGGAAAATGCATGGGGTTATATTCAGAATGTACAGATTGATATAGGGTTCTTTTGCAATTCAGTTTCTCTCTCTTGCCATTGGTTCTGAAGAAGAGAATGAGCTGTTTTTTCTCTTGGGAGATGTATGAGCCTACAGCATTTAAACGATCTTTTTTATCTGTACATACGATGACCTAACATTGTGTTTTAAGATGGATCTTGATTCTGAGCAAGTGAGGATGACTGCAAGTGCATACCTGCAGTCCCATTAGGTTTCTCTGTAACTGTAAGTTGATTTCTGAATGTATAGTGATGAACTGATAGCGATAGAAATTAGAAACCACTATTTTTGACATGAGAAGGAAAGAGATGATTCAGTAAAGTCAGCTTACCAGTAAAAGTTTACATCAACATCCACAGGACCACATTAGCTCCCGGTACAAGATTAATTAAACAATAAGTACCACAGTAGATTTATAACTGGTTTGGCTCAGATCAGAAGATCAAAGCAAAATTACATCAACATATCTCCTCAACTTGCATAGCAACTACTTCAACATTGGCAACCTCAAATTTGTAGATTGTCTTAAAACATACACTGAAGAGACAAGGGTACCGTCAGTTTTACTCATCATCAGTTCTACTTGATCTGTAACGACGGGAGTTCATCTTCGTGTTGGTTTGGACCTGTGGCGGTAACAATGCTTTAGGATCATCTTCATCCATTTCGCATTGCTCAGTTTCATCAGAGGCACCTGCTGCCAGACCAATGAGAGATGAGCTTGCATCATTGGATTTGGGACCCTCATCTACTGTCATGGCATCGACCGACTTCTTCCGTGGGATGAATGTAACTGAAGTAGGTATCTCAACTGGTGGTGCCTCAGGCTCTGGTTCCATTCTCCTTAGTATATCATGCAGGTCGGCAAAAGCTCTCCTGTTAGTTTCATCGTTACATTCTGGAGTGTCCAGAGTGTAACGTGTATACTTTGCAGGGTTCTTAACATAGTCAGGAACCCCAGGAGACTCAGATGGAGTGGATGAGTCCTTCCCTATGACCAAATCCATGGATTGAGGAACCATGGGAGAATCTTCATCCTGTTCAGGCAGCTCTGCCAATTGGTCTTTAACATCAGCGGCAAACTTGACACGTTTCCTTGGCTTTGAATCGCCTTGCTCCTCCTTCCGCTTCAGTATAGGTTTCACGTTAGCATCATCGGTTTTCATTGCTTGTATCCCGCCACTTTGGAATTCATTTGGCTGAGCTAGAGAACACGTGCCACCTTTAGCTGAACTATCGTACTCCTTGAGTCTTGCGGATGCCGCACCCATATCTGCTCTGGGATCCCTTGAGAAGCGGTGGATCTCCTCAACGGAATCATCAAGGATGTCAGGCACCACAGTGTTGATGCTCATGTTAATGCCATCATCCATGATTTCATTCATGTAAACACGGTCCGCAGCATCCTCTCTACCAAATGCCTCTCTGTCATACTTGTCCTCTTCTTCCTGAAGGATAAAAATCTTGTTAGATATAACACTCCACAATAACAAACTGTAACCGGCAAAAAGAAAATGCTCATCCAGAATCTGGTTTGAGCAATTTAGCGCTCCATTAAGTCAGGCCACATACTGACTAAATGTATGGATGTAGTAACTTTCTTTACAGCTCATATTAGAACTCTTAAGTAGTGAAGAAAATAAAAAGGTGTTCCCTTTGAAACGAGGACTATATTATTTGTTATATCAGATTCAGCTGCAGAGTTTCACTTGACACATCCCCAGCGCAACAACAGCACAGGCAAAATTTAGCTTGAATAAAAGATCAGGCCATGGCTATAATACCCCCCTCGTGGCCTCCGGCGGCAACAGCGGCGGAGGCGCGGTCGGCTGCCACCGGGATGAGCAGCAGCTGATCCTTGTCCCTCTCCCTCCCGGCCATCTCTATCTCTTCTCTCACATCACCATCTCTCGATCTCTTAAGGCGAGCGGCAATGGCGGATCATGAGCTGCTCGCAATCGCATGCTTCATTCTTCACTGGCTCACTGCATGCATGCATGCACAAAACACGTCGGTCAGAGACTGGTAGTGAATTGAAACTCCTGTGGATCGATCGAATTCGAAATGGACTGGAATTTATTTGAACATGGGGAAATTACATAAACCACGCCAAATTGTTAGTCCTTGAGTTTGAGATTTTCTCCTATAAGACCGAGTTTAGTTCCAAACTTTTTCTTCAAACTTTCAATTTTTTCATCACATCAAAATTTTTCTACGCACACAAACTTTTAACATTTCCGTCACACTCACATCGTTCCAATTTCAACCGAACTTCCAATTTTGACGTGAACTAAACACACCCTAAGACGATTTGTTACAAGTATACCTTTTTTCTAATTCACCTTGGTTCGAGATTCCTCACCAATTGCTGCTGCTTGCTTCTTCTTTTTTTTTTTTTCACTTTTCGCACATGTTATATGACTTGCGCGCTATATGTATTGATTAGATGGCCTCAGACATATTTTCTTTCTCAGTGATACCGAGAGCTCACTTCCTCATATTGAATTTGGCCAAGAAACCCTCCGCGTCGAACCAAATGAGACAAGCATAACAACTCATCTTATAATGGCCTCAATATCTATATTTTAGTAATCATGATTGAAAAAACAGACATGTTATATGAAATGAAAAACATCTCCTCGACGAGGGGAGCCTCCTTGAACATGTGGCTAGCTAGACAAGCACGTAACGCACACACGATACAACTAACTAGAACTTTAGGCGCGCTTCGCGGCGCCCTACCGTTTGTTATTGGTAAAAAGTATCACAAGTCAGAATATATATGTACTTATCTATACTAATATAAAAAGCAGCAGTTGCCCCCCTCCAACCCTATGAAATCAACTTTGCTTTCTCAGCCATTCGATCTATCCATCCAACGGCTGAACACGAATGTGGAGGATTGTGTCTTGCAACGCAACTGGTCAACTCGGCGATTCGGCGATTGTGCGGTGATTCCCCATCCCCACCCAGCGAACGCGCGGTGACATCGCCATTGCGCTATCTTCGGGCCGTGGCATCCGCCCGATGATGCCGCCGCCGCGCCAACCTTTTGGTAACGATGCCACCTCCCATTATGGACGCCACTGCACCTTCACCATTGAGACGAGCCACCATGGAGGTCGCCGTCCTTGTTCCCCACCAGGTCGCCATCCTAGCACTGCCAGCGCGGAGGCGGAGGGGGCCGCCGCCGCTGCGCCAGGAAGGGGGTCCGCGAACAGCGTGAGCTCCATGTCCATATCCAAGGGCGGGGCTGTAGTGAGGAGGTACACCCATGGAGCATGCGGAGCTGATGCGGGCGAGGAGGGAATCGCGCGGCTGGTCAAGGCAAGATCCCATCTCTCTTTTAATCTTGATCTCTGATGGGCCTGCTCGCTAACGGTGATATATTTTCTGAATTTTGTGCCAATTCCAGGAGAGAGGGAGTACGTCCCTGAACCACCTGATTCCTTGCATCAATTCATCCCTTCTGTTTGAGGTTTTGAGTCGTTGTGGCTTTTGATGCTATGTGCTCTTGGTTTGACTCATTTTTGCTTTGTTTTGGTGCATACAGCAAGATCATAGAGATGAGCAGCAATGGACTAAAGCTACGGCTCGCTATCTGGCAGCTCGCGCATGCTGGCAGAGTGGCAGTAAGTTTCCCCTAAATTTTATCCCAGAAACTTCAATGTTTAGCTACAGCTCGCTATCAGTGGTATCTTCTTCCTACAGCAGGAAAGTTATAGGTGTTTGCTTTTCTGACTTTCTGTTATTCTGGATTTTGCATATATGCCATGTGTGCTATTTCACACAGGTCACCATATGTCCTCATGTAACTCCTATTTGTGAACTAATCAAGCTTTGTTAGGTAGGATCAGATTGAGAAGCACGAAATAATTAAGTGTTTTTATCTTTTACTGGCAGGTACAGAAGGGAATGGTAGTTCAACCGATGAATATGACCAGGCCCTGGTATTTCAAGGTATCTGCATGAAAACTCTATCATAATCGTAAGAATCGTTTACATAGTTGTCAAACTCTTTTTTGGATAAAACTGATTCTGTGGCACTGGTTTATGTTTCCTGTTCATGTTTTCACATCAAGCTGTTTGACTGAAGAGTTTTCCATGAATCCTTCAATATGGCTAAATCTAACCCAATTTAACACAAGTAAATCTGACCCAATTGTTTACAGTAGGCGCCTCTAAATCTGACCCAATTCAACACAAATAAATCTGACCCTACTTTTATAGTAGGTACCTCTAGGTTAGTTTGTTGTATTCACTATTCAGATATCTTATAACTTGAGATTAATCAATTTGTCTTTCTTATCAGCTGAAAAACAAATTTGTAATGGTTGTTTGTGCCCTTTTTTTAGTTAATGGCTTCAGTATATTTATTCTTTATCATAAACAACAACTTTTACAACGAATCATGGACCACTAATGAATTTTGTGGAGAAATAGGAAAAAAATGATTATGCTGCTACGCCCTTCACTTTGCTACAGTGTAATAACTTTTTTACATCAATTTTATTTTGCAGGTTAGCCATGCTCATGCACTTGAAGTAACACTGTCCTGTAGAAAGGCATACAACACTTGAATAGCAGGGGCTATATATATAGTGGGACAGGAGAAGATAAATCAATAAGAAGTTTCATGGTTTGCCTTCCTTTTCCCCTCTCTTATGACAGTACGAAACTGACGTTGATGTACACTCTGCATGGCAAAAGTAAAATATGTAGCATAAGTATGCTCTGAATTTGTAAGAATGCCTTTTTTTGGCTCCTAAAAGGTAATTTTTAAAGGGCGTCATGGGCATTAGATACCACGACTGCAGCTAAGACGGGAGATGTGGATAGCAGGGGTATTTTGCTGGAAATAGAGTATGATCGTAACCCTGACATATTTCTTGATGATGGAAAATAAGCATGCCCTAGATTATGCGAACATGGCATCAGTTGTTCGCTATAAATGTTGCACCTGGTTTGTTGACCCCAAAACTTCAAGGTCAACGCTTATTTTTCTTGCTTTGTTAGCTTAAATAAGTTTGCAAAAATTTATTATTAAATAATAATTCTTAATCAAAGATCAGCACGGGTTGCGTGTTGGTCATGACATGCATTGCACTTGCACGATTAGGCGTATACCTTGAATGTTGATCTGACATCCTTGTCAGGATTTGCTCATTTGCTATGAGATTCAAACTTTCACATGCAATGGATCTCCAAAAAGTTTGGGCTACTGATACTCTTCTGCTATATTATCTATTTATTCATAAATATCAAAAGAGCTCTCCTGCCAGACACTTTCTGAAAGCACTAATAATATGCACATTTCATTTATATCTGAATTTGTTGTAAGCCAATGGCAGATTTCGTGAGGAGGTAAGCAGCTAATATATTACAGTATGCTTGATCCCTCGGCAATATATTCCATGTGGCCAGTACACGTACCCAGATTCTAATTACCAAAAAAGTTAAAGTATTGAGTCCAGAAACAGACCAAAATTATCTGCCCGAATGTTCTGGTTATATATTTTAATTAGCTGACCTTTGCATTTTAGTAAGTATACTGTTACTGTACACTGAGTCACTGATTGATCCCTCAGCTCAATCATAATAAAAAGAAATGAATGTCAGTTTCCTTATAATCTGCTATACTGGGTTCCTGCTGAAATTATATTTTCCTCTATATGTTCACCAAAGTCTAGAATGTTGCTGCACATGATTTCACATGCATGACTTTTCAATGGATTTGATATGGATAATGTCCTCCGCTTAACTTCTATTTTTTCGATTTCAGATTTACCATTTGGATTGCATCTCAGATTTACCCATTGGATTTCATCTCAGAGTTTGTAAGGCCTTCAGCTGCTAATTAACATCTGGTAGGAAGTTTTTCTATACCGATGTATGCTTCTCAAATTGAATGTAAAAGTCTTAATCATTACAATAATAAAATCTTAGTTGTCTTTTATATTTTACATCTTGAATGTAATTTTGTGCAATACATATTGTGAGTAACGTGCATTGCACGTGCACGATTACTAGTTCAAACAAAACTATCACTTCCCCCACAACGTTAACTTTATACAGTATCTCACAAAATTGCAAAATAGCACAAAAAATAAATTTATCAGATAACCAAAAATTACAGTACTCGGATAATATCGTATACTATTGTTGAAGTTCTCTACAATAATAAGTTTAATTTGTAATCTTTTTGTCCTAAAATATAAGAAATTTTGATTGTATATAACACATCCTAGAACAGGACATAGGGTCTTAACATATAATGAATTTTGTATAGATGAACTGGACAAAGAGTCTTAGGCTGCGTTTGTGAGCATGGGTCGGGAGCCCTCCCTCCCATGCACACAAAACGAAGCGACGATTTAATGCATGATTAATTAAGTATTAGCTAAAAAACATGAAAAATGGATTAATATGATTTTTTAAGCAATTTCCGTATATAAGTTTTTTTTATAAAAACCGCACCGTTTAGCGGTTTGAAAAGTGTGCGCGCGAAAAATGAGTAAGGTGAGTTGGGAGAAGAACTCAGCCTTAACATATAAGGATTTTGTATACATGAGACCACATTGGACAGAGGAAGAGTAGATACCAGTTTTGATGAAATAGCTAGGTGACGAAGTGGGCCGGCCCACTGCACAAATGAACGGGCCAACGGGCCTTGATCGTAGGCCCGCACGGAGTAAAAAAAAAAGAAAAACAAAAGTAAAAGTGAAAAATGAGCTGCTGCCGGAGTCATCCATTCCCCCCCAAATCAAAGCACGTAGTGACACCCGCTCCAATCAAAGAGCGGAGTTTAGAGCCAAACGTTTTTCTTTTCTTTTTTAATGTTTTCGCTATGCAATGGGGATCAAATTCCTCATTTTCCATAGTACTAGTTAATTCTTAGCTAATTATGCGCTAATGATCTTTCTCGTTTTGCTTGCGTACGAAGATTTCATCCCAATCGAACAAATGAACACAGCATTAGGCCTAGCTCACCTGTTTGGATGAGTTTAAGATTATGAGAAACAGCTGGTTGATAGTCAGCTTCTAAGAATCTGGAATCCAGCTTTTAGTTTCTAGTTCATTTTCTGGATTCTACAACTACAGCTTTTCATAACCTGGATCAAAAACTGGACTACAACTACAACTACAATTATAGTTTCTAATTCTGGGAGAAGCTGCAGAACCCCCAAACAGCGCCCTATTCCTCAACTCCAAACTTTAACTTCGTCGTTTTCCATTAGCACGCTTTTTAATCATGTGCAACGAGGTTTCTTGTAAAACTCGTTTTACATGCAACAAAAATCCATCCCCAAACTGGAGATCGAATGTGGTTTTTTATGTTGAAAAACACACCCACTGTTTATCATTCCCAATTGTTCTGGATAAAGATTTTTTATCAAATAACTAAAATGCTCTTAGGATCGAATAAATCAATACTAGCTCTCCTGAACCCTTAGGATGTGTTGCACATTCCCCTTGCCAAACCTATGCAGAAAGCTGGTGGTAGTGAGTCCAACAACAGCAGCAGCATCCACATCTGACGATGACGAATTTTTCGTCTACAATAGCGACCATATTCCACACAAGCATTCATGACCCCTAGCTGCATGACAACGATGGTAGCGGTGGCGATTATATTGCAGTAACCGTGGTGACTTACACTAGCAGCATATCTCCCTCGTTGTGCACTTCTCCTTACACCAAAGCCATGAGGCATATGTTAGGGTTATGGGTGAGGTATACCCTCTACCCTTTGATATACGTCACATATCGATATGGTATGCTTGCGCGTATACGGACGTTTTCGGCATAAGTTAAGCAATTACATTATGGAGTCCACAGATGTAAGGAGTCCTACTCGGATAGAACTGGGTCGTCATTATATCGTGTCGGGTCCGACGTCTCCGAGTCCTACTTGGAGACCAGTTGACCTGCGGAATAAAAGGAACCCCCCGGGAGGAACTAAGGCATCGAATCTTACCGCCAACACATCCACCACAGCCTACGAAGCCGGAGCTTACAGGAACCAAGTCGTCGGGTGATCTAGTCGAATCAACTCGGCTACGATCTCGTCGGTATCGTCGAGTTCCATTATTCCTTTTGTAATCTGTGGTTTCCATCATATAATCCCATATCAACTGGATTAGGGCTATTACCTATCAAGGGGCCTGAACCAGTATAATCTTTGTTTTCTGCCTGCTTGATGTCGTATTACGTAGATCCTTGTACCAGCGTACCCCAATACCCTCTATATCCGGTCTACGGGTATCCCCCGTCGACAGTGGCGCGCCAAGTAGGGGGACTTGGTGCTCAAGGTTCTACTACTATGACATCTAGCTTCGTCGACAACAGCGTCAACACCAACCTCAACCAAAGAGTTCCTACTTCAACAACACTGGTGTGGACTCAAGTCGGTGAAATCGTCTTTCCGGTTTACACCACAGTGCCGATCTCAGCTGGTCCGCCAATGGCCGAAAATGAGAACGCAGTGGCTACAACCCGGGACGACTCCATGTCGAAGGATCCTCCCGCCGAAGCAGAGATCGGAACGTCGACGACATCCGAGCCCGAGAAGGATCCTAGTGCGGCCAAGCCTTGTCTTTCCGACAAGAATCACGAGCCGACGAAGATGACTTCCGAGGTGACAAGGTCCTGGTGTCCTATCCACAAAACCAGAAAACACACCTTGCAAGCCTGCTGGGTTTTTCTCAACGTCTATGCTGAAATTCGTGCATGCAAAGAGCGTGGAATTCGGCGTACCTCTCCAACTCGTGATGTCTATTGTCCTATTCACAAGACAAAGAATCACGACCTCTCGAGCTGCAAGGTCTTTCTCAGCGCCATGAAGACGCCACCTCCTAAGGTCCAGCAGTCACGCATCCCCCTCAGGGATGAGGACAAGGAACAAGGAGCGACGCCGATTTCAGATCGATTTATTGGGGTAATCGACATCGATCCCCACGAACCATCAGTCTTGCACCTGCTCGAAGACTATGGTTCATTGACAACGACTATGCCGCGTGAGGTATTGGCTATTGACGATGTCGGCACGTCAGCACGCACCAATGCGGAAGCGGAGAATCAAGTGACTACACTGGCCCAGCACATCAGAGCCGTCAACGCAATACTGAGGGAAACTCCCTACGATCCAGTTCTGAACGACGATCTTGCACGATGGACAGAACGGTTACGAGAGTCAGTGACCAACCTCAGCAACGCGTTCGAAGAGGCCGTTGCTGCAGCGCACCCGGAACAGCCACCAACTGGCGATGCTAATGGTGAAAATCCTGAACACCGAGAATCGCCTCATCGAGCCACCCCTCCACCTCGCGGCACCGGTGATCTTCGCGATCACCTGAATGGCCGGCGAGAGGTGCGACGCACATGAGACAACGAGAAGCATTCTCGACATCGCGTCTCTTCACGGCGTCACGATAACGAAGATCGAGGAGGCCGTTCGAGTGAAGACCGAGGCCATGATAACCTCCACAACCGCCGTGATCACGACGATCGCGAACGGCGGGTGCTGGGCGATGCTGGTCGAGGACGTCACCATAATGACGACGACGATGGAGATCGGCGCCAAGACAACAATGGGAGACGACGACAAGATTCTCGAGAACCCGGCCGACGTCCTCGTAATCGTACGCGGAACCAAGCGACCCATCGTCATCATCGTCATCTTCCTCATCCTCATCATCAGATAGACATCCGCGAATGACGTACGATCGCCGACAACCCACCGCCCCCAGCGCTGGGAGAAGAGCTTTCGGCCGTTCACTTCGAGATGTCCGATGGCCTGAAAGATTCCGACCTGGAGCAATAGAGAAATACGATGGGAGCACCGACCCAGAAGAATTCCTTCAGGTTTACTCCACGGTACTCTACACTGCCAGAGCGGACGACAACGCATTGACGAATTACTTGCCAACAACATTGAAAGGCTCTGCACGTTCATGGCTGATGCATCTCCCCCCTACTCGATTTCTTCGTGGGCAGACCTGTGGCAGCAGTTCGTCGCCAACTTCCAAGGAACTTACAAGCGCTCATGTTATGCCATCATCCATGATTTCATTCATTGTATACACGGTCGCAGCATCCTCTCTACCAAATGCCTCTCTGTCATACTTGTCCTCTTTCTTCTCCTGAAGGATAAAAATCTTGTTAGATATAAACACTCCACAATAACAAACTGTAACCGGCAAAAAAGAAAATTCTCATCCAGAATTCTGGTTTGAGCAATTTAGGCGCTCCATTAAGTCAGGCACATACTGACTAAATGTATGGATGTAGTAACTTTCTTTACAGCTCATATTAGACACTTAAGTAGTGAAGAAAATAAAAAGGTGTTCCCTTTGAAAAGACGACTATATTATTTGTTATATCAGATTCAGCTGCAGAGTTTCACTTGCAACATCCCCAGCGCAACAACAGCACAGGCAAAATTTAGCATGAATAAAAGATCAGGCCATGGCTACATACCCCCCAATCATCTCTACTTCTCCATTAGAAATGACGTGGCTA
This sequence comes from Oryza longistaminata, assembly GCA_009805545.1. Taxonomy (NCBI): domain Eukaryota; kingdom Viridiplantae; phylum Streptophyta; class Magnoliopsida; order Poales; family Poaceae; genus Oryza; species Oryza longistaminata. Next base: position 6,664,080 of record CM020181.1, read on the forward strand.
AGAGAACCCGATGAACAAACCTAACAGTTGAAATGTTTCAATTGTGTGAACTGATAGACCTATATGAACATAACAAAACAAGCAGTTGATCCCCTCCTAATCCACGCCCTAATCTAGTCTAGACTAATGAAATGGTAAAGTTGAACTACTAATCGTGTGGATTAATGAATAAAATAACAAATAAACAAGAAGAGCAAAGTGATTTTTAACCCTCTCACCTCTCGATCCAGAGTCGGGTCGAGGCCGATGGAAACCCTAACCCCCTCCTCCTCGTCCCTCCTCCTGCTGCTGCTTGCCGCCGCCGCCCCTCTCCTTCTCCTCCTCCTCCTCCTCCTCGTCGTCGTCTTCGCCGAGGTCGCCTCGAACTCCTCCTGCTTACTCCTCCCCCGCCGCCGCCGCGTCCCCGCGCGGAGGCACCCGTTGTCGTCGTAGAACGCGGAAGCGCAGGGCGTCTCCCCGCGGTCGGCGGCGTCGGCCCCCTCCCTCGCTTCCTCCTCGTCGCGGGCCTCCGACGGCTTCGCCCACCGCCGCCGCTCCACGTCCCCGGCCGCCACCGACCACGACGCCGCCGGGAAGGACGACCCCGGCACGTCGTCGAACAGCCTCGACCCGAACAGCCGCTTCACCCGCTCCTCGAACCCCTCCCCTCCTCCTCTCCCCCACCACTCCCCCGCCATCTCCCCCCCCCCTCCTCGCACTCAACCACAACCTTCTCGAAGCTTCTCGAAGGTCGCCTCGCCTCGTTTGGATTTGTACAAGGGTTTGGGTTGGGTTGGGAGATGGTCGGTATTTGAGCCGCGCAGGTTGGAGGCGGTTCGCCTCGCGCTCAGAGTGGGCCTCCGAGTCGGTGACGAGATGGGCCGGCCCATCGCACAAAATAACGGGCCCATGGCCTTAGTCATAGGCCCCCATGGGAGTTAAAGAAGAAACACAGTAAATTTCAGAAAACTGCAATATTTAAACAAAACATGACCACAACGTTAACTTCGTATCTCACAAATTGCAACAATAGCAAAAGAAACATTTATTACAAAACTATAACTTTTATGCCCTATATGCGTATGACATGTGGGTCCAACTTGACATACCATGAGTACTACAAATGTATAAAAAATAGGCCGATTTTTGTAAGACAGCAAAGAATCGCAGTATTCCGATAATATCATTACTATTGTTATAGTTCTCTAAAATAATAAGTTTAATTTGCAATCCCTTTGTCCAAAAATATAAGAAACTTTGATTGATTATGACATATTATATTTTTGGGACTGGACAGAGGTTCTAACACATTCTATGATTGGATTAGGGAGTAACAAACCGTTTCCTTCCTTTTCCAACCCACCTCTCGTTTTCTGCACGTAGGTTTTTAAATTGCTAAACGATATATTTTTTAAGAAAAGTTTTAATAACAAAGTTGCTTTAAAAATCATATTATTTTTTAAAAAATTAGCTAATACTTAATTAATTATATGCTAATAAGTCATTACGTCTTGCGGTGTCAGAGGTATTAGGGGGTGCTTGGATCGAGAGACTAATTTTTAGTTCCCTGTCACCTCGGATGTTTGGACACTAATTTGAAATATTAAACATGAACTAATAATAAAATTAATTGTATAAATGAGAGTTAATTCACGAGCCAAAATTTTTAAGCCTAATTAATTCATAATTAGCATATGTTACTGTAGCATCACATAGGCTAATCATGGATTAATTAGGCTCAGTAGATTCGTCTCGCGAATTAGTCTAGGGTTATGGACGGGGTTTGTTATTAGTCTATGTTAATACTTCTAATTAGTATCAAACATCTGATGTGACAAAAATTTTTTAGTCCCATCAAACAGCCCTTAGAGCAAGTTTAATAGTATAGCCATTACTAGCTCCAATTCATCTATAGCCAATCAATAGCTCATTCATACAATAGTTACATACTACACTATTAATATCTGGTCCCACCTGTCATACACACTTCGTCTTGGAGTCCGTGCTATAGCTGACTACAAATCTGTAGCCCGCTGCCCTTCTCTCTCCTCATTTATCTGCTTAAAATATGTTTGCAGTTGGCTTATAGCATGTTATTGTACCTGCTCTAGTCCCCAACCCCATAGAAAGAAATTAGCTTGATAGTATTGATGAAATAGTTAGGGTGACGAGGTGGGCCGGCCCACCGCACGAATGAACGGGCCAATGGGCGTTGATCGTAGGCCCGCATGGAGTAAACAAAAAAGAAAAACAAAAGTAAAAGTGAAAAAACAAAGGTAAAGATAAAAAGGAGGAAAAGAAAAAAAAAAAGGAAAGCCGGTATATTTGGAGATAACGTGCAGAGGTGGGGAGGGTCAGGTCAGTCGAGGCGGCTCTCTCCTCTCCTCTCTCTCCTCTTCTTATCTCCTCCCTCGCGTGGGTGCGTCTCCCCTCCTCCTCTCCCATCTCCCTCCTCCTCCTCCTCCGCGTCCCCGTCCCCCCCTCCCCGCGCTGCTAGGGTTGGTGGCCGCCCCTCGTCGGCGCCCGCGGTTGAGGTCCGGCCAGGTGAGCCCTCGCGTTCTCTCTCTCTCTCCCACCTCCGGCCGCGCCCCGGGCTTGTGGGTGCCGGCCTTATCTGTTTGGGTGGGGGTGGGTTTCTCGGGTTGACTCCGGCGAGCATGTGGGATGGGGTGGCTGCCGCGGGCGCGGCGTCGATGTAGGGGGGGTGGGGGGGGGTGGGTAACGGGAGGCGCCCGCCGTCCGGGACGGCCGGGTGGATGGGGGGGGGGTGGGGTGCCTCGAATCGAATCTCCGCTGATGCGGAGAGGGGGAGCTGTGGTCTCGTCGGAGAAATGGCAGCGGAGCCATTTCGAGGCGACGTGTGCTCCGATTTTTGTTTTTTCTTATTATGTATATAATGATTTGGAGTTTTGGACTGAGGTCTTCTTCCGTGGGGGGAAGGGAACGTTAGGTTTTCTCGTTGCGGCGATGCGCGGATGGCTTGTGAATCATTCTCACCGCCATGTAGGCCGTGGGAGAAAGTGTTGTTCTCTTAGTTTCATTTTGGTTATGTGTTTACCTTGATTGATTTTGGTGATTTTGCAGGGATTGGATTGGTGGGCAGGTGGCTCGGGGTTTTCCTTTTGGTAGGTTGGTATGGAGGGGTCGCTAGTCCAGTCCGCGATTGCTCCGACCATATACAGGAGGGCGGCACCGCGCGCTTCCGCGTGCGCGCGAGGGCCACGATGAGCGTACCATGCCAACACGACCCTCACCTTGGGGGTTTCCAGGGCCTGCGGCAGACGAATTTCCTGGACTCGAGGTCGGTGATTAAGCGTGACTTTGGCTCTATTGTCGCGAGCCAGATTTCACGCCCCGAGGGTTGGGGTCAAGAGGGGTGGTCCGCGCCATGTTTGAGCGCTTCACGGAGAAGGCAATCAAGGTGATCATGCTTGCACAGGAAGAAGCGAGGCGCCTGGGCCACAACTTTGTTGGGACGGAGCAAATTCTGCTGGGCCTTATCGGTGAGGGCACAGGAATCGCGGCAAAGGTTCTCAAGTCTATGGGTATCAACCTTAAGATGCCCGTGTGGAAGTTGAGAAGATCATTGGACGTGGTAGCGGGTTTGTGGCTGTTGAGATCCCATTCACGCCTCGTGCAAAGCGTGTCTTGGAACTGTCACTTGAAGAAGCTCGCCAGCTAGGTATAACCTCTCTTTGTTCAAAGATTCAGCTAGTTTCATTTGGTTATAATTGGACATTTTAATTCTTTCTTATAGCATTTTTTGTCCTGAACTATTGCTTATATACCTCTAGTTCCAATCAACCAGCA
>CM020181.1:6667893-6717700 GCA_009805545.1 Oryza longistaminata
AGCATGTGCTTTGGTTTCATATTGCTATTATCCTGCTCTCAATTTTCGTACTTCACATTAAGTATGCAAAATAATAGTGCTAAATTGGTTGAGAATCTGCGTGTGGTGGGTTAATCGCTAATCATGTACAAATATGCTTTCTTTCTCCTATGAATAATTACTGGTTTAGAATGATGCTAGAGGTCTTATTAATATGCATCAGATCTGGCACTGTTTACTAAATTATTAATATGCATATTATTACACTTATACTGTACAACAAGTATGCCAAAAAAAGTGAAAAGGTAACAATGGCATTGTTGTTGACTTGATGCTAAGGTCAAGAAAGTATTCACATTTGAGTTTTGAATCTATGCCTTGTGAGACTAGTTATTTAGAAAAATATGCATGGTCTTTTGTCTAATATTCATCATTTTTTATTGTTCAGGGCATAACTATATAGGATCTGAGCACTTACTTCTGGGGCTACTTCGTGAGGGTGAAGGTGTAGCAGCACGGGTACTGGAAAGTCTTGGTGCTGATCCAAACAACATTCGTACCCAGGTAAATAGCTTTACTATTATGTTCCTTAAATCTTAGCCAATCTACTTTCAGTTAAAATTATGCAGGGAATGACATTTGATATGATGTTCAGGTCATAAGAATGGTTGGTGAAAGCACAGAAGCTGTTGGTGCTGGAGTTGGTGGCGGAAGCAGTGGCCAGAAGATGCCTACGCTCGAAGAGTATGGCACTAATTTGACTAAGCTGGCAGAAGAGGTATTTTATCAGACTTGTTTGTGCATTCTGTGTAGATAAATAAGCAAAGACAAGAAACTAATCATTTTCATCTGCAGGGTAAACTAGACCCAGTTGTTGGCAGGCAGGATCAAATTGAGCGTGTAACTCAAATTTTGGGAAGGCGGACAAAGAACAACCCTTGCCTAATTGGAGAACCTGGTGTTGGAAAGACTGCTATTGCTGAGGGGCTTGCACAACGTATTTCCAATGGTGACGTTCCAGAAACAATTGAAGGAAAGAAGGTTAGCTTAGACCATCCTGTCACCTGTGCATCACCATTGTTTTGCATATATGCATGCAAATGAGTACCATCATGCTGACACTTTTACCAGGGTTTATCACCCTTTTGGGTAAACTCGCTAATTTCATTAACTAGACAAGTAATTATAGTATAAGTTTGCATTTACGACTAATACTAGCTTTCTGGATAGCTTTCTCTAGTACATTGTCCAGATGTAATTGTGAATTCAACTTTTCGCTCGATATCGTGTACTGATGCAACTAATGTTGTTGCATTGGTATTGTGTCCTGACCAGTGAGGACTCAAGGCTATCGTCTGATTTGAATGAGACTTGCACAATTTATAAGATTTTGAGTGGTGTGAAGCTTCTCTTTCTAATTATCATAGTATTGTTTCAGAATACTGATTGGTATTTTACTCGGTTAGGTTATTACTCTTGACATGGGGCTCCTTGTTGCTGGTACCAAGTACCGTGGAGAGTTCGAAGAAAGACTGAAGAAACTTATGGAGGAAATCAAACAAAATGATGACATTATTCTCTTTATTGATGAAGTGCACACGCTAATTGGAGCAGGTGCTGCTGAAGGTGCAATTGATGCTGCCAACATCTTGAAACCAGCTCTTGCTAGAGGTGAACTGCAGGTATATGTGCCTAATTTTGAATCTGCTGCTTCCATGATTATGTTTTTATCATATTTATAGTTTTAATCTGGAGAATGCCTCAAAGCCTCTTGACTCCAGAGACTAATTTGTCCACTTTGCATGTTATCCATGAACAATATATGATTGTTACCTGTTTTTGCCCCTAATTCACCACATTTCTTATGCTTCTGTCTTCAGTGCATTGGTGCCACAACACTTGATGAGTACAGGAAACATATTGAGAAAGATCCAGCTTTAGAGCGACGGTTTCAACCAGTTAAGGTTCCAGAGCCAACTGTTGATGAAACAATACAAATCTTAAGAGGACTTCGTGAGCGATATGAACTGCATCATAAGCTGCGATACACAGATGATTCTTTAATTGCTGCAGCACAATTGTCATACCAGTATATCAGGTTTGCTATGCAGCACATTCTTAGCTAATATGTTTCATCTTTATTAATTTTTGGCCTTTACTGTGGCTATATCAATTCATACCTATTCTTGTTAATTGGCATCATTTTTAACCGTACTATATTTCTCTTGTGCATAGGGATGTTTAGTCTTTTACATATCTGTTTTTTTTTTTCTGAAGAGAAGCATATACTTATTTCTGAAATGGTAACTAGGTGCTTGCACAGGTAAGCGCATTGTTTAATGGTCCAGGAGTAGTGTCCTGTGAACTCTGAGTACTACGATAGTACTTACTGACTTTCACCCTTTATCTGCTAGACTGTCAAAATGCCTTGGAAGATAAAATATATTTTATATTCTGTTCATGATGCTGTTTAGGATCCCTTCCTGGAAGCAAATTAAATATCAGTGATCTATTTGAAGCTGAACAACATAAAGATTGACTTGGATCCATTTCAGATTTCTGGACTAGAAAGGATATATGGTTATAAGTTTGCAAATAAAAATATCTAGTGGGTGTTTGGTTCACTACCACACTTTGCCAAACTATCATGAGGCTATTGTTTGTTTCATTGCCACATTTGCGCTATGCCACAATTTTTTAACCCTAGGATCCAAATATCATGCACTCCTTTTTTTTTCTCTTTTTTTGCAAAACCTTGCCTAATTGTTGCCATTGATTTGTTAGCCACACCTTTGGCACGCATGTGTGGCAATGTTAGGGTGTGCACCAAACATGCCCCTAATTTTGCAGAACTTTTGGATGGGATTTAAATTCTCAGCAGTTGACATATAATCATTTGATTTCCAATCTAATAAACTTATTTTACTTTCTTTCTTCAGTGATCGCTTCCTGCCTGATAAGGCTATTGACTTGATTGATGAAGCAGGATCTCGTGTTAGGCTCAGGCATGCACAGGTACTACATTGTATTATTCTATGTTGCAGTCTCGTTCACTGTATTATTTCTGTCTAAAGACATGATTCCTTTATGTTGCAGCTCCCTGATGAAGCCAAGGAGCTGGACAAAGAGCTTCGACAGGTAACCAAAGACAAGAACGAGGCTGTACGTGGCCAAGATTTTGAAAAGGTATATAGACTTCTTGCAGAAATCATATAAAGTTCTTAAATGATCTTTTATAGTAAATATTACTGGCACTGCTATTTACTTGTAAACCTATTGAGTTGATTTGGCTTTTTGCACTTTGTGTTGTGAAGTTGCCCAGTGACTCTAAATCATAGCTATAAGCCATCCTTTTATTCCTTCATTCTTGTGCAACTAGAATGTAGGTACTTAGCATCAATTTTGAATCAACTCTATTGCTTCCAAATTTTGTTTCATGCTATCTCATCATTGTTATATCTTGACAGGCTGGGGAATTAAGAGATCGGGAAATGGAATTGAAGGCCCAAATTACAGCCATTATTGACAAGAGCAAGGAAATGGTTAAAGCAGAGACTGAATCCGGTGAAGTCGGTCCCCTTGTTACTGAGGCAGATATTCAGCATATCGTGTCCTCTTGGACTGGAATACCTGTGGAGAAAGTCTCATCTGATGAGTCTGACCGTCTCCTTAAGATGGAGGAGACACTCCATACGCGTATCATTGGTCAGGATGAGGCTGTCAAAGCTATTAGCCGTGCCATCCGCCGTGCTCGTGTTGGCCTCAAGAACCCGAATCGGCCTATTGCTAGCTTCATCTTCTCTGGACCAACTGGTGTCGGTAAATCAGAGTTAGCAAAGGCTCTTGCAGCCTACTACTTTGGCTCAGAAGAGGCCATGATCAGACTAGACATGAGTGAGTTCATGGAGAGGCATACAGTCTCCAAGCTCATTGGATCACCTCCAGGTTATGTTGGTTACACTGAGGGTGGTCAACTGACAGAAGCAGTTCGCCGCCGACCATACACTGTTGTTCTCTTCGATGAGATTGAAAAGGCACATCCTGATGTCTTCAACATGATGCTTCAGATCTTAGAAGATGGAAGACTAACTGACAGCAAGGGTCGGACTGTTGATTTCAAGAACACACTGTTGATCATGACATCAAATGTTGGAAGCAGTGTCATTGAGAAGGGAGGACGGAAGATTGGATTTGACCTTGACTATGATGAGAAAGACACCAGCTACAATAGGATTAAGAGCTTGGTGACTGAAGAGCTGAAGCAGTACTTCCGACCTGAGTTCTTAAACAGATTGGACGAGATGATTGTGTTCCGGCAGCTTACCAAGCTGGAGGTTAAGGAGATTGCTGATATTATGCTCAAAGAAGTGTTTGATAGGCTCAAGGCAAAGGACATCGACCTCCAGGTGACAGAGAAGTTCCGGGATAGAGTTGTCGACGAAGGTTACAACCCAAGCTATGGTGCCAGGCCTCTGCGGCGTGCTATTATGAGGCTTCTGGAGGACAGCTTGGCGGAGAAGATGTTGGCTGGCGAGGTCAAGGAAGGTGACTCTGCTATTGTTGATGTGGATTCAGAGGGCAAGGTGATAGTTCTTAACGGTGGTAGTGGTGTTCCGGAACCACTGGCACCTGCTCTGAGTGTCTAATTGAAGGATAATATCGTCGTTCTGGAATTATGGCCTTTTCGCTTCTCTCAGCTGGGGCGCTCATGATGGTAAAACTAGATGGCATAAATTCTCCCTTCATTTAGGTGCTTTCACTTTCCTCTTTTTTTCCAACAGAGGCAGTAGGAATGTTATGGAAATGAATCAACAGAGATGCATTTAGCAAACAAACTGTATGCTAGATCTTGAGTTGCTTTTATTTTTAAAAGGATGTCAGAAGCTTTACTCCTTCAAGTACGTGTATTTCTTCTTTTGGTAGCAGTAAGATAAACGCTGCATTGTTGTACCTGTACATTACTTCGCACCAGATGGCTTCCAATACTTTTACACATGGCTGTAACTTACTTTGAAGTGTAGGTAAATGCTACGGCATCCTGGCCATCCAGCAGCATTAATATATAATGATCTGAAATAAGAGTGATTTTTGTTTGGTTTGTCAATTGTCAGTTGCAACTTTACTAGTGACTGTTGCCAGATCAACCAAGGGTGGAAAATTGGAATGCTATTTAATGACTGTCATTTCGTCATTTCGATTTCGTTTTCCATTTAAAGGCATGGTGGCCTGGTAGTCGGTCCTGTCAGATATTTCAGGTTTTCTGTTTGTTTTCTTCGTTTTCGTTTTGCGAGGGAAACGATAGATGTGTTCTTGGATGAAATGGTCATTTTATATACTCAACAAGGCAGTAATATAGTAGTATTCAGTATTCTGCCTAGCGTGCATGACATATGCTATACTACTAGCGACCGGCTCCATCGATAAGCCAAACGACATTACCATGAAATCAACTCTAAATTTAAGATTGAAAATTCAAATTTTAGCTTACAAGCATAAGCAAAAGTATAGTCTGGACATAATTTGGATGGTAACACTCGTTTAGAGTACAACCAGAACAATGCGTACTCACTTTTCACTTCTGATTACATGTGGGTCACTGGGATTGCGCAAGTGCAAGAAATGCTTTGAATTGCAGTAGTGCAATCAAATTTCTTCCTTTGGAATGGAGGGATTTTAAAATCCTGTAAAATCCATGCGTAGGCAACGTTGGAACAAAGGACAAACAACAGTTAACAGCATAGATAAACTAGGACAATGGTCGAATAGCATGTTGCCAACCTTCGGTCACTTGAAGAAAACAGGATCACATGTTCTAACATTGTTAATAAACACTACATACACCGACGTAAGATAAGCTGCAGCGAGCGGCAGGTAGAGAACTTATAGTTTCTCGAAAAATTGTCGAATTACATCGGTGAAGTGTGAAAGATCATAAGAATATCTCATACTATGACACTCCCAAACATCAGGACGCTCTGACCAGTGATCATAAACTGAGGCTACAAAACCTTGATCAGTTGTAGGGGCAGGACCTCAACCAAGGAAGTTCATGATCACCAAGTGGAGCACCAGATTGCACAGAACGAAATCTGCAAACGCCCTTTCAGGAGGAAGATCCTGCAGATAGTGTTTTGGCATGCGATGTTACGCCAGAATCTCAAGAATAAATGGCCCCAACAGACTAAGGTGAAAGAAGAGTTACCTTGAATTCCTTGTTATCTTTGTTGACTTGAATACGGAGGCAAACTGAACGAAACATTGACAGTTATGCATCATACAGCCTACGAAAAAGGGTAACCGGAATTGAGAAGGGGTTAAGAAATCCCTACCAGCGAGGACTGCAGTTCCTATGCATGAGAGGACGCCAGAAAGGAAAGAGTTGAAAGGAAATGACCCCACTATTCCCATGTAAACAACCTGTTTTGTCAGAGGAGAGCATTTCAATAGTTTGCAAATGGAACTGTAAGCATAACAAGCTGATACCAACTAGTTTGCAACAGTGATGGAAGAAGGGACTTGTGAACTGAACAGAAACTTATGTTCACTCAGTAAATTAGGAGCTTAAAAAAATTTGCACCAAGCTTTAAGAATATTGACTGACCCTCTATTACACAGTAACATCATATTAAAAAATACAGGACATGTGCTTGTCTATCAACCCAAACAACAGTAATCCATGACAGCTACATATACAAAAAAATGTAAGCTAGATGATGAATTAGAACATATTTCTCTGCATAAAAAAGTGGAAGAAATTTCTGTGTTGACAAATTGTTCCTTGTCAACAATAAGTGATACGATATCACTACCACCAACAAATTAGGAATGTTTTCCATCAAACAAAACGGTATATAGCATTAGGAAATCATCAAATTTCCAGGGTAATAGTGCCCATCTGCTGTGTACCGCCCTCGTGTTAAGCTATCATTTGGTTGCCTACTTAATTTTTATCTCATGTTTGCTTTTGCAAAGAAAAAAATCCCCAACATGAAAGCATGAAAATATTTTGCAGATAACATATGTTTCAAGGTATCCTGGTAATTGATTAAGTTACCTGAATAAGGGCAGTGGCGACCGCAAAGACCACATAGAGGTCAATGATCTGCAGAAATATGATCACAAATTAGCCAATAGTTTAAGATGACAGCTTATAGAGAAAAAAAAAAAAGCAAACTAATACCTTGAGATTTGTTGGTGTGGCAGCATAAGCCTTGCCCAGGGACTGAATAAGAAGCTTCGCATCGCTCGTGGCCCTCGGCATCCTCAAAATCTTCTGTGTTCTACCTGGAGCAGTTCAAAAATACGATTACCAACGGTTCTCTAAACAGGTCTGGTGCTTTACTTATGATTAATCTGAATCTGTGCTTCAGGTAACCAGTAAAGTTTACTACAATTTCAGTAGCTACTAGCTATCATGGAAAAGTATCGAAATCAGATCCTTTCAGCACTACAATAATAACATAATGAGGCCCTAGCATTCAGAACTCAACACTATAACAATAACAAGTGAGGCTCCTCTAGCATTCAGAAGTACAGCAAGTATAGGCAGATGAAAAATGCTGGCAGCTACCGGATTGAAGAGCCGCGAGGATGCAATTCTACACAGCTCCTGATCTGCCGGTCACTGGCGCAAAAACTTGAAATGCAAATTTACTCACAAATTGTCTTGGAAACAGACTGCTATCAGTACAACACCACGCGAGCAAGACACAACTCGGGGGCGAAACCGGAATTGGAAAAAGCTTAAAATAAATCCCGTCGGTTTTGATTGGCGCTCTGTAGGAACCGGAAGCGAATCCCGCATAAAGAAACTTGCTCTGTGGTTACAGAAACTGAACCCAAGAACCATGCAATTTGACCGTCCCGATCGATCACCGTCGTATCCGGCACACGGATCTCGGCTGTGAAGCGAGAGAATCTGCATTGTAGTTCTTGCCATAAAACTTCACAAACTCCAATCTTGGATTCATCAAGTACCTGCGAGTACATGTTACTTAACAAGGTATATCCGTATATATATGATACTACTATTACTAGTATTTGTTTCCTTCTACAAGTAGAACAATGATGTGGCAGGAGCATCAACAAATCTGGCGTAGTGCAGCGTCACGCGGAGGAGACCAGCCGCCCGGTGGCTTGCCGTCGATGACGCGGTCGGCGGCGAGCGTCACGGCGAGGATGTCCTCGTTGTGGTCGACGGCGTAGAGCTTGCCCCGGAGACCCACGTCTTGAGCTCGTGCCGCCCCGAGCCCGCGCGCCACCCCCGGAGCCGCCATCGCCGGCCGCACCATCCTCCGTCGCCGGCATCCCCATGCCCTGCGAGAGCAGAGAGCGTGAGGAAGGAAAGAGAGAAACAGAGAAAGAGAAGAGGGGAAAGGAGTAGGTGCTGACGTGGACATCTGACATGCGGGACCCACGTGGGTCCCACGCTGACTCAGCTGCCACGTCGGATAAAACCAGGGACAAAACCACCGGAGGACCTAAAGCGACCGGTTTTGATTTAAGGGACGCCGGATATCTGGTTTTGCGGTTTGAGGACGTTTTTATAACTCGATGACAAGTTGAGGGACCTTTGGTGTACTTTTTCCTTCCACGGTTTGCCTCACCTGAACCTGCAGGCTGCAGGGACACCGTCTATAGAGCTAGAGCAAATCACTGTGTAGAATCAGAACATGAGACTTAAGGCTCTGTGTTCTAGTAGGTGACGCCTCCGACACGGAAAACGGAGCGATGGATTAGTACATGATCAATTAATTATTAGCTTAAAAAACTTTGAAAATGGATTAATATGATTTTTTTAAAAGCAGCTTTTCTATAGAAAATTTTTGCAAACCACGCACCGTTTAGCAGTTTGGGAAGCGTGTGCGCGGTAAACGAGAGAGTGAGGTTGGGAACTTGAACCGAAGAACGCGGCTAGAAGTTCTAATTTTTTTTTCTTCCAGGAATTGGACTTCGGGATTAGAATAGCATTTTCAGAGGCTAGGGATTCATAATCATGAAAGGTTGGGTTTCAATTTGGCAAAGCTTCAGGTTGTGATACTGTCTCGTGGTGTTGATTGGGTAACAGTGATGGATTGAGAGCCATGGACATGAAAAATGAGTTTGTAACTTGGAATTATGTCGATGATAGTAACTTTTTGTAACTTGGAGTAGGTTGGCAAGGAAGATTATTCAGGGGTGTTATCAGAATCCATTTCAGTTTCAGCTCTCTGGAGCTGACCAAGGGATTCGGTTTCCAAATTTCCAGGGCGATGGCGAAATGCTGACTTAATTTGTGTGTCAACAACATTTAGTCAGTTTTGAGAAGTACTCCAATTTTTGTTATTTGGGAGTTTCTCAAAACTTTCGATTGTCTTCAATTTTAGAAGCATAAAGAAACCCTGAAAATGCAGAAATTCACGCTATTAATGAGCAAATATGCAAATAAAATGCACCTGAGAACCTCCACATATAAAGACCATCTGTCCATCTCAACCAATTAGTTAATTCCTTGCCAATTTAACATCATTTAGCTGTAAGCAACCTTAGACTAAACTATGACAATTTCAAAGTGTGAATTAAATGGAATCAGGTGTACCGAATTCCTAATCTGAAGATGAACACATCAACTAGAACTTGCATGCAAAAAGCTAGGAGTATCTAATTGCAAGGGATGGAAGGACAGTATAAGGTGGCACATAGTATAAAATTCTCTAACAGATAGTAATCCTGCAGGAGCAACAATATTTAGGATTCTAGATAGCAGCAACACCAAGCAGCAGTATTAGGGAATCTAAACACATGTGAATCCTTATTTTGTCAAAGTGGTTCTTGTTGGAGGCATGCCACGACACGAGAGCCTTCGATCGAGATTGCCGAAACAACCACGCCGGGGGCGAAGTGCTGATTGGTGACCAGGGCGGTTACCCTAGGCGAAGCCGTTGCCCGCTAGGCGAAGCACGAGGGATTCACCACCAAGCCAGGGCATCTTCGCCATCGGAATCAAAGGACAGAGAGCCTAAAAGGGCATGTTCGCCAAGTAAGGCCCATGTTAGGGCCCATTATGGGTCCCGTGGCCAAATAGACTTTAATTGTCCTTATAAATGTCCCTATCATAAGAGTATCCATGTAAATTTCCCTGTATTTGTTAATCCTAAGGTGCATGAGCTTGTACCAATACTATAAATTGTCCCTAAGGAGCATGTAATGGGGGATCTTAAAAAATTCCAATATTAATACACTTTGTTTTTACTTTTCAACCAAGTGTGAACCACGTTCTTTGACGAACTTAGTTGTCATTCGACAACATTTCTCGAAAGAAAAATTCGACTCTAATGGTGCTGACATCGTGAAAGATTCAAAAGAAGAGGTCATTTGCTCATTATCTACTCCAGCAAACACCATCTTAGACCAAGATTTCAAATTTCGTCGCATTTCAACCGAGGCCCATGTGGGATAGAGAAAGACTAACCTCGGGGACAGAGAAGACAACTGGGGGCTCATCCGAGGCAGTTGTGGGAACGGCGCCGCTGCATCAGATGACCATCCGCCGCTACCTCCGCCACTCTGTGCAGCCTTCTTCCATAGAGTGGCAAACTTTTCTACGCTTGCCCACCCTGCCCTCCTCCATGGTCGCCCCGCTTCCACGACCGTCGACCGGGGAGGGTCATCCGACGCAGCGGTGAGGGGGAGATGACGAGCAAGCCGGCGTTGAGGGAGCGCTGCGCCGTGCAGGGCCTCGGCGGCCTAAGCGAGGTAGGGATGAAAAGCGGCGGCGGCGTGAAAAAAGCAGCGATGGAAGGGAAGGGTAAAACGGTAACTTCACTGCTTCCTTAATTTTCACAAAGATGTCCGAAACGTCATAAAAAAAATATGGAGGGAGGGAGTATATGATAGGATACATACTGGACGCCGAGGCTGGGGATTAATTTTCATTATCAAGAAAAAAAAAGGGATAAAATTAGAATTCCTGCTCAGGCTGTGTTTAGCGGATGCAGACCGGGAGAAATTTCTCTCATTCTCCACACAGGCGCTTCCCAAACTGCAAGAGCTTAAAGGGCTGAAAACGGTACGGAAACTGTCGGTCGGAAATTTTTGGATCAGAATCCATTTCAGTTTCAGCTCTCTGGAGCTGACCAAGGGATTCGGTTTCCAAATTTCCAGGGCGATAGCGAAATGCTGACTTTAATTTGTGTGTCAACAACATTTAGTCAGTTTTGAGAAGTACTCCAGGGAGTACTCCAATTTTTTGTTATTTGGGAGTTTCTCAAAACTTTCGATTGTCTTCAATTTCAGAAGCATAAAGAAACCCTGAAAATGCAGAAATTCACGCTATTAATGAGCAAATATGCAAATAAAATGCACCTGAGAACCTCCACATATAAAGACCATCTGTCCATCTCAACCAGTTAGTTAATTCCTTGCCAATTTATACATCATTTAGCTGTAAGCAACCTTAGACTGAACTATGACAATTTCAAAGTGTGAATTAAATGGAATCAGGTCATCAGGTGTACCGAATTCCTGATCTGAAGATGAACACATCAACCAGAACTTGCATGCAAAAAGCTTTCTAATTGCAAGGGATGGAAAGAGAGTATAGGTGGCACATAGTATAAATTTCTCTAACAGATAGTAATCCTGCAGGAGCAACAATATTTAGGATTCTAGAAGATTTATGTTGCATAAAAGAGTAAAATAAATCTGAACAATAACTAACCTACAAACAGGGAGTAAATATATTGCTTCTGAATTTTGAATCATGTCATGCATATATGAAAACAAATGCAAATATGAAAGCATTTAGCAGGCACATATAGCAGCAGCAAACAACATCAATTAGCAGCTTTTCCAGCAGCTAGGAACATCATTTAGTAGCAGATAGCAGCAACACCAAGCAGCAGTATTAGGGAATCTATGAATCCTTATTTTGTCAAAGTGGTTCTTGTTAGAGGCATGCCACGAGAGCCTTCGACCGAGACTGCCGAAACAACCATGCGGGGGGCGTAGTGCTGATTGGTGACCAGGGCGGTTACCCTGGGCGAAGCCGCTAGGCGAAGCACGAGGGATTCGCCACCAAGCCAGGGCATCTTTGCCATCGGAATCAAACAACAGAGAGCCTAAAAGGGCATGTTCGCCAAGTAAGGCCCATGTTAGGGCCCATTAAGGGTCCCGTTGCCAAATAGACTTTAGTTGTCCTTATAAAATGTCCCTATCATGAAGGTATCCATGTAAATTTTCCTATTTATTAATCCTAGGATGCATAAGCTTGTACCACTACCAATACTATAAATTGTCCCTAAGGAGCATGTAATGGGGATCTAAAAAAATCCAATATTAATACACTTTGTTTTTACTATCAACCAAGTGTGAACCACGTTCTTCCACGAACTTAGTTGTCATTCGGCAACATTTCTCGAAAGAAAAATTCGACTCTAATGGTGCTGACATTGTGAAAGATTCAAAAGGAGAGGTCATCTGCTCATTATCTACTCCAGCAAACACCATCTCAGACCAAGATTTCAAATTTCATGGCATGTCAACTGAGGCCCATGTGGGATAGAGAAAGACTAACCTCGGGGACAGAGAAGACAACTGGGGGCTCATCCGAGGCAGATGTGGGAACGGCGCCGCTGCATCAAATGGCCATCCGCCGCTGCCTCCGCCACTCTGTGCAGCCTTCTTCCATAGAGTGATAAACTTAATTTTCTACGCTTGCCCACCCTGCCGTCCTCCATGGTCGCCCCGCTTCCACGACCGTCGACCGGGGAGGGTCATCCGACGCAGCGGTGAGGGGGAGATGACGAGCGAGCCGGCGTCGAGGGAGCGCTGCGCCGTGCAGGGCCTCGGCGGCCTGAGCGAGAGGTAGGGATGAAAAGCGGCAGCGGCGTGAAAAAAGCAGCGATGGAAGGGAAGGGTAAAACGGTAACTTCACTGCTTCCTTAATTTTCACAAAGATGTCCGAAACGTCATAAAAAAAATATGGAGGGAGGGAGTATATGATAGGATACATACTGGACGCCGAGGCTGGGGATTAATTTTCATTATCAAGAAAAAAAAAGGGATAAAATTAGAATTCCTGCTCAGGCTGTGTTTAGCGGATGCAGACCGGGAGAAATTTCTCTCATTCTCCACACAGGCGCTTCCCAAACTGCAAGAGCTTAAAGGGCTGAAAACGGTACGGAAACTGTCGGTCGGAAATTTTTGGAAACGGAAACGAATTCAGAAATATTTTCTCAGAAACGGAACCGAAAATGATAATGGCAGTTTCCGTCGGAACTCGGAATCGGTCAGAAACTTTCCGGAAATTTTCTCGGAATTTTCGAAAATTTTGTGCCTGAAATACCCTAGATTTTTTTTAAGCACCGAATAGTGAATACCATGGTGTTTGGCTGTTATTTTTTTAAATATTTGTTATGCAAATCTGAAGTTATATAAGAATATTTTTTCACTGCATTGGAATTTATCAATAGCATTACTCTCTTAAATATAGATAATTTATTCCATAGACTGTGTTTTGTGATGTAATTGGACTTATATGATTGTGTTTTATGATGGATTGTTGACTGTTGAGACTTGAGAATTGGATTTGTCAGTTTGAGGGATTTTTTATTCCGATAAATTTTCGTTACCATATTCGTGCCGGTTTGTTTTCGCTCCATTTTCGGTTTCGATAACATTTGTTTCCGTTTTCGTATCCGGGATTTCCGATTCCGATTTCAAAAAAAAATTATGAAAACGGAAACGACAAAGATGGTTTCCGTCTGTTTCCGAACCGTTTTCACCCCTAAGAGCTTTATAGCATACTCCCTGTAACAAACGTTAATTGCTTCTATTTTGAACTAAAGAGAAAGGTAAACCCCGGCATGGAGTCATCTTCCCCACATGAACATCAGCATTTTCAAGATGAGATTTCTCCCAAGAAGCAATTCGATTCCTCAGCAACATGCATCTCAATACTATATATAGCGGTGGCGCACACGATCGAAATCGCTCCTACACATTTGCAAGCGCAATGCACACCTCCTCCGATCCGCTCGACAATGATCGTCGGCCATGGCGCCACCACGATCGATCGATCGGTCACTGGAAGGAGTCGGGAAGGGGGCGGCCGGCGAGGAAGGCGGCGAAGAGGACGAGCGAGCGCTCGGGCTGGGAGAAGGGGGCCTCGTGCGACGCCCCCCTCACCGTGGCGAACGACAGCGCGCCGCCGCCGAACGCCTGCGTCCACCCGCCCACCTGCCGCCCTTCGAACCACACCCTGTACCCCGCCGCCGTCGTCCCCAGCCGCAGCCGCCCCGCCAGCCGCTGCACCACCGTCCTGCTCCCCGTCAGCGGGATCACCGAGTCCTGGTCGCCGCTGTACACCAGCACCGGGACGCCGGACTTGACGAGCCCGCCGACGATGTTGATGGTCGGGATCTGCAGGTCCAGCTGCTTGTACTCCAGAACACTGCATCGATGTACGTGCATTGTTGTTCAAGGAAAAAAAACATGTTAATTACTCCCTCCGATTCAGGTTATAAGACGTTTTAACTTTGGTCAAAGTCAAACTGCTCTAAGTTTGACCACGTTTATAGGGAAAAAAAAGTAATATTTTCGACCCAAGATAAATTTATTATAAAAAATATTTAATTATTAATTTAATAAAAACTAATTTGGTGATGTAAATATTACTATATTTGTTTATAAGCTTAGTCAAACTTGAAGCAGTTTGATCTTATAACCTGTAACGGAGGGAGTAGCTTTCTCTAGCAATGCAATAGTACTGAGTGAGCTTGCTGAAGCAGAGGCAAATGCAGATTGCAGAGCTGAATGTTAGCTTAATTTCTCTTGCAATGCAACACAGTACTGACTACTGAGTGAGCTTGCTGAAGTGCAGCAGCAGCAGCAGCAGCAATGCGGCATATTGCGGATTACTGATAAAAGTTTGAGGAAAAATGCACCTGCTGCAGACCGTCCACAAAAAAGCAGCGATGGAAGGGAAGGGTAAAACGGTAACTTCACTGCTTCCTTAATTTTCACAAAGATGTCCGAAACGTCATAAAAAAATATGGAGGGAGGGAGTATATGATAGGATACATATACTGGACGCCGAGGTTGGGGATTGATTTTCATTATCAAGAAAAAAAAGGATAAAATTAGAATTCCTGCTCAGGCTGTGTTTAGCAGATGCAGACCGGAAGAAATTTCTCTCATTCTCCACACAGGCGCTTCCCAAACTGCAAGAGCTTATAGGGGTGAAAATGGTATGGAAACTTTCCGGATTCCGGACCTATTTTCGTAAACGAAATCTGTCGGTCGGAATTTTTCGAAAACGGAAACGAATTCGGAAATATTTTCTCGGAAACGGAATCGAAAATGATAATGGCAGTTTCCGTCGGAACTCGGAATCGGTCGGAAACTTTCCGGAAATTTTCTCGGAATTTTCGAAAATTTTGTGTCTGAAATACCCTAGATTTTTTTTTAAGCACCGAATAGTGAATACCAAGGTGTTTGGCTGTTATTTTTTAAAACAATATTTGCTATGCAAATCTGAAGTTACATAAGAATATTTTTTTCCTGCATTGAAATTTATCAATAGCACTACTCTCTTGAACATAGATAATTTATTCCATAGACTGTATTTTGTGATGTACTGTTGGGACTTAACAATTGGACTTGGGACTTAACAATTGGACTTATATGATTATGTTTTGTGATGAATCGTTGACCGTTGAGACTTGAGAATTGGATTTGTCAGTTTAAGGGGTTTTTGTATTCCGATAAATTTTTGTTACCGTATTTGTGCCGATTTGTTTTCGCTCCATTTTCGGTTTCGATAACATTTGATTCCGTTTTCGTATCCGGGATTTCCGATTCAGATTCCCCAAAAAAAAAATGAAAACGGAAACGATAAAGGTGGTTTCCGTCCGTTTCCGTACCGTTTTCACCCCTAAGAGCTTTATAGCACACTCCCTGTAACAAACGTTAATTACTTCTATTTTTGAACTAAAGAGAAAGGTAAACCCCGGTATGGAGCCATCTTCCCCACATGAACACCAGCATTTTCAAGATGAGATTTCTCCCAAGAAACAATTCGATTCCTCAGCAACATGCATCTCAATACTATATATATAGCGGTGGCGCACACGAAATACATTTGCAATGCAACAATAATGCACCTCCGCTTGACATGAGACATGATCGTCGTCGTACGTCGCGCCATGGCGCGCGCTGCGCTCACGGCGACTCGAACACATTGATCGTTCCATCATCCTCCTCCCGTACGTCCTCCGTGCGCGCGTCGTCGTCGTTCGTTCGATCGATCGATCACTGGAAGGAGTCGGGGAGGGGGCGGCCGGCGAGGAAGGCGGCGAAGAGGACGAGCGAGCGCTCGGGCTGGGAGAAGGGGGCCTCGTGCGACGCCCCCCTCACCGTGGCGAACGACAGCGCGCCGCCGCCGAACGACTGCGTCCACCCGCCCACCTGCCGCCCTTCGAACCACACCCTGTACCCCGCCGCCGTCGTCCCCAGCCGCAGCCGCCCCGCCAGCCGCTGCACCACCGTCCTGCTCCCCGTCAGCGGGATCACCGAGTCCTGGTCGCCGCTGTACACCAGCACCGGGACGCCGGACTTGACGAGCCCGCCGACGATGTTGATGGTCGGGATCTGCAGGTCCAGCTGCTTGTACTCCAGAACACTGCATCGATGTACGTGCATTGTTGTTCAAGGAAAAAAAACATGTTAATTACTCCCTCCGATTCAGGTTATAAGACGTTTTAACTTTGGTCAAAGTCAAACTGCTCTAAGTTTGACCACGTTTATAGGGAAAAAAAAGTAATATTTTCGACCCAAGATAAATTTATTATAAAAAATATTTAATTATTAATTTAATAAAAACTAATTTGGTGATGTAAATATTACTATATTTGTTTATAAGCTTAGTCAAACTTGAAGCAGTTTGATCTTATAACCTGTAACGGAGGGAGTAGCTTTCTCTAGCAATGCAATAGTACTGAGTGAGCTTGCTGAAGCAGAGGCAAATGCAGATTGCAGAGCTGGTGAATGCAACGAGGTGAGAAAAGGATAGGTGGCAATAAATAGGTTGGACAGGGTAATCCAGGCCTCGTGCCTAGGAAAATGAACGAAGGGTTAGGATTAAATAAAAGGGGAGAATAAATGGTTAGAATTTAAAGATGTCATTTGATAGGTGGGAAATTATTTTCCTATCCCATTTGCCAAACATAACCCCAACGTTTCACTTATTCATAATTTGTGAAAAAAAAATTATATAGTTCTTCTTAGCGATCAAAAACAAATGTTGAAAAATAAACTTCACTGAAAAACCCTAAAATCAGCTCCAAATATAAATTAAAAATTTAAATTTTGACTGATAAGTATAAGTATAAGCGATCTCTCATCTTTTGCCCTATATTTATAAGCTGATGTCAAATTTTAAATTTAATTTTGAAGTTGATAGATTTTGATATATTCTTTTTTAATATTAACTTTTAAGTCGCCGAGAGCATATATGTGAAAAAATTTATCTATAATTTATTATTATGGGTTATAATCAATTAATCAGCTATAGGCAATCCATGGGACCAGGTGTTCAAGTGAGAGCAGAGCTTAGCTCCATTTGGTTGGGTTCTGATGATGATTTCGCAAAGGTAAAGGTAAAAGGTAGGCAAAAGATGGTGTAAAGTTAGATTTGGGTGTTTGTTTAATTATTTGTGATCTTTTGTTTATCCAGATGATTTTGGGTTTGTTTTGTTTAAAATAGGAGTTTAGGGGGGCAAGAGACAAGCTTAGTTGAGTGTGTGTGCCATGCTTGTGTACCAGTTTTCCATTGGGGAAATCGCTTTGCCTTGTAGATGTTGTGGTGTGGAAAGCTACTTTAAGGTAGCGTTTGGTTGGAGGGATATCCCGGGATGGGATGGAATCATCCCATTTTTAGATGTGTTTGGTTGAGAGGCTAGAAGGGATGGGATGGCTCTAAAAGGGAATATTCCTTCAATATTCGGGACCGATTCATCCGGGAAAAATTGCTGAAGCAGAGGCAAATGCAGATTGCAGAGCTGAATGTTAGCTTAATTTCTCTTGCAATGCAACACAGTACTGACTACTGAGTGAGCTTGCTGAAGTGCAGCAGCAGCAGCAGCAGCAATGCGGCATATTGCGGATTACTGATAAAAGTTTGAGGAAAAATGCACCTGCTGCAGACCGTCCACTTGGGCACGCCGCCGTCGAGGCGGGCGTGCATCGCCTCCTGCACGTCCTTCCGGTTCAGGTACCCCATCGTCTCGTCCTCCACGCACACGTCCAGCTCCCTGCTCCCTCGCTGCAAAAGCAAATGCGCAATAGGTTGTCAGAATCTCGATTCCGTCATACGATTTTCCGACTTTACAATCCTAGTCAAGGTGCCTAATTCTACGATTCTGTATAGGTAGAATCAATGATTTTATGATTTTTTTTTTCATGTGTACGATGATGATATGATTGTGATCCTACTTAGAACTTTCCGATTCCGATTCAAGATCATGTAAAACAACAAGCCTATATTGCCTCTCTTTTCCTTGTCAGCTGAAGCTCTTAGTTGAACTGGTTGGCGCATGCAACTCATCGGTTTGCACAGTAATTAAAATGCATGCCATGTACTCTCACCTGAGGGGCAAGGGATTTGGACTGCATCAAGACCGACGAGACGCAGACATCCAGGGTGACGTCGTACTTGTCGACGAACCGGCTAGTCTCCCTGGCCACCTGGGTCATCACAGTGTCACAGGCCGAGCTAAGCGAGCCATGGTAGTACTCGCTCACATAGCGCGAGTAGTTGCACACCGTCGTGAAGGAGTGGTAGGTCGAGTCGGAGATGAGGCCGTGCGACCAGAAGAACTCGGCCCTCGAGTTGAAGTCGGTGGCGAACTCGAGGACCGGGTTGCCCAGCTGATCAGGATGAACCAAATGGCAACATCTTGTAATCAGGAATTCCAAGACAGATCTCATGAGTTTTGAGTGAAATGTAGCTTGGTGGGGGTGGTGATTTGCTTACAGCAATGCCTTTCAGATTGAACAGCTTCTCCTTCTTGTTGAATTCGACCATGCGCTGCGCTAATTGCGGAACATAGTGGCCTGAAAAACACTTAATGTGAAAGTTAGAAGATGAATTAACAAAATTCATAATTGAACAGAGCAACAAGATAGTACAGTAGAGTGGCCTTAAATTTACCAGCATAGCTCTCTCCTGTAATGTACAGGTCCCTGCCCTTGTACTGCGGAAACTTGGCAAACCAGCCTTGCAAGAATCTCAAGTTGTCCCTAGCTTTAGAAATTCAAAAGCCCCTCAAAAATGTTAAATCTAACTCTGCACAAAATTGAGCCATAATTTGGCAAATGCATATATAGAACTCACCTGTCCTGCTGTCACCAACACCACCATAGAAGGAAGGGTCAGTGGAGTAGGAGAAGCCCACTCCTGCAGGGCTCTCCAAATACAGCATGTTGGCCTCTGAAAAACCATCCAACAGATGCCTCAAATTTTCTTCGTTAATTCCTCGCAATCTTTTCGCGGCGAAAAAAGGAACAATGGAAAGCAAAAGAGGGCACAAAAGAAAAAAAAAGTTTGCTCTATTGTGGTTTACAACATACAAGTTCTCACCTTTGTTCCAGCTATACTCATTCCTCACCAGCACATTGCCACTAGGCCTGAATGGCCCATTCTCTGAGAATGCTCCCACTCCCACTGATGAACAGCCAGGCCCTACACAGTGCATATGGGCACCAAAAAGTTAATCTTAACCACCAATAATTCCGGTGTGAACAAAATTCCTCATTTGACAAGCTTAATTAATTACCAAATATCATGCTTAAGAAAAAAAATTAAAGCTTTACTCAACAATTGTGTACCTCTCCCCCCATTTTTGCAGCAAACCAAGAAAATCTTTCCTTTGCTTTTAACTCAATTAACTAAAGTTAAACATCTTTTGCTCTAGGAGCATTCACACAGAAACTAATCTCCCAATCATTTCTTGATTTCACTTTTTTTTTTCCCCACATTACATTATCAACCTTGCACAGTTCTTGCTCGAATGCTCGAGCAATCTCACCTCCCCCCAATAATGCAGCTACATGCACACTGCACAAATGTACAGTACATAAATTTATTAGCTTAATTTAAATTTACCTCCATTGAGCCAGAGGACGAGGGGCTTGGTGGCCGGATCCAGCTCGGCCTCGGCGAAGTAGTAGAAGAGCTCCCGCCTCCTGGCGGCGTCCACCGTGACGTACCCGGAGTACTGCGCGAAGCTCACGTTCGGCTGCCCAGGCAGCGCCACGATCCTGTCCTCCTCCATGGTGCCCGCCGCCGTTGCCGACCACCCGCCGCCATTGCCGCCGACCAGCAGCAGCAGCACGGCGCACACCGCCGCAGCAATGGCGCCTCTCATGTCGAGAGAGAGAGAGAGAGAGAGAGAGTGTGTGTGAGTGTGAGTGTGAGTGAATGCAACGAGGTGAGAAAAGGATAGGTGGCAATAAATAGGTTGGACAGGGTAATCCAGGCCTCGTGCCTAGGAAAATGAACGAAGGGTTAGGATTAAATAAAAGGGGAGAATAAATGGTTAGAATTTAAAGATGTCATTTGATAGGTGGGAAATTATTTTCCTATCCCATTTGCCAAACATAACCCCAACGTTTCACTTATTCATAATTTGTGAAAAAAAAATTATATAGTTCTTCTTAGCGATCAAAAACAAATGTTGAAAAATAAACTTCACTGAAAAACCCTAAAATCAGCTCCAAATATAAATTAAAAATTTAAATTTTGACTGATAAGTATAAGTATAAGCGATCTCTCATCTTTTGCCCTATATTTATAAGCTGATGTCAAATTTTAATTTGATATATTCTTTTTAAATATTAACTTTTAAGTCGCCAAGAGCATATATGTGAAAAATTTATATATAAATTATTATTACGGGTTATAATCAGCTATAGGCAAATCGACGGGACCAGGGGTTCAAGTGAGAGCAGAGCTTAGCTCCATTTGGTTGGGTTCTGATGATGATCTCTCAAAGGTAAAGGTAAAAGGAAGGCAAAAGATGGTGTAAAGTTAGATTTGGGTGTTTGTTTAATTATTTGTGATCTTTTGTTTATCCAGATGATTTTGGGCTTGTTTTGTTTAAAATAGGAGTTTAGGGGGGCAACAGACAAGCTTAGTTGAGTGTGTGTGCCATGTTTGTGTACCAGCTTTCCATTGGGGAAATCGCTTTACCTTGTAGATGTTGTGGTGTGGAAAGCTACTTTATGGCTAGTGTGCATGGTTAAGCTGAGAAACTGGTTCTTTTCCATTAGACAATGGAGAGAAAATGGTATGTGCACTACCAATATCAACCTAGGTTAGGTTGAGTTTAAGGCTTGCAACACATAATTGTATTTGTATGTGTTACCACAAAAAAGAACACCTCAAAATTTGATATACAAATGATGAATAAAACAATGCATTGTATGAATAGTCATTTGTATTTCAAAGCCTGAATTTATCTTATTCTTTTTATGTATACATATAGATTTTCGAGTTGTGTTTGTTTATGGTGGTACACATCATAGTGTTGCACATGTCATTGTTTTAATTTCAATTTTTTGTGTGCATATGTAAGTGCTCATTTTGATGTTCAGGAGCACCTCAAATTATATCATAAGCTTAATTACTTGCATATTTCAGTTTTTGTAGGCAGCATTTCAGTTTTTTTTTCTTTTGGCATGAAACAGGGGAATAAAGCAAGGGCAAGAGAAGGAAATTATTCAAGTTAGAATGGATCATGCGTTTGATGTTTTGATTTTAGTTACCATATCCAAAAATCACTCACATGTGCATCCAATTGTTGTCATTACTAACTTTCAGTTTTCCAACAAGTGGCAATAAATTTTGAAGCCTTCAATTTCAAGTGATCGCTTTATACCAGTGGTACTATGATGATAGGCAAAATGGTTAGGACAAAATGCAACTCTATTTTACGGACATCCTAGGAACGAAGTGGCCAAATGCCAAATTTTACTTTCTAACTTCCTCCACCCACAAATGCAGGGCGTCTATTTGCTGGTTGTCGACGTTTGATGTCGTCATTCTGGTATTTGCATAGTATGGGGATCGTCGGTGCTAGGATATACGCGAGACTGAGGTAAAAGAGATGGGGACGAGGATTTTTATACAGGTTCGGGCCCTGAGTGGTCAGGTAATAACCCTACATCCTGTTGGTCGGAGCCGGTATTGCTCTTATTCACCATAATCACACCAGTACAATATGTGGGCAGCCTATCTAACTGTTGTCGACATGTCGGTCTGAAGGTCTGACTCATAGTCGACAACAGGGTAGTCTTCCTCCTCAAATCCGTGCCCGGCGAGATCAGAGATAGCGCTTTCGTATCTCCTGACGGTATCCGGAGACACCGTAGGGGAATAGCCATGCCTATCCCTGAAGTCGATATCCGGCGGCGTGTCTTGGCGTATGTTGGCTTGTATGTTGTGGCTTCCGGTGGGCGTGTGTTGATTGTCATGGGTGTCTTCCATGGTCTCATGTTGGGTGTCCCCCTGTCCTCCTAGGGGGGCTTGTATTTATACCCATAGATGTCCCCTTGTCCAAGTAAAACTAGGGAAACCAATATGGATACAATCCGAGTAGTCCTTGTCGTTTCCATGTAGAACTCTGGTTGTCTTTCCTTATCCGGAACTCCCTCCATATCTGAAGTCGGTTTCCGTATAGGACTCATGCTCCAAAATATTTCTAGATCCGCTACGGTTCGAATGCACGTAAAAAAAATAACTGCTGTACCATTTTTGCCTTTAACTCACACGCTGTCACGGCCATCTAGTACAACCTTACAAAGCTGAAAAAAAATATTTTTTCTTAATCCATACTATGGTTGAACGGTTTGATTAGTTGATCATCCGTAGTGTCCGCCGTACGTGTTTGTGTGTGCCCCTAGCAATTTCATGAGAGAGGAGGGGTAATACATTCCAAAGTTATTATTGGATCTGGTGGCCACATGTGACCGGCCGGCCGGGCCCACAGGCCACACCCCGTCCTCTCCTTTTTTTCTGACGACGGTGAGAGCAAAAAAAGAAGAGCTATCGTCGTTGATCGTCGTCAGATTGACAGTCGAAACTCGGAACAGTAATTGATCGATTTGCAGGCAGTATTGTCGCTCAAGCTAAGCTTACTCTTATCGTGTCCGTATTGGGATGAGGGATTTTTTTTTTTTGTGGGGGGATTATACAGGGTAAAAAGGTTTAAAGGCGTAGTTTCATGATGTAAAATTGTATGGGGGCAAAAGGGTCGTTTTTTTTTGCCTTTTTGACCTTGGGGTGTGTTAGAGTTATTTTTACAACGCTCCATCTTGGCTGGTGGCTTCGTGGAAACTGAGCCATGGTGAACAAGAGAGAAGAAGAAAATAGGGAGGACAAAAATGTTTCGGCGTGTTTTGTAGAAGTACATGGCATACTTTTTTTTTATTTTTTTAAGTCAATTGTATCTACGGTTAAATAACTTGGCATGTGGGTGCGATATAGCGCAAGAACTTAATAATTTAACATCCTAGTAGAACAACTTAACAGTTGGATGCGTTCTAGTATGAGAAGTTGACAATTTAGTAGCAACTTGGCTAAGCATGTGTTGTTTTGGTTAACAAGTGCTAGGTGAGTTTTTTTTTCTCATGTTAATATGTCATCACATAGGAATCCTACCGATATTACCTTATAATATTGAATTTAATTTTTTAAGAATTACATTGTGCCTCCAATTTGCCTACCGGTATGTATATTTTTTCACCTTCTTGAATCTAAATCGAAATAAATAATATTTTTCTGAAAAATAAAGTTTAATTAACTTTCAATTATTGGAATGAAAATTTAAATATGCCTACACTAATCCATGTTAGTATATTGTTAAAATAAATATTAAATATGTCTACCAAAAAATTCTTGAACTAATTAAGTTATTGCATCACTTTTTAATTTATTGTGCCAAAATCGCATCTACCTTTGAAGTTACTATACTCATACGCTCACTTATAAAGTGTTACACTAAATTACACCCATTTATCAAGTTGTTACACTAGGATACTCATTCCTTAAGTTCTTTCACCAAATTGCACACATTTGCACCTACCTATCAAGTTGATACACTGTGAATGTAATTTACTCTTTTTTATTTGTTAGCTTAAAATTGAACTGACCAACATCAAATATTTGGAAGAAAGGTAGTATCAGCCTTGAAGAGAGAATATGTGATATATGGAGAGAAGAAACAGGAGAAATATACTATACCTTATCACTTTGCCCATATAAAATATGTGCTAGATTGAGCATCATGGATGTTAAGGAAGAAGAGACTACCAGACTAGATTCGGTGACGTCGGACACCAGAACCACTACTAGGTGGGGGAGGATGCATGGATGGCAGGGAAAACCAGATAGGTGACATATATGCTTAAATTATTTATACGAATTATTGCTATAATACACGGGATATTTTATCTAGTTGGGATAACTCTGTCCGTCCAAACAGATGGTATAATATATGACTTCAATAATTGTTCATCCAACGAAAAGCACTACGCTTTGCCTTCATGACCATTATATTGTCAATGTATAATTAGCTGTTAATGCTAAATATAAGATTGTTGACCAGATATAATTATGGTTGTAAATAGCATGTTAAGACATTTAGCGCTTCACCTTCTCAAACAGCTACAACGGGCTAAATGAAACTATAATGACTAATTTGTACATTAAAGCAAATACCTAGGACACTTCTCAAACAGCTATACCCGGAGATTTAAAACTATGTATAATATGGAGGCTGGAAAGCTAACCTGTGTGAGCTAAAGGTGCAGGTGTAGTGCATAGAGTTCACCAAATTAAGTTCAAATCGACATATCACTACTATATCTACTAATGTACTAATTCTATGAATATGTCAATACAATGAGAATACTTTAGAGTCTCTAACAATTTTAAGGGAGTGCTTATGTTATATTTGAAAAAAAAAACCTCGCTCATCTCGGTCACTTTTTGGACAGTCCAGATCATTTTGAGATTCGTGCAGCTATACTGCCTCCGTTTATCTTCTCCCTCTCCTTCTCCTCACTCATAATCGATACGCTAGAGCAACCAGCCCTCACGCTGCCAGCACCGACGAGACCGTCCCGACCAGCCTCCTCCCCAAGATAGATGGCAGTGATGTGCCCTGCCCGGCACACTGTCTTTTCCTTCATCACCTCTACCGGAGTTGGGTGTCACCGATGTTGAAGAAGACGAGAAGCTCGTCGGAGTTGGAGGACAACGAGCCCAAAAATCTTTCCCTATTCCCTCCCCAAATACTAAATAAATTATGTAAAATGAAGGTTAGCAATTCCGCAAATTTTTTTTAGCATTAGTATATCTTTTCAGATTTTTTTTAGAGAAGGTGTTTTTTACCTACCTCTATATTCAACCTGATATATACAACCTTTTAAATTGTGAACTTAGGCACTCAAACAATCTAATTTGCAATTCACTCCTATCGAGATTTGAACTCAATACCTTAGGGTGATACTTAGGTCACTATAACCATTAGACTACATATCATTTCACAGTATATATCTTTTCAGATATCGAAAATGTCTTTACATTCTCAAACACACTTTTTTTTTCAGAAAATACAAATAAATAAGACCTTCAGTTAGAGTGGGGGACACTCTCAGCTACTTCCCCATAATATATAGGCAAAATTTGCTATAGGACACTCAAAGATTATGGTATTTTCTGTGAGACACCCGAAGATCGTATATTTGCTCGTTAACACTGTAAAAATATGGTAATTAGCTGCTGGACACCCCTCCCATTATTTTATTATTTCTGGCTGAACTAGAGAGAGAAAGGGCGTTGAAAGTACCAAAATGCCCCCGTGCCGTTTTGCTTGTAAACGCTGGTTGAACCAGACCCAATCCCCTCTCGTTGGAAAAGGAGGCAATGAGGCGGCCGTCAGTGTTAGAATAGGTGTCGAATATACTAGTCATATTTGGTTACAGTTGGACTTGGAGTTGTAATAGGTATTAGGGGGTGGAGTTAGAGTCGGACTCTGTAACCCGACATCTCTCTTAAATAGAGAGGGGGGCACCACAATGTAACCATGGCGACTTACAATGTAGCGTAGACACGCAGGGAGATGATGGCGGCGTGGCCATGGACTCGTAGTGGCTAGGAGCTATATTGGTTGGGGAGGAGCGCCCATAATCAGAGCCCCGGGGATGTAGGCTTCGGCTGAACCTCGTCAACAAATATTGTGTGTTCCTGTGTCGTCATCTGGCGTGTCTTGGGTGATCAATGATTGAATCGATCGGGAATGTTAGTCGTCGTTCCGCTATATCGACTAACTTTTATAACAGTCAGGGGAGAAGACGAGGTCGAAGACACCCTCACCGTCGTCGTCGTCGCACGGTAAGCCGCGACCACTGCATCACGGTCGCCGTGCCGCATCCAGCCACTGCGCCATGCCGCACCACACCGCCCACTGGATGGCCGGAATCGCGCATGCCCCGCCGCCACCCCGCCGCCGCACGGCCGGTCCGCGCTGCTCCACCGCCCCTCGGCCGGCCACTACACCGCTGGGCTGCGCCATTACCATCCTCGTCGGGTCGCTTCCATATCCGCGTTGCCGTGCAGCCTGCACCCGCGCCGCGCCTTGCCACGACCGTCGTATCCCGGTTGTCGCACCGTGCCACGCCTGCAAAGCAGCACTGCCGCCGCACGACGCTCGCCCAGCCACGCCACCTGGCCGCCACGCACGCGGTCCTGGCGATGGCATCCTATGGCATGTCGGCGGTGAAGGCAACGTACAAGCAGCTCCAGCAGGCGCAACATCCCTACGACGCCGAGGCGATTCAGTCCGCGGATGCCGCGTTGTCCTCCGCTGCCATTGCCGCGCCAATCGGAGACAAAGACGGGAGGGGCACGAGCGGCGGCACACATAGCAGCACAAGGAAGAAGAGGAACAGAGAGAGAGGATACGTGAGAATGACAAGTGGGCCCATGGGCAAACTTGTCTTTAACCAAAGTTTCTCTCTCCGTTTTCATCGAAAATAATAAAATAATGGGAGGAGTGTCCAGCAGCTAATTAC
This sequence comes from Oryza longistaminata, assembly GCA_009805545.1. Classification (NCBI taxonomy): domain Eukaryota; kingdom Viridiplantae; phylum Streptophyta; class Magnoliopsida; order Poales; family Poaceae; genus Oryza; species Oryza longistaminata. The sequence goes on from CM020181.1 coordinate 6,694,987, forward strand.
CACTTTTTTACAGTGTCCACGAGCAAACACACGATCTTCGGGTGTCTCACAGCAAAGAACACAATCTTTAAGTGTCCTGTAGCAAATTTTGCCTAATTCTTAATCCACGACAACATGGAGACCCCCATAGACATATGGTGATATATGCAAGGGGGATAAACAAGGATGAATACCGTTGGTGGAGTGGTTTTCCAAGAATAAGCTATGTTGGTGGAGTGGTTCTACGCCCAGCTAAATCAGCTATTTTGGAGGTTGTCAAACTTATTATGGATGGATTTAATAAGTACATAAACCAAGATAAATTTCTTTAAAGAAAGAGGTTGTCAAACGGTAAGAATAAACTACGTAAGTGGTAGTTCCTGTCCAGTGGCACCTAATTAATAACCATCGAACAATGATCTAAGGAAGAATAAGAAGATTGAATATTTATATTTATATCTCTTCTCTTCTCTATTTCTATCTCTACTACTTATTAGAGGTGCTTCTATCGTCCGTAAAAAAAACCGTGAGAGAAAAAAACCGTGCGAAAAAAACCAGACGAACAAAAAACTATGTCCGATAAAAAAACAGACGAAACAAACAAAAAAAATCCGCACGCGAAAAAAAACCGTGTGAAAAAAAACAAAACATGTCAGATAAAAAGGGCGAAAGAGGGGGAAAAAACCGGCAAAAAAAGAAAAAAATAAGTCCGATCCAAAAAAGTAGGGGGCGAAAAAAAGAAAAAAAAGAAACGAATCTGACTCGGTCTACACTGTAAAAGAGGGTGAAAAAAGAAAAAAATCTAAACAAATCCGACTCTGTCGACGCGGTAAAGAAAAGGGCCAAAAAGAAAAAAGTATCTGTCCAATTCCAAAGAAAATCGAATCCTACTATATGTGACATGGCGTGGTTATAAAGTGAATTGCCCGTCTTTCCCTATCAGCTTAGGCTTTTAGGTGCAACTGGCTGGTGCATGCAACTTAATAGTTATTAGTATCGTTTTGCTCATAGTAGTATCGTATCGTAGTATCAGGATACTATTAGATTTTCTTTTTTAAGTTTAATTAATATTTGTATTATTTACGTATAGCCATTCTATATAAAAATTTATAGTAATAATATATGTCATACAAATAGAGACATTTATCAACAGAAACCATATTAGTTTTGATATATTTAACTGACTTTTATATAAAACCTGTGCATATTTATTTACTTTATTTTCAAACCATCTTATTTTAAATAATATTTTGTAGAACCGTAGAATCGGGATAATACCTAAGATTTTGTAATTAAGATCGTGTGGTAATGAATAGTAGGATCGAAATACTAAGAAAATTAGGATACTATATGGGATCGATATCGTTTCGGTTTGATAGGATAGTACTACGATACGAATCGAGATACCGATATCCTTGGGTGTAGGGCATGTCGTTGCTGCAATGCAGACCGCGTGGGCCTCACCACCCTCGTCTCCCTGTCGATCTCAATGTGTGTATGTCGCTGTGCTTGCATGGTTGGACCGTTCGTTTGATCTGAATATATCGCTGTGTGGTAGCATAGCTTTAAGCCGATCGAAAAGCAAGGGGAAAGATGCGTCGTGGATCCTGACGCCATCGGCTGCTGGGTGCTGGCAGGCACAGTGTTTGGTTTTCATTCCTTGTCCACATCGCGCATGGAGATTATATCGGAATAGGCGTCGTCGTTACTGCAGGTGACTTTGGAGCTGTAAATCTATGTGTAACAGCGACATGGGTCGAGTTATCAGGCTCGGCCCTGAGGTGGGGTCGAGCTGTGCCACCGCACCGGGCTTGGCTCTTAAAGCCAAGTGACCCAATCTCATATGTATATGATATGGATATAGGAACCCATAGATCATAGGAATTTAGATTTAGAAAGTCCAGGAGAGAAAGATATACAACTTATTTGATATAAAAATATTTTTTATGTATTATATTTGTTTGAAACATCATTATATTATTAGAGGTGTATGAAAGGACCCATCTTTCTCTTTGCTCCGGGCCACTAAATTGACAGGACCGGATGAATAGTTAGTGCCAGACTCAAAACACAGTTTTATATCAATGAATGATTCATGGTGAAGGAATCACTAGTGTAACCATAGTGATGATAATATAGCGTAGAGAGGATGATGGTTGGACCATATGGATATCCAAAATGACTTAAGATAGTCGAAGGACATATATTTAATCCGAGCTATGGATACGAAGGATTTGGATAAACTAGAGGTTATATGCTTAATGCCATGTTTCAAGGTCACCAAATGCCAGTGTTTTCGGTACGTACGATGGTGTCATTATCGATCCTATATGTCTCGACCAGTAACTAGGTATTTCGTGAAGTTGGTCGTCGTTACATATGGAGTAAATTCCTTCTGTACACTTGAAAACTCACTTAATCTCTTTCATACCCTTAAAATTTATCTAATCCCTTCTATACCCTAAAATTTCAACTTGATCTCTTTCATATCTCTACCGTTATATTTTCCTTCATTTCACTATTATGTTTGGTTGCAAATGCCTTTTTTTTTTTTTTGCCCTTGATGCTTTAGGTTTGAATATAAGCTTGAAAAACGATTGAAAATTTTGTTTAAGTGTACAGTATGTGTATTTTATGAAACTAATGAGACTTAAATAATTAGTGCAAAAAATTTTGACATAAAATTTGAAAATAAAATAAATGTAATAAATTAAATTTTTTTATTTGAAATTTTAATAGGACAACGGATATTTTTGATCGGGAGCATTCATAAAAAAATAAGTTAATTTCACTTTGGGCCATGTTTTATTGCTAAAGTTTCACTTTGGACCATCCTTTATCTAATTTTTTTCACTTTGGACTAGGTAACTTTACCTTTGTTGTACAATGGACCACCCCAAAACACATTTTCATTTCTTCGATGACTTCGAGCAAATTGTTAACGGCATGCCAGCAACCTTTCATACCTATATGCATGACATACTTTTGTCGAAAGAGACGCTAGACATCACAAGCGAAAAGAGTTAGGATAGTCCATTGTGCAACAAAGGTAAAGTTACCTAGTCCAAAGCGAAAAGATTATGTACAAGGTGTTCCAAATCGGGAGCATTCATAAAAAAAATTATTGTGAGCATTCATAGTCCTATCTTTGTAAGAATGCTCCTCCCTTTTATGACTTTTTTAAAGAAAATAAATACATATTTTTTATTTCATTATCTAAAAATAAATTTTGTGATAAATAATGTATCGCACAACAAACTCATAACTATAATAGTCTTATGTGACAAACTTTTATATTTTTTAATAATGTAATTTATGAATTTCTATGTTCATCCAAAGGGTAAAATGATTATTTTTATAGAAATTAGACGGTCAACTGACGGGAGGGGTATGGAAGAGATCAAAATCAAATTTGGGGATATACAAAGAAGTAAGCAAAATTCAGAGGCATAGAAAAGATTAGCTAAAATTTCAAGGGTATAGAAAGGATTTTCTCTCACATATGCGTGTAATTGGACCAAACCATTTGGCAAAGAGGCATGCACTAATGTGGTTCTTTCCCTTTGTTATGGAACAATATCCTCTGCAGTACTATGACTAGCTAGCATATGGGCCCAACTTACTTAAGGGTCCACACGTTAGTGATTCCTACTGCAGAGGCACTATCAGACATCGGAATAAGCCTAGCTAGGTGCTAAACTGTCGTAAAAATACATTTTATCGTCAAAAAAAAAGTATTTTGTTCTATGGGTGAACAGAAATATTCGATATAAAAAATGACCACGGAAATTGTAAATGGACACGAGTGAGGAGTTGAGTTGAGTCCTCTGTTACCATGCAGAATCATCTCTGGACACTCGACATGTCACTCACTCTCCTTCAAAGGCTGCGTTTAGTTTCAAGCTAAAGTTGGAAGTTCGTATGTAGGAAAGTTCGATATGACGGAAAAGTTAGAAGTTTGTTGAGAAAAACTGGAATCTAAACAGGGCCAAATTCTTTGGAGGTTAGAGCCCCAAATCTGAAATATCCTGTACAACTAATATAATGTTCAGGGATTAGAGTACAAAGGTACGCTGTCAAATATTCAACGGCAGATTCGTGAAATAATCTCTCTGTGCGTCCACCCATCTGCATCATGCTTGCAGATGGTCCTCAGCCTCCCGGCCTCCTTTGTCCCGGAGCAAGCAGCAGTGAGTGATGGCATAGCAGCTTGCTTCAGTTTGCTCCTGCAAATGTCAAATCTAGTAGTACGTGTATTGCAGAGCATATGCTAATGTTGTTGATGTCGTTTTTCTGGAGAGGGACTAGTGTTAATATTTTTATATTTTTGTTTGTGCACATTCGTAATGCAGAGGTCTCCACTCTGAGGTCTTTCGGCTAGCTTCGTAACCCAGGTCATTTTTATAGCTTCGTTTTCCTTTTTTCATGTATCTGTAGATTGTTGGAGATTAGAGCATCTCCAACAGCTAATCCATCTGACATGGCAAGCTAAAATTTAACAAACCTTGAAGAAAAACTGCACTCCAATAGACTTTCCATGGGACTGGCCAAGCCAAATCGTTGGCCAAATTTCCCACCTCGCCGGTCAATCTAGCAAGGCAAAACCGTTGGCCAAATGGTGTGTCCCACCTTCTCTGTCCTCTCCCCATCCCTCTCTCGAGTAGCATCGCCGCCCTCCATTGCCTCCTCCCCGCGTGAGCCCACCACTGTCACCGTTGCCTCCTCCCCGCGTGAGCCTATCACTGTCACCGGTTACCACTAGCTATTGCGTCACCACCTTCTGCATCGCCGCTTCCTACACCACAGAGAAGAATCTAGATCTGTTGTCAGCCGTCGTGCTGCCACCTCCCATACCACTGTCACTGGTCACACCGCCATCTCCCAAACCACGGATAAGAATCGAATGGAGGGGCTGCCACCCTACAGCCTCCCAAATCAGTGAGGATGTGGCCCTAGGCGATGGTGGACAACGGCAACAACGAGAAGCATCTCGGCAACGACAACGGGCGAGGCTGCCATCAAACTTGCGTGTCACAGAGTCGAACCCTTCCGCTGTCGCGTTGCCGTCGTCAAGATAGGAGCTCAGTGAGGGAGGTGGGCAGCTGAAGGCGAACAGATTGACAGGACAGCTGCTGACGGCAGGGAGCTTGACATGGTAGCGGATTGGAGAGAAAGTGAGGAGGAAGAAGAAAGAGGGGAGGAGAATGATAGGTGGTATATAGAGTGGGATGTGAAGAGTCTGTGGGAGTGAAAGATAAATTCGTCACTATTTTTTTTTACAATCTGGTCAAATAGGTATTTGGGGAGTCAAAAGTAACAACTCTATTAGAAATGCTCTTAGTTTGAGGGCTGGCTGCTTGTTAGCAAAAGAGATAAAAAGGGAAAAATAGAGTGAGCAGTCTATGTGATAAAGTGGGAGTGGGCTAAATCTGGTCCTAATTTGGCCCAAGTTATCGTAGAGTTATTTTGGGCCGGATGGACTTTGGCTTGGCTCGGCCCAACTGCTGCTTCTGAGTACTATATCGCAGTACAATTTTTTTTCAATTTATTTATCTCATATTCTTTCACGAATATAGTGTACGTATTTTCTAGTATAATTATGTTGATCTATTATTTCCTACAAATACCCCTAGTTGATATCTTACTTAGGTTTTGCATATTAAAACGTTGTTATCTCAAGGACTGCAATGTACTGGGCCGGGCTGTGGAAAAAGTGCACCGAAGGTCCCTCAACTTGTCATCGGGATAAAAAACATCCTCAAACCGTAAAACCAGATACGCAGGGTCCCTTAACTATACAAAACCGGTCACCCGAAGTCCTTAGGTGGTTTTGATCCCGGTTTTAGTCTACGGGGCGGCCGAGTCAGCGTGGGACCCACGTGGGCCCCACATGTCAACGTGATACACGTCATCTCTCTCTTTCCCCTTTCTTTTTTCTCTTCTTTTTTTTTACTCCATCCAGGCGTTCCTCGTCAAGCTTGCCGACGACCTGGGCATCGACGCGTCGTGCTGCGCCATGCTCGCCAAGATGGAGGAGGTGGGGCGAGGTGGGAGAGGAGGAGGTCCGGTTGCCGGCGACGGCCGGCGCTGTGGCGGCTGCTCCGGCCGAGGGTGCAAAGGAGGGAGGCGGTGCCGTTCCGCGACCAAGCACGGAACACGGCGGCGTTGCCGCGGCCGCTGGACGTCGACGCCGACGTGGAAGCGGTCCCCGAGCTCTTGGGAGCTCACCGGCGTACGTGGACACCGGCGGCGGCGAGGTGAGCGAGGAAACGCAGGGTGGTGGGGACCGAGCACCTCGTCGCGGCCATCTGGATTGTGTGCTGCAGGAGTTGTGGAGTTCTTGCGGAGGCTGTCGAGTGTCGACGACGGAGGTGCGGGTGCGGTCGGTGGAGGCGGCGGCTGTGCCGCTGCCGCTGCCCAGCCTCCACCGTCGCCGCCTCGCGCCATGCCGCCGTCGCCACCCTTCCCCTTCCCCTCCTCCGGCGACAACGACCATCTCCTCTTTGCCGGTGCCGGTGCCCATCTCCTATGCGCCGTCGTGATGCCACCCTGCTGAAGCGCGCCGAAGATCGCCGGAGCCCACTGTCGACATCCCCAAACATCACGCATGGCGCATCAAATAATACTACTCCAACCGGTCGATTCGCTGCCGCCGCTGCTTGTCATTGTCAAGGCGCAGCTAATTGTGATCCTACTTAGAAACTTTCGATTCCGAGTCAAGATCATTGTAAACAACAAGCCTATCATCTGCCTCTCTTTTTCCTTGTCAGGCTTAAGCTTTCTTGGTTGAATGGTAGGCGCATGCAACCATTGTTTCGCACAGTAATTAAATGCGTGGGCAATGTCTCACACTGCGGGGCGAGGGATTGGACTTGCATCCAGACCGACGAGACGCAGACGGTTCCAGGGTGACATCATACTTTGTCAGACGAAACCGGCTGTAGTCTCCCTGGCCACCTGGGTATCACAGTGTCACAGCCGAGCTAAGCGAGCCATGGTAGTACTCGCTCACAATAGCGCGAGTAGTTGCACACCGTCGTGAAGGAGTGGTAGGGTCGGTCGGAGATGAGGCCGGCTGCGACCAGAAGAACTCGGCCCTCGAGTTGAAGTCGGTGGCGAAACTCGAGGACCGGGGTTCCCCGCTGATCCAGGATGAACCAAATGACACATCTTGTAATTAGGACATTCCAAGACAGACCTCATGAGTTTTGAGTTGTGAATGTGCTTGGTGGAGGTTGTGATTTGCTACAAAGGCCCCAAAAATGGGGGCCCCTTTTTTTTTTTCAGATTGAAACAGCTTCTCCTTCTTTTGAATTCGACCATGCGCTGAGCGAATTCGCGGAACATAGTGGGCCTGAAAAAACACTTAATGTGCAAAGTTAGAAGAGATGAATTAACCAAAATTCATAATTGAACAGAGCAACAAGTAGTACAGTAGAGTGGCCTTAATTTACCAGCATAGCTCTCTCCTGTAATGTACATTGTCCCTGCCCTTGTACGCGGGAAACTTGCAAACCAGCCCTTTGCTAAGAATCTCAAGTTTGTCCCCTAGCTTAAGGAAATCAAAAGCCCCCTCAATAATGTTAAATTCCTCTGCAACAAAATTGAGCCATAATTTTGGCAAATGCAATATATAGGAACTTCCCTGTCTTGCTATCACCCAACAACCACCATAGAAGGAAGGGTCAGTGGAGTAGGAGAGCCCCACTCCTGCAGGGCTCTCCAAATTACAGCCATGTGGCTCTGAAAAACCATCAACACATGCCTCAAATTTTCTTCGTTAATTCCTCGCAAATCTTTTCGCGGCGAAAAAAGGAACAATGGAAAAGCACAAAAGAGGCCAAAAGAGAAAAAAAAGTTTGCTCTATTGTGGATTACAACATACAAGTTTCTCACTTGTTCCAGCTATACTCATTCCTCACCAGCGACATTGCCACTAGGCCGAATGGCCCATTCTTGAGAAATCCTCCCACTCCACTGTGAACAGCAGGCCCTACACAGTGCATCATGGGCACCAAAAGTTAAGCTAACCACCAATAATTCCGGTGTGAACGAAGTTCTCCCTTTTGACTGAGAATCTGGTTACAGACACTCCTCATTTGACAAAGCTTACATTACCAAATACAATTCAAAAAAAAAAAAAAAAAAACAAAGCTCTTCCCCCCATTTTTGCAGCAAAACAAGAAAATCTGTTCTTTGCTTTAACTCAATTAACTAAAGTTAAACATCTTTTGCCTCTAGGAGCATCTCACACAGAAACTAATATAATCTCCCCTATCATTTCTTGATTCCATTTTTTCCCCACATTACATTATCATTCGCCGGTTCTTGCTCGAGCAATCTCACCTCTCCCCATAATGCGCTTACATGCACACTGCCCACAAAATGCTACAGTACATAAATTTATTAGCTTAATTTAATTTACCTCCATTGAAGCCAGAGACGAGGGCTTGGTGGCCGCGATCCAGCTCGCCTCGGCGAAGTAGTAGAAAGAGCTCCCGCCTCCTGCGCGTCACCGTGGACGTACCGGAGTACTGCGCGAAGCTCAACGTTCGGCTGCCCAGGGCAGCGCCACGATTCCTGTCCCTCCTCCATGGCGGCCGCCGCCATTAGCCGGACCACCCGCCGCCATTGCCGCCGGCGGCGACCAGCAGCAGCGCGGCGGCACACCGCCGCCAGCAATGGCGCCTCTCATGTCCAGAGAGAGAGAGAGAGAGAGTGTGTGAGTGAGTGATGTGATGCGCCGAGGTGAGAAGGATAGGTGGCAATAAATAGGTTCGTCCAGGTAATCCACAGGCCTCGGGGCGCAGGAAAATGAACAAAGCGTATGAACTAAATAAAAGGAAATAAATGGTTAGGATTTAAAGATGTCTTGAATGGGTGGGAAATCATTTCCCTAATCCATTTGCCAAACATAGCCCCAAACGTTTCACTTTCATTAAATTTGTGAAAAAAAAATTATATAGTTCTTCTTAGCGATCTAAACAAATGTTGAAAAATAGAACTTCACTGAAAAAACCCTAAAATTTTCAGCTCCAAATATAAGTTAAAAAGTTTAAATTTTGACTTGATAAGTATAAGGATAAAGCGATCTTCATCTTATTGCCCATATTTATAAGCTGATGTCAAATTTTTAAATTTTAATTTCTGAAGGCTGATGATTTTGATATATTTCTTTTTTAATATTACTTTTAAGTCGCGAGAGCAATATATGTGAAAAGTTTATCTATAATTTAGTTATTATGGTTATAATCAATAACAGCTATAGCAATCCATGGGACCAGCGTGTTCAAGTGAATGAGAGCAGAGCTTAGCTCCTTTGGTTGTTTCTGATGATGATTTCGCAAAGGTAAAGGTAAAAGGTAGGCAAAGAGGTGTAAAGTTAGATTTGGGTGTTTGTTTAATTATGTGATCTTTTGTTTATCCAGATGATTTTGGGCCTTGTTTTTGTTAAAATAGGGAGTTTAGGGGGGCAAACAGACAAGCTTAGTTGAGTTGTGTGCCATGTTTGTACCCAGTTTTCCATTGGGAATCGCTTTACCTTGTAGATGTTGTGGTGTGCGAAAGCTACTTTATGGCTAGTGTGCATGGTTAAGCTGAGGAAACTGGTTCTTTTCCATTAGCACAATGGAGAGAAAATGGTATTGTTGCACTACCAATATCAACCTAGTTAGGTTGAGGTTCTAAGCTTGCAACACATAATTGTATTTTGTATGTGTTACCACAAAAAAAGAACACCTCAAAATTTGATATATACAAATGATGAATTAAAACATGCATGTATTGAATAGTCATTTGTGATTTCAAAGCCTGAATTTATCTTATTCTTTTATGTATACATATAGATTTTCGAGTTGTTGTTCGGTTTGGTGGTACACATCATAGTGTTGCACCATGTCATTGTGTTAATTATCAATTTTTTGTGTTGCATATGTAAGTGCTCATTTTGATGTTCAGTAGCACCTTCAACATTATATCATAAGCTTAAATTACTTGCATGTTTCGTTGTGTAGGCAGCATTTCAGTTTCATTTTTTTTTATTTTGGCAGGAAACAGGGGAATAAAGCAAAGGGCAAGAGAAGGAATTATTCCCAAGTTAGAATGGATCATATGTTTGATGTTTTGATTTCAGTTAGTAACCATATAATCCAACAATCCCACGGGGCATCCAATTGTTGTCATTACTAAAACTTCAGTTCCAACAAGTGGCAATAAATTTGAAGCCTTCAATTTTCAAGTGAATCACTTATTACCAGTGTACGTATGATGATATGGCAAAATGGTTAGGACAAAAAATGCAACTCTATTTACGGACATCTAGGAAATGAAGTGCCAAATTGCCAAATTTTACTTTTCTAACTTCCTCCACCCACAAATGCAGGCGCGTCTATTTGCTGGTATTTTGCATTTGGCCAGGTCAGCCCATTAGGGGAGATATTTTGGGAATGAATGAATCAGGGATATTTTTTTTTTTATAGGAACTCCTTTGGAATGTGAAACCAAGCATGTGAAAATTTTGGAATTCTAAAAACAGGGCCATGAAACTGGCATCCTCTTTATTTAAGATGGAGCGGGGATATAGACGGATTTATAATTCTATCACAATCCAACGCAACAAATCCAAGTCCTAAACTATAACTGATTTATGCTACATGTATTTGACACAACTTTAAACACTTGTGTTTCAAAAAAGCACTACAACTTAAATATTAAGCCATATGGCACAGAATTAAAAGGAGCAATACACATTAATTTGTATTTTGAGGTATTAAATATGACTTTATTTGTGTGTAAAAAACAAACTGAAAATACACTTAGTACGGTCTTTCCACGGAGAGCAGATTGAATGCAAGGGCAGATCTCCACCCCCGGTGACCCCGGGCAGCCGCCGGCTCTGGTCGCGGATAATCCACTAAATTCAATTAATTATAAAAAAATGTAAATAAAATTTTATAGTAATATTAGCTATAATGAAGTTTGACTCATGCGCCAAAACATTTCTAGATCGCTACGGTTCGTATGCCGTAAAAAAAATAACTGCTGTACCATTTTTGCCTTTAACTCACACGCTGTCACGGCCATTCTAGTACAACCTTACCAAAGCTGAAAAAAAAATATTTCTTTCTGAAACCATACTATGGTTGAACGGTTGATTAGATTGATCATCCGTAGTGTCGCGCGTACGTGTTGTTGTGTGCACCTGAGCCAATTCCATGAGAAGAGGAGGGTAATACATTCCAAAGTTATTAATTGGATACTGGTCGGCCACATTTGGGACCGGCCGGCCGGGCCACCACCCCGCTCCTCTCCTTTTTTTCTGACGACGGCTGAGAGCAAAAAAAGAAGAGCTAATCGTTCGTTGATCGTCGTCAGCATTGACAGTCGAAACTCGGAACAGTATTGACGATTTGCAGGCAGTATTGTCGCTCAGCTAAGGCTTACTCTTATCGTGTCCGTATTGAGCATGAGGGATTTTTTTTTTTTGTGGGGATTATACAGGGTAAAAAGCGTTTAAAGGGCGTAGTTCCATGATTGTAAAATTGTATGGGGCAAAAGGGTCGTTTTTTTTTTTGCCTTTTTGACCTTGGGGTGTGTTAGAGTTATTTTTTTCAAACGCTCCATCTTGGCGGTGGGCTTGATGGAAACTGAGCCAAGGTTGAACAAGAGAGAAGAAGGAAGAAAATAGAGGAGGACAAAAATGTTTCGGACGTGTTTTGTTAGGGTACATGGCCCATACTTTTTTTTTATGGTTTTTAACGTTCAATTGATATCTACGGCTTAAATAATATGGCTGTGGGTGCGATATAGCGCCAAGAGAACTTAATAATTTAACATCTAGTTTAGAACAACTTAACAGTTTGGATGCGTTCTGTATGAGAAGTTGACAATTTAGTAGCAACTTGGCTAAGCATGTGTTGTTTTGGTAACAAGTGCGAGGTGAGTTTTTTTTCTCATGTTAATATTGTCATCAGCATAGGAATCCTACCGATATACTTATAAATTGAATTTAATTTTTTAAGAATACATTGTGCTCCAATTTGCCCTACCGGTATGTATATTTTTCACTTCTTTGAATCTAAATCGAAAAAATAATTAGTTTTTCTGAAAAAGAAAGTTTAATTAACTTTCAAGTATTGGAATGAAAGATTTAAATATCTACCCTTAATCCTGTTAGTATATCTGGTTAAAATAAATATTAAAATATGTCTACCAAAAAAATTCTTGAACTAATTAAGTTATCGCATCACTGTTAATTTATGTGTGCCAAAAATCGCCATCTACTGCAAGTTACTATACTCTACGCTCACTTATAATAGTGGTTACACTTAACTTACACCCATTATCAAGTTGTTACACTAGGATACTCATTCCTAAGTTCTTTCACCAACATTGCACACATTTAACCTACCTGAATCAAGCTTGATACACTGTGAATGTAATTACTCTTGTTTATTCTGTTAGCTTAAATTAAACTAATCACATAAAACTTTGGAAGAAAGTAGTATTCAGCCTTGAGGAGAGAATATGTGATTTAAATGGAGAGAAGAAATAGGAGAAATATACTATACCTTATCCTTTGCCCTTAAAATATGTGCTAGATTGAGCATCATGGGTGTTAAGGAAGAAGAGACTACCAGGCTAGACTCGGTGACGTCGGACACCAGAACACTACTAGGTGGGAGAGATGCGATTGGATGGCAGGGAAAACCAAGTAGGTGACATATATGCTTAAATTATTTATACGAATTATTGCTATAATAACGGATATTTTACTAGTTGGATAACTGTCTGTCAAACAGATGGTATAAATATATGACTGGTCAATAATTGATTCATCCAACGAAAAGCACTACGCTTTGGCCTTCATGACCATTATATTGTCAATGTATAATTAGCTGTTAATGCTAAATATAAGATTGTTGACCAGATATATTATGGTTGTAAATAGATGTTAAGACATTTAGCGCTTCACCTTCTCAAACACTACCAACGGGGCTAAATGAAACTTTATAATGACTAATTTGTACATTAGAAGCATACCTAGGACTCTTCTTCAAACAGCCTATACCCGGAGATTTAAAAACTAGTATAATATGTAGGGCTGGGAAAGTAAACCTGTGTTGAGCTAAAGTGCAGGTGTAGTTGCATAGAGTTACCAAATTAAGTTCAAATCGACATATCACTACTTATATCTACTAATTGTCTTATTCTATTGAATATGTCAATACAATAGAAACTTAGAGTCTCTAACAATTTAAGGAGTGCTTACTGTTATTTTGAAAAAAAAAAACCTCGCTCCATTCTTCGGTACTTTTGGACAGTCCAGAGCATTTTGAGATCGTGCAGCTATTACGTGCCTCCGTTTAGCTTCTGCCCTCTCCTTGTCCCGGCATAATCGATACGCTAGAGCAACCAGCCCTCACGGCTGCCAGACCGACGAGACCGTCCCGACCAGCCTCCTCCCCAAGATAGATAGGCAGTGATGTTGCCCTGCCCGGCACACGTGTTCTTTTCCTTCATCACCTCTACCGGAGTTGGGTGTCCACCGATGTCTTGAAGAAGACGAGAAGCTGTTCGGAGTTGGAGGACACGCAGCCCAAAAATCTTTCCCTATTCCCTTCCCCAAATGACTAAATAAATTATGTAAAATGAAGGTTTAGCAATTCCGCAAAATTTTTTTTAGCATTAGTATATTTCTTTCAGATTTTTTTTAGAGAAGGTGTTTTACCTACCTTCTAAAATATGTCAACCTTATATAACAACCTTTTAAAAAATTGTGAACTGAGGCACTCACAATCTTAATTTGCCAATTCACTTTCCTATCGAGATTTGAACTCAATACTTAGGTGATACTTAGGTCACTATAACCATTAGACGTGTACATATCATTTCACAGTAGATATCCTTTTCAGATTATCGAAAATGTCTTTACATTTCTCAAACACACTTTTATTTTTCAGGAAAAATACCAAATAAATAAGACCTTCAGTTAGAGTGGGGGCACTCTCAGCTACTGCCCCATAATATATAGCAAAATTTGCTATTAGGACACTCAAAGATTATGGTTATTGTGTGTGAGGACCACCCGAAGATCGTTATTTGCTCGTGGAACACTGTAAAAATATGGATTAATTAGCTGCTGGACACCCCTTCCCATTATTTGATTATTTCTGGCTGAAACTAAGAGAGAGACAAGGGCCGTTGAAAGTACCCAAAAATGCCCCCGTTGCCGTTTTTGCTTGGTAAACGTGGTTGACCAGACTCAATCCCCTCTCGTTGGAAAAGAGGCAATGAGGCGGCCGTCAGTGTTAAATTAGGTGTCGAATATTACTGTCCTATTTGGTTACAGTGCGGACTTTGGAGTTGTAATAGGGTTTAGGGGGTGGAGTTAGATCGGGACTCTTAACCCGACATGATCTCTGCTTAAATAGAGAGGGTGGGGCACCACAATGTAACCATTTGGTGATTACAATGTAAGCGTAGACATGCAGGGAGAGATTGGCGGCGTTGCCATGGACTCGTAGTGTGCTAGGAGCTATATTGTTGGGAGGAGCACCCATTAAATCAGAACCCCGGGATGTAGGCTTCGGCTGAACTCGTCAACAAATATCGTGTGTTCCTGTGCGTTCATCTGGGCGGTTCTTAGGTGATCAAGATTGAATCGATCGGAATGTTAATCGCGTCGCCTATATCGACTAACTTTTATACAGTCAGGGGGAGAAGACGAGGGTCGAAGACACCCTCGCCGTCATCGTCATCGCACGATAAGCCGCGGACCACTGCATCGGTCACCGTGCCGCATTACCGGGTCACCGCGTTCATGCCGCAACCACAACCGGCCGCTGAAGATGGCCGGAATCGCGCTGCCCCGCCGCCACCCAACGCCGCTGACGGCCGGTCCGCGCGCTCACCGCCCCTCGGCGGCGGGTTGCCGCCATTACCATCCTCGTTGGGTCGTTCCATAATCTGCGTTGCCCGTGCCAGCCTGCACCCGTGCCGCGTCTGGCCACGACCGCCGTATCCCATTCGTCGCGCCGTGCCCGCCTGCAAGCAGCACCGCCGCCGCACGACGCTCGCCCCAGCCGCGCACTGGCCGCCGCGCATGGGTCCGGGCGATGGCATCCTATGGTAATATGTAGTCCGGGTGCGTTGAAGGCAACGTACAAGCAGCTCGAGCAGCGACAAACATCCCTACGAGCCGAGGCGATTCAGTCCGCGGAGCCGCATTTCCCTCCGCTGCCATTGCCGCCCAATCGGAGAGAACAAAACGGCAGGGGCACGAGCGGCGGCACACATTAGCAACACAAGGAGAAGAGAACAGAGAGAGAGGATACGTGAGAATAATAGGTGGACCCATGGGCAAAACTTGTCTTTAACCAAAGTTTCTTCTCTGTTATTCATCGAAAATAATAAAAATAACGGTGAAGAGTGTCCAGCAGCTAATTACCACTTTTTATATGTCCACGAAGCAAATACACGATCTTCGGGTGTCTCAAGAAAGACCACAAATCTTTGACGTAGTCCTGTAGCAAATTTGCCAAATATATACAGAGCTTAATTTTAAACCTTACTATCTTTCTCATGATAACTTATTATCAAATTACTTTCCTCACGACACAACTGATAAGAAAAGCTCACGGCTGAATGTTACCAGCTAATACATATCTATTCTTTTTTATATTCACTTGACTAAGTTTTTACTTTACCAGTATCATCAGCAACCACTGCCACCAGCAGGCTTGCATAACAAAATATGAAACTTGTCGAATTGCCTAGTCACTTTCACGCCCACTGATTGAGATCCTGACGTTTAGTACAATCATTACCATGCCTCCATGTATATATTCATTCCACAGCCCACACACACACACAATATATATATATATATAATATATATATATTTCATTAGCTTGGGTTGGTCTGGGTTGTCTGCATGATACGAGCGAGATAGAAGAAAGAATAAGGGCACTGAGCTAGCTTGCTAGGTGACACGGCCAAAGAGCATGCAGCATCTCTTGCAGAATTTGCACTTCCCTCACACCAGTACTCTCACACTGTCGACGCACAGCACTGGCGATGGCAAATGTCGTCTCTGCTCATCTGCAATGCGCTATATTTGTTGCAGTTGTAGGCAAGGTTATCGTTGGAGTGTATAAAGTGAATTGCCGTCTTTCCCTATTAGCTTAGATTTTTGGTGCAATGGCTGGTGCATGCAACTTAATATGGTATTGAGACCAGAGGTCTCGAGTTGAATCGGAGCTGGCGCGCAATTTAATAAATAATTGCAGCCCACTCTATATTCCACGCTTGAGACTTGAGGGGGGATCTCGCCCCGTGAGGAGAGTGTGGAGTGTATAAAGTAATTGCCCGTCTTTCCCTATCAGCTTAGGCTTTTGGTGCAACTGGTGGTGCATTCAACTTAATATGGTTAGTCAGAGCCAGGGTCTCGAAGTTCGAATTATTGGCTAGCGCGCATTTAATTAAATAATTGCAACCCACTCCATATTCCACGCTTGAGAACTTGAGGGCAGTCTTCGCGTGAGGAGGAGTTGTTGGTAGGATATAAAGTGAATTGCCCGTCTTTCCCTATCAGCTTAGGCTTTTAGGTGCAAACTGGCTGTGCATGCAATTAATTGGTATCAGGCCAGAGGTCTCGAGTTTCGAATTCTGGCTGTGCGCGCAACTTAAATAAAATAATTGCAGCCACCTCAATTCCACGCTTGAGACTTAGGGTTCTCGCGTGAGGGGAGGTTGGAGCTGTATAAAGTGAATTGCCCAGTCTTTCCCTATCAGCTTAGAGGCTTTTAGGTTGTAACTGGCTGGTGCATGCAACTTAATAGTATTAGGATCGTTTTGCTCATAGTAGTATCGTATGTAGTATCAGGATACTTTAGATTTCTTTTTTAAGTTTAATTAATATTTGTATTATTTTACATATGCTATTCTATATAAAAATTTATAAGTAATAAGTATATGTTCATACAAATAGAGAACATTTACAACAGAACCATATTATTTTGATATATTTAACTGACTTTTTATATAAACCTGTGCATATTTAATTTAACTTTATTTTCAAAACCATCTAATGGGTTAAAAATATTCTGTAGAACCGTAGATCGGGGGATAATACCTAGATTTTGTATTAAGATCGTGCCTGTGGAATGATAGTAGGATCGAAATACTAAGAAAAATTATGATACTATATAGGATTCGATATCGTTTCGTTGATAGAATCGTACTACGATACGAATCGAGATACCGATAACCTTGGGGAGGGCATGTCGGGCTGCAATGCAGACCGCGTGGGCCTCACCACCTCGTCTCCTGTCGATCTCAATGTGGATGTCGCTGTGCTTGCGTGCTTGGACCGTTCGTTTGACTTCTGAATATATCGCTGTGTGGTAGCATAGCTTTAAGCCGATCGAAAAGCAAGGGGAAAGATGCGTCGGTGATCCTGACGCCATCGGCTGCTGGGTCTGGCAGGCACAAGTGTTTTGGTTTTTCATCCTTGGTTCCACATCGCGCGATGGAGATTATATCGATTAGCGTCGTCGTACTGCAGTCACTTTTGCGCGATGTAAATCTATGTGTAACAAGCGACATGGGGATTGGGGGTCGAGCTGTGCCACCCAGGGTTCAGGGGCGGAAGCCAGGATACGATGCGTCGCCGGAGGTCCCTTTAATTAATGATCCTAACAATTGGCTATAGCCTTCTAATAATTTTAAGTCTTTTTTAAAGAGTTGGTTACCTTTATATATCAGGGGTGTTTAGATTATGGGTATGTAAAGTTTTTGGCGTTCACATCGGATATTATATAGGGTGTCACATGGGGTGTTCAGGGCGCTAATGAAAAAACTAATTACAGAATCTGTCGTAAAAACGAAGACAATTTATTAACCCTAATTAATCCATCATAGCAAATGTTTACTGTAGCAACCTATTATCAAATCAAATGAAGCAATTAGGATTTAAAAGATTTGTCTCGCAAATTAGTCACAATATAACAATTAGTTATTTTTAGCCATATTGAATACTTCATTGCAAGTGGTTCAAATATTGATGTGACAGGGCTGTAAAATTTTATGTGGGATCTAAATAGGGCATCGATTAACAACCACTCCTTTTGTACTAGGTTACAATTTGAGAAAAGATATAATAAAACCTCTTATTATGTGAAAATCACCTTTGTTATATTCCCATGCTTCATGCCCATGATCATGATAACTAACTTGAAAAAATCAAACGTTCATATTTTTAAACACTCTAATTTCCTCAATTCAGACTTGAGAGACCAAACTCAACCAAATGGGTGATGATAACAAGAAATAATATAGGATTAGTGGCGGTTACTAGGCAATTAATCCTAAATAAGGGCACTTTGTGAGCTCCAGTCTAAAACGTATATGTATATCTATGTAGATGACGTATAATCACAATTGCTAACTAATTTTCTATTTGCTAGCTGATAATAGTATGGTTCCTTGTCACCAGTGAAAGCTTTAACGAAACAATCACCGGGGTTCTAGGTTTTTCTTTGATCGGGGTCATAGCTATAAAAATAGGAAGGAGTATAAGGGACTCATAGGAATTCATGGCGTCTACTGACCCAATAACCTGCTGAGCTTCGCCCCTGCAGGGTTGACGTTACCATCGGCTTATAGGCGGTTACGGTACGTGGGTCGTAATATAAATACCGCGTTAACCTCCTTAAATTTCACAAATAATTTTTTACAAAAAAATTAATTTGAATAAAATTTGCACAGTTTTCACGGTTACCGCGGTAACGTGCACCGCCGGGGCGCGGTAACCCAGCCCCGAACGGTTTGGGAAACCCTGGCTGCCACTATACTTGGCTATGGCTCTCGAAGTTAAGGGATCCAACCCATATATATATATTATTGCTATGGATATAGGAGCTCGATAGGTCATAGGATTTAGATTTAGGAAGCCAGGACGAGAAAGATATACAACTTTTTGATATAAAAATGTTTTTTTTATACTAACATTTCGTTAGAAATATCTATATATTATTAGAGTTGTATTAAGGGATTCCATCTCCCGGGCTACCTAAATTGACCATGAACGGACGAGTAGTTAGTGGGTCAGACTCAAACACAGTTTTATCAATTGAATGATTCACGGTTGAAGGAATCACTAGGTTAACCATACGTTGATGATAATATAGCGTAGAGAGGATGAGTTGACCATATCCATATGGATATATCCAAAATGACTTATGATAGTCGTAAGTGCATATATTTAATCCGAGCTCTGGATACGCAGGATTTGGAAAACTAGAGGTATGCTGAATGTCATGTTTCACAAGGTGATCACCAAATGCCAGTGTTTTCGGTACTACCGGTGTCATTACGATCCTTCATATGGTCTCGACCAAGTAAATAACTACACGGATTTCGTGAGTTGGCCGTCGTACAGTATGCGTGTAATTGGACCAAAACCATCTTGGCAAAGAGGAATGCCCACTAATGTGTTCTTTTCCCTTGTTATTGGAACAAGATCCTCTGCATACTATGAACTAACATGTGGGCCCACTTAATTAAGGGTCCAGAGTTAGTGTTCCTTATTCAGAGGCCACTATCAGACATCGGAATAAGCCTAGTGGGCGCATAACCTCATAAAAATACATTTTATCGTCAAAAAAAGTATTTCTATGGGTGAACAGAAATATTCCGAATAAATACCACAGAATTGGTACAATGCGGACTGCGATGTGGACGATCTGATTCGCCTTCGTACCATGCAAGCAGAATCATCTCTGGACACTCGACATGCCACTCACTCTCCTTCAAATTCTTCGGAAGGCCGTAGAGCCCCAAATCTAAAATATCATTACCAACTTAATATGAGGGCTTCGTTATAGTTGGCAAAAAAAAATACTCCTGATATATCTCACATGGAATATACGAACACGCATTTGAAGTATAAAGTAGGCTAATAATAAAAGAAACAAATTACAGAATTCACATGAAAAAATGCGAGATGAATTTATTAAGCCTAAATTAATCCGTCATTAGCATAATGTTTACTGTAGCACCACATTATCAAATCATGACACAATTAGGCTAAAAGATCATCTCGCAATTTCCTTAAAGAACTGTTGTAAATTGGATTTTTTTTATCATATTTAATACTTCACTACATATTCCAAAACATTCGATGTGGCAGCCGTGAAAAATTTTGTTTGGCAACTAAACAGGCCTATCAATAGTATAATGTTCAGGGATTAGAATACAAACGTACGCTGTCAAATATTCAACAGCAGATTGTGAAACTAATCGTTCTCTGTTGCGTCCACCCATCTGCATCAGCATGCAGATGGTCCTCAGCCTCCCGGCCTCCTTTGTCCCGGAGCAAGCAGCAGTGAGTGGGGATGGCATAGCAGTTGCCTCAGTTTGCCTCCCTGCAAATGTCAAATCTAGTAGTACGTGTATTGCGAGCATATGCTAATGTATGTTGATGTCTTTTTTCTGTAGAGAAGACTAGCGTTCATTGTTTTTCATATTTTTGTTTGTGCACATTTCGTAATTGGGGGCAAGAGGTCGGGTAATAACTAATCATGTTCTTATCTGGAAGGTAAATTCCAAGAGTAGGTGTCATTTTTATAGCTTCTTTTTTCCCTTTCTTCATCCTGTTATCTGTAAATTGCATGAAGATTATTACTTTTAGAGCATCTTTCCAACAGCGACATCCATTCTTGACATGGCAAGCTACAATTGTCTTAGCAAACTTAAAAAAAACATACACTCCAATAGACTTTCTGGCTTTCCAGGTTAGACTTTCCACCTGGCCCGGTCAATCTGAGCAAGGCAAAACCATTGCCAAAGAGTGGGTCCCCCCACCCACCTTTTCTTCCTCTCCCCATCCTTCTCGAGTAGCATTGCCGCTTCTCCATTGCTCCTGCCCGAGGGTAGCCCACCACCTCCATCATCGGGTGTACCGTTAACGTGCTGTGTCGCCACCTACTGCTATCACCGCCTCCTACACAGGAGAAGAATCTGGAATCCTGTCGAGGGCCGTCACGCTGCCACCTCCCATACCATTCACTCGGTCACAGCGCCATTTTCCAAACCACAGATTAAGAATTAAATGGAGGGGCCGCCACCCTGCCAGCCTCCATCCAGCAGAGGATGTGGCCCCCAGCAATGGTGGACACGACGAAAAATAGAAAAGCATTCTCCGGCAACCCGACCAACGCCTCGAGGCTGTCATCAGCTTCGTGTCACAGAGGTCGAACCCTGTGCTATTCGCGTTGCCGTCAACGGCTAGTGAGCTCCGGCTGAGGCGAGACGAGGCCAAGTGAAGGCGAAACGGATTGACGGGATAGCGGCTGACGACAGGGAGCTCGCATGGTAGCGGATTGAGAGGAAGTGAGACGGAAGATCGGGGAGGGGAGGGGGTGGGGGGCGGGAATGATAGGTGGGTCTATGTATGTAAAGCTGGGACATGGAGAGTCTGTGGAGACTTGGAGTGAAAGGAAAATTGCCACTTATTTTTTGACAAATAGGTCAAATAAGTATTTGGGGAGAGTTGAATAGTAACAACTCTGGTAGATATGGCTCATTAGTTTGAGCCGGCTGCTTGAGTTAGCGGAAAGAAGAGAAAAAGGAAAATAGAGTGAACCAGGGGTAGTGGGCTAATCTGGTCCTAAATTTGGCCCAATTAGATGGTAGTTATTAGGGCTGGATGGACTTCGGCTTGGTCGGCCCAACTGCTGCTTCTGAGTATATCGAGTTACAAACTTTTTTCAATTTATTAAGAATCTCATCATTCTTTCCACGAATATAGTGTACGGTATATTTTCTAGTAGAATTAAATTCTGGTTGATCTATATGTGCCTACTCTAGTGATATCTTAGCTTGAGGTTATAGTCCTAATTAAAAAATAAATTAAACGTTGTTATCTCAAAACTGCCAATGTACTTGCGACCGGCGCTGTACATAGAGGCCTCTCATAGGCCATGCCAGCACACCAACGTCAATTCAAGTATTTTCAGAATACGCCTGGTAAATTTCTCTAGATACTCAGAGAAATAAAAAAGATCCCTATGATTTCATAGGAAGCATCTGGCTGTGATCAAATGTCAAAGTGAAAGATAAATTACGTTAAAAGAGAAAAAATCAACAGAAAATCCATAACATTCGCTATAATTCATTTAATGGTTTGTGCAATTCTTTAGCTGTAGCATAGATAAGATGCCACATGGTTACTGATAAATACGTTTCCTGACAGGATTGATGATCAGGAGTATATATTTATGTCAGCAGTTAGCATTTTTTTTAAGATAATTCAGCAACGATTTTATGCCATATAAGATTTCTAGAATGCACAGTTGTTCACCTAAAAGATACGATATAAAATATTTGTGCTCTAGCAAAACCTCTATCTTGAACAGCGCAAACAGTAAGCTCTATGACCTCAAGTTCTTCAGCGACGTGTTACGATTTTATATTATGAGTCTGAACTTATATACCTTTTTAAAAAATTAAAATACCCCTAAATATAATAAGGTTATAGAAGGTTACTGGCCCCATCGTTTGGCTTTTCTTTTAATAATGCCAAAATGGTTAATTAGTAGATAAAAATAAATTTGATGGTAAAACTTTTGTATATGATATTTATTCCTGGTGACTTTAAAAGCCAATGCTGAAAAAAAGAAACTCGATGAGAATAACTCAAAATCAATGTCAAAATTAAGGTTGTGAGAAATTT
>CM020181.1:6717725-6751685 GCA_009805545.1 Oryza longistaminata
TTCAAAATTTGGCGTTTTCTTTGGCTGAATTGGCCATCCGATGGGAGCCTAAATTGATCAAATATGCATCATAATATATTAATAAGATAGGTTTTTTTGGCAAAAATTTCTTTACACATATGCATATATATATTAGGCTAGAATTTTTTGAGTGGTCCCGGGACCACTCTAGATCCGCCTATGTCTGTTTCTAATCTCTTGGTTTAATAAAAGGCATGAGTTCTTAAAAAAAAGAACCCGCTTTAGAAAACCAAATAAAAATGAAAACGAAAAGAGCAAGAATCAGCACGCAAGCAGCAGGTAGCATCCTAAGCAACATATAGAATTGAAGAATGATGGAAGATGGCGAAGATATTCCTTCATTTTCTAACATGAAAGGTATTCCTCCCTGGTAGTAGTAGCTTATTATTTTCACCTTTTCAAAGTTCAGAAACTTTCTAGTCAGACAGAGACTATTGCTCTATGACGCCGTCATGTCTGGGAACAGAATTCCTGCATGCTAAAGCTTGTACAATGTGGAGTCGATTTCAGCGCTCTATTACCATGTGGATGATTGCAGATGGCATAGCATCTCTTCAACAATTTTGGGTGTTAATGTGTCAATTTTCCCCTGCAATATGTGACACCGTGATTGATGATGGCCTCTGCATTTTTTTCCTGCTTTCAGTTTCTGTCACCTGCTGATGCACAGTTTCAGGTGATTTTAATTAGCATGGATTATCCCTTAACAAGGTACTTATAACTCCAGTTCATGCAAACAAGGCCCTACTGAAAAACTGAGATGCCATTGTCAATAAAAGAGTCTTGTTTGTTAAATGAAAAAGAGTGGCATGATTTTTTTTTCTTTCTGATTTCTAGCTTCAGATGTAGTACATATTGACAAGAAGAAATTGTTATGTTTATTCAGTCAGTGTCAAGTTCAGAAGTTGATGCTGGAGTGCAAAATGGCAATTCTTCCAATTCAAGTGCTTTCAGAGCCTTTGAGGTTCTCCAGCCTTAAAGCAATCAGATGATCATGACGATGATGATATATCTACACAATTTATGCTTGCAGCTTTGCACAATATGCTCTTGCCCCGTTGCATGGATTCCAAGTAAGATAGTGAGCTTCTGAATCATCCCTGTTCTCCTTCTTAATATAATGATGATACGCGGATCTCCTGCGTGTTAAAGAAAAAAAAAAAAAACTTCTGAATCATCTCCTTCTTCTAATAGTACATGATTCTGACCAGTCATGGACAACATCTGATTATTTTCGAGCTGCCGCGCCACCTGAAATCAGAAGCTTCAGTGCAACCATGAGTTGAAATGTCTGGCTACAGTGGCTTAAACAGCTAGTCTGTTTTTATGAGCTTTTGCTAAATTCAGAATTAGGATTTGAGCTTCTGCGTTCGACACGTGCCCTTCCTTTTTTCCTCTTGAATTCCTATTGGTTGTAACAGGCGAACTGATGGTCTCTGTCTATGATAATCAGTCTGAACTAAACCTGTTTGTTGCCCCATGCACATTATCAGAGCTCGCTTTCAAGCAGGTGCTCAGATCAGTTGGCACATTTGTCATGTGCTGATTTTGATCATGCAAGGAGGAATCTTTCTTCATGCATTTGTTGCACCTGAAGCCAATTGGGTTTTTTGCTGTCCCCTGGCATAATTAGTAGTTATATTTGTATATGATTTTCTGTAACTTCATGGCCATTTCCTGAACCTGAAGAGCACTGAACAATATGGACATGGACAGACCACTTGCCGGCCGCACAATGACGCTGCCGTTGCATCTAAGGAGAGGAAGCTTCAGAAAATAAAATCCATGGTGCCCAGCTTGCAGTTGTAGGAATCCACCGTACCATGACGTCAATCTTACCTTTGCTGATGCCAAATGCGGCACACCAAAGGTGAGGTCTCGCGGTACTGATTTCAATGTTGAGTTGCGTACACTAGCCAGTTCGCTCAGAAAAAGCTTAAGCTGATCGGGAAAAGAAGCGCGATGTACTTAAAAATTAAACAGCAATGAAATGACAAAAAGAGCGTGAATGTGTGCAGGTATACTTAGTTTTCAAGGGCACTTTTTTTTTCTCACCTCTGTCCTACAAATCCTCATCAAACTTTATACAACAAGAATATCCCCATCATCAAACATTTGTTCTAAGTGAGTGTTTGTCAGTGGGCAATAGAGACTTAAAACTGCCGGCCTGCAAAAAAAAAGGAGGGGAGGGGGGGGGATGGGGGGGGGGGGGGGTGGGGGGGGGGGGGGGAGGGGGGGCGGGGCGGCACTGAGGGGGGGGGGGGCGGGGGGGGGGGGGGGGGGGGAGGGGGAGGGGGGGGAAGGAGGCTGCGTTAGCAGACACTAAACAGCTGCAGCATTGTTATCCATTATCTAGTGGAACAGTTCTGGAATCTCTGGTTGTTCAGTGTGTTCCTTGTCAAGCGCCACACCACAAAGCACCCGCCTGATGATAAAATCTCTGTTAAACCTATTTCATCCAAAGCTTGTCAGGAAGCCTCAGTGCACTGAACTGGATTTGCCTGATCCTGACTAGATAATGATAACAGTGCTCCTGGGGAGCTCAAGTTTGAGCTCAGGGGAGGGCTTATAATCTATGCTTAGTTTGCCTAACTCTGCACTGAACTGAACACTTGTCTTTCTTGTGGCAGAAGAATAGTGTGTGTTGGACTGTCCCTTTGCGTGTATCTATTCCTCTGAAGTTTGCTTGACCTCATCTCTGCATATCACACTTGTCTCAACTCCCTACTGCTGATGGTGACCTGCTACTGCGCTGGCCTCGTGGGGACGGAGTGAAGTGAGTGCACTTCGGTTTCTCAGGAGTATTTTGGTCCACACATTGCATCCTCAGATAGTAGGCTTTTCACAATCCGATTCATTATTACTTCTCCCATTGGTGCTAAATGTTTAATGTTTCTCCACTTTTGCTGTAAGCCCTGTAACTGGTTATACGAAACTTCGCGCTGTCTTTGCGGGTCTGTTTCGGGAGAAAGGTAACTGGCTATAGAATTTTTATTTCTTGTCGTGATCCGACCGTTTCCAAAGGCGAAAACGGGCGCTTCTCGTCCTCGCTCCTGTTTCGTCAAAAAGCGACATAAGGTTTGTAAATTGTTTTTTTTTTTTTCAAGAGATTATTCGTTGTACTTGAATGTGATGTGGATGTGTGTTAATTTTTTTTTTATCCTACTACTTTTGTTACATGGATGCATGTTAGGAATGGAAATTTTGGTAGTTTCCTGCAGGATGAACGCTGAAGGACCTTTATATAAGGTTTTATCAGTTTACAATGGAGTTGCTTAAGTTTGGCACTGTGAATAAAAAGTAAAGCAACTGACAAAAATCTCTGAATTGATGGATAGATAAGACGCTTCAAATTGAGTAAAGCAACTGAACTGTTGTGGCCACAAAACCACTCAGCAAAATTCAAGAAGTTTCAGGGTTAAGTCATGAACAAATAAAATGCTCAGTAAAAGGGGGCCAAATTTGCTCCCTGAGATGTTTAGTAGGGGGAACATTGGCTGCTTCAACAACAAAGAAACAAAGCAAGCAGCAGACAACAAAATGTCAATTAACAGCCGGATCTGAAAAATTAGTAAATCAGATGAACTGTGAGGGCGGCCAAAATGGCTGGAAGTTGCACCCTCACAAATTTGATCCAAGTCCTGTCAGGCAACCTCCAAGCTGTTTTCTCCCACAATTTTCACTGAGAGAAAACAAGCCGGTATACAAAAGGGGGTGGACTACGAAAACACATCCTCCGGTGCGCCGATGAATTTACCGCGCAAATTGTTGTCAGGGGGAAAGAACTTTTTTTTTTTCAAAAAAAAAAAATTCCATCCCACACCTTCTCTTCAATTGTTCATCATCATCAGATCAGCAGCAACGCGCGAAAAGCCCCGAGGCGGTCGGGAAATTTCTCATCCGTCATTCCACCTACATTTTGCCGGCCACCGCCATCGTCACCGCGGTGCCGGCAAAAATTGTTAGAAGAGAGGGGGGGGAGTAGAATCTACATTTTTTTTTTTGTTGTGAGAGTGTTGGGTCATTGATCAGAGAGGGAGCTAGGAAGAAGGAGCTGTCTACTAGGGCCTTCTGCCATACTGCAAAACCATGATGTGGTGGTGGTGGTCAGCGGTTGGTATGTCCGGCGCGGCCGACGGCGACACGGCGTCTCTCCGGCACCAGATGCTGTCACGGACATGCTGCAATGTCAGGATCGGGAGGAGCTGTCTCCCTCTGCATGTTATCTCCACCTGCACACATCGCACATTTCTGAATTTTTCAGTTGTTCAGTTCAGCTCAGCATTTTGTAACCAGGAAACAAAAGCATGTTCAGAGATCAGGCAAAACAATATATGTATATACACTTTCTTCTGAAAGATGAATTGGATGGTTTCTGAATTCAAGATGAATTGGATGGTTTCTGAATTCTGATCAGATCAACAAACAGGCCTTGAACTGATTACAAATTCAAGAACATGGCCCCATTATGTTACTGTAAGGTGAGGTGAGGCATGCAAATATGCAAATTGCTTCCGGTGGAGAGTTAGACATTGATGTGATGGTATTCTCCTTTTCGGCAACAAAAAAGATGAAAGATGAATTGTAAGAAACTAAGCATGTTCAGAGATCAGGCAAAACGATGCACATACTTTCTTCTGAAAGATGAATTGGATGGTTTCTGAATTCTGATGAGATTAACAAACAAGCCTTGAATTTGATTACAAGCTAGTCAAGAATTATGTTACTGTGAGGTGAGGTGAGGTGAGGTGAGGAATGCAAAAATGCAATTTGCTTCTGGTGGAGAGTTAGACAGTGATAGATGTGAAGGACTTTCTCCTTTTCGGCAACAACAAACAACATATATTGCAGATCTTCAGTGCAGTACACTGCTGTTGTGGCTGTGTCTAAATGCCTCCTATAAAGTTATACTAGTACCCATATATGCATGCACAAAAGATGCACACACACACGCAGACAAATCCAAGTGATGACTGATGCTGATGCCTGATTCCTTGTGGTGGTTTGCAGTGATGGCATTTCACTAGCTATAGCTATCTTCTCCTCTCACATGACAGATCGATGCCCCAACCAACCAAACCTGCTGCAGGGGATGGTTTAAGGCTAAGCTAAACTATGCTAAACGTGCGTGCAATTACAAAGCACAGATCCATCTGATGAGATGCCATATGCCTATACTATTAATTAATTACTTATTGCCTAATCACTTTGCTATTAATGAATCTATTGCAAATGCATATGCATGTACTGATGTAGTACTTCCTTCCATTTCTTTTTTTTTTTTTAACTAATCACCACCAGCTCAAGTCAATGAGTGAGAGTCACTAAAAACAAGTAGTACTCCCTACCCAGCTTGCTCAAAACAACACCCCTACCATAAACAAACAAACAAGAGAGCTTCACATTTACCAAGCATGATCTAAGAAAAGGATGCTGATTGATTGATTGATGGATTGATTATTCTCCAATTCCTTCCCTAAATTGTCCATGAGTGTATGCATTATGCTTAAGTGAACCCCATGCCCGTGTGAGACGCCACCATTTTGCCGGTGTTGTAGCATCTCTTGGCCGTGCTAGTTCACCAAACATGCCATGGCATGACAACAACTTCTGGCCCTACACTCCTGATTATGATTCTTTTCTAGGTGATGGCCTGCATTGCATTTGCCACCGACATGGTAGCTTGCTGTAGCACGAACAGTGACAGCAGATCATGGTACACAAAACCTAACATAGACCTTGTGATGCATATGCTCCCTAAATAAATAGCATTGTTTGGCTTAAGCTAGCTAATTAATAGCACAAAATCAAGTGTGAGATAATTGGCCACAGGGATATCATGGCAAATTAATTCTGCAGCACTACGAGTACAGTAGCTGATTAATTAGTTCAGATGCATGAATAATGGGGCATTATGCTTCACATGTTTGTAGATTGAAGCCTAACCTTTTTGAAGAAGACTGAAGCCTAACCTATTAGCAATGCAACCGACGCCAATTATTTTTCTTTGTGGACAATCTTAGATAGGGCTTTCTTTCCATGTCAACGTCAATATATAGGAGTTCGTACTTGTGGGGAGACTATTTCTTTCTAGGTAATTTTAAATACACACACTCATTTCACCACAGGGTGTTTACTAATTGTGCAATAAGAACTGCATTCAGCATTAAAAGTTCTTTTGTTTCAATTCATCTACTTCATTTTTTTATTTCAAACTAATCTTTCAAAAACATGAACAATTTTTTTGCTTTCACATGTTTGCTGATGAAAAATACTAATGCCACTTATACTCATTGTATATATATATGCCAAGTTATTTTCTAAAAGAACACACATATATCAAGAAAGTACTCATCAAAAGCCCATATTAATGACCATATACATACAAACGAAGAGGCAAGGGCCACACCAAAAAACAAATGTATATCAAGCTATTAATAATTTGACGTATATAGCACCTAATACTTAAACTATGAGTGGTCCACTATATCATGGAGGTGAAAAAATAAATACGAGAAATACGACATACCTACTACCTCTACCTGTAGAGAACCCTACGTACATATGACCTTAAGAAAAGATATTTGATTAGTCAAAATATGCTATACATCAATTGCATCAGGCTGTCTCATTCTATACACCGTACCTTATTGGACTAAAAAATCAAAATAAACCATCTACAAGCTCTCTCATGTTAATGAAAAAATGTGTTGAAGGATGAAAGTAGACAAAATCTTGAACTCAACAGTTGCACTATGGATTGAGATGTTTTCGCTACAAGAAAAACTAATGTTGAGATGGCGTTTTTAGTGCTATTTTTTTTATTTCTCTAAAAAGTTAGGAGTTTCATATCCTAGAGGTGTTTCTTAATTAGAAACATTTGAGTAGTACTCCACCTAGCTACAAGCACAATGTTCAGGCTAACCTGTACAGATAGCATGGCAAATTATACTACTTCTGACGACAAACCAATTACTTAATTATCTCTGCAGAAATTGCAGACCCAAACATAAAACTCATATATATGCTATTTATGAAATTTAATTCATCGATCTAGCTTGTTTGTTAAATGCTCTATGCAACTTCAGAACCTGTAAATTGTTGCTGATTAATTGTTTGCATCAGTGTATATATAATATATAATCAAATTGTGATCTTATTTGCACACTGGTAATCTATTATTATAGCAGTACACAGACCAAGATGTCATCCTAAGAAATCTGATTTGAATGATTTTCATAAAAAAGGTAGTTAATTGATTTTATGTGATGACAAAAGTTGTTCCAAATTTCCGCAAACGGAAACGGTGTTTCCTACAAGAAATTAAGAACTGCAAATTGCAGTGAACAAATGTAGGAAAGTTCCATTCCACATTCTTAACCTTCAAAAACTGCCTGTTAGTTCAACCTAGCTATAGGACAAGGATCAAAATAATATTAACCCCCTATTGCTAGATCTAACATGATCATGTGGGCATGCATTTTTCTACACAGGTTGCAACCCTCCACCAATCAAAAACAGCCAAACATGAGGAGTTATAAAACCCTAATCATGCACCACACTAACAACAAAACAAAAGCAAAGGGAAGGGGAGAAAATACTATACTAGCACTGACACCAATCCACGAATCTTTAGTCACATCGATCATGCACACATATGTATGCATGACAGTGTATATTTAGACGTGCTCAACACTTTGCCAATGAGCGCATAATTATTTAAAGACCATCATCGATCAGCACTATATAGTAGTTAATCCTAAAGATCACATTATCATTAATTCATTATAACCCCCCTTCCATTAGGTGCCAATTATACGCATGATCATGCATGCACGCATCACATCCTTACAAACAATTAATTGCTGCACGAAACTGGCTTAATTGGTCACAATTTGGTGGCTCATCATCTGATTATATTCCTTTGGAATGCTGTACTTTTCTCCAGGAGTTGTCTATACGTACCTAAGCTAGTACTGTACTATTTGTTAAGCTAATCTACCTGTCCAGTTTATACATATTCTCCTAGCTACAAATCTCTACATTATTATTATTAATCCGGCCTGTTCATGACTGATCCCATGGCACTATCTGGCTACGGCCGGCCAGACGTCCAACATCCCTTAATTTTTCTCTCCCAGCGTGCATCAATGTGACTCACGAGCTACTACCCCCAAAATTGCTTACTGATTACAACTAATTAATACTCGAATATTTTCCAAATTAATAACATGCTATATATCCAATATTCCTCTTGGAACATATATATATATATCTATATACTACTTGCAGATATATACATTTCATCATATCACACAATTAGTGCCCTGGTACTGAAGATGATGGGAAAAGGAGAGGAGACCCAATGGAAGAAGAGGTGTGTATACATGGATGAATTGGATTGATGTGCTAAGTCCCAACCGATCCCCAATAGCCCCAGCGTGCATCAATGTGACTCACGAGCTACTACCCCCAAAATTGCTTACTGATTACAACTAATTAATACTCGAATATTTTCCAAATTAATAACATGCTATATATCCAATATTCCTCTTGGAACATATATATATATATACTACTTGCAGATATATACATTTCATCATATCACACAATTAGTGCCCTGGTACTGAAGATGATGGGAAAAGGAGAGGAGACCCAATGGAAGAAGAGGTGTGTATACATGGATGAATTGGATTGATGTGCTAAGTCCCAACCGATCCCCAATAGCCTCCATGGATTAGACTTAGGTGTTAATTACAATACAGTTCACGTTTTGTTGTTTGGGTATTAGCCTTTGGGTAGCAAGTCTACATGCATGCATATGCATGTATATATGTAACATCACCCTTTGCCCTAGGGAATACTTTTCAATATGTGCAAGACCACAAACAAGTACCCTCCAACCAACACACCCAATTAGGCCTTTTCTTTTTAATCTTTTTCTTCTTCTTTGTCCTTGATATACTATAACACTGGCTAGTGTAATGTGTAATCATGGGCTTTGTACCTCCTCGATTTGGACTTGGTTAATTAGTGGTGATCATGTAGTAGTATGGCTAGCTTAATTAGCTGGGGATTAGGAGGAGACGTGCATGCAATAAATGTTGCATTGCATAGCGACTCAGGTGTGCTTAAAATATTAGGTTTTGTTGTTGTTGTTGTTGGTAGGTTCCTTTGCTGGAATTCCCTCTTAATTCCCATTGACAATTGGTAGGTGCACCAAGTGCATGCATGCTTTTCCTACACAAATATACTAGTACTACTAACTAAGAACAAATCAATGCAACTTGTGCATTATATTGCCCCCAAATTTAGCTCCTCTCTCTACAACCAAAAGAGCATGCATATGGTCCCCTTCAGTTCATGCATATGAGAAAGAAAGTACTACTACCAATTTAAAGGGAGAGAATATATATAGATGCATGTACTCCTAACACACACTAAAGCTAAATTAGCTAGTATCCATTTCAGTGCCCCCTTCTCTCCACAACCCCTTGTTTCAAGGGATCTAAAGTGCATGCAATTGCTCCATTTTTTTTATTAAGAAACTAATTAAATGTTCGTCCGGCTGCTTCCGCCGCATCCGTTACCGCACATCCTCTTCCCCATCTCTCTCTACCCACGCTCTCTTCCTCGAATTTGCGTTAACCGTAGCTTCTGTTGTAGAAATTTGCCTTGACCTTAATACTAGTAACAGTTTGTTTGTTCCCAAAAAAAAGTTTGGGGGTTGAACTGAACCCCATGTCCCATGTCCCATGTTAGATCCGCCACTGGTAGTGGTAGAAGCAGTTCTCTTCACCAAATAACTAACTCTATCCAAAGCATCCAACCATTTTAAGGCCCTGTTTCTTTCAGCTTGGGATTATTATAATCTAGATTATTGAGTCAGATTACTATAAGCTAGATTGTTATAATCTGTAGTAGAATAAGCGGTTAGTTGTTTCTTTCCTAGATTATTAGAGCCTAGATTATTGGGTTTGCAAGTCTAAAGAGAGAGTGGGGTGGCATGGTGGGTAATTTTTCACCCAATAATCTGGAAAAAGCTTACCTAAATGAGCTTATCAGATTATAATAAGCTGGGCTCCAGATTATAATAAGCTACTTCAATAAGCTGTCTGTTTCTTTCAGCTTACTCCAATAATCTGGATTATAATAATCCCAAGCTGAAAGAAACAGGGCCTTAGCTTTTCTGTTCATTCACTGGATATATAATTTCTTCCGTAAGAAACAACACGATAGCTAAAGCACCAACGAGATACAGGATATTTAAAGAAAATGTAGGTTTTCAGGTTTTCAGCAAAGTGTGTTTGACTTATTTACTAAGGATCCTATGCTGAGTATTTATTTAGAGGACTTGTGTCCAAATTTATTTGCTACGTGTCTCTAATTAGATTGCTGATGAATATGGGTAGCGGTATCTGCTGGGTTGTGTTGTACAGTATTTTAATTTCACTACTATTCTCATCGGTGTCGAATATATAAAGGAATGTGATGCGAGAATTGGCTTTCTCTTCATTGTCAGTAGTTGTTGGGTGCAGATTCCTTGGGATGATGAATTTGGTGGACTGACCCACAGTTAGCTATAAACATGTTTTTCTATGCGAACAAAAGGAGAGTAAAAAAACTGGATGATATTAGTCAATGTTGTCCTTCTATGCATGAACTATTTGGTTAGGTGACCACTCATATATTTTTTTGTTATCTTAATTTTCTGACAGATATTTATACTCCCTATTGACGCTTGATTGCCCAAGTTTGGTGGTAAACGTGAGTCTCATGGTTCCAGTGACAATTTTATTCAGCATCTTGCATCATTCACTCCACTAAGTCACTGACAAGACTTCTTTTAACTGTACACCAGAAAACACCCCAATATTCTTATAGTTTCAGTTTGTTCATGGTTGAGGACTAGAAAAGCACTAGTAAGAGACAGGAAACTAGTGCTTATCTTATGTTCTATCATACTGACTTGGCTGCTCGTTTAATTTCTTTGTACCTCAAATTGCTTTGTATCTTACAGTATGTTTCTGTTATGTAGTGATTGGTTGTAACATCATGGTTAAACAAAACTTTTGCGGTTCTGAAAAAAAACAGGATTTGCCAACTTGAAATCAGCGTTGGCTGGGATAGGTCAATGGCAGGTAGGATGTCACACTCATAACAGCTCTCTGAAAAATAAAAGGATATGTCCCGTTATTCTACCTGATGGCTAATGGAAAGATGACAATGTTTACATGTTCGGATAATCGTTGAGCGATTGATCTGGAGCCATCTCCATTCAGTTTGCCTGTGAGGAAACTGCCTATGTGGAATCTTGCAAGGTAGTTCAATGACTGAAAAAATAACATTTCTTTGCTGAAATGCATGAAATTTGCAATGTTATTACACTGTCAAAACTGACTGGAAACCAGAATAGCACAGTATTTGAGTTTCAGGAATTAAATCAATATAAAGAATACGCCCTTTGGACATCTCAGGGCTGAGAAAAAAATGTTGTTGTCTCGTAACAATTGGAGCACAAGCAGTGGTCAGTCCGTCCTATGCGAGCATGCAGCGACAAACATTTGCGATCCCCTTCTGTATCCTCCAAATCAACACAATAAACTGGCTGCACTCCAAGTTCGAGAGAGCAAAATTTCATCAGAATTTCGTCAACAAATCAACATCAAGTTTTCAATGCAAACGAAGTAAAGAGTTAGTGGTAGTATAGAGTTTGAACTAGCGTGGACAGAAATTGATACCAAACCAAACGTTCATTTGAAACTATAGTTGCAAAAATTTTGGTACGACAGAAATTCGCTACAATCCAAACAAGCCCAAAATTACAGAAACAATGGTGAGGTATCCAATTATAATTTCACTTGCTGGCATCGTAAGTCCAGATTTCAGAATTCACATCAGACAAGCATTCTAAGAGCCTATTCGTTTTAGAGGAATTTCAACACATAGGGATAGAAAATGTGGAGGAATAGAAATACATGCACACTTCAATCCATTAGAATTTTTTCCATGAGGTTTGTGTGGATATAACATTTCCTTTGTTTTCTCTCTACAACTTGTAGGAAAGGAAAATTTTCTTTGATTTTTCTATATCTACATTCTTATGAACCGAATGATATTCAAATAAATTAATCCTTAGGAATCCAAATTCTTTGAAATTCTTCCAAAATGAATAGGCCCTAACTGTGTCCCACTAATGACTAATGTTATTTTTCTTCTAAATGTTAGCTATTTTACTCATAGTTGTTGACATAATTTTACTCCCAAGTCCATAACATTTTTCTTTCTCAAGATGTGAAGAAGAAACCCCCAGCTTACCTTAGCCTCCGGCCTACGAGCACAAGATGAACTTGCCGGAGCACATGGTGGCGGCGGCGACGGCGAGCAGGCAGGCGGCGACGATGTTCTGGTAGCACCACCGGAGCGGACCCCACGCACCGGCGCCCTCGACGCTGGCGCACTTGGCCCTCGTCACCCCGTACTGCGGCTCCTTGGACAGGTCGAACGCCGCGCCCTTCATCCGGAGCTCCTGCACGCACCGCGCCAGCGCGCGCGCGTCGCCGCGCTCCCCGGCGCAGCCGCCGCGACGCGCGCCAGTAGCGCAGACCCGGAGCTGCACGGCCGCCGCCAGCGCGAGGGACGCGACCAGCGACAGGGACGACGGCACCCACCACCTCCTGCAACAGGCGGCGCGCTGCTGCTCCGCGGGCGCGAGACCGCCGCGGCGGACGCGGACGCGGACGCGGACACGGAGGCGGCGAAGAGGAGCGCGAGGAGGGCCGTGGAAGGCGAGGAAGGCCGCGCAGAGGTAGAACGCGTCGCGGCGCGCCGCGTCCATGAGCGCCTCGAGCGCGCACGCGCGGCGGCCGAGGCGGGACTCCTCCCGCTGCACCAGCTTCAGCAGCAGCAGGTGCCCCGCGCTCCCGGCGATCCCCAAGCGGATGGCTCCCGGAAGACTCCGCCTCCGCCGCCGCCTTGTCAAGAAACGCGGCGACCTCCGCGTTCCCGCCGTCAGGAGAAGCCCCGTCGCCGGTGACCGGGATCTCCACGATGTGGACGGCGTTCTTGATCGGCTGCTCCTCCATAGATCAGAATTCAGAAACCTCCCAAGAAGTCAAGAAGCGATGCTTCTGGATGGAAAGAGAGGATTCGTTTGGAAAGCTTCGAGTTGATCTGAGATTGGAAGCCGCGAGATCGGGGAGAAGAGGAGATGGAAGGAGAGAAGCGGAGGCGTGATGATTTTGCGTGGGGCGCGCGTGATTAAGGGAAGGTTTGGCGAACGGTCGAGTGCTTTAGGAGGCAGGCAACGGTCGGATTTTGGACGGAGGTGGTAATTTCGTAGGATTGTAGGGCCCTTTTGTATATTACTAATGGTCGTTTAACACAGTGATAATAGGCTGTTTCTGGACGTTATCACTGATGATATGGTCTAGCATGTAATGTGCCGTGATGCGATTAGGAATGGTCTTTTGTATTGCTACCAAATAGCCCTACCAATATTTTCATAGTTTAAATGGTACGTTTGGACTGTGAACCAATTTGTTGATAATGCCCATTCTTAGATTTGGCATCAATCCAAAATATTATTCGATATAATTTTACATTTGGCTTCATATTGATAGTAAACAAAATATAATCAAAAGCAATTTTACCCAAAAAAAGTGATTTAGGCAAATTTTGGTACTACTTAAAAAAATGGGTAAGATAGCAATCCAAATAGGCCCTCTAAGTTCACTGGCATTTTGGCTGGTAAAGTTGTTGAGATTGGTTTGTATTTGTTAAGGCTACAGAATTATTAGAACAATTCGACCAATTAATCCGCATATCTATAGTGGCGAAATCAGGTTGGACTCGCTGGAAAGCATAATCATGTGCTTGTGCCTGGCAGACATAGAAGCGATGGACACGATCGAAGGAACCGCCACCATCATTGGCCGCGATCAGCGCAGCCTTGAAATCCATAATCAAGGTGGTGTCTCACCTTACTGCACAGCAACCACATAATTTCTGACCTTCCATTCCATGGCTCTGTAGTGGTGCCATCGAAGAGCTTGATTTTCTAGGATACTTGGCTGACGAACACTAACAAGTGTATATCGCCGTCATCTACCTTGGGGACACTGATTTCAATGGCGCATTCCATCCCTTCGCGGAGGAGTGCCAAGCTGATGTCCACGGCGCCAAGACGCCATGGATCCGCTGGGTGTACACCCCGTGAACGGTGTGAGTTCACTGAAGACGGCCACCCCGTCGATGAGTTGCAGGTAGTTCTGTTCCTCCTCCCCTCTCTTGATCTTGAGGTCGTACTCAATCATGACGGGATTCTGCAACGAGATGCTTTATTTGGGACCTGACAAACTTATGAGCGAATCATGACCGGAAAGTGTCCCGGCAAGACGAAGGGTCGTCCCGGCTACAGGGGAAGATCCCGGGCAGCAATGAAGCCGTAGATCTGAACCGCAGCGGCGGGCGACAGAGCAGCTATCCTGACGGGGAAGATCTGCATCATGGCACTGCGTGCGGTTGGCTCGAGATCTGCCGTCCGTTGAATCGGACGCCTCTTTGCCTCCTTAACTACTTCTGCACGTACATTTTCATTGCACCTACTTGCATGCATGTGTTGATGCAAAAATAGTTGTATAAATATGTATATTTCTTAAAAGTATTTCATGCAAAAAAACTGAAAAATATTAAAGGTTGATGATCATGGTGTAAATTATCATACAAACATGTGAATCCAAATTTAACATATATTTAGAGAAACGAAAATAAAATATCAAGTTTTTACCGGTAGTATTTGATGTTAGATTATATTTTATTATTTTGTTTTAAAAAAATTAGACTAAATTTAGCCTTGCATGTGTCTTTATGGACTTATGGTCCATAATATATAGTACAAGTTTTTTTTTTCAAATTTTTACAACTCGTTCTAGCCCGTCTTATCTTTTACAAATTACAACTCATGTCAACCAAAAACCATAGAAAGATGAGACGGTTCCTCCTCCTCTCCTGTCACGGACGACGACACCGTAGACAGAGTAAGGAGGAACCGAAGAGACGAAGAGCGGTAACGATAGGCGGTCTTTGGTTGACACGAGTGTTAAGACACAGCCAGACAGGACGGGCTAGAATGAGCTATAATTTTTTTAAAAAAAAGTAATATATAATATGGCACCATAAGTCCATAAATTAAGAACATAGAAGGCTAAATTTGATCTATTTTTAAACAAAAATAATAATATATAATCTTACATCAAATACTACCGGGTAAAAAAACTTGACTTTTTATTTTTCTTTTCTCTAAATATATGTTAAATTTGGATTCACATGTTTGTATGATAAGTTACACCATGATCATCAACCTTTAATGTTTTCAGTTTTTTTTTGCATGAAATAATTTTAAAATATATATATTTATACAACTATTTTGATCACATCACATGCGTGCAACTAGGTGCAATGCAAATGTAGGTGCAGAAAACATCTTGTTGAGCTCCTTGCCGTTGCTGGGCCGAAATTGGCTGCAGACCTGCAGTAGTTAAGGAGGCAACTACGTACTACCTCCGTCCCATAAAAAACAAATTTAGAACCAGATATGACATATTCTAATACAATGAATCTGAACGTATATATGTCCAGATTCGTAGTTCTAAGATGTGTCACTTTTAGTACTAGGTTGGTTTTTATGGAACGGAGGGAGGACGTGACTACTGAGGAGTCCGGACAGACGTCCGATTCAACGGACGGCAGATATCGAGCCAACCGCACGCCGTGCCTTTTGGCAACGAAGTCAGAGGCTCAGAGCCATATGATTTTTCTCTTCCGAACAGGGAGAGGATCGGTGAGACGACGCAGCCGTGTTGGATTTGGATACGGTTTCACATGATCACATCAGATTATATCAGAATCAGATAGCCCAATAACTCAAAAAAAAAAAACACCCAGCCAGAGAGCGATTAATCGATCGATCAATCGATCTCATGGGGAGGGAAGACGACGCCGGCGATCACCGGCGACCGGAGTCACAGGCGAAGGAAGAGAACTCGTCGACGTCGGCATCTCCTTCCCACGATCCAAAGATCACGCAGGAGGAGAACAGATGGGAGGATGAAGATGAGTACGAGGAAGAGGAAGAGGAATTGCTGTATGATGTCGACGACGGCGAGGACGCACCGGCCGAAGCCTGCGTGCTCACCGGCGTGAAGCACAGCGACGGATCCATCTACCAGCCGAAACCCCCCTACTCGCTCCTCGGCCTTTACCACCTCGACGACGCCAGCGAGACCCGCTTGGAGGCCATGAGGCTGACGGCTCCCACCGATCGCTGCCGGCCATGCTGGCTCGATTGCACGGTCCACTACGGCTGCGCCATGATGCAGATCTTCTCCGTCAGGATAGCTGCTCTGTCCGCCACCGCCGCCGCCGCTCCGGTTCAGATCTACGGATTCATGGCTGCCCGGGACCTCTACGAACCCCTGCGCAACTATGTCTTCCGCTGCAGCCGGGACGACCCCTTCGTCTTGTCGGGACACTACTCCGATCCCGATTCGCTCATAAGTTTGTCGGGTCCCAAGCGAGGCATCTCGCTGCAGAACCCCGCCATGATCGAGTACGACCTCAAGATCAAGAGAAGGGAGGAGGAACGGGACGACCTGCAGCTCATCGATGGGGTGGTCGTCTTCAGCGACCTCACACAGGGTGTATACCCAGCGGATCCATGGCGTCCATGGCGCCGTGGACATCAGCTTGGCGCTCCTCCGCGAAGGGATGGAATGCACCATTGAAATCAGGGTCCCCAAGGTAGCTGATGGCGGCATACACTTGTTAGTCTCTTGCTTCGTCAGCAAAATACCCTAGAAAATCAAGCTCTTCGATGGCACCATTACAGAGCCATGTTAGCTTAGAAATTATGTAGTTGCTGTGCAGAGAGACACCACCTTGATTGTGGATTTCAAGGTTGCGCCGGTCGTGGCCGATGGTGGCGGCGGCTCCTCCGATCGTGTCCATCGCTTCTACGCCTTCAATGCAGAAGCACATGATTATGCTTTCCAGCGGATCCAACTTGATTTCACCACTATAGATATGCGGGTTAATTGGTCGAATCTGTTCTAATAATTTTGTAACCTACTAGCGTTTTTTATTTGATTACTCTGGTTCTGTGCTAACGCTATGACAAAACGGTTATAATACAATAGTGATTAACATAAAATGGAATTCCTGTTGAGAATCAAACAACTTCACTGTGTAAATGAAAATGATGATGACTCGTTTCTCAGCACGAAAAACTTACAAACACAAAAAAAAAAAAACTCAATTATATGACCAGCTTCACTTGAGCTTAAGAAGGGTTCTCTGAAAGAAAAATGAGCAACACATACAACAATAGTGCAGACATCATAGGGTCATGTGAACTACAAGTGCAAAAAACATGCTTTCTCCTTTTCCAGCCTCTAGAAATATGGATATTGCTTCAAAAGAATGGGAGCTAATAGTTCATCCATCCCTATTCCCAAGTTACTTTAGGAATGTTTGACTTTGAAGATCGTCAGATTTCCAAACAACATTATTTAAGGTGTTGGAGAGGTTCTTGTAGAACTATATAAATGAAAATTTATATGATTCAGTACAAGGCATTCAATCAAAGACTGAAAAATTAAATCATAAATTATAAATGAGTGATATCCAATTTACTAAGGCTTGGTTTAGTTCCCAACTTTTTCTTCAAACTTTCAACTTTTCCATCACATCAAAACTTTCCTACACACACAAACTTCTAACTTTTTCGTCACATCGTTCCAATTTCAATCAAACTTTCAATTTTGACATGACCTAAACACACCCTAAGTTGGAGCAGAATAGGTTGGGATCAAATCTTATCAGATTAATGACTCACTTTTCCAATGAAAGCCCATGAACATCAGCTTTTAATTGACATGATCGTCACGTAAAATCTACCTCATGGAACTCCAGGGTGTCAACCAAATGAAGAGAGGGTGTAATCTGCGGTATCAGAATAATAATGCACAATAACTGTTCGATTGAAGAGCTAACACAAAGCAGATGTATAGCAATTTTTCATATTGTCCCAGTAGCGAATTCCTTTTGCCCTTTTTTTTAACCTTTTCCAGCAACCGTTCAATCAACTAAAAAAATTCAACATGCAAAAAATATCAATTTCAATTTGCTATAGATTATGCATTTATGCCTAGAAGGCTAGAACCTTTTTTTTAAAAAAAAAAACTAGAAAAAAATGCATGTGCGTTGCAAGGGAAGAAAAGACG
The DNA here is from genome assembly GCA_009805545.1 of Oryza longistaminata. Lineage (NCBI taxonomy): Eukaryota > Viridiplantae > Streptophyta > Magnoliopsida > Poales > Poaceae > Oryza > Oryza longistaminata. The sequence continues at coordinate 6,736,028 of CM020181.1, forward strand.
AGAAAATTGAGAAAAACTTATGTAATTAATTAAAATACAAATTTCACCATCTTCTTCATATAAAGAAAATCTCTCTCTATACATATACGATGTTGAAGAAAAGAAAGACCCATGAATAAACCGGCATAGGCTGAAGGTCACAACAATTACCTGTGATTACAGTATCAGTCCCAGGATATATAAGCTGGTACTTACAGAATAATAGTGAAATTCAGAAATAACAAAGCTTTATTATAACATTGGCGGAGGTCTCAAACTACTACCGTCGTGGACAAACCCTAGATTGGTGGAAACCCTGGAAAGACAAGGTATATGCAGGCGGAAGTATATATAAAAGCATAATGACAGCTATAAATCCACAGGCTATGTTTAGGAATTAAGCTTGAAACCCTAAGAAATCGTACTCGGCCTACTCCTGAAAGTAGGCTTTGACAAAAGGGTCAAGGTATTCTTCCTCTAACTCTATAATATAAATATAAGAAATGGTGAGTACTCAATGTACTCAGCAAGCTTGGAAAATATATGACATGCAAGGCTAAAACAAGGAGTGGAACAGTTTCATTTGGAAAACCCAAGATGTTTAAATGATTTAGTTGCAAACTTATAGTGTGTCACGTTTTAGTTTCGAAGTAAGGCTCACGCCTCACTCCATTCCACAAGTTGCTTTGCAACAACCTGTCATTGTAGTAATGAGAAAAATATAAACACTGCGCCATCTTAGCACTACTCCGGCCATCTCAACCATCTTAGTAATGACGCCACGCTTTACCCACACGTCATGAACGTTTCGCATTACCGTATACATGTGGATCAAACATGGCCGACAAAGGAGAGTTCAATACAAGGCTTTTCTATAACCAATCCATAAATATCCTATGTCCCACGGTTGGGTGGAATCTCTCCACCAAATATCAAGCCAGGATCAGGCCCTCATCTACCCATGCCCCACTCCATGGACTCCGACACATCCCCACTGCAGGAGATAGCCATATACGCCACCTTACCAGTGCTCCTCAACCGCTAACATGCTGGACACCTAATTCTATATACTTATATAGTTCATCTCCACTAAGTGTAGTTAATTTTATTTCTCTCTTCTCTCATTAAGCCAGATCACCCCAATTATTTTTAGTCTTTAGATGATAGATCTATGGTCCAAATTGTCTTTTCTTTCTTCTCTCTTAAAAACATGCAATCTCAAATACTTTTAGGCTCAAAATTGTATCAAATTGTTTTAGTTTTATACATATTATGCAACTTAATTTTCCGCAGCAACACGGTGGGGTATTTCATCTAGTATTATTTAAGAGCTATACACACTGCTATAGGGAGAAAAAAAAAGATAGGATTGGCCCCCTGGTCAGTCCTGTGTAGGATTGCACGACTATATGTTGAAGGGAAAAAGCCAGTACTTTTTGTAGGGTTTTTTTTCAGGATTGCTAAAAAATTGTCGCATGTTTTTTAGGGAAAAAACTTCAAATGTAAGTTATATTGTAACTACATTGTAATCTCTATATAAGTTAGATATAAAGTTGCATATATATATTGTTTTAATACTTATTTAGAAGTTAGTATATTATAGTTATAATGGAATTAATTATAATTATAGTACAGTTAGATTTGAAAGTTTTTCCTTAAAAAAATTCGCTACAGTTTTTTAAGACAGTCCCTAAACGAAAATGTCAGGCGGATGCATGATTCAGTGTGACGTCCGGGCGGATCACGGCTGCGTCACGAAAATTCCCCCCATGCAACCCGCGTCCGGCCGGCCGTCGTGCCAACAGCGCGGCGCCGGCGAACGTCACGCCCAAGATTATATTCCCCCTCTCGCGCTCTCGCGCGCCGCGACGTCGTCGGAGCCAACTTTTTTTTTTTTCTGTTTCCTGTCACCGTCGCCGTTGATCTCAAGCGAGATTTGAGGTTTGGCCACGACGACGCCTGCCTATAAGTACCAGGTGGTGGTCACCGCCCGGCGGCGTCGATCGATCGGTCGCAGTCGTCTCCGGCGAGAAATCGGCTGCGCCCCGTCTCTCTCGAACGAACGCTTCCATGGCGCGCTTCCTCCTCCTCCTCGTCGCCGTCGCCGCCGCCGCCGCCGCCGTGCTTTCGGTACACTCATGATGCCACTCAGCTGAGCCATGCACCGTTGCACGTATACTAATGATCGACGATGTGTATTCAGCAGCTGGGCGACGCGGCGCCGTCGACGGCCGAGGTGTTCTGGCGCGCCGTGCTGCCGGGCTCCCCGTTGCCGGACGCCTTCCTCCGCCTCCTCCGCCCTGGTCGGTGTCCTTCCTTCCTCCGTCCGCCGCCGCGCGCGCGCCGCCATTACTCTCCTCGAGGTTTGATTTGTTTGTGGACGTTGCAGACACCAGCTTCGTCGTCGGCAAAGCGGAGGCGGCCGGTGGCGCGGCGCGGACCGGATTCCCCTTCGATTACACTGACTACAGGGGGTCTGATTCTCCGACGACGGCGAGTGGCTTGGACCTCGCCGGTGACTTCGGCGAGCCGGCGCCTTTCGGCCACGACTACAGTGCACAGGGCGAAGGCGGCGGCGGCAGCGGCGGCGCCGCGGGAGAGCGGGTTCTTGCCGTCGACGAGGGCTTCAACTACGACAAATACGTCGGCGCGAGGAAGCTCCGCGGCGGCGGCACCGCCGGCGGAGAGGATGATGATGATGAGCCTTTCGGGTACGACTACAAGGCGCCGAGCAGCGGCGGCGACACCGCGGCATCGACGACGGCGCGAGGCGTCGGCACGGGCGCGACGACGACGGTGTTCTTCCACGAGGAGGCGGTGCGCGTCGGCGAGAGGCTCCCGTTCTACTTCCCGGCGGCGGCGACGTCGAAGCTGGGCTTCCTGCCGCGCCGCATCGCGGACTCCATCCCCGTCACGCGGCCGGGGCCCGGGCTGCCGGCCGTCCTCGCGCTGTTCGGCGTCGCGCCGGACACCGCCGAGGCGGTGGGCATGAGGGAGACGCTGCGCACGTGCGAGTGGCCGACCCTCGCCGGCGAGTCCAAGTTCTGCGCGACGTCGCTGGAGGCCCTGGTGGAGGGCGCCATGGCGGCGCTCGGGACACGCGACGTCGCCGCGCTTGCGTCGACGCTGCCCCGCGGCGGGCGCCCACCGCAGGCGTACGCCGTCCGCGCCGTGCTCCCCGTCGAGGGCTCCGGCTTCGTGGCGTGCCACGACCAGGCGTACCCGTACACCGTGTACCGCTGCCACACCACCGGCTCGGCCAGAGCTTACATGGTGGAGATGGAAGGCTCGCGCCGCGGCGGCGGCCGTGACGGCGACGGCGATGTCGGCGCGGCGGTGACCGTGGCGACAGTGTGCCACACCGACACGTCGCGGTGGAACCCGGAGCACGTCTCGTTCAAGCTCCTCGGCACCAAGCCCGGCGGCTCGCCGGTGTGCCACCTCATGCCGTACGGGCACATCGTCTGGGCCAAGAACGTGAAGAGCTCGACGGCGTAGGGCTCCAACTCCGGCGACGGCATTTGTGAGCTATGCACGATGCACTATGCATCTTTTTATGTATGTTCTTCGTGTCAGCTGCTGTAATGTCCACATCTAGAGGGATTATACTACCTGTAATAAATAACAGTTTGTGCCGCTGTGCTTATATTATCACATGAATAAAACTGTTAGAAAAAAAACTCGGCTTCTTTACATGGTGGAAATGGCTGCTTCAATTGTTCCAGTTCCAGTGTAGAGGCAAGAACAGCATAAGTATTCAGCAATTCACATCTCATAGAAGAATTTGACGAGAAACTATCTCACTACAGATAAGGAAATATAAATTTGTACTGGACATGATAAAGAAATGCCAAGGAAACAGGTACTTGCAATCGTATTACAGTTTTGTCAAGAGCTGACACAGCTAATCTTCAGGTCACACATCAGAATTTTGAACGGCAGGTGGCTACATTTTCACTTGGATATGACAGAATTCTATCTGCCAATCAGGATAATCAACATAGCGTTGCTCTTAAACCCTTGCAAAGCCGGGTTGCATGTATCTAGATTAATTAACTCTAGCAGTTACAACTCACAACAACGGTTGGAATAGAGGAAAAATGACTACGTCCGCTAGGTGGAGAATACCTTTCATCTTAAAAACATCTTCAGTTTATCAAAATCTCCTCAAACAATAAACAGTGCATCTCATGGTGAAAGCTCACACCCACACACAGGGAACACGAATCCGAGAGTATCGTAATCTTCATTCATCAATCAATCTTCACGGATGAGAAGAGATAGTGCACGAAGGAGAATGATGTCAAAAATCCAATGGTTCCAGTGGCCAGCATGATTGCAAATGCCATGAGGAATGAGTAACCAAGGTAAAGCATGGCAGAGACAGGCCCGCTCAGGCTTCTGAGGTCAAATACCAAGTAGTTGATGGAGTAGAGGAACACATAGATTGCAACAGATCCTGAGGCAAAGAAAGCTTTCCACCACCACCTCCAGTCCTCCACACAGAGGTTCATGTATGTCAGAACAACAGAGACCTCAGCGCAGACAATGACAAGCAGCACAAGGACAATCAGCAGAAAGCCAAACACATAGTAGAACCTTCCAAGCCAAATGCTTGACAGAATAAAGAAGAGCTCAATGAACAGGGTTCCGAATGGCAGTGTTCCTGCACCAAGGACAAGAAGCCATGATGGGTATTTCCGTGCAGGGATCTCTCTCGGGATCTGGTTGGTACGCACTGGAAACTCTATCTGCGCTGATCTTGTACCAACAAAGCCACCAACAAGAGTTAACGGCACAGATATGCAGAACCACATAGCTAAAAGGGCGAAAAATAGTGAGATAGGTAAAGCTCCAGTGCTCTTGCTTCCCCATAAGACGAAGTTTAAGACAGTAAGGACCATGAACAAGACACCAGGAAAGAAGCAGGCAGTTAACCAGGACACTGATCTCCACCCTTCAGATGTGCCCTTAATAGTCTTCCACAGCCGCACACTGACATATCCAGCTGCAATACCAAGGAAAAGATAGAGAATGATCATCCCAGTGAGAAGCATTCCTCTTGATGCTGGAGACATGAACCCAAGTGTGGAGAAAATAATTGTTACTATTGCCATGCCCAAAATCTGAACACCATCACCAATCATGACACACAGCAGCTTAGGGCAAGTTGGCTCTCTGAATACATCTCCCACAACAAGCTTCCACCCAGATAGCTCCTCATTCATCTGTGCCTGCGCCTCCTTGTCGAGTTCTTCATACCTCGTCAAGTCCCTCCTGACAGTTCTCAAGAATATAACAAAGACAATACCAGCCAAGAACAGGATCACCATTAGGGAGTTCATAATGGAGAACCAGTGGACTTTAGCACCTGCCTCCATCTTCAGATAAGCATCCCACCTAGATGGCCACTTGATGTCACTCTTCACAAATTCAACATCATAAGTGAAAGTGATCCTCTCCTGTTGCCTGATCACCTGAGACTTCTGAAGCTCCATTGGGCAGCTCACAGGTTCAATGCTGTCATACATGTTACTCTTGGAGAAAGCCTCGGCATCACGCTTCACACTGCAAGGCACAACCTCAAAACCAACAATCTGATACCCAGACATCCCCTTCTTGTCAAATTCTGAGATGACACCAGATCCTTCTTCCCCAGTGCCAATGATCTCCACATTCCTGCCCTCGTACTCATGGACCAACACCTTAAACTTTAAATGGTTAATGATGTAATCTTCCGAGATTCCAGCTGGAGTGTAACCAACAGGAAAGCCAGTCCACTGTACAGTGATACCATTCTGCTCAGTAAAACGCATGACAGGCAAATTATCCAGCATCATGTTAACCTGGTAGAGGTCACGTGTGCGCTGCTTGAGGAGCTTTGCGTCATTCTCATTAAGCCCTTTTGTGGTGCAGAGGTAGAGGGACTCGTTAACATTCACACGGAACCTGTAGGGCGAGTTGTCTATCTGATCACCCATGAGAAGTTCACCGAGGTTCTCAGCGCTCTTCTTGATGCCGCCTTGGGGCCGGCAGTATGGCAGGCTGTAGTAGCTGAATGGCATCTCTGTCTCGATGGATGTAAGGGAGTTCACCTTGGCCCATATTTCCTCACCTTGGGAGTATGTGTGCATGTAGCTGCCAGGCAAGTAGAATGCATTGCCTGGTGACACAGTCAGCAACAGAAGAGCCCACAATAATGGAGTCGGAGAACAAGAAATACGCAGAGCCCCAGCCATATCCTCCAATAGCCTAGAACATGTGTGAGCTAACCTGCAACCAAGTCATTCTTTCAATCAAACAACTTCATAATTCATCCGGAATCACCAAGATATCATCATAATTATGACACAAAATGTAGAAACCTGTAGTAATTTCCTAGTAGGATATCTTTTTGCGAAATTTCTGTTCTACAATAATATATAACATCTATATTTCTAAGTTGGTAGCAGACATCAATTCTCCACCAAAAAGGCATACTGGCTGCACAAACATACTGCTACAGTTCCACCAGGCACAGCAATTCACCGATTCCTAAGCACAACAAAGCCAAAAAAAAAAATCTCCAATAACCAAAAGCATATTATCGGGAGAAAAACATTACAACAATTCCTACAGCAACCTAGTACCATAATACATCTCAACATTTCCTGCACAAATCTCTTAAACACCAAGAACTGGAAAATCAAACACTCCACTCTTCACAACACAGCAGCCAAGCAAGCGCAGCCTAGAACAAGGGAACTCGTGGATCTACGGGGCAGCGGCCAAACAACTCGGGAGATCTAGAGCAAGCTAACACAGGGGGGAACAAATTCAAACGGTTAGGTCTGCGACCCTGCGCTAATTAAAGCAACAGAAACAGATCGGAACTTCTGGAAGGTTCCAGAAGCGGGGGGGAGCGAGAGCGGAGGAAGGCGCCGCACCTTGGTGACGCGGTGGCGGAAGCGGCCGCTTGCCGGTGGATGGATCGGGAGAGAGGGAGGCGTGGGAGGGGAAAGAGACGCACGGCGAGAGAGAGAGAGAGAGAGAGAGAGAGAGAGAGAGAGAGAGAGAGAGAGAGAGAGAGAGAGAGAGAGAGAGAGAGAGAGAGAGAGAGAGAGAGAGAGAGAGAGAGAGAGAGAGAGAGAGAGAGAGAGAGAGAGAGAGAGAGAGAGAGAGAGAGAGAGAGAGAGAGAGAGAGAGAGAGAGAGAGAGAGAGAGAGAGAGAGAGAGAGAGAGAGAGAGAGAGAGAGAGAGAGAGAGAGAGAGAGAGAGAGAGAGAGAGAGAGAGAGAGAGAGAGAGAGAGAGAGAGAGAGAGAGAGAGAGAGAGAGAGAGAGAGAGAGAGAGAGAGAGAGAGAGAGAGAGAGAGAGAGAGAGAGAGAGAGAGAGAGAGAGAGAGAGAGAGAGAGAGAGAGAGAGAGAGAGAGAGAGAGAGAGAGAGAGAGAGAGAGAGAGAGAGAGAGAGAGAGAGAGAGAGAGAGAGAGAGAGAGAGAGAGAGTCAACCTTCCAAGACCCTCCCCTTCCGCTGTGGATGGCCGCTCGCACGCTCCTAGGACTCTCCTTGTCCTCCTCCTCCTCCTCCTCCTCCTCCTGTCTCGCCATCCCCCACCACCAAGTCGCGTGTCGACATCGTTGTCGTCCGGTGCTGCCATTGTCTTACGAGGGCGATGGATGATTCCACGACGGCATCAGGTGGGACTCCAAGGATGGGCGAATCCTGGTCACCACCATGACAGATGGAGGGGAAGGAGAAGGAACGGGTGGTCGTGGTGGATCCCAGGGCTGTCGAGAGGACGGTGACAGGGCTCGCCATGGACATGGCGAGGCCCGCTTGCTCGTGGTGTACACTGACCTGGCGTCATGGTACGGGTACACCAGCATGAGTCTAGATTCAAGTACGATGTTGTGGGTGCCTACAAGCTCGACTCTTGTCATCGCCTCTTCCTCGCTCTTCTCAACAAGCCTGGTGCGTCCACCGTCGCCGCCGCCAACAACGACAATAGAGAGGAGGAAGGGAGAGAAAATGGGAAAGAGAAAGGTTGATGACATAGGTATCACTAGCTTTAGTTGTTTTATGTGACATCCTGGCCCAATTAGGATTAGGCATGTGTGGCCCATGTGAGTTGTGTGCGCATGTTTAGTATCACCTTGCTAGTTTAGCACGAGTGGAACTAATTTATAAGGCATTTTCCCTCCAACCATGTCACTCCCGGGTTAACCCTTTTACACAAAACGATGACGAAAGTGTAAGTGGAATGATAGGTGTAAGTGAGCCAGCCCATCGGGTGGACTGGCTACACGGTTCTGTAGTGCAGGTCCTAAAATTGATGAGATGCGGCGTGCTAGTCAATTTGATCCCACAACTGACAAAATATATAAACAGCTGATCAAACAGTCGATCGTCTAACAAGCTGATAGAGCGATGAGCTTCTACTTGTCTACGAGCTCGTCCCCAACCGCAGTCTTGACGTCCATCTCCATGGAAATGGCACCTTCCTTACTTGGCCAATGAGGTTATTAATTATCCTCGCTAACTTTCTCGTCTAAACTGCTTCGATGAGTATCAAATCTAATTCTATTTTTATTTTAGCTGCGTGTAAAATTGCACGTGGAAATCGACTAGTTAAACTCGATCTATCAGCTAGCTTAATTGTTTGTTTCCACAGGATTAAGATTGTTCTCGCCTTCTCGGGCTCTTATCAGCACTACTCTATCTCCACCAAGAGTGGGAACAATGTATCGTGTACCGCGACATCAAGCCAAGTAACGTCATGTTGGATGAATCCATCAGCGCCAAGCTAGGCGACTTCAGGCTCGCGAGGCTCATCGACCACACCATCGGTCCATGTCAGGAACGTTGGGCTACCTTGACCCTCAATGTGTGATCACCGGTAGAGCGAACGCCGAGTCCGATGTCTACAGTTTCGGCATTGTCCTACTGGAGGTGGCATGCGGGAGGAGACCGATGAGTCTACTAGACAACTAGAATAACAGCGTCTTCTGACTGGTTGAGTGGGCCTATGATTTGTACGGTAAGGGAGATGTTCTCATGGCCGCTGACGAGCGTGTCAACGGCGACTACGATTCTACGGAGATGGAGCGTGTCAACGCGCTTGGGCTCTGGTGCGTGCACCATGATCCAAGCGCACCACCGTCTATCAAAGATGCTATGGCCATACTCCAATCCAGTGGAGGCCAGCTACCAGTGCTACCGGCCAAGATGCCCGTGCCAACGTACGCGTCGCTGGCGGACTCGTTGGATGGGCTCTTTGCGTTATCTACAACTCTACAAGATGTCGTCCTCAGGTGTGACGCAGTCGCCGTCCACATCGACGACGAGTGGCCATGTTACTCACACCTCGTGTTCCTCGGTTTCATCCGATTCAACCGGTTCGAAGAACTCGTCTTCATTGCACAAGCATCAGTGCTAGTGTTTAGTTTTGTTTTTTTTTTAATTTGCTTGTTCTTAGTTTAGAGTTGACGCTTGAATGGTCTTGTTGATTTGGCCTTTAGTGTTGCCTAATTGCCGATTTGAGTAATGCATGTGCTTTTACTATACGCCATGATTTAAATTTTATTGCCATTGTAGTTTGTCTAGAAAGATTTGTCCTGCCATTTTCTGTTCCAGCAGCTAGCAGAAGTCGAGTGAGGAGACAGGCAACGACGACTTGCCAATAATTAATTTTAGTTTTGGAAGTATAAATTAATAAAATAGCCCAAGACAATCACAAATTTGTGTTTATTAATTCCAAATATTGGAATTATCAAACCATGAAAAATAAAACCTAGACCCCAAACCATACAAAATTGCATTTATTAATCCCGAATCAAAAAAATATTTGATCAAGGAACTTAAAGGTTAAGAACTACTCCCTCTGTCACAAAATATAATAAGCTAGCACTTCCTTTGTCTCAAAATATAATAAGCTACTACTGGATCATATATATACAACATAACAGTACGAGTGGACTGGATTCATGAATTTTGAAGCTTGTAACTATTAACTACAGAAAATAGCAAGTAACATATTAAAATATTAGACTGGATTATCTAGATCTATGAATTTTTTTGTAATTACCAATTTCAAAACTCAAAACTGTCGGTTTCATTCTCGTGTAATTAAAAAGCTACTCCTGTCGAAGAAGTTTTATTTGTTTCTTGTTAGGATCGACTAGTGGGTTTATCTTATTCTAAGTTAACTTAATTACCCGTCTTTAGCCAATAAATCAACCAACGAGCTCACATTTTCGGTATAAAACTTAGTATCTCCAAGGTACCAAAATTGGTATCTACATGAACTTTTGTTAAGGACCGTATATGTGTGTATACTGTTTTCAACACGGATGTGTGTATGCCACTGATATATCTGTCAACATGACAACATATATGGTCTCATACTACCATTTATGAAGCTGCTTGCAGATGAGGTTGTTTCTAAAATCTCTAGCTCCCTAAACCATCCAGATTATCACGCGGATTTAAAGGCATGGGGTGATTACATAATCTAGAAAGTGATGCAGTAGGCAGTGGCCTTCAGATTCTCACCAGCTGAAGTTGTTTTCACAGAACTTCCAACTCTTTAAACAGAGCCATATTGACTCGGCGCTCTAAGCTATAGAGCTCAGCACTTCGGTGTTTGGTTCCACATGGAAACCAACACAAAAATTATCAACTGGTGTTGATAACAATCGATCGGCCGTTGACTCAACGCATTCTCTGCTGATCCCGGCGATCGAAAACTATGGCCGGAGTAGAGAAGAAGCAATTCAAGGCCAATTTGGCACAATTAATCCACGTGGAAGAACCAATTAATCAACGGCAAGCGGTGTTAGGCCATTCCCAACCCATGACAGACATAGTTTCCATAAACTCCACATCATTAAGAAACTAGTACTGGGCACTACTCTTCCAATGCAAACACTACTATTTTATACTTAAATTTAATGCTATTTATCTCACATGATGTTTTGGATGTTGTGTAGAAACCATGTCTCATGCAAGACATGGTTCCCTTCTCTTTCCTCATTTATTCACTTGCCACATCATTTTTCATCCTAGGTGGCAGCTTATTTAATGCTATAGACACTATCCTAGCTAGTTATTGGGTTGGGAATGGCCTTACACCAGTTGTGTTGTTACAATTCCTTGGTAGACCAAACCTCCTTCTTGAGTCTCTGTGTGCTATAGTGGTGGCACAAACTGCTCGAGTGATATCGTGGACATCACCAGATCAGCTGAATAGGCTAATGGATAGGTGATCCACCTGTGTATTAAAATCATAGGATTGTTACCCATTTTCTGCTTTATTTAATTGATGAATTATTGTTGAAATATTATTCCCTCCATTAACATTTCAAGTTTTAGTTTTGTCCTAAATCAAATATGTCTATCTTTGACTATTAAAATTTTAAATTCCATGTAATTTAATGACATGTCAATTATATATCATGAAATATTTCTCATGGTGAATCTAAAAATTTAAATACTATAATGTTAAACTATATGAGTTTATACAAATTAATGATTAAAGATTAAGATATTTGACTAATTTTATGTCACATGGTTGGAAACCATAAATATACTACCATATTCTGCTGTTATTTTGTGATACATCTCGGTGTGTTTAGCTCTAATTAGGGCTGTCCGGGAGACACAAATTGTAAGAAGCAGCTTATGTGTAACGCCCCTCTCCCGTTAACCAATATATAGGCTAAGAGGAGCGGAACGCCTTTACCTGCATACCTGTACTAGTCCCAGTAATGGATTGGGATTCGGTGACATTGCTCCGGTGACATTCCCCATGACATTGAATCACTGACGTGTGGGACCCACGTGGGCCCAGGCACATGTGGGTCCCACGTGTCAGTGACTCAATGTCACCGAGAATGTCACTGAATCTGCGTCCCCCAGTAATATAGATGGTAGAAATAGGACATTGGTGGATTATTGCCAAACCTGTTTTATTATGTGATAGAGTACTTTTATGTATACACACATTGCGTCCACAAACAAAACTTGGGCTAGCAATGACACAAAACAAAGAGATAATCCCTTATACGCCACTCGAAATTGATTAGTTCCCTGATTTTTTTTAGATAATGGAATAGAGCATTCCGGTCTTTGCTCAAAGAGCTACAGTCAATTATTACAATCTCACACTCAAAATGAGTGAAGTTCAAAGAAACTTAAAAGATGAAACCAACCATCAAGAAGAAACAACTTAAAGACTGTCAACCCAAGATAAAGAGTACACAATTATTGAATTTTGTTTGTGAACCTTCATCCAAAATTGACAAAAAGATGCATAACCGTTGTCTCAAGAATACGGCATGCAGCCTTTAAAAGCTCACTATCTTCCTCACACTTTTGTAGTTGCGCCCAAGACCGGAGCCAATGTGTTGCCCTGAAAACTACCTGCATATATAAAATAGATTGTGACTTGTCAAAAATGGCATCATTCCTACTTAACTATAGAACCCAACCTATAGCAGATGCTCCTATGAGAACAAGTTTTCTTCTGTTTTTGTCCAGAAGCCAATTATCAAAAATATGAGATATACCATGAGGAAGGTAAAGACCAAAAGAAAACTGAATTGCTCTCCATAAAAACTTTGTATAATGACTCTCCACAAAAAGATATTGAATAGTTTCATTTTTCATACGGAAACAACATCTCAAGCTACCATTCCAATTCCCTGATATGCCACTTAAAATTAGCTTCTCCCTTTTATGCCACTGGTTCATGTTTTTTCACTCTTTTATACCACTCCCAACACTATAACGTTTGTTGATTGTTAGTCAAATGTTAGTTTTTTTGTAAATGACCAATATGCCCTCTCAACTTAAAAATGTGCAAACTTCAAAAATTCATAACTAATTTATTTTAAATCCTTTTTGAGTGAACAAAATTGTGTCAAAACTAGTGAAAAATGCTCTTCGTATTAAAAATATTGTTGGAAAGCTGCATGTTTCATGCTTATATTGAAATTTCATTTGTGATGGTGATGGCTAAAATTGCACGTGATGCAAAAAAAAATCAATTTTCATATGTTCCATCCAGTAGCTATATTAGTACTAAAATGCTATATGCATATACATATCAACCAATTTATCTATCAAATAAAAAAATACCTACCATTGGTTGTATACCAACTTTCAAGAGCAAATGCGTCTTTTTACTATAAATTTAATGGTCAACTGGCGGTGGAGTGACGACAATGGCATAAAAGGGATGACAAACTTAAACCGGTGGCATAGAAGGGATGAGCCAATTTGAAGTAGCATATAAGGGAACCGGTTAATTTAGAGTGGCATATAAGAGATTCTCTCCAAAAGAAAAGACATGCAGTAGAAGCAAGGTAACCTAACCCACAACCGCAGCTCAGGACCTAGACCGAAACCCTTAAGTCTCCGTAAGCCTGCTCCTAAAGAAACTCTTCAACAATTGGATCTTTATCTTCATAGATGTCTGGGTAGGGGTAATAATAGCAAAGGTGAGTACACGAGGTACATAGCAAGTCACAAGAATTATTGTGGCATGCAAGGTTTATCAAAGAAGGTTTTGGTTTTGTTTTGCAAACAATGTGATTTGAAATATTTATGGAAACTTCTAAGTAGGGCTGTCAAAAAAGCTCGAGGCTCGCGAGCTACTCGAGCTTGGCTCGTCCTAGGCTCGATTCGAGCTCGGCTCGAGCTCCAAACGAGCCGAGCCTGAGCCTGTCCCAAAGCTCGCGAGCTTTGTCGAGCCGAGCTCGAGCTTCCAACGAGCCTAGTAATATATGATTTTTGTTGCTATTTAATAAATTAGGAGATCAAATATGTTATTTGTATGGCTTATATTGACATCATATATTTATTTTATTCTTTTTTCCTCTTCTATTAATATGATGAACTAGAAATTAATTATTTTTAAATTATTTTTAAAAGATTATCTTTGAAATATATATTGTTTTACTTAAAAATCGAGCTCGGTAGTCGAGCTCGAGCTTGATCGAGCTCGAGCCGAGCCTGTTTGAAAGCTCGAACATTTTATAGGCTTGGCTCGAGCTTGTATCGAGCTCGAGCATAGGCAGACGAGCACGCTCGAGCTCGGCTCGTTGACAGCTCTACTTCTAAGTGTGCTCTTTAAGTTATCGGAAAGAGGTTCACGCTTCAATCCATTTTTGTGAGTTGCTTTGCAACAACTCACCACAGTTATCGAGAAGAGACTCGCATCTCAACTAGGGTTTGCAATTTTGGAACTTGTGTTTTTTCCGGTGGGGACCGAAAGAACCGAAATTTCAGTAATTTCGGGATTTTTTTGGCTGATTTTTTTTGAATTTTTAACATATTTTGACTGAATTTGAACAAATTTTGACCAAATTTACAAATGTTTGGCAAAAACCAAAAATTTCGGGGAGATTTTGACCTTGCCGGTGGGTGCCGAAATTACCGAAAATTATTCAAACCATGATCTCAACTCATTCCACAAGTCATCTGTAGCAACTAGTCAAAATTCTGACTCGAAGCGTATTGTCCCGGACAATACCTCCCTTTCTATTCATTCACTTTCGTTTCTCAACCACATCTCAACTTCACTTCAACCAGCTCCAGCTCTGATACCAATATTGTAACTCCCGTCTCTTGTTAGTCCATATATTGGTTAAAAGGAGAGGGGCGTTACATTATTAGTAGCCAGTTGGTGAAACGAATTATGGTCAGAATCTACTAATGTTTGGAGGAGTTAGAGATTCTGAAAGAAACTACAGTTGATGGAAGCTCTTTCAAACTGGGAGTAAGAGACATGTGGCATCGTTCATTGTATGTGATCGAATAATTGAGAAAGAAATCTGACAACGCAGATTAAGTTTCATATACATATATACATACTCCCTCCGTCCCAAAATAAGTGCAGTTTTGCACTATTCACGTTCAACGTTTGACCGTCCGTCTTATTTGAAAAATTTTTATGATTAGTATTTTTATTGCTATTAGATGATAAAACATGAATAGTACTTTATGTGTGACTAAATGTTTTTAATTTTTTCACAAATTTTTCAAATAAGACGGACGGTCAAACGTTGAACGTGAATAGTATAAAACTGCACTTATTTTGGGACGGAGGTAGTATGTGCTACATGTAAAGTCAAATTCATCTTACACACAAAGCAAATGGGAACTTAAATAATAATACAATCACGGCTAAATAATTGCTTCTCTGTCAGGAGGTCGAATTTGACTTTATATTTATATTTTAGTGCTACTACTACTAGAGGAGTAGTATCGATCATTTTAAAAAGTTGTCTTTTACCTTGTATCGTAAGGACGAAACAAGTACACGTAGAACATCATCGGGTTAACTGTGTTTGCCTGGCCTGGTCTGACGACTCTCAAAAGCTCAAATCCCGACTCCACGTACGTTGCCGGTATAAAGGAAGGCTGTACGCAACTAAAGCATTGCTAGCTCGCCCCAGCCGGTCAGTGTACTGGTATCACTGTACGTATCAGTGTCACCAGCTTGCGCACCGGTCTATCGACGGTGGCCGGCGGCGACGATCGATGGCCGGCTTTTCGTTGATCAGTTGCGCTGTCGGCCTCCTCATCTTCTCCGTCTTTTACCTGCCTCCGTACTCTCCAGTCGCGGCCTTGTCGTTCAACTACACCACCTTCAGCACAGAAGGCGATAAGGACATCAAAATCGAAGGCGATGGCGGC
>CM020181.1:6754189-6818048 GCA_009805545.1 Oryza longistaminata
CCCCCCCCCCCCCCCCCCGGGCCATTTTTTCCTCTCTCTCTCTATAGTGTAGAGGAGAGAGATGTGCAATTACTATTATTATTATTATTTTGATATTTTAGTTTGTATAGAAAGATTTATCCTGCTTTTTTCTCTTTAATCAAACTGCCCATATATATAACTATTATCTGGTACATACTCAATACAAGAATCTATAATTTTCTTGTTTTCAGCGTTAATTTTCTTGTTTTCAGCGTTTGTCCTAGTCTTCAAACGCAGTCGAGCATAGGCAACAAATCCAATCGCACGGCCATTGTCTTCTAAGAAGGTTTTGCGTTGTAAGGGTTTTCTGGTGAAGAACTAACCACCTGAAAATTTTCATTTTTGGTTCAGTCGGCGCCTTCCATATCGAGGTGAAATCAGACGAAGCGAAAGAGCCTTCAATCTGATACAACAAATCGAATAATATTTTTGATACATCCATAGCTGCCTGGATCAACTATGCTCCTCATCCTGGCTCCGTTTTTTTATTGTGCAACGCCGCCTTGTTGTTGCTCAATCCCTTGTAGCCCCACGCCCCCACCCCCATTGATTTCGTGCGATATTTCGACATAAGGCGTGCGGAAGGCCTTGACTGTGGCACTTTCGGCAAGGTGACGCCTTAAGAACCATGGATGCATGTATCGTGTTGCTGGTGTTACTGGCTCTCATTTCGTCAAGCAACTAGGTCTAGGTGTAACAAAAAGAGATGAAATGAAAATTTTAGTGCTGTTTTGAATTGGTCCCCTTCTCCCGTTTTAGCTACCGTGGAAATTAGAGTGAAGTCCAATGTATTAATTGTTTCAAGACAATCAGAAAAATTAAAGGTACAAGAAAGAGGGCACCATTCAAGTTGGAATTTCTAACAGTTAGAAAGGCAAAACAAGCAGCAAATGGGGTTGTTATATACAACAAATACAGCAAATGTCAGGTCCACATGGCAAATGGGCTGCCCAAAGTCAAATGCAAAACAATATACAACACCAGCAGTGGAGGCAAAGAAGGAACTGTATACAAAAGCCTTACCTTTGGAGAGGCAACTCCAGCAGGACGAGTGTTCATTGCTCCATAAAGGAGTGTTAATAAGGACTCTCCTTCTCCTCCTCCTCCCGTCTCACCCTCCCCCACCACCAAGTCGTGTGCTGACGTTGTTGTCATCCGGAGCTGCCATCGTCTTACGAGGGCGACGAGTGATTCCACGACGGCATCAGGTGGGACTCCTAGGATGGGCAAATCCTAGTCACCACCATGACGGATGGTCACGTCATCGAGGTGTGCCGCGACGGCGTGGGAAAACCAAGTCCCTAGAAAGCTTCAGCCTCATCGGGAACATGACCGCCATCGTCGACTACGACAGCAATTCGAGCATCCTGTCGGTAAAGCTATGGATAAATGACACCACGACGCCTTACACCCTCAGCTCCATGGTTGATCTCAAGACCGCCTTGCCGGAGAACGTCACCATCGGCTTCTCGGCGGCAACGGGTGCATCCGTTGAGCTGCATCAGCTGAATTCTTGGTACTTCAACTCGCGGTCGTCGTTCGAGCAGAAGCAATCGATAGAAGTAGCATCGCCGCCGCCGTCGCCTCCACAACCACCTTCCCCACAGTACACCGGAGTTGTAGCAGGAGTCACTGTCGGCGCAGCACTGTTCATTGTGCTGATCTTCACCATTGTAGCTATCCTCGTGCGGCGACGTCGTAATGGTCGGATCAAAAACAGTAGGGAGGCAGAAGATGAGCATAACGTAGGCTCGGACGGTGATGACCACGACGGCGAGCCCATCGTGGAGATCGAGATGGGGACGGGGCCAAGGCGGTTCCCATACTACGAGCTCGTCGAGGCAACCAAGAGGTTCGCGGCAGAAGAGAAGCTCGGGCAAGGCGGCTTTGGCGCGGTATACCGAGGCTACCTGAAGGAGCAGGGCCTCGCCGTCGCCATTAAACGCTTCGCCAAAGATTCCTCCAAGCAAGGTAGGAAGGAGTACAAGTCGGAGATCAAGGTGATAAGCCGGCTGCGCCACCGCAATCTTGTGCAGCTCGTTGGCTGGTGCCATGGCCACAACGAGCTCTTGCTTGTGTATGAGCTCGTCCCCAACCGCAGTCTCGACATCCATCTCCACGGCAATGGCACCTTCCTCACATGGCCAATGAGGTATTAACCCTCGCTAATTTGATCTCAACCTTTGTGAGTCCAAATTAATTAGCAAACGTATTGTTAAATTAAACTCAACTGATCAGCTAACTTGAATTTTTTTTACAGGGTCAAGATTGTTCTTGGGCTCGGATCTGCCCTCTTCTACCTCCATGAGGAGTGGGGGCAATGTGTCGTACACCGTGACATTAAGCCGAGCAATGTCATGCTAGACGAGTCCTTTAATGCCAAGCTAGGTGATTTCGGGCTCGCAAGGTTCATTGACCACACCGTGGGGATGCAAACGATGACTGCAGTATCTGGGACACCGGGCTATGTTGACCCTGAATGCCTGATCACTGGTAGAGCAAGCGCAAAGTCGGACGTTTATAGCTTTGGCATCGTCCTCCTAGAGGTGGCATGTGGGAGGAGGCCGATGAGCCTACTAGACAACCAGAAGAATGGCGTCTTCCGGCTAGTCGAGTGGGCTTGGGATTTATACGGCCAGGGAGCTGTTCTCATGGCAGCAGATGAGCAGCTTAACGGCGACTATGACACGACGGAGATGGAGCGTGTCATCACCGTCGGGCTCTGGTGCGCACACCCAGACCCGAGTGTGCGGCCGTCTATTAAAGTAGCCATGGCTATGCTAGAGTCCAGTGGGGAGCTGCCGATGCTGCCGACCAAGATGCCCGTGCCAACGTATGCATCTCCAGTAGCCTCGCTAGACGGGCTCTTCACATCACCTGTAGGGATGTCGTTCTCCAGTGCAACGCAGTCGTCAACGATGTCAAGTGGCTACACAACTCATACCTCGAGTTTCTCTGGCACATCCACTTCAGCAGGTTCGAAGGATTCATCTTCGTTGCTAAAACATCAGTACTAGTAATGTTCATTTCATATTCCTGATTTACATTGTGAGTTGTCTATTGCCAATGTGAGTGATGTATACGCATCGATGCCATGATTTGAATTTTACTGCCATTTTAGTTTGTATAGAAAGATTTATCCTGCGATTTTCTCTTCAATCAAACTGCCCATATATGTAACTATGGTACATCAATCTGACCATATGTCTGACTATTATCGGGTACATACTCACTACAAGAATCCGTAATTTTTTTTGTTTTCAGCGTTTGTCCTAGACTTCAAACGCACTCGAGCATAGGCAACAAATCCATGGATTTTTCACAATTTGGTCATTTTGAAAACTTATTTCGTAAATAGACCCCTGAAAAAACTTATCCCGAAAATAGTCCTTTTGGGGCGCTAGACTCGTTGGCGGCGCTGTCGGCGCTGAGGTGGCAGGGGGAGCGCGCCAATGTGGCTGGCGCCCCCCCCCCCTAATTTATTATTATTATTATTATTTGATATCTTTTTCACGCTTAGGAGCTGTTAACGACCAAATTTGGTAAATCACAGATCGAATTCGAAGTTAAAATCGAAGCGGATTTGGAGAGAGTTTGTTTCTCAGAAGCAGAGTACGCATCGGCTACGGACAGCATCGGCTATTGTCTACATCGGCCGATACTGAATCAGACAAGGAGAAGCCGATGTAGCTGATCCCAGGAAGATGGTTCTAGAATCATTGTTGGGATCGATTGAGGCGCTACGCAAGCATTGCCACGTATGGATTGAGTCCAAAAGGGGCAATTGCATCTATTAATTAGGATGTTTCTAGTTAATTTCCTTAGAGATATTTTCGGTAAGAGTCTGCCTAAGGGATTTGTTCGTATTTTAAGTTGTAATAGAGATAGAGTCGTGTCCGGCAAGGACATATTATATATTTCGGGTATAAATATGACCCGATACATGGTAAACAAACAACATCAGTTCAATAATACTTTCGGCGCATCGCCACCCTTTTTCTACTTTCATTGTTTTCGACGAGTTCTTGCTTTCGAATTGGGCTGCATCGGTTTCGATCTCCGACGAAGAGGTAAAACTTGTTATGGCGGTTTGCGTTCTTGGGATTAGTGCTTACATCTTCATGACACTCTAATGCTGCTTATGTGAATCGCCGAGTTATCATATATGTTGTATAATCTAGATCGGTCCCGTTGTTTAACCTTATCGGCTAGCCTCTATCATCGAAAACAACTAATAGGATTAAACATTGACGGCTGAATTAGACTATACATCATATCTACCATCTTGAAAAGGCTATCATCAGTTGGTTTAGATCTTATGCTTCCATCTGTGCTTAATACTGCATCGGTTAGGTCTGACCTATTAAGTAACACTTAGAGCCATAATATCTAGCTTGCCTCATGATTGCCAATAGAGATAGCATCAGAGTTTCAGCCGATCTTACCTGGTTTAGTTATCTTGCTCCTTTTATGTTTGCTCGATATACTAAATCTGCCCTTTATATTAAGATCTCGCTTGTTTGAAATATATTAAGCATGTTATCAGTCTGTTAGGTTATCCTGATATTAGATTGGTTCCTGTTCAGTATGTTTCATCTATATTGATATCTCAGTACAAAGTGGTATCGCAGTAGTAGCCGGTACATGTTAGATTTGCTCTACCGGCTATGTCGTGAATATATATAATCTACGTCTCAAAGTGCTTTTGACTCCTAGGATGGGCAAATCCTAGTCACCACCATGACGGATGGTCACGTCATCGAGGTGTGCCGCGACGGCGTGGTTAGGAAGGAGGCGAAGGAGGAGGCACAGGTAGTCGTGGCGGACCCCAGGGTTGTCGAGAGGACGGTGGCGGGGCTCGCCATGGACGTGGCGAGGCAACGCTTGCTCGTGGTGTACACCGACCTGGCGCCATGGTACGGGTACACCAGCATGAGAGCCTAGATTCGGGTACGACGTCGTGGGTGCCTATAAGCTCGACTCTTAGCGTTGCCTCTTCCTCGGTCGCCTCGACAAGCCTGGTGCGTCCACCGTCGCTGCCGCCAACGACGACGAGAGAGATGAGGAAAGGAGATAAAATGGGAAAGAGAAAGGGTGATGACATGGGTATCACTTTAGTTGTTTTATTTTTAACCGAACACTCACTAACATGTGAGTCCCTGTTGACGAAAAATCTGCGTCCAGCCGATGGTACCAAGTCTGCGTTGACACGAACCATATCGACAAACACACGAAGGCCTAGGAGATCTTCTTAGCTCTAGTATAGGTCCTAAAGTTGATGAGATGCGGCGTGCCAGTCAGTTTGATCCTACAACTAAGAAAATATGTAAACATCATATCAAATAGCCGATTGTCTGACAAGCCGATAAAGCGATACAAGTCGATGTCTATACCAGCCGATGCAGATGGGGTTTTGAGCAATCAGCTATATGTCCAATATGGAGTCTGAAACTTGAGTAAATAATGATATAAAAGCAATCGGCTGATGATAATGTAATACAATAATATAATCTAGTAGAAATCAATCGGCTAATAATGATATGATGGAATAAACGTTGATCCAAAGGCTAAAACATACATCTGTTGTAGGCTCGATGTCGTTAAATCCAAGTCGATTAGATAAACAGTGAAACCTTTGTTGCGATCGGCTAAATCCAACTTGTATGTAATCCTTATAAGCCGATGCAACGTCCAGATAACTCAACGGCTGAAACCCCGATGAAACTCTTATTGGCAATCAAAAAGTAGGCTAGAGATTATGGTTCTAAGCACGACTTAGTAGGTCAAACCCAATTGATGCAACACTAAATATTAAAAGAAACATGATATATAGACAATCAAGCCTTTGAATGATTTTTAGGGTGGTGGATATCTTAGCTAATCTAGATCGATGAAAAAATTTTAACTAATACCAATAAAACCATAAAAAAGATCTGGCCGATACAGGTAAATTGAAACATCGACTTACATTAACTAAGATATATGATAAATAAGTATTTACATCGACAGGATTAGACTGTCGAGGCCCTAGCCCCGCCGATGCAAACAGCTATAACAAGTCTTACCACTCATCGGAGATCGAAGCCGATGCAGCCCAACTTGAAGCAAGAACTCGTCGAAAAATACAAAAATAAAAAGGGTGGCGATGCGCCAAAGTTGTATTGATCGAGAGATAAATTAGAATTACCCTAAATGTACATATTTATACCCATATGTAGATACTAGTCCATATTGAACACGACACAAACTTTCCTAGAGATAAAAGGAAAAACATAAATCTTAATCGGACACTAATCATACTTTCCTAAAATTTAAAAGAAACTAACTATTCCTAATTAATATATAGATTGCCACGTTGCATCCTCCTCGAACTCGGCATCTTCTAAATAAACTTCCTTAAATTGATTAATTTCCTTAACCGAATCCACCAAGAATCCAATGCTTGGCGGCTGATAATTTCCATCGGCTCAATCTAGAACTCTAAAGTCGTACTGACTCTAGACCGATGACAACTCTAAGGTTTATCAAATTTTGACGTTAACAGTCCCACGGTTTTTCTGACTTGTCAACGCCAATAGGCACCACGTCAACCAATACTACCCTTCAAATCGTCTTGGGACCTTATTTATTTACATTGGTTCTGGGAGTTAAGGGATACATCATATCTGGTATTGCGGTTCAGGGACGAATTTTAGACTCGACAACAAATGTAGGGACCAGAAGTGAACTTATTCCTGTAATGAACGATCAAGCCCAACAAATAAGAGCCATGCGGGAAACAGCCCATGACCCAGTTTTTGGGCTTGGAGTTCCAAACTGGACCCAATTTGCTACACTAACCACAGTTGTAATTGGCGACGACCAAACATAGAAGTCACTTTGGGTGAAGTGCAGCACACCGGAGCCACGTTACTGGAGCAGACGTGAAAACGTCCCACGTGAACAGTTGCGGCCGCGTGAGGCCACCGGCCGGCGACCCTACGTACGCGCGCGCGCGCGTGGCCGAATTTATAGCCGCGGCGGCAGCGGCGGCGGCGACGTGGTGCACAGGCAGGGGAAGGGAGGCAGAATTTATAGCGTCGTCGCGTCGCGTCGTCGGTCGCAACGAACAGTGCGGTGCACGGGATCCCACGCACCCGTCGTCATTCCATGCATGGCATGCATGCGTCCCCTACCTGCAGTCCTGCACGTAGTAAATGCGTCTTACATTCTCCCTTCACTCATTCATTCATGATTCATTCATTCAACCCCCGTCGTCGTCGTCTCTTTCTTCTTTAACCTCGTCGGATGAATTGAATTAACCCCTACTACTCCAAGCAAGATTCTCAGAGGTTCAGAGAATGAAATGAAGTGCTAGCAAGCGAATCGAATTAATACTCCTCCCCAAGCAAGCAGTACTTCCTGCACAGATCGAGGACCCAGATCACATCTCCCTGCACCATCTTTTTGCATTACAACCCTCTCCTCTCCTCTCCTCTCCTCGTGGTGTAGCTGCCAAAGATTCGTACGTACGTCTGAACAATGAGAACACTATGCATCAATAGTTCACCACACAGCTACTATTAATCCCACTAGTATATGTACACTGGTCGACCTGGAGCACATAAGAGCAAGTTCAATAGTATAGCCAAGTACTAGCTCTAATTTATCTATAGCCAAATTAATAGCTTATTCATACAATAGTTACATACTACATTATAAATACCAGTCCCACCTGTCATAGACACACTACGTCTTAAAGTCTGTGCTACAGCTGGCTACAAATCTGTAGCCCGCTGCTCTTCTCTCTCCTAATTTATCTTCTTAAAATATGTCTGCAGCTGGCTATAGCCTGCTCTAATGTGTTAAGTTAGGATAGTAGCAGTAGCAGGCGAGAGAGGTTGGAGACGGAAACGGCCAAGGAAGGAGGTCTCGCGCGCGAATCTGTGACCGGGGGGACGCGCTCGCTTGCGCTTAACGCCAGCACGCGGGCCGTGCCCATCGTCGCCGCGCCCGCCTGTCGCGACGCCCCGCCTGCGCAGTACAGCGCCGCTGCACATGCACGTCTCGGCAGCTGCCGCTGCCGCTGCTGCCGCTCTTCTGCCGCGCGGACGGGGCGGCATCCGATGCGCTAGCTTAGCTCTGGATGGGTATGCATATGCAGCCGCTGAACCGGTAAAAAATCACAGGAGCAGTGGACGAGACGAGACGAGGGGACAAGTACTAACCTTCCGTTCTAAAATAAATACAGTTTCGTACTATTCATCTCCAATATTTAACCGTTCGTCTTATTTAAAAAAAAATTATGATTACTATTTTTATTGTTATTAGATGATAAAATATAAATAGTACATTATGTGTGACTATTTTTTTAAAAAAATATAAATTTTCAAATAAAATGGACGGTCAAACGTTGGACACGGATTTTCACGGCTACACTTATTTTGGGACGGAGGTAGTAGTACGCTGTGACTGTGCCTTTCTGTTTGTTTCTACAGGGCATAGGTGTGACGGGACGGGTCGCTTTTTGGCTTGGAGCTGTAGATATTACGGGGGGGTATGGGACGCCGTTCGATCAGGGAATCACTGTCTCTTCTTCACGATGTGTGACTGTGGCGAGAGCGGAGCAAGCGGCGCTGTGACTAGATGGCGCTCTCGCAACCGGCGCTGTGACTAGATGGCTACCCAGCAACTTTCATCTTTGTCCGCGGTACAGTTTCGACAGGAGTACTTTGCGTCTTTTAAATTTGGAAAAACGGTACCGCTCCCCCCATACGAAAACTTTGCTCGCGTACTACATGGATGACATGTGGGGCTGCACGCACAATCTGACAAAAAATTCGGCCTTGTCGCGTAGAGTAGAAAACGGTCTGTAGGTGTACCACACACTCCATACACTGGTCCAGTACCGCTCTTTTGCTTCCTTTCGATCCCTTTTGATCGCAAGAATAAAAAAGCAAAGGAATAGTATAAACACAAGATTAGATAAAAATACAAATGTAAAACAGAAAATTGCAAACATTGAGAAAAACACATAAATGATTATTTGATTGAACAAAAAAAAATGAATAGGATAGAAGAAGTAGACTCAGAGTTTTTTTTTCCAAGAGGTCCGACCTCTTGCTAAGTTTTTCCTTCAAAATCTACATGCAATGAGCCATTTTATAATAATTGTATAGGATTTGGAAAACTTCAATCCTTTAGATCAAAGTGTTACATAAAATTTTTTTTATACTCGCTCCATTTTATATTATAAGTTGTTTGATTTTTTTAGTCAAACTTCTTTATGTTTGACCAAATTTATAGAAAAAATTAGCAACATAAAAAATATCAAATTAGTTTCATTAAATGTATCATTGAATATATTTTAATAATATTTTTTTTTTACAAACTTGATCAAACTTAAAGAAGTTTGATTAGAAAAAAGTCAAACGACTTATAATATGAAACGGATGAAGTAGGATTTTAATCATATGAAATTACTTCATAATTAATTTCTTTGATTCAAAGTGGCTTTTAATGTAGTATTGATGCAATTTACCCCATTTCTCTCCAAATTTCAAACCCCCAAAAGTCTCCCATCCAAAATTCTTGTGGCAAACATGCCCAGAACCAGAAAGGCCCAGAAACCTGCACTGCATTGCATGCATTCATGGCGAGAGGTCGAGCACAGCGCAGGCGCCACACATCGCATCGCATCACATGCCATGCCATGCCATGCCACCACGTTTACCACCCCCACCGCATCAGTGTGCATGAGCAAGTTTAATAGTATAGCCAACTAGTAGCTCTAAATTATCTATAGCTAATGTAATGTAGCTAATTCATACAATACCTGGTCCCATCTGTTATACACACATTTCGTCTCGGAGTCCGTGCTGCTGCTGAC
Organism: Oryza longistaminata; assembly: GCA_009805545.1. Classification (NCBI taxonomy): domain Eukaryota; kingdom Viridiplantae; phylum Streptophyta; class Magnoliopsida; order Poales; family Poaceae; genus Oryza; species Oryza longistaminata. The sequence continues at coordinate 6,764,079 of CM020181.1, forward strand.
TACAGAATCGTAGTCCGCTGCTATTCTCTCTTTCTTTATCTCTTTAAAATATGTTTATAGCTGGCTTATAGCCTGCTATACCTGCTCTGACCCCACCACCACAACCCCAAACCCGTCCTCCTCCCGCTACGGCTCACATTAATGGCGCCATGAGTGCGGCCCCCACGTTACAGGGCGCTGCATGCTACAGCATCCGTTGCCGCGCCAACCTGCATGCGTGTCTCAGATATGTGTGATCTCGCACAGCCCCACGGGCCACGGCTGCAATTGCAAACTGGGGGGATTTGCAAATGCAACTACACTATTGCAATGCAAAGCAGAGTACGCGACATCGATCTGTATCGATCCGCAGCTAGCGGGTGGCTGCTAGTCCATTATTACTTCACCCGCATCGTTAGTTCCTATTGTTCCCACCGAGCCACATGCCAGATACAGTAGTACCCCCACCCCGGATGTACTGTACTTCAGGCCCATTGAAACCGGTTCTTCATCCATCATGGCGTCCATGTAGTAAACCCAAGCCCAATTACGAGACCATCATACTACCACTGTACTAGTAGTATTATCCATTGCGTAGAAGCCACTTACGAGGTAATCATGGCCATGCAATAGCATGCTGGCGTGTGGGGGCGAGGCAGGCAGGCAATGCGGCTTTCTCGGGCGTAGGTTTACCGGCTTTGGGGTTTCGTTTCGGCTCGGTTTACGGTGCAGCGGGTGTGTGTATAGCGGCCGCCATGTGGGGGCCCGGCAAAAAGGGCATCACGAGGGGGCGCCGGTGGATGATCAGACGGGTGGTGGTGCATCGAGATGCGCGTCCCGATTCCTGTGGTCGACGCTCAGCCCTTCCGGGTGTCCGTGAGCTACAGACGCACAGCGGCACAGGGGGGGCAGGGCGCTTCTGCTGCTGTGGTCTCTGGACTCTGGTGTTGGACAGGGAGACGAAAGGAAACTACTGTAGACGTGTAGGCGAGGTAGCTGACAGGGGAACGTAAACACTGGCTGGCACGCTGCACCCGGAGCAGCAGCAGAAACGGCGAAAAAAAGAGATCAAGAGAGAGCCTCAGCCACCTGACCTGCACACACGAAAAATGGGTTCGATCGACGTCGACGACGTACGTACTACTCCAACGCTACGCATCGGGCGCCCTGATCAAAAGCACGCAGCACGCAGCCACGCACGTACCAGCGCAACGCCACCAGCAGGGCACGCAGCGACTACGGCGACGGCGACCGACGCCTTTCCCGTGCGCGCGCGGATTCACGCCGCTCGCGAAAGGCGATTCCGTGTTAATGTGGGTCTGTATGGGGAGTTTAAAATTTCTGAGAAACAACGGGTGGTTAGCCGGTTTCTGAGAATTTTAAAAGGTTGGGTTTTTCAGATTCTGACTTTTAATTTAATTTCTAGATTCTATCTTTTCAGAATCTGTATCAAAAGCTACACTATTTAGAGTGCTTCTGATTCTAAAAGAAACTTGTAGCTAGAAACTCTTCCAAACAAACTATATGTCTATTTGGGATCGGGATCCTCTAACGTGAAATTAGAGAGACGTGATGACTGATATGTGGACTTCACTGCTCGTGAGCCCACCTGTCAGTGACCACATCACGGGACAGATAACGTCAGAGGAACCACTTCCGTCTCGTTTTACGGGGGAGATCAGATTGATCGACGGAGAACGCGTGCTCGGGCTGGCGCGCGGTTAGCGTTTGGGTTTTTTGAGGGGTGTGGCGCGTGTGCGCGTGAGGCCGAATTAGCCGATAGGGGGGAATCGCGAGGGGGTGGGTCAAGGAGGGGCAGCGGGTTCTTGGTGCTATGCGCTTGTCGTTTTAAAGGGCAGTGGGCTTACTGGCTTAGCATCGGTGGCCGACGATCGTGTCAGGTAAAGTTTGGTTTGCTTGGTATCGAAAGGGCATATTTGCCCACCTTTCCTTTCGATGAGTAGTATTCCGAGGACAGGGTGATGGAATGGAACTCCATCTAATCAGCATGTCATTTATATGTAGGAGCATGTGTTAACAATTGGCTCAGGGGTTGCAGGTGGGGAGCATGGATCAGGTTAACCATGTGTCCGTGTCCAGCTTGGAATCGTAGCATGCCTATTATCGTGATCTCATCGCAACCATCCATCGCCAAATGGATGGTATAGACATAGGGCTCTTATGGAGCGCGTGATTTTTTTTGTAGGATTTGTGCGAGGATATAAATCCTTAATAATTTCCTATGAGCTCTGTTTTTTTAAGAAAAATAGTACAAACGCAGGTGCACTTCTATGAGTTATGAGAAACACAGTATAGATGCTCACAATGCGCGTACACTTATCCCTATAAACATACACGTACACGTACACCCTACTCCTATAAGCACATCTGTAAGACTGGGTTGGTATATTTTGAAATTGATGAAGTCACCACTCTATAAGATTGGGCTGGTATATCTCGAGATTGATGAAGTCACCACAGACACATTGCTGTCGACGGATACGTCGCCAATCACTGAAAGAATAATTAGTCGTAAATGCGAGTACCCGTGCCAAGTCTAGGGCCTGAACTCGAGTGGATTGGTTCCACCACAAAGAACCAAACCAATTGAGTTATGCTCACTCCGTCCTATCAGCTCTATTTAGAGCAAAGAAATAGGGTGCTCGATCAAAATCCTATGGATGGAACAGCTATGTCATTCGTTCTTTAGTTTATCAGTTGTAACAAAAAAATTAATTTCTACAACTAAATTTTGAGAGTTGATTTAGAGTTTTTTTTTCCCATCGTGGTTTATTTTGTAGCATTGGCTTTTGAATAAGCGTTACAACTCCTCGAGGTTCCATTTGGGTAATGAAATGTAGAAAATGAGTAAGCGTTAGAGCTTAGAATTAATTGTAAAGCAAGTCCCTTTAAAATTGTTGTGTTAAATATCCTGATAACCATCCAATCAAACTAAATTCAGGATTCTGGCATTTTAGAATCATATTGAGCATGACATTTTGTTCTAGCGGTTTTTTTTTTCTAATTCCATGTTCTTAAAATAATTGGGTATTCCAAGTTGCCCGGACAAATCCGCCCAACCAGAGCTCCGCTTCTCGTGTACCCTCAAAATCGCAACACACCTGCTATATTGTGCAGAAATTGAGATTTCGTAAAGTTAAAAACAACACGCCATTTATTCAGTTTGGCACCGGCACCATCATTATATGGAAACTTCTCACAGGACGGCAGATCACATGAAATCCAGAATCTCTCAATTGGGATGGAGACCCGGATTGAACCCCCACATCCATAATTACGATCGGTTAGATCTCGTTCTTGGGATAATTTTGTATATATGCGTGTGAATTGTCTCTTTTGCATTCTCCTCTCGTGCTGGCGTGCAAGTTGCCCTTATGGATGGTCCCCTAGTTTGCTCTCTCACTGCTCTGTAGTGTAGTGCAGCACTAGTATATACTCTACTGCTAGAGAAGCAGAGACAAAATGGACCAGGACAAGTACTTACAGGTTGGGTGAAAGTGAGCTGGGAGCAAAAGAGCCAAGTAGAATACGCCCAAGGGGAAAAGGGGATAATATTCCAAGCTTTGGTTCCATATATGGTAGGGGTAGATTAATTACTAGTGGATCCTAGCGGTTCACTTCATTCTTTGTGTTGGGTTATTCGTAGACATGAATACTCCTTTATTAGGCTGTTATAGGGGCTGAATTCTCAAAAAAGAAAAACAATGATATAAGGAAAAATCTGTGTCAATGGTGTTTGGAAAAAAAATGTATTCTATCTAACCGGTGGAAAGTGCGCTCTGGAGTCGAATGTTTTTTTCTTTTTTGAAAGGCTTTGGAGTCGAATGTGAGCTAGTGGGATTTTTGATAGCCGTATGGGCAAGATTTATCAATGCGATATTAGAAAAGTTTTTTACAAGTGAAATAATGACCAAGTGGTTTATTTGGTATGACTCCCTGAGAGTGGAGAGGAGCTGCTCCACTTCTTATAGTGTTGTTTTTAGAAGCGGAGTGACAATTTCACTCTATATTATCCAAGATCTCGGAAGTACTTGATACAACTTTAGCTCCACATGATAAGAATTTTGAAGGAGTTGTGCGAAACAAGCCCTAACTCAATGAAGAACCATAGCCAAATATTGTAATTGGTTTAGGACTATATGTATTTTGATCAAAATGAAACTGCCAAAAAACTACATATTTAAGTGTTATGCAACAAAACTACAAATTGGTATTGGAATTATCACAAAACCACAAATTTGAACAATATTATCATGAAAGTACAAAAATTAATGTCAACTTGATCCCAAAAATATAGACTTCGAAACTCTAACATGACAGTTCTACTGGGAGCAGCTCTACAACTCGTATCTTTGATTATTTGTGATACTTTCATTATTAAATAGTAGGTAGTTTCGTGATAGTACTGGTTACCTATATACCATCTGTTTTTTTACTCAATCCGTCCTATAATATAAGGGATTTTGGGTGGATTTGACACGTCGCATAATACAAATTTTAGGATGGGTCAAATCCACCCAAAATCCTTTATATCATCGGACGGATGGAGTATATTTTTTAAATATAAATATAGTATAGTTATATTGTAACTGGTATGTAAATGCAAGTAATTTATATTTAACTTTTATGCATCTATCCAAAGCAAGCACTGGTGCAAAGTGGCTAGCGCAGCTAGCGTTTGAATCGAGCATTGCGAGATTGATCCTTGCTGCACGCACGGAGGAAAAATACGTGATTTTTTTCTCCTCTGCTGATAGCTCAAATCTTGATGCATACCCATGGTTGAAAATTTGAAAGTTTTCTTCCTTGTTTTCTATCGACAGTGCTCTATCGAAACCGTTAGTAGTTTTGTAATAAGTCCGATACTAAATATATAGTTTTGTGATATTTATATTTTAAATTTATAGCTTTGCGATAACACAATCAAATTATATACATAGTTTGTGAAATTTATTAATCTAAGATTGTAGTTGTATATTGACCAGAATAACCCGTGGTCGGCCATGGATCACGGGAATCGAATTCTGATTTAGTGGAGAGATGAGGTGATAACGTGATATGTTTGCTAAGAGCTGTGCATACGGTGCGCGTGTGTAGCTGAATTATTTGATTGGATGGCGGTGCACGTCAGATCCTTTCCACGTGTCATAAAAAAGAGAAGATTTGAGGTGTCGATCAAATTTTCCGATTTCTGCTTTCTTTTTAAATACCAAAACCAAAACACAACTACACAATAATATGCAAAATGACCATGCTCGCAAAATGACAATCCAAAGTGAGCATATATGCAACAATCTTCGCATGATCACATCATATCTAGACACGACAATTCTAGGTCATCAGGACGCTTTTACCTAAACTGTTCAGCACACTGTCGCAACATCAATAATTTAAGTACTACTTCTCACAAGAACCCATCCATTCTCTTGTTTTTATCCTACATAAAAACAATATTTTTTATTAAAAAAATTTACCGAATCTTGACCAGGCAGTGCACGCAAAAATGGACATTTTGTTCCGTGGCACGGCGTTAAAGAAAACAAATGACCTCGTCAGCGCTAGGAAAATCGTGTGTTTGGCTTTGGCCATGCATGATTCCGTTTTGTCTGCAAGCTTAGCCAGGAGAAGAAGAGGGAAAAAAGAAAAAAGAAAAAGTTACTCCTACTTGTTCAGAGGCAGGACTGTGCATGTTTGCCCTTCGCTGTTTATGCTGCCCGACGGCAACGTGCAGCGACGGCGACGTCCCGGCGAGGTTCGCTGCGTGTGCTCGTCGCGGCATTGATGTGGGGTCTCTGGCCGCCGGCCTCTTGATGGCAGACGGGTATTGCAGTTGGGTGTCATCATTCCGCGGCTTGCCTTCAATGGAGTATGGTGGTGTTTGGATCAGGGACTTAACTTTAGTTACTGTATTTAGACACTAATTTAAAGTATTAAATATAAACTACTTATAAAACTAATTACATAAATAAAAGCTAATTCACGAGACAAAATTTTTAAGCCTAATTAATCCATAATTATAGAATGTTTACTGTAGCATCACATAGGCTAATCATGAATTAATTAGGCTCAATAGATTCGTCTCGTAAATTAGACCAAGATTATGGATGCCGATTTTTTTAATCTAAACACATGCAGCCCTTTTATTACGTATTTGAGCACACCATATTCATAATTCTATTTCTAAACATGCCTAACAAAATAAATGGACCTTTTGCAACCTTGTTTCTAGCAAATAATGTCCACAAGTTAGCAGCCAGGTAATGTAAACTCATTTATTTATCAAATAGTAGAAATTTTTTAGGTCTATTAGCTTGCTATATTCAGATTATACTTAAAAAATGTGTAACAATGATTTGTAAAAGCAAAATAACATATTTTGAACCATACTTAATAAATATGTCAAACATTAATACAAAGTACAAAACTCAATTCAATGGCCTATTATTTTGTTGGACATTATGTTATGGAACAACGCTTGGACATTATATTATGGAACAACGCCTGTACTTGAGCATCTTGTCTACAGATTGAAATATAGGTTTGGCATGCTTATATTTGGAATTAAACTGATGCATGTGCTTACACGTAAAAAAACCGGTTATGGATGGGTTTTAGTAATAGTCTATATTTAATATTTATAATTAGTGTCTAAACATCCGATGGAATAGGGACTTAAAAGTTTTAGTCTCATCTAAAAATACACGATGGTGATGGCATGACACTACGGCTTTGTTTGAGTAGCCTGTAGCTACATGTTCTCTTATCGAGTATACTAATTTTTAGCTCTCCCTAACAACTTAAATTCTTAATCAGTTTCTAATAATCAATGTCGAGAAGATTAAAAAATGAACTAAAAGTCAGAAGTTAGGAAAATTGATTTTTCTAAATTCTTAGCTAGTTATAGCTGCTTTTCAGAAATCTCAAGCTTACTCAAACATGACGTACACTTTGTCTATTTAATCCTTGTGTGCCGAGAATGCGGTGGTTATAAATTGGAACTGTGTACAAAATTGTCTGATTTACATGATTGAGTAATGTTGAGCTGCAGTCATGTTTGTAACAAGATTAGTTTTGCTGAATTGGTAGGGGGAACCGTGCCTAACTGGAGGCCTGCAGGGAGGAAGGGGGGAAGGGAGGTTGTAGTAAAGAATGTAAGGTGTACCGGGAGACAGTACGTTTGGTGGTGTTCTCCCATTGCACATGGGATTTCCGTCCATTTTGCCCGTGCATGCACCGCGAGCCCTACAGCCAGGTAACATGCCCGGGTGTTCGAATAGTCAAGCTCACGCCCTGAAATGTAGGCACGCACGTTCCGTCTCCCACCAAAAAAAATGCCTAATCCCCGGCCCCAAAAAACAAAAATCCTAATTCAGCCCATGCACTTGAACTACATTACAACTGTAGTACTCTACGTCGCTCTCGATGAGAAAAAAGAAAACCTACACATGGCATGAGCACTCCACATGACCATGATGGTCTACGAGACTATACCATGTGTGGTCATTTCGCGGTCTCACTCTCACGTTAGTAGAACAAGACGAGTATTTTGAGAATCTACTAATTGATAGCTAGTTTTTAAAAATCTGGAGAAGTTGGGTTTTTCAGCGTCTGAGCTCTAGTTTATTTTCTGGATTGCATAACTACATATTCTCAGAATCTAAAATCTGGGTGACAATAATTATTTGGGGAGTTAGAAATTCTGAGAGAAACTACATTAGCTGTGGAAGTTGGAGATTTTGGGAGAAACTGGAGTAAAAGCCCCTACAAACATGTCAAAGCTGGGAAGTACGCATGTGAAAAAGTTGGGGACGAGAAGGCGAGAAAAGCGTAGGCCGTTGCTGCCGATCTGTCGTCCACACCGGTCTTGAAAAAAGAAGGCCACAGATACGCGAGCCTTTTGCTCGCCCAATGCGGCCAAAAACCGCGGAGGCGACCGGGCAATGCACAAGCACAAACACGTACGCCCAAAATTCACCGTGCCGATCCACTGTTCACCGAGCCTTTTTTTTCTTCTGCTCCTGTTTCCGATCGAGACGTGTGCCTGCGCTGCGCAGCGCAACTGCGTCGATCGCACGGGATTGGCCGGCGACGCGAACCCGTGCGCGAGAGAGGCGTCGAGAGAGCACGGGCTCTTAGAGCAAGTTCAATAGTATAGCCAACTACTAACTCCAATTCATCTATAATCAATATAATAGCTCATTCATACAATAGTTATATACTACACTATTAATACCTAGTCCCACATGTCATAGACACACTGCGTCTTGGAGTCCGTGCTACAGCTGGCTATAAATCTGTAGCCCGCTGCTCTTCTCTCTCCTAATTTATCTCCTTAAAATATATTTGCAGCTGGCTTATAGCATGTACCTGCCCTTGGATGGGCGCGCCGTTTGCTTCAAAGAAGTAGCGGGAAAAAAATGGTGCGCACGCATCTAAAAGCCGTACCGTCCCGAGGCGAGACCGCAACGCGACAAGGGCCACATCGCATCCGTCGTCTCTCGTACCAGTAGTACACCCGGAATCTTGATTAAAGAGGAGGGGGTCGGACCCCACCGCAAATCTAATCGCTGTCTAGTTGTAAAACTTTGAGTATAATCCCCAATGGCGAACGTCTAATCTCGAGTGGACCCCGCCCTAAACAAACGCTGCTAGTTGTACCAGTATTAGAGCAGGTAAAATAGCAGGCTATAAGCCAGCTACAAACATATTTTAAGTAGATAAATGAAGAGAGAGAAAGGCAGCGGGCTACAGATTTGTAGCCAGCTGCAGCACGGACTCCAAGACGCAATGTGTGTATGACAGGTGGGACCAGGTATTAATAGTGTAGTATGTAACTATTGTATGAATGAACTATTAGATTGGCTATAAATAAATTGGAGCTAGTAGTTGGCTATACTATTGAACTTGCTCTTAGGGATGGTGATTGGCTTGCACATGTTAGCCAACCTAATTATACTCACTAATAGTACACGTATTAGTACTCCAGTACTAGTATACTCCTACGTAGGAGTACTAGATTCTGATAATGCTACTGTGCCGCACTCCCTGTTGTTTGGTCGGTTACACGGGAGGTCCCAGAATATGGAGTAATCAAGAGACATAGTACTAAACTGCATTATATCACTATCGCACGAGGTTTTGATTAATTTTCAGCTAAAATAGTTACTAGTATAATCACCGACGCGTTTGACTCCCCGGGTGCAGGGCACGGCGGCACGCACCCACGCCCTCCCTGGTGCCTATATTCAGATTATACTTAAAAAATGTGTAACAATGATTTGTAAAAGCAAAATAACATATTTTGAACCATACTTAATAAATATGTCAAACATTAATACAAAGTACAAAACTCAATTCAATGGCCTATTATTTTGTTGGACATTATGTTATGGAACAACGCTTGGACATTATATTATGGAACAACGCCTGGTACTTGAGCATCTTGTCTACAGATTGAAATATAGGTTTGGCATGCTTATATTTGGAATTAAACTGATGCATGTGCTTACATGTAAAAAAACCGGTTATGGATGGGTTTTAGTAATAGTCTATATTTAATATTTATAATTAGTGTCTAAACATCCGATGGAATAGGGACTTAAAAGTTTTAGTCTCATCTAAAAATACACGATGGTGATGGCATGACACTACGGCTTTGTTTGAGTAGCCTGTAGCTACATGTTCTCTTATCGAGTATACTAATTTTTAGCTCTCCCTAACAACTTAAATTCTTAATCAGTTTCTAATAATCAATGTCGAGAAGATTAAAAAATGAACTAAAAGTCAGAAGTTAGGAAAATTGATTTTTCTAAATTCTTAGCTAGTTATAGCTGCTTTTCAGAAATCTCAAGCTTACTCAAACATGACGTACACTTTGTCTATTTAATCCTTGTGTGCCGAGAATGCGGTGGTTATAAATTGGAACTGTGTACAAAATTGTCTGATTTACATGATTGAGTAATGTTGAGCTGCAGTCATGTTTGTAACAAGATTAGTTTTGCTGAATTGGTAGGGGGAACCGTGCCTAACTGGAGGCCTGCAGGGAGGAAGGGGGGAAGGGAGGTTGTAGTAAAGAATGTAAGGTGTACCGGGAGACAGTACGTTTGGTGGTGTTCTCCCATTGCACATGGGATTTCCGTCCATTTTGCCCGTGCATGCACCGCGAGCCCTACAGCCAGGTAACATGCCCGGGTGTTCGAATAGTCAAGCTCACGCCCTGAAATGTAGGCACGCACGTTCCGTCTCCCACCAAAAAAAATGCCTAATCCCCGGCCCCAAAAAACAAAAATCCTAATTCAGCCCATGCACTTGAACTACATTACAACTGTAGTACTCTACGTCGCTCTCGATGAGAAAAAAGAAAACCTACACATGGCATGAGCACTCCACATGACCATGATGGTCTACGAGACTATACCATGTGTGGTCATTTCGCGGTCTCACTCTCACGTTAGTAGAACAAGACGAGTATTTTGAGAATCTACTAATTGATAGCTAGTTTTTAAAAATCTGGAGAAGTTGGGTTTTTCAGCGTCTGAGCTCTAGTTTATTTTCTGGATTGCATAACTACATATTCTCAGAATCTAAAATCTGGGTGACAATAATTATTTGGGGAGTTAGAAATTCTGAGAGAAACTACATTAGCTGTGGAAGTTGGAGATTTTGGGAGAAACTGGAGTAAAAGCCCCTACAAACATGTCAAAGCTGGGAAGTACGCATGTGAAAAAGTTGGGGACGAGAAGGCGAGAAAAGCGTAGGCCGTTGCTGCCGATCTGTCGTCCACACCGGTCTTGAAAAAAGAAGGCCACAGATACGCGAGCCTTTTGCTCGCCCAATGCGGCCAAAAACCGCGGAGGCGACCGGGCAATGCACAAGCACAAACACGTACGCCCAAAATTCACCGTGCCGATCCACTGTTCACCGAGCCTTTTTTTTCTTCTGCTCCTGTTTCCGATCGCCTAACAGGTGTGTGTGGCTCACCACCTCACAGGGAGCGGCCCCTCACCTACTTCTGCAACGCCCCCAACTTCTCTTTTTTTTTTATTACTACTCCATCCGTCCCATAATATAAGGGATTTTAAGTTTTTATTTGTAACGTTTGACCATTCGTTTTATTTAAATTTTTTTGAAATTATTATTTATTTTATTTGTGACTTACTTTATTATCCACAGTGTTTTAAGCACACCTTTTCGTTTTTTATATTTGCAAAAAAGATTTAAATAAGACGAGTAGTCAAACAATGCAAGAAAAACTCAAAATCCCTTATATCATGAGATGGAGGGAGTACTATTTCTTCTTCTATCTATAAACACATGTTGTAATTTTCTTTCTAAATAAGAAGTGTTCATCCTTTCTCTCTCTATGTATCTCTATGATTTTTGTTTAATTATTATTTGGGGGTAAAGAAAGAACAGAGCTCGTGCGGAAACGGCCGAGATTTGGAAAGTGGTGTAGTGCACTCGTCAAAAAATGGTTTGCTGAGGAATTCGGCCACGATTGGTTTGTTTCCTGTTATGTCGGGGCAGGTAGGCCATTCTCATCAGCTTTGTTGCATGGCACATCGGAGTGATGATCATGATCCAATCTTCGGCCAAACCGGAATGTTGGGGGGAACAAACATTCGATCTTGTGATAAAATTATGCTCTGGTAAAGCTCAAAAAGGTCTCTCCTTTTGGACAATACTTCAATCTTAAGGCAAGTGTTTTAGATCCAACTTCTATGCTAGTAGCTTTCTGTATCCAACCAGAGCCCATACGTAACAAAGAAAAAGGGAAGATTATAATAAAGAAATTGTTTTATAGGATAAGATCCAAGCAAATTCACATTTCCGGAAAAATCAGCATGAGCTCACATGTTTACCGATTTCGTTACGAAATATATAAACATCAATATGTATATGTGATGAATTCACATTGTAATAAATAAGCCTACTCCTAAAGATGTTTGGGCTATATGTGTAGTTGGTTTTGTGCTTAGAATTTTGAGCGTGGATATCTTTTAACAATATTTTGATTGGGTAACATCTACAGACAATAACTAAATTATGCGTTTCACCGGTATTGTTGTCTAAGATAACATGTTTTAACATATGAAGTATGCTAAAATCCCTAGTTCAAAATTGACCTTAAAACATTGTACACAATGATACTTCGAGAAGGTGGTTCGATTAAAATGGTTGGAGGTTACGGTCTTTGTCAAAATAAAACCATCCAAAGGTTCCCAAGTTATTAAAAATCTTAACCAGGTACCCTTTAATTTCGAGTGTTTCCCATATGTAACAAAGAAAAGGTGAAGAGCATAATATAAAAGTGGTTTTGTAGGATAAGATCTAAGCAATTTCACATTTATGAAAAAAAATCAGCCTAAGCTCACGTGTTCATCGTCTTCGCTAAGAATAATGTAATTATCAATAGTGTAAGAAATGAATTCACGATGTAAAAAAAAATACGAAAAGAGCACATCATGTTTTGGCTATATGTGTAACAAAGTGTTTACATCTTCGTGTATCAATATCTTTTTAAAGGAATGCTAAACAACGACTCATGTCCCCACCATCCGCACACAGTATTACCTCGTCTGCTTTTCGCACGCATGCTAGGCGTGAAAGACACCCTTTTAGTGAGAGATCCGTGCAACCCACGCCGCTGCAACTTCCTGTGTGCGCCCCTCCTCCTCTTATAATCCAACTAGCTACAGTTGTTCTCACAAAATTTCCCAACAATTATAACCTAGCGAATAGCCTCCTCCTCTTGGGCGTCCTCGCCATCGATGCCGGCATTGCTGTTGCCGGCTGGTGGATCTGCTTGAGACATCTCCTCTTAAGGTAAGCACTTGAATTACTCTCTATAGATCTCAATAGAGCTCAATCTGTAGAGATTAAATTTCTATATTTTTTTTCAATTTATGATGTAGTGGATGTGGTTTTGCTTCTGGATGCTTAGATAGGTTGAGTTCCTATATTTTTATCAGATCTGATCCATGTACAAGTGGTACATGTTATACTAATATTTTGATCAGATAATGTAAACAATCAATAATTTAATTATGTCTTTCCTTAAGAATACTAAATTATGCATTTTTAAGACATAGTTGTTGTTTAAAATGACATGTTTTTATGACCGGATAAAACATGCTACAATTCCCAATTTAAAATTAACCTTAAAGTATTGCACATAATGATAGGAGTACTTCAAGAAGGTGGTTGATTAAACACGGTAGTAGTAATATGTTACAGAATTGCAATAAAAACCATCCAAGGGTTTTCAAGTCATTGAAAGCCTTAATTAGACACCCTTAATGCTCCAAGTATGCTTTTAGACTTTTGCATGGGTCTTAAGAGCATTGATAGAAGGGGATATCAAAACGGCCGTGAGAAAAATCCTGGTCCACCTCATCCACCCGAAAGCAACGTGCCACATTTCTAGGCAGAAAGGCCATTTCTTCAGCCCCATTTGGCCATTTCATCTTCTCTCCTCTCTCCTCTCTCTCTCTTCGCAACAGGAGAAAGAGTACGGTGCGGCAACAGCTCGTACGTATACCCGTAGATGTATACGGGTTGATCTACTGTATACTACATCACGAATTGAATTATAAAATACGCATAAACAGTGAGGCGATACTAGTACTACCAACCCCTCCAGTTGCCCACCAGAAGGAGCAAACAGAGAGAGGCAGAAGGCAAGCTGCAGTGTTGGGGGAGAAGAGAGAAGGAGAGAGAGAGAGGGGCAGTGGCAGAGGCAGAGGAAGGGAAAGAAAGCTCCAATCTCGTCTCTGCTCCTGTCTCCAGGAAATCTTGATGCTTGCACATAAATGTAAGCACCCCTCCCTGCTCTGTTACTAGAAAATCTTTGATGCTTCGGTTCTTTGTTCGGTTTGTTGGATCTGCGTTCGCGAGGTGGTGGTGTTAAAGGTTAGGTGATTTGGAGTTGGAGCTTGGCTTTGTGCCTGTTCTTGTTTGAGTAGTAGAGTAGGATTCTTGCTGCCATGTCAGGTTCGATCGTTTCTTTTTTACCTGAGGGTAGTTACTAGGATATGGTGGAGTAAATGAGATGCATCATTCCGCTTCCCTCGGTGGAATTTATTGCGACGCTTTTAGTATCCAATGCAGGTTCTTTTCTCTTGTTCTGGAAGCTGTAATATTATTTTTTTTCTTTCTGTTTTGGCACCGAGATTTATTCCTCTGTTCCTCTTGTGTCTTGCCCAGATCTGTGGCGCGGGGTTTTCTCCTTTCCTGCAGCTACAAATGCGCGTTTTTTTTCTGTTTCTTGTTCGTTGCAAGGTAACTAATCCTGGGAGGTTTCTATCGTAGAGGTGATTCCAAGATTGGACATTTGGTACGCGAGCTCTGAGCTATCCAAGAACTTGGTGGTGAAGATGTCAGGTAGAAGAACGAATTCTTGGCTGCGAATGTTTGCTTTCTTGCGATGTTTTGTTCGTTTTTGATGGAATGTGGAAGGCGTCCTGTCCGTGCAGTGATCCATGCGGAGGACATCGAGATATCGCTGTGCGACGGCAACTCGGAGGACGAGCGGCGGCGGCGGAGGATCGGGTCCAACCTTCGCCGGAAGGCCATCCACGCGATCAAGAAGCGCGGCCGGCGGCGCGTCGACTGCCGCTTCCCGCCGGCCATCTCCATCGAGGACGTCCGCGACGCCGAGGAGGAGCGCGCCGTCGCCGCCTTCCACGACCGCCTCGCCGCCCACGGCCTCCTCCCCGACAAGCATGACGACTACCACATGATGCTAAGGTCTCACCAAGAAACAACTTTCGTTTATCATTTTTATTTTTATCCTTTTGGACATCATTTTGGAATGCCGGGATCTAAGAACGTGCTGTGGTTATGTTTGATACAGGTTCTTGAAGGCCAGGAAGTTTGATATCGACAGGGCAATGCAGATGTGGGCAGACATGCTGAAATGGAGGGAAGAGTTCGGAGCTGACACAATCCTTCAGGTGATCACACTGTCCTTTTAAGTCCGTTGTTGATTAGTAGAGTTTTTGTTTGATACATCTTGGGACAATGGCTGATATGATATGAGTTTGTGTGGTCAGGATTTTGATTTTCATGAACTGGATGAAGTGCTGCGCTACTACCCTCAGGGCTACCACGGTGTCGACCGGGAGGGCCGCCCAGTGTACATCGAGAGGCTCGGCAAGGTCGACCCGAACAAGCTCATGCAGATCACCTCGGTGGACCGCTACATCAAGTACCATGTTCAGGAGTTTGAGAGGGCCTTCAGGGAGAGGTTTCCTGCCTGCACATTGGCGGCAAAGAGGCACATTGATTCCACCACCACCATCTTGGATGTTCAGGGAGTGGTATGTGAACGGTTTCTTCTTGTGCTCTGCCTGCAGATCTTGTGTTGCTTGTGTGCTTTTTGTTGATTGTTGTTTCTTCAACTTGTTTGTTCCATGCAGGGATTTAAGAATTTCTCAAAGACTGCGAGGGAGCTTATCAACCGAATGCAGAAGATAGACAGTGACTATTACCCTGAGGTCGTTTCTAATTTCATTGCGTAATGGGTTCGTTGCTGCCAGTATTTGGATCTGAAGAAACTCATTTGAACTTATAAATGCAGACATTACATCAAATGTTTGTCGTGAACGCCGGCAGCGGGTTCAAGTTGATCTGGAATAGCGTGAAGGGCTTTCTGGACCCAAAAACTTCATCCAAGATTCATGTAAGCTCCATAAGTATTTGAGTATTTTCAAAATGCATCATGAGGTCAACAATAGCCTTATTTCTCTGTCTTTATGTTAGGTTCTTGGTTCGAATTACCAGAGTAGACTTCTTGAAGTAATTGATTCCAGGTTGGTTAAGTTCATGTGAAGGAACTTTGTCTGAATTCTTGACTTTTCACATCTGTTTGTATATGTAGACTCTACAACATTTTAACAGTAGTTGTGTTTCTCAGTGAGTTACCGGACTTCCTCGGTGGGTCATGCTCATGCAGTGACAAGGGTGGTTGTCTTGGGTCGAATAAAGGCCCATGGAATGATCCTTTCATTTTGAAGGTACCTTTTTGTGCTGTAACTATTTGGAAGCTAATTCATCTATATGTTGTTAATATTTTTATACCATATTGTAAAAATACATCACTTACACATTCTCCATTTGTAGCTGATACACAATTTGGAGGCTGGTTGCGTCAGAGAGATCAAGCCAGTGTCTGACGGTGAAGAAAGAAGCAGCTCATCCCTTCGGTTGGAGCAGCTGAAGGCAAGATTCTGAAAACAACATTATCCAAATATCCAGTCAAGCAAATGGCAATACAGAGTGCTTATTCTTTTCCTTATCTTCTTCTAAACCTCACAATAGACATCTGTGATTTCCAGTGGCAGGGCATGATTAGCGACATATCAAATGCTGAGTCAGGGTCAGACGTTGATGATTTTGGTTCTTTCTTTCAGAAAGGTGTTGACTATGGTTACCTCACTCCAGTCCATGAGGAAGTAAGTCCAAAGATTGTACTGTTCCATTTTAAGCCTAAAGGTTTCTTGGTTCTATTCAGTTTTTTGTTGGAACCTATGCTTAGCCTTGAACAAATAGACATCTGCTCTTTCTCTCGAGTTTGCATGGTTCCTTCTATGGGTTGATCTGTTTTATTTTTCTTAATGTAGGTAAGGGGAACAGATTCTTTGACTTACTATAGCTGCGATGACCAGACTCGTCGAGATATAGCTCCTGAATCTTGTAAGGGAGTGCAAGCTACTGGAATGGTGCAGAATCAGCTACCTGATAACAGGCAACCCTCCACAAATCGGAACCCACATGACTCAGGTATCTCCCATTCCTTCAGTTTTGCTTCTTAGTTCAGTGCCATCAAAATGTTCAATTAGTTGCTAATATTGCTATCAATTCAGGAGTGAAATTTGCATATTTGGTTGTGGCTCTAGTGTAGAACCATAATAATTGTCGAGTTGATTGAAAAAGAACTCGATTTTGCATTTCTGGTAGCTCACAGTAATGCTAGATGCCAGATGGCTTTGCGTAAAGTGTTTTAATCTGACAGGAAGGAATGAAGTACAATGCATGTGGCCTATCTGACACCTGTTTATGCCCTCATGGACCCATTCATTCATTGAACTTGCTGCCTTAAGATGTATAGTCATATGCATTAATACGTTAGCGTTGGCATGTGTTCTTGCTCGATTGCAACAGTTGAAAACATAACGTAAAACTTGCTTCATCGCAGAGTGGGTAATGAAAACATTCTGTGTATGCCACTACCTTACTTCCAATTCGAGAAGTATTTTTTTTTTTAAATTTCTCTGCATGATCATCTTTGCTCGTTTATTTTAGTTCAGACTATAGATGCAGAATTTTGAGCCTAGCTCCAGTTTTTAGTGTGACTGGAGTAGTAATATGCTGCTGCTGATTTTGTTAATCTTATCCGTGTTCTGTTGATGACAGGAAACAATGGTCACTTGGATGGTGCATTTGCTCGAAGTAGTTTGCAAAATTTTATTCAAGTTGTTGTCACAACCTTTATCAAGCTACTCTCCTTCCTCCGGCTCTTCATCTCCAGACCAGTGAGGAGGCTCGAGAATGTCCATTCTTGTACCGTACCTGTCCCATCTGAAGAAAAGCCAGAGCCTCGATCTATACGTGATGATGATATGACCATGTGCTTACAACGTCTTGACAGTCTCGAATCTTTGTGTAACCATCTAGCCAGCAGGCCACCAGAGATACCCAGAGAGAAAGAGCATATGTTACTGAACTCTTTTGAGCGGATCAAATGCATTGAGGCTGACCTGGAGAGGACCAAAAGAGTAAGTTCTTGTACTGTAGTACTTTTTGGACAAATGCACCGTACTACATAGATAAATAGATTATGATAATGTTATTTATGCTTTTCGTAATACCTTGTCTTAGAAACAGACTTATTCATTTTTCTCAACTCTCTCATTTCAGCCTTTTATTACCAGCTCTTTTAACTTCACATGGATGATAACATTATAGTCCTTTTGCTTTCTACTGAAAAGACTCTTGATGTGTGCATTCAGTTCTAAAACCTCATGTATTACATGTCAGGTGCTGCACGCAACGGTGGTGAAGCAGAAAGCGCTTGTGGAGACTCTGGAAGCTGTACAGGAGTCATCAAGAGCTAGGGTACGTCGATTGCAACCTTTGCTGATTGAATCAACTGAAGTTCATGATCTCTGAACTATTGCGGATGGAGGAACATTGATAATCTGAACTGGACTAACACCTAGCTGCTCTGCTTGTGCAGAAGAGATTGTTTTGTTCATAGAATATACCACACCAGGTCAAGAACCATGTCGACATTTAACCGCGACTTGTGAAGCTCTGCCAGTGCCATTTTTGACCTTCCCCAACTTCATCCCGGGCCAGGGAAAAAACCTGAAAGAGAAGAGAAGATAGCATTTGGTGATATAGCCTGCTAAGCTGCTTCCTTTCAGCATCTCACCATCTTCTTTTTTTTTGTAGTTGTCTGTACTAGTAAAGCCCTTCTCTTGTGCCTGGTGAATGTTGTGCCGTGCTTAGTGCAGCTATGTTTTTTCTTTTTTGGCCAGCAAGTGATCTCGTCACGGTCTTTTGCATTCAGGGGGCAAGAAGAAAAGATGGCCGAACTGCATGTTGATGAGTCTGAGTTTTTTTACAGCTGACCTCCATTTAGTTGACAAAAGGGCACAATTGGTGATAGCTTACTGGTGAAAATGTCCCATGTAAATGCTGCTTTTAGTACTAGTTTATTACAGTGCTACCTCCTATGAATGATTATCGGATAATACAGTTCTAGTTAGATTATAATCACAATGGGATAGTAGTACAATGCTGTGCTTCGTCTCTCTCTGTTTTTTTTTTGTTCTTGTTTTTGTTTTGGGGTTATTTTGGTTTGCACGCGAAAACGTGGTGAATCTGGCGCACGGTGTTGTGTTGTTGAGCACGATGCGATCTCTGTCGAGGCGTGTCGACTGTGTCCGTCGCGTCGGCACGCACGCGGCGCTGCTCCCACCGACGGCGTGCAGCGCGAGAGGAGAGGAGGGCCAGTTGCTGCGTGGCGTTGGCGTCACGGGCTCACCGGCTTCCGCTCCAGGGACAGCGCGTGATTTGTAGGGGGGCTCAACTGTGGGACTATCACTAGTGTCGGTCGGCTCGCTGTTTTTTTTTAATACACAATCCGTTTAAAAATAAGTTCATTGTTGGGTTTATGTGTCCAACGTTTAATTGTCTGTTTTAATTAAAAAATTTTTATGATTAATATTTTTTATTAGATGATAAAATATATTTAATATTTTATGCGTGACTTATTTTTTTCATATATTTTTCAAATAAGACGGAAGATTAAACGTTGGAGAAAGAAACCCACAAATGAACTTATTTTGGGACGGATGTAGTACAGTACAAACATAGATACACCATAGATATCTCGGTGTTAACGAATATGTTATGTCGTCCATCACTAAAAGAATTCTCGTTTTTGTTTGATTATTCTGATTAAAGATGCATATTTTATCGCGTGTCTGTTAGCATGTTTTTCAAACCGCTGAATGTTACATTTCGGGACGAGAACTTTTAGAATAGAAGTTGCTCTAAAATATCAAATAAATTCATTTTTTATGTTTGTATAATTAAAACTCAATTAATCCAGCACTAATAGTTGTTTCGATTTATGTGGCCCAACTTAATCTTCATCCTCATCAAGTTTGAACGGGGCCTAGTTAGGCGTAAATGCGAGGTATATCACCTAAAATTAATTAGTTGTAAATGCGAGGTATATTTAACCTAGGTGGTTCTGGTTTCATAAAAAAATCTAGGGGCAATTGCTTATTTGACCCTACTTTTTTAAAATGAACACTCCGTTTGGCCCTGTTTTTTAACACTGTTAAGTTTTCATTTTTAAAAAAAGAAAGAAATGCAATTATTTTTCGTAATGACCAAAATACCCTTGACCAAACCCTATCCATATCTACGTCTCTCCCCGTATTCCGTCTCTCTCTCTCTGAGTGCTGGCGGCGGCGGCGACTCGTGGAGGGAGAGCGGCGGAGACCGCGAGGTGCAGCGGCGATGGCTCGTGGAGGGAGAGCGCCGGTGACCGCGAGGTGCTGCGGCGGCGGAGCTGGCTCACGGAGGGAGGAGCGGAGGGAAACGGCGGTGGCTGCCGTTGGGGGATCCGTGCCGGCGCCGCCGTCGTCGGTCGTCTTCCTCGTCGCCGAGCCGCCGCTCCTCCGCCGCCAGCGGAGGGCCGCCTCGTCGCGGTCGTATTCCTCGTCGCCGAGCTACCGCTCCTTCGCAGCCACCGCCAGCGGAGGGCCGCCTCGTCGCCGAGCCACCGCCGCTCCTCCGCAGCCCTCCGCATCGCCGCCAGCGGCGGCCCTCCGCGTCGCGCCGTCGAGCGGCCGCTCCTCCCGCCGCCCTCCTCGTTGCGAGCCGCCGCTCCTCCGCCACCAGCGCCTCGTCGCCGAGCTGCCGCCGCTCTTCCGCGTCGCGCTGCCGAGCCGCCGCTTCTCCGCAGTGCTATGGAGAGAGAGAGAGAGAGAGAGTAGAGAGAGAGTGGATAAGAATGAGTGGTAGAGGATAGATGGATGTATTAGGGGCATTTTCATCATTTTACCCCCTTAGTTAACGGTGTTAACTCGTCTTAACGGAATAGGGTCAGCTTTCCTCTTCGATTTTGAAAAGCAGGGTCAAATAAGCAAACTGAAAAAAATAGGGTCAAATTGGTAGTTTGCTTTCAAAACAGGGTCAAATAAGCAATTGGCCCAAAAATAAATAAAATGTAACCCGTTGAGCTTGGCGATGCCGGATTGCGAATTGTGAGATGGGCTGGTTCTCCGCTTGAAAAGGGTTTAGCCGAGAAGAGATGGGCCTGGTAGATGGGTCTCCGCGACAAATTTCACTATCTTCTACTGCCAGTAAGTCCTGTTCTAAACTTGGGCAGGGACGGGCCTGGAAAATCCAGAGAAAAAAAAAATGCAGGCGGCTAATACCTGGCCTGAACATCCGGTTTTGAGGTTTTCCTAGGCAAGCCTGGGCTTTCTGGGTTTTTTAGAATAAGTTCACATGAGATCCCTCATGTTTAGCCGAGTTTGAATTGCATCCTTAAATATATTACATAACGCGTCTCTCAACTTGTGATACGGGTGTATACGAAATCTCTAGGCAATACTATGCTCGGTTTTAGCTGGTGTCTATGTGGCACTTCAATCAGAAAAAAAAAATACAAATTATGATGGACCCCATGTGTCAGTGAAACATGCCTCCCTTCTCCTTGGGCCTCCTCAAACACCGTTGTGGTATGGAGGAAGAGGGGAGAGTAGGCAGTGGGTGGCAGTGACAAAGCCATGGTAGCAAAAGGGTTCACGACCTTAGGACCTTAGGCTGTGTTCGGTACCTAGTTTTTTCAGCTATATCTCTCTCGTTTCTCATGTGCACGCTTACCAACTGTGAAATGGTAGATTTTCTATGAAAATTCTATAAGAAAATTGTTTAAAAAATCATATTAATTTATTTTTTATTTTTAATATTTAATTAATAATGCTCTGATCTGTCACTTTGTTTTCCGTGTGTAAAAGATTAGTTTCTAAACCCATTTGCCGAACACAATCGAAGATTCTAACACAGGTCTTCCTTGGTTTCTAACTCTTGATCGAGCTTACACGCCAACACAAGGCTTAACTACTAAGCAAAAGGGTGTCTCAATCTCCATCCGTTTAATTCACGGAGACCAAGCTAGCAGGAACTTTTAACATTCCATTTACTACTACTAATTAACATTCTTGTCTCGGCGTCCATTTTCTTTGGAACCTTCTAATTAACGATCCAGCGCGTCCAGAAAAACACCTCCTGTCGCTGTCGGGCCTCAAAAATCAAAACGCGCCAAGGAAAAAAATTCACTCACTTTTTTCTGATCAGATCGTAACTTCCAATCGATCGTAACGTTTTTCCGTACGCGCTCCAAAACTGGAACTAATCAAGCTGCAAGTTGAGGACTGCTACTTGCACAAATAGACGACGCCATCGGCAACCAGTGTCGCACACTAATCTTCCGTGCACCAAAACGAAACGAGTCATAACATATCACTAATAAAATATATTAGCTAAAAATTTAAAATATATCATATGATTTTCTCAAACAACTTTCATATATATATTTATTTATTTTAAACGATGTATTGTTTAGTAGTTTGAGAAACGTGTACTAAGTCAGAAAGAGGAACAGAAAAAAGCAACATAAGAGCCTTCACAGTGCGATGCGGCATTCGGCTCAAGCACTCCACGCCGGAGATTCGGCGCTATGTTCGTGTGTGGCGTACCAACCTGAAGACCGTGCGTCCAAACTGGGTCACACAGTTGGACGTCTGGTGTGGGAGGAAGAACCGCTGCTGAGTTGTGGAGGTTGTGTCTTCGCAACATCGTTCCTCTACGCACTGTGAAACTTGTGTTCAACTCTGTTCTTAGCAGGTGAGGCCCAACAAATGTGTTCTCGCCCTGCTACTTCCTTAAGATTGCATTCGAAATAGGTTCAGTTAGGCTGATATGTCAAAAAAAACGAGACATGTAGAAATTAGTTAAATAATAGCAATTATAAATTAAAAAAAAAGTGAACTTTTTAAATATTTTTGAAAAACTTCTATATAAGGGCTTCATCGGAACATAGAATCTATAGGTTCAGTTCCTTCAAATTTCAGTGAAAATCCTTCAAACTAAATAGGCCCTAAAAACTTTTATATCAAATAGTACCATATTTAGCAGTTTAGAATACATACCGAAAATGGGGAAGTAGTGATTCAAACTCAACCTAAAACTGGCACCAACATTTCGGTTTTGCCTACCTTTAGTTCACTAAAACTTTTGCCGCACAGTGCAGCGTGCTACACAAAAACTCGATAAAATAATGATTAGATTTGTCACGGTCAGTAGTGTGTATCTGTGTGATAACCAGAGAAAAACGTGGTGATGCAGAGTACCACAATTTTTCAACAACGCATACACGCCCCTAAGACAAAGTCACTATCTGTCACTAATTTCCTCATCTAGTCAAGAAAAGATGAGTTAATACAGTTGAGCAGGCAGAAACCTCTTCTGCCTTAATTGGTGTCTTCTCTGCTAAGCTTGCTAGCTTCGATCCTCTTTCTTCTTAATTAATACTCCCTCCGTTTTACAATGTAAGTCGTTATTCTAGTATTTACTACATTCATATTAATGTTAATGGATCTAGACATATATATATATATCTATCTAGATTCATTAACATTAATATGAATGTGGGAAATGTTACAATGATTTACATTGTGAAACTGAGGAAGTACTCCATATCTAAAATATGAGAAGCACTACCAACCAAGAAATATTTTGGTATCTTCTCATTTCGATCACCTCAATAAATATGATCCATATAACCAATAAAATTAGAGATTACGGTGGAGTATTAAGAGAAAAAAAGTTCATAAGAGAGAGTGACTAATAACATAAGAAATAATTCCGTATTATATTTTAAAATGGAGGGAGTAGCACTCATGTGACTGGATAAATCTGTGGCCAGCTAGCAATTGCATGTCTGTTCTCCGGCAGTAATTGCATGACTGGTCTAGGCATACCTTTTTCTTTTGAACGACTTGTACAAGACAGTGCCCAGTTCATATTGATAGAGCAGGAAAAAAAATTACAAAATCAAAACCCTGGAAGTCCGTAACCAGGAAAAGGAAAAAGGTATACCACCCCCACACACCGACAACGCCAAACACAAACCAGGAGAAGGCTAGCACCGGACCGGCCACCGCTAGACCAACAAAGGAACTACAACTGGGATTGCTCGAAACCCAACCCTTACAACCGCCACAAAACTATGCTCTATCCATATCTTAGGGATTTAGGGAGAGAGAGGGTGAGAGAGAAAAATGAAACCGCTCTCCCCCTAGGCCCTCCGACGTGGCCAACTTGTATAAAATAAGGTGCCGATACAAGAGGATGTGACTCTAGAGCGAGCTTGCACCAGATGTTTGGGTGGTTCCGGCAAAGGCGCTGCCTAGACAGTGTCTTCATAGAAGAAGCGACGAAAGCACCACCGCATGCCTACTTTGTAGCTAATGGCTGCGGAACATCTCTTGTCTTCTAGACATTTTTGGTTTGGTACCAAGTTTTGCTATAGCAATTGTTTGGCAACACGCTAGCCATCCATATTAAAGCTATTCTTTTTTACAAAATAAATTTATACACATCTAAAGAAAATTAGTAGTGTCAAAACAAATCATAAATTCGTAGATGAATTCTCGATGGAGTACAAAACGCATGAATAGTGTTTATTTCATAAGAATTTCGATTACCTATGGTTTTCTATACGTATTCTCCAAACCGATGAGTAGCCTCAATATGCCTGAGTATAGAAAAATTGAGATTACCTATGCCTGATTAGCTAGTGTTGGATTTAGTTAGTTAGTTGGAAAAAACAAAACGAATCATTAGTATATAATTAATTAAGTACTAACTATTATATAATAAAAGTTTTTTATCGAAACACATTATTTAGTAGTTTAAAAAACATACTTCACGGTAAATAAGGAATTAACACAGCCCAACACCACTTAAAGAGCTGTCCACAGGATTCAATGGGGAAAAAAATCCATTGGAATCCAGTGCCAAACCTCCAAAATTCACTGATTTCAAAGGAAAAAACATCAACTCCATCTTTGTTCAGCTTATGGAAGAAAAAAAAAATCCTATGTTCTAATATTTTGTTTTGCACATTTATTCCTATGATTTTATATGTTTTTCTTATTCCAGCGAGTAAGAAATCATGTGAACCAAGAGCTCCTCAAAGCGTGTTGCAACCTCAACTAATTAAAACGTGCTGTTAGAAGACGATAGACAAATAAACGATAAAAA
The DNA here is from genome assembly GCA_009805545.1 of Oryza longistaminata. Taxonomy (NCBI): domain Eukaryota; kingdom Viridiplantae; phylum Streptophyta; class Magnoliopsida; order Poales; family Poaceae; genus Oryza; species Oryza longistaminata. Next base: position 6,788,934 of record CM020181.1, read on the forward strand.
AACAATAGATCAATCACAGAAGACACAAGATTTAACGTGGAAAACCCTCCCAAAGCAGAAGAGAAAAAACCACGGGCGTCAGCCAGCAAAATATCTTCACTATATCTGGGGTGAGGTTACAACGCCGCACGAGTCACGACGGCTTACAAGAGGTATATATATGGTGGAACCCTAAAAGGGATGACGATCCGTATCGCGGCGTCCCCAGGTGCACAGCCCAATGGGCCAGCTTCAGCCTCCGTTCTATTACAGTAGAAGCTGGCCTTTATTATGTGTTTATTATGTGGAACTAAATTTGGATCGCAACACAACGCGTGCCCTGGCTAGCTTCTTCATCGCTTCAGGCTTCTGGAAACGTCACATGCTTTCTTCCCACCAGAGAAATTTAAGCAGTGATAGCTGCAGGATAGTACTCCGTAACGTACTGGCTAGTAGAAAAGTCTCCATGGTGCCTGAATTTTCAGTGCACATTTGTTAGCATCTGCGTCTCTCAGCAAATTAAAGTCTATCTGTGTGAGAGAGATGAAACTGCCCATGTTTTTCTTTCCATCCAATTAATCATTTGAACCACTTGGCATAAACTATGCTCATAACAAAGAGATTAACACATGAGCAAATCCCAGGCAATAGAAAAGTAGAATTCTCTAACACAAGAAAAGAAAAAAGATATCAATATATAAAATGAAACTTGCTGAAGTTTTGCATCCTTTTCCATAAAATACAGAGGGAGAGAGACAAATGACACGGTCAACATAGATCCAAAGAGGAAAACACCAGGCAATCTTATCATATTGATCACACTTTTGCTGATGAAACATCAGATGACACCATGACAGCAACCTCTCTCCAAAATAAATTCGTATAAACTGAAACCGATGGAGAAATGGTCCTTGATTATTACAGGCATCCTCAAAGAGCAACAAGGAAATATTTTTTTTGTATAAAAAAAACAAGAACAAGAAGGAGGTAGATTAGATATAGTAGAAGAAAGTAAAACAGGATACGGCGAAATTCAGGGGGCTGTGGCCTCCATTTGGCGCAAAATCCTGCGGCCTGCCGCATAAATGCAAACCATGTAACGCAACCTGTCGGCTCATCGATCTGCTCGTATTGGATGGATAAGCATCCCCTTTGCACCTGGGTCAAACACTCAAAACGACCCTCTTCTGGGAACCTTGTGTTTTTCCCTATTTGTAAACAGATCCTCCGGTTTTTTATGCTTTATATAAAAGCAGGATGCTTTCTCTTTTTCTTTTTTAAAAAATAAACTAAAAAAGACCACCACTAGCATCTTAAAAGGCTGGCCTCATTTGGATGAATTTTAAAGCATCTTCCGTTTTATTCTGATTCCGTATATCCGGAAATGGAAGGGAAACGGTAGAGGGTTTTTCTCTTAACCGTTTTAATGGTGTACCGTTTTTATTCATCTTTTTTTAAAAGAAAATAGTATAGTACCCACAATCTATGGGAGTAAAGAAAACCATAACTCTTATGTGCTGTTACATTACTACTATCGTTATCGTTTGCAGCTTTATCATTTCAGTTCCGTTTTTAAGAAAAAAATATAATAAGAAAAATGATTTGAACATTTTCCTAAACTGTTTCATCCCATTCATGTTCATGTTTTTGTTTTCTTTTCCTAAATGAGAGCCCTCCACTTGAAGGGAAATGTTTATCTAGGCTGTGTTTAGATCCAAAGTTTGGATTCAAACTTCAGTCCTTTTCCATCACATCAACCTGTTATACACACACAACTTTTCAGTCACATCATCTCTAATTTCAACCAAAATCCAAACTTTAAATCCAACTAAACACAGCCCTAACATGTGACAAATATACTATGTTTTAGACACGGAGAAAAAAATCAACATTTTATTAAAAAGTAAAAACAATGCTAGAAAAACACTATTAGTACTAAGGCTGACTTCTAAACTTTCTTTTTTATTCGTTAGCATGTTTTCTAAACTACCAAACGGTTTGCTCCGAAAAACAAAATTTATATTGAAGTTTGTTTTTCATGCTACTCCAATATGGAGCTCATCATGGAAAGTACCCCTACAATATACTTACAGGGGCTAATATGAAAACTTCACTATCCGTACTCCTCTTGAGGTTTTCTTCTTGCTTCTAGAGCCACCTGTTAAAGAGGCGGCCTTGCTTGCTTCCTTTCCAGATTCCTCCATAGCTCACAGAAACCTCACAACCCTAGCTCGGCGAGAGCACAGGCCTCCGGAAGCTATCAAGCTAAGCGAGATACGAAGGAAAGCGGTTCTTGCAGCAGAAATTTCGAGGCTTTGCCGCCAAATTTGTTTCAGGTTTGGCTCAAAATCCACCATTGCAGGCCCCTGCTCCTCGGGAGGCTAAAGCGAGACGAAGGTAAGTGGTTCTTGCGGTAGAAATTTCGAAGCTTTGCCGCCAAACTTGGTTGTGAGTTTGGCTCAGAAATCCGCCATTTGCGGTGGCAGGCCATGTCGCGGCGGTCTGGGTATCGCGCGGCGGAGCAGGAAGACCGCCAGGTTGATCTGATGGGCGACTCCGACTTCGACGACGACGAGTACGGACAATCTGTAAGCTCTGCACGAGTTGCTTGCGCCATCTGACAGATTATCTAAAAAAAATGCTGTTCTTTTCCCTTTCTTTTTTTCACAAAAGAATAGAGAAAATGCTAGTACAAGTTGCAGTTGCTCCTAACTGCTTTTGTGAGTTGTGACATGCGGATATCATGATATTAGAGTAGGTATGTGCAGACTTCAGCGCAGGAATGGATCTTTGTCTAATTCAATGCAGGTTTTTCTTTTATTAGTTTGCTTCTGGTTCTACCAGCAGCTAGTGTTGTTTTTAGATGATTTGGGCATGCATCTTCTGAATTATAGTTGTTTTGTTCAGTCTGATAAAAAGGGTAATTTTGTTGTTTATAGATTAATGAGTCCAAAGAAGATACGTCGGCGGTGGATGTGAAGAAAGGGAAGGACATACAAGGAATTCCATGGGATAATTTGAGCTTCTCAAGGGACGGGTATAGGAAGACTAGGATGGCACAGTACGCGAACTTTGAGAATGTACCCAACTCCGGGAAAAATTCAGAGAAGGCATGGCATTGTTACATGTTCAGATAAACTGTTGAGGGATCTTGCATTGTATATTTGTATCTAGCATGGAAGTTTTGATGTGTTGATCTTGATGCAGGTATGCACACCTGTAGATAAAGGGGCACTCTTCTATGAGTTTCAGTACAACACAAGATCGGTGAAACCGACAATTCTTCATTTCCAGGTGAGAGCTGTGCCTTCTGGAGTCGTAATTTTGAGTTCTTAAACATTAGAAACTACTACGTATTAGGCGACATATCCAATACATTCCAAGGTCAAAAGATCTGCTACATATGCTAAATAGGTAGTGCACGTGTTCTTTCTTTTGCAGGCTTGTCAGTCTGTACTGTAGAAATTAATTAACTGCAGAATGTGTGATGGAAAATAGTCAATATCCCGTTATGATAGTACTCTGTTTGGAATATGTGGGAATATCACAGTGAATACTAGTAGGTCTATACATGTGTTTTTTTTTAAAGGTAAACGTGGTTCTCGTATATGTACTTGAATGAATTATAGTTATGGTATTGGTACTGAACACAACTGCAAGCAGTTCTTCTATTAATTCCTTTTGGAAATTAATGCAGATTTGTGTTCCCCTACAAAGCTACAAGGGGATAATATGTTCACTTTCCATAGAAAAAGTAGTTCTGTAGACCTGCATGTTTGCCTTCATGAACTATAGTTGTACCAAATAATCAGATATTCTAATATAAATTTCTTGCTCAACTCCGACTACATTAATGCCATTCTGTTGCTATTTTGCAGTTGAGAAATTTAGTATGGGCAACTACTAGACATGATGTGTATCTTCTATCACAACGTTCTGTGCTTCATTGGTCACCATTCGCCAGTGAGAAGCACAAAGTCATTGATCTTCAAGGACATATCACGCCATCTGAGGTCCCTATTTCTCTTTCAAATGTTTATTTGAACTTGCTAGCCTCATGAATAGCCACTTCTTTGATATTTGTATTGTAAGCATGCATATTCAAATTCCATATATTTGACTTCAGAAGCACCAGGGGAATGTCTCCGAGGGGTTTTACCAGGCTCAAGTTAGTACACTAGCAGTGAGAGGTAATTTGCTTGTTGCTGGTGGATTTCGTGGAGAACTAATTTGCAAGGTAATTATCTTTCATAACCTATTGTTCAATCTCTGACATCTATATGGAGTTACAATGTAGACATGTTGTAATGTGTAAATTTTGTGTGGGGATGCAGTTTTTGGATCGTGAAGGAATAAGCTATTGTTGCAAGTCAACACACGATGACAATGGCATCACTAATTCTCTGGAGATATTTGAGAAACCCAGGTACTATAACATCATTTTTAAAACTACTACTTTGTTTAAAATGAAGTGAGAATGTATGAATCATAACTTTGAAAAATGAATTATGCAGTGGTTCGGTGCACTTCCTGGCTTCAAACAATGATTGTGGAGTTCGAGACTTTGACATGGAAAAATTTCAAATTTGCAATAATTTCCGTTTTCCTTGGGCTGCTAATGTAAGCCTTTACTTCATTCATCAAACTGTTTATATCTATCTCTTGTTTTATTTATTGGATACTCCTAAGTCCTAATCTATTCGCCGCATTCAAGTCACTACTGAATGATTTGCTAAAGATTCTTGCATTCCATGAGGAAAGAAAGCCTAATGTTTTATTGATTTAATCTCGCCCCTTGTTTTATACCATGCAGCACACATCATTGAGCCCGGATGGTAAACTTGTTGCTATTGTTGGGGACAACCCTGAAGGACTTATAGTCGATACTAATTCAGGAAAAGTAAGCAGAAAGCAACGCTCAGTGATTAACTTCCAAATACTGACCTCACATTTCAGAAAAAGAAAAGCTCATGGCTGTATGTTTCTTGCAGACGGTTCATGAACTCCGCGGTCATCTGGACTACTCTTTCGCATCAGCATGGAACCCAGATGGCCGGACATTCGCGACCGGTAACCAAGACAAGACATGCAGGATCTGGGATATCCGAAACCTTTCCGAGTCTATTGCTGTTCTGGGTGGCAATATGGGAGCCATACGGTCGATCCGCTACACATCCGATGGGCGATTCTTGGCAATGGCGGAACCGGCAGATTTCGTTCATATATTCGACGTCGGAAGCGGGTACCGAAGGAAGCAGGTGGTGGATTTCTTTGGTGAGATTTCTGGCATTTCGTTCAGTCCCGACACCGAGGCTCTGTTCATCGGTGTTCATGATCGGACCTATAGCAGCCTCCTCCAGTACAATCGGCTACGGTTCTACTCATACCTTGATTCTGCTATCTGAATTTGCTACTTGCAATCACTGGCAGAGTAATGTGAGATCTGAATCACAAAAAATTGTAGAAGCTAGTAAAGTAGTAGAAAAGATGTAGATATGTCCATATCTGTAGCTGTTACTGTAAAGGAACCTGAAATGCATCTGCAAATGGCCTGTTGCTTTTGCTGGACAAAACTGTAGCCTTCAGACTTCAGGGTGAGCAATCATCCTTTGGAAGAGAAGATGTTATCTGGCATGGCGCTGTCTATTTGAGCAAAGGCTGAAAATATCTTGACACGGTTAAAGCTAAACTGCTTGAAGTCTAGTTTCTACTACCGCCGGTGGCTGGCCGGACCGCCGTGTTGGACGACGTTGGTGGTGGTTGGTGGTGACGGCGATCATGTTGGATCGAAATGGGCCCCACAGAGCAGATGGGCTAGGTCGTCTCGGTGAGTTTACTACGAGGGTTAATTGGATCAATGTCACTACAAATATGTCATTTGGATCAATGTCACTATAAATATGTCATTTTACATAAATGATACTACTATTTATAATATTAGCTACGTGTTACTGGAATTTAGAGAAATTAGAATCGTGTCACTCTGTGGCGTTTTCCAATGGTATATTTGTAGTGGCATGGATCCAATGGTATAAGGGATTCATGGTATAAATGCCACTACTATTCACAATCGAGAAGGAATTTGCATCCTGGGTTGTTCTGGGCCCAACTGCACGGCCTTCATTGGGAGCTCTATCACGACGAAGAAACTGGGCCTAATTTTCGGGAAGGCCCATAATGAGCCCAACCATACGGGCTTCACTCCGAGGTCTCCCGTGATCTGGGCCTCTTGCCCTCTTTCTTGGGCCAAGCGAGAATTGATTCGCTATCCTACCAAAGGTGGCCGCAGGACTGCAGGAGCCGTTCGATCGAGCATCCACGATGGATGAGGAATTTCTTGCGTAGTTATTACATATCTAAAATGCATTATCTCGTTTATTCAGGAAATCATTAAAAGGTACCAAAAGAATTTCCAAAATGATAACTGGATAACACATGACTGCTGAGCCAGAGATTTTCTTTTCCGAAAACAGAGTTACAAAGAATTTACAAGCTTCATGTCCTAAAAAACTACAGGGGTAAATTTTTGGAAGCATGTTCTACACAGGAGATTTCCTGATGCATTTGTATCGTGTATCGGTGATTCCATGGCTCTAAGCTTAAGTAGGTACATACTCAGTAGGAGAGGGCAAGAGCCGTGCAAGAAAGGTTCCTACAGCAGTAAACAGCAGAACAAACTGGATGAAACAAAAGAGTGAAACTCTGCTTGCTCTAGACTGCAACCGCAGGACTTCTGAACAGAGAAACATGAGGAAAGGAGAGGAGGGAAGAGATACTGACATGTGGAGCCCACGCTGACTCAGCCGCCACGTAGACCAAAACCGAGGTCAAAACCACCGAAAGATCTTAGGTGACCGGTTTTTTATAGTTAATGGACCCCGCATATCTGGTTTTACGGTTCGAGCACGTTTTTTATCCCGATGACAAGTTGAGGGACCTTCGGTGTACTTTTTCCGAAGGAATTTGCATCCTGGGTTGTTCTGGGCCCAACTGTACGGCCTTCGTTGGGAGCTTTCCTTACTCCTACCACGACGAGTAAACTGGGCCTCATTTTCGAAAAGGCCCATAATGAGCCGGGCTTCACTGCGAGGTCACCCGCGATCTGCGTGGTCGAAGGACTGCAGGAGTCGTTCGATCGAGCATCCACGGCCCAGATTAAGATGGATGAGGAATTTCTTGCGTAGTTAAATATCTGATGAAATGCATTATCTCGTTTATTATTCAGGAAATTATTAAAATATACCAAAAGAATTTCCAAAATGATAACTGGATAACCCAGGACAGCTGAGCTAGAGATTTTCTTTTCCGAAAACATAGTTACAAAGAAAATTTACAAGCTTCATGTCCTAAAAAACTACAGGGGTAAACTTTTGGAAGCATGTTCTACACAGGAGATTTCCTGATGTATTTGTATCGTGTATCGGTGATTCCATGGCTCTAAGCTTAGGTAGGTACATACTCAGTAGGAGAGGGCAAAAGCCGTGCAAGAAAGGTTCCTACAGCAGTAAACAGCAGAACAAACCGGATGAAACAAAAGAGTGAAACTCTGCTTGCTCTAGACTGCAACCGCAGGACTTCTGAACTCCCAGACAGAACTCTGCATTCAGCTCTTAGCTTCTCCGCCATCTCTTCTAACATCGCCGCTCGGTTCTTGGTATGCTGTAGTTTAAGTTCAAGCTGCTTGTAATCCCCCGACAGAGATTTCTGCGCGTTATAGAGAGCTATTTGATCGTCAACTAGAGGTGCCCAGGTTTGAGCAGCTCTTGTCAGGATGATGCTCTTAATCTCGGCTTCTGTCTTCTCCAGGAAGAGCCGACCAAGGTAAGATGCTTCTTCTGGTCTGGACTCAGGATCCTTTACATTTTGACTTGTTCCTTCAAGAGGTTCCGCGAGATCGACTAAACCACTCCAATCATCGTCGTTTCCATCAAAATTATCATTTGACTCTTTACTGATCACCGCAAACATTTTAATCTCTGCAGTAAGCATGGAGCAAAGGTTATCATAAAGCAATTTTGCATGGATGAAAGTTCGAACCAAGGCATCAAAAGGTACAGCATGTTATCACCACAATACCGGTATGAGACCTCAGATTCAATGAACCAAGGAAACTTACAGGAGAAGTTTTGATTGGTTGATCAAGCCACTTCTATATACTGTAGAACACAAAGCGCTTTACCCATTTATTTGGTACTATGCCTAAATGGCCCAGTTATTAGAATACTCAACAAGGTAATATTATTACAACCGTCAAATTGAGATGTCAACAACTTCAGCAATTAAGTTCATAATGTTTTATAGGTTCCCTGAGTTGAATCACGGAATGAACTAGAATTATCACTTAAGAAATTGATTAATCAGATTATAGTTGCTTGACTTAACTACCACTCCACCAGCATCATTTATCCGAATACTTTTTATCATGACTGAACACCATAAGGCAGCTATAACTTATTTGTTTCCACAGAACTGGAGTAAACAACATCATGAAATAGTAACAAATAACTGAACCATGACATGGCATTGCTTCAACATCAGTAAAATAATAACAACAACTGAAACAGAATTTAACTTGGCAAGATCCATGAGACTAAACGGGAACGAAATCAAGTATACCATTCTCAAGCGCTTCTTGCGTTCTCTGAAGCAACGAAATCGATTCCGCATACGGATCAGCACTCGACTTCATCCCTGATCCAAGGTCACCATTGTTCCCCACACTCCTCTGAGCAGCATCAGCATCCGAATCAACACTCCCCTGTGCCAATCTCCCCACCACCACGCTCCAATTCTCCTCATTGCAGTAATCTCTGGCCATCAATGGCGTCTCCTCGCCGTGATCACAGTGATCGGCAAGAACCTTGTGGATTCCATTGCCGGCAATCGATTGCCGCCGGGAGTTCACGGCATTAGAGCTGCGCAGCGAGTACTGCGCCTCGGCGGCACGCGCGCGCGCGGCGCGGGAGGAGCGCCCCGCCCTGTCGGCGGCGAAGGGCGAAGAGCGTTCGTTGTGGCGCGCGGGGCGCTCGCGGCGGTGGAGGACCTGCTGCCGCTGCTCCGGTCCTCGCTGTGGTCGGAGTCGGCGCCGCCCGCGCCGACGGAGAATCCCGAGGAGGCGACGAGCAGCACGCCGAGGCTCGGATCCAGCTTCGCGGCGGGACGAACGGGACTCGACGGAGGCGGTGGAGCTCTCCTCCTCCTCCTCCTCCAAGACCACCTCGTGCAGCTTCCCCTCGGCGCGCCGCCGGGCAGGGGTATCCGCCGCTTGTGCAGCTGCGCCGAGCCGCTGCCGGCGGCGGCGGCGGCGGCTGATCCTTCCTTGCGCTGCTCCCGCGGGATACGGCGCCATCGACGGAGCCCACGGCCTTTGGTTTTTATCACGGGAGAGCTCCCCGGAGATGCACCGGCCTCCACCTCCGCCGCCGGCGACCCGACGGCGCCGTTCTCCATATCGGCCGCCGGAGGTGGCATCAAAGAATCGACGAAATCATCGTTGAACGGGGGTTGTCGGAATCGAGCAAGGTCGTAGTAGCGAAAATTTTCAGTTCGTTTGGTCTCGTGGAAAGGAGATCGAGGGAGGAGGACGAACTGGACGGCGACGACGACGACGAAAGGGAGAAAAGATACGAAAAAGAAGTGATTTTTTTCCCACCTTAACAGCAGCCTTTTTCCAGTTCTTTCTCTTCTTTTTTTTTCCAACAAAAATGGCGCGTTCGCGTACGGTGTCTGCGTCAGTTACAGCCACGTCTCGGCGAAAAGCATTTTAAACAAGCGAGATGGCGACGACGTGGCTAGCTCTGCTTAGCTCAGCAGCTTGATTGACTGCTATGTTTTTTTCAAGAATTACACAGTGCAACACGGATACTCATAACGCCAGTACACTCACCCCATCAACGCACGCACGTAAACCCTATCCCTATAAGCATCTTCGAAAACTGGGCCGGAAAATCCTTGAGATTGATGCAGTTACGACGGGTATATCGCCTAACACTGAAAGCACGAAACCGTTAAATCCTGGAAAAATCATAAATGCCTATATGCCACATAAACTAAATAGCGAGGTGGAGAAGAAAAGAGACGAAAGAGATAAGGGCACGTTCAACGCAAGGGGTACCCTATGGCCAATAGCAGTGCAGGGCACGCTATGCGTGCCTCCAGCCTGCTCCATGCTATCAAATAGACTCAGGCTGTGTTTAGTTTCATCCAAAGTTTGGATTTTGGTTGAAATTGAAGATGATTTGACTGAAAAGTTGTGTGTGTATGACAGGTTGATGTGATGGAAAAGGACTGAAGTTTGGATCCAAATTTTGGATCTAAACACAGGCTCAAAAGTGAAATAGGTAACCAACTTCACAGCGCGTGTGTCCTTGTTTGAATAGCTTAACCAGGGCAAGCAACACATACGAAAGGCAACTAGACGAAGAAACGAGCGCCACAGCGCAGGTTTTCCAAGCGCAATGCCTTTCTGGGCCCACGCGCGGACTCGCGAATGGGTGAGCAACTCGTTCTCCTGTGTGGGAGCGAGAAACTTTGCAGGGGTGCGCAAATCACTGACACGTCTGCATTCATCTGATGTGGAAAACGAAGTAACGCGCCACGTCCTCCCACTGTAAAGGGCCTAAGTGCCATCTAGGATGGGGCAATGTCACGCCCAGAAATTTCCGAATAGAATTCCAAGCAGAATGTGCATTAAAACCCCCGTCCAGGACCGGCCGGGGTACACAAACGACAACGTTGACATACAGATCCACGTCTTACAAACATCATAAAAGTCTTACATAAATGTAGCGGAAAAACAAAAGATAACTGGAGCTAATCCTTGACTTGAACTGCAGCGGGAACACCACTCCACAGGCATCCTCAACGGCACGGACGAAGCCTACTCCTCAGAGAACCCGCCATCGGACACATACTCGAGCTCTGGGATGAGCCAAGCTCGAGCTGTTCGCGAGTCTCGAGCTTTTTTTGATAGCCCTAGTATCTACCTTTTTTTTTTTTTATAAAACTTGCTCTGGAGACACAGATGAAGTTTAGATTGTGCTAATCGGTGGTAATAACAGACCATTTCCTGCGTGGATTTGGTGAGCCATCAGCCCATCAGCCATGCCACGCGCTGCCTCGAGGCTCGTAGACACGACACGCCCAGTGTGCGATGGCGATTCTCTCGCTCTCGAGTACTCGTGCTCATGCATGCAAATGGGCTTCCCGTTTCGTGCTTTAGAGCAAGTCTAATAATACAGCCTGTTGTTGGCTATAAAAATATCCACATCACCAATAAAAATAATTAATAAGAGTGGTATACATACAATAGCTAGGCTGTGTTTAGATTCAAAGTTTGGATCCAAACTTCAGTCCTTTTCCATCACATCAACCTGTCATACACACACAACTTTTCAATTACATCATCTCCAATTTCAACCAAAATCCAAACTTTGCGCTGAACTAGACACAGCCTTAGCTACTAGATCACCTACACACAAATTTTGATGCATGCATTCTTGATTTTTTAATGCAGTCATTCTCATTCTGTCCGCTCGTTCTTCTCAGGAAGGGAGCTGACCACTGAGAGACCCATGAAAACTGTGTTGGAGCTTGTGTGCAGCCGGCGATTATTTATGCCCTGTATAGATGGGTCTAAAACTTTTAAGTCCCTATCACATCGGATGTTTAGAAATTAATTATAAATATTAAACGTAGACTATTAATAAAACCCATCCATAATCTTAGACTAATTCGCGAGACGAATCTATTGAGCCTAATTAATCCATGATTAGCCTATGTGATGCTACAGTAAACATTCTCTAATTATAGATTAATTAGGCTTAAAAAAATTGTCACGTAAATTAGCTTTCATTTATGTAATTAGTTTTATAAATAGTCTATATTTAATACTATAAATTAGTGTCTAAATATAGGGACTAAAGTTAAAGTCCCTGGATCCAAACACCACCAGTCGCCGGCTCACACCTTCTCTCTCCCAATTTCTTTGCCAAATCAGCACATTACCATGCATGCATGCACTATCGCCAACTAAAGTGACTTATTGTACCTGCTCTTATCTAACATTAGATCAGGCCACATCATCATCGCCCAAAGATCGATCCAACCTGCCACGTATTCCACTCTTGGTACTTTTTCAGTTTCATCACAGATATATATGTGTAGAAAGAACCTTGGGCAATTATGTTTTTGATCGATTTCGGCGGCTAACTAGATTCGTTTTCTCACTTACTCACTTGGCCCTGCTTTAAGGGCCTGTTTATTTTGATGCCAAAAAAACCTGGCAACTATACCAAAATTTTGTTAGGATTTCTTATATACTCTCTCTATATTTTAATGTATGACGCCGTTGACTTTTTGACCAACGTTTGACCATTCGTTTCATTCAAAATTTTTGTGTAAATATGAAAATATTTATGTCATGCTCAAAGAACATTTGATGACGAATCAAGTCATAATAAAATAAATGATAATTACATAAATTTTTTGAATAAGACGAATGGTCAAACGTTGGATAAAAAATCAATGGCGTCATACATTAAAATATGGAGGTAGTAGTTACTAAAATTTAGCAGCAAACTAAATGTAGCCATTTTTTTGGCAACTTTACTAAAATTTGGTAAGGTTGAAAATGGCATCAAAGTGAACATGCCCTAAATAAAGGAAAATAAAATGAAGTTATTGTCTAACGCTGTCCTGCAAAGCCAACAGTCTCAAATTCATGATCAAAATGTTGTTTATGGACTGTTCAGGTTACTGCTAAAATCAATCTTATCAAAATTTAGCAATGCTAAACTTTTGAGGTGTGGGGAGCGGTGTCCACAAGCTACGGCGTCTCCTCACTTGGTTCCTCTGCCAAAAGTCGCCAGGAACGTGTCCCTTGGGAGAAAACGTGCGCCTCTCCAGGGGCACGGCACAAACGCGAAAGATAATGGTGTAATACTAACCGTTATTATTGCACGATAACCTTCCAACAGCACGACCCAAGGTAACCATTACCTTTCGCATCTCCTGGTAAAAAAAAACATGCGCCTCTCCAGGAGCACTAGCTAAGGATACCCATTGCTCATGCTCTAATAACCTACCAATAGCTGGTGCAAACGTGCAAAGTTGGTGGAAGTTACCAGAACAACCTACCCAGGGCACTCTTCAAGTATAAAATGTAAGGGATATATAACGTAAATTCAGAACTTTTGTTAATTTTTTAATACAATTGTTTTCATATGAATGAGTATACATACGTGTGTTTGCATTTGTACTATATTTCTTTAAAGAAAAGGTTACTGACTCTGACAGAGAACTGGTGATTTTCTTGCCTGTTTAGGTCTGTTTGGAGAGCTTAAGATTCTGAGAAGCAGCTGGTTGATAGCCAGCTTCTGAGTCTGGAAAAGCTAGTTTTCCAGCTTCTGACTTCTAGGCCCTGTTTGGGGGAGCTTCTCCCAGCTGCAGCTTTTCCCAAAAGCTGTTTTTGCTAGAAGCTGCCCCAAACAGTCCACAGCTTCTGAGAATATGCAGTTACAGATTTTGAAAAATAAACTAAGAAGTCAGAAGCTGGAGAAGCTGGGTTTCAGAAATTTTCAAGATTCTCAGAAGCTGGCTAACAAACAGCTGCTTCTCAGAATCTAAAACTCCCCCAAACAGGCCCCTAGTTTATTTTCTAGATTTTACAATCACATCTTTTAAGAATCTGAAATAAAAGTTGGAAGAGTTTTTGATTCTGGGAGAAGCTACAGAAACTCCTCCAAACGTATATAGGGTCTGTTTGGGAAGCTTAGGATTCTGATTAGCAACTGGCTGCTAGTTTATTTTCTGGATTCTACAACAACAACTTCTTAGAATCTAGATCAAAAGCTGAACTATTTGGAGAGTTTCTGATTATGGGAGAAGCTGAATCCTCTGACCAAAGCCATATAAGTCTGGTTCTACGGGCCCGGCTTCTGCTGGCGCCTCTCTCGGCCCTCGCGGCGGCCACCACAAATTGCCCCGAACGTCCGACGTAACCGGGCCACGTTCCGCGGGCCAGCGCTTGCGGTAAACTGCTTCTCCCGTCCCTCCCACGCGACGCCTCCCGCTCCCGTGCCGGCAACCGGTGGGTGGTCGTGCCGCACTGCCGCCTGCAACTGCAAAGGTGGGGGACGCTGCGCACAACCGCACCCGTCGTGGGCTCGTGATGGTCAGCCTGGTTGGGGGTGGGCGGGTGCGGTTGGAGTTGGAGAACCTGCTGCGATGCGAGATGCCACCATCCCGGCCAGCACGCTACCCAACGCCATATGGCCGCCACCGCACGTCTCCTGCCTCACACCCTCTCCTATCCCATCATGCTGGCACATGCCGCTGTCGACGCCGACGCCCCTCGCCCATCCATCCTGCCTTGCTTGCCATGTCCCTGCACAGTGCAGCTCTGCAGATCGAGGACAGTCTGTTCATTTTGGGCCCAGTAGTACTAGTCATCTTGCATATGAGATCGAAATCCGCAACCAACATGGCACGGTGAGTAGAGTAACAACCATGGAAAGAGATGTTGCACTTATCAACATGTACTCCCTCCGTCCCAAAATAAGTGCAGTTTTACACTATTCACGTTCAACGTTTGACCGTTCGTCTTATTTGAAATTTTTTTATAATTAGTATTTTTATTGCTATTAGATGATAAAACATGAATAATACTTTATGTGTGACTAAATGTTTTTAATTTTTTCATAAATTTTTCAAATAAGACGGACGGTCAAACGTTGAACGTGAATAGTGTAAAACTGCACTTATTTTGGGACGGAGGGAGTACATGTTGATAAGTGCAACATCTCTTTCCATGGTTGTTACTCTACTCACCGTGCCATGTTGGTTGCGGATTTCGATCTCATCTGCAAGATGACTACTACTGGGCCCAAAATGAACAGACTGTCCTCGATCTGCAGAGCTGCACTGTGCAGGGACATGGCAAGCAAGGCAGGATGGATGGGCGAGGGGCGTCGGCGTCGACAGCGGCATGTGCCAGCATGATGGGATAGGAGGGGGTGTGAGGCAGGAGACGTGCGGTGGCGGCCATATGGCGTTGGGTAGCGTGCTGGCCGGGATGGTGGCATCTCGCATCGCAGCAGGTTCTCCAACTCCAACCGCACCCGCCCACCCCCAACCAGGCTGACCATCACGAGCCCACGACGGGTGCGGTTGTGCGCAGCGTCCCCCACCTTTGCAGTTGCAGGCGGCAGTGCGGCACGACCACCCACCGGTTGCCGGCACGGGAGCGGGAGGCGTCGCGTGGGAGGGACGGGAGAAGTGCGGGGCTGTTTGGTTGGTCGCCTCAGTTTGCCACACCAAACTTTAGGCGTGCCATAATTTTTTAGGCTAGTGTTTGGTTGCGTGCCACAATTGAGTCAAGCCACACTTTATTAGCACATTGGGCCCACGCGTCATACTCTTATTTGCTTAGCCAAAGTTTGCCATAGTTGTGGCTAACAAATTGTTGGCCACACTTTGTGTGGCTTGCCATAATTATGGCTAATCGAGTTATGGCAAAGTTAGACTCCATCCAAACAGCCCCGCAGTTTACCGCAAGCGTTGGCCCGCGGAACGTGGCCCGGTTACGTCGGACGTTCGGGGCAATTTGTGGTGGCCGCCGCGAGGGCCGAGAGAGGCGCCAGCAGAAGCCGGGCCCGTAGAACCAGACTATATGGCTTTGGTTAGAGGAGTTTCTAAGTGATTAAGCTTCTCCCATAATCAAAAGCTCCCCAAATAGTTCAGCTTTTGATCTAGATTATAAGAAGTTGTAGTTGTAGAATCTAGAAAATGAACTAGCAGCCAGCTGCTACTCAGAATCCTAAGCTCCCCAAACAGACCCTATGTACGTTTAGAGGAGTTTCTGTAGCTTCTCCCAGAATCAAAAACTCTCCCAAACCATCCAGCTTTTGGTTCAGATTCTGAGAAGATGTGGTTGTAAAATCTAGAAAATAAAGTAGGGGCCTGTTTGGGGGAGCTTTAGATTCTGAGAAGCAACTATTTGGTAGCCAGCTTTTGAGAATCTAGAAAAGCTCTGAAATCCAGCTTCTCCAGCTTCTGGCTTCTTAGTTCATTTTTCAGAATCTGTAACTACGGATTCTCAGAAACTGTGTACTGTTTTGGGCAACTTCTAGCAGAAGCAGTTTTTGGGAAAGCTGCAGCTGGGAGAAGCTCCCCCAAACAGGGCCTAGAAGCTAGAAGCTGGAAAACTAGCTTTTCCAGACTTAGAAGCTGGCTACCAACCAGCTGCTTCTCAGAATCTTAAGCTCTCCAAACAGGCCTAAACAGGCCATAAAATACCAGTTCCCAGTCAGAGTTAGTAACGTTTTCTTTAAAGAAACAGAGTATAAATGCAAACACACGTATGTATACTCATCCATATGAAAGAATTGTATTAAAAAAATTAACAAAAGTTCTGATTGTATATTATATATCCCTTACATTTTGTATTTGAAGAGTGCCCTGGGTAGGTAGGTACAATAGCAGGCTATAAGCCAGCTACAAACATATTTTAAGGAAGTAAATATGGAGAGAGAAGAGCAGCGGGCTACAGATTTATAGCCAGCTGTAGCACGGGCTCCAAGACGCAGTATGTGTATGATAGGCGGGACCATATATTAATAGTGTAGTATGTAACAATTGTATGAATGAGCTATTAGATTGGCTATAGATGAATTGGAGCTAGTAGTTGGCTATACTATTAAACTTGCTCTTAGAGCAGGTACAATAGCAGGCTATAAGCCAGCTGCAAACATATTTTAAGGAGATAAATCAGGAGAGAGAAGAGCAGCGGGCTACAGATTTATAGCCAGCTGTAGCACGGGCTCCAAGACGCAGTATGTGTATGATAGGCGGGACCATATATTAATAGTGTAGTATGTAACAATTGTATGAATGAGCTATTAGATTGGCTATAGATGAATTGGAGCTAGTAGTTGGCTATACTATTAAACTTGCTCTTAGAGCAGGTACAATAGCAGGCTATAAGCCAGCTGCAAACATATTTTAAGGAGATAAATCAGGAGAGAGAAGAGCAGCGGGCTACAGATTTATAGCCAGCTGTAGCACGGGCTCCAAGACGCAGTATGTGTATGATAGGCGGGACCATATATTAATAGTGTAGTATGTAACAATTGTATGAATGAGCTATTAGATTGGCTATAGATGAATTGGAGCTAGTAGTTGGCTATACTATTAAACTTGCTCTTAGAGCAGGTACAATAGCAGGCTATAAGCCAGCTACAAACATATTTTAAGGAAGTAAATATGGAGAGAGAAGAGCAGCGGGCTACAGATTTATAGCCAGCTGTAGCACGGGCTCCAAGACGCAGTATGTGTATGATAGGCGGGACCATATATTAATAGTGTAGTATGTAACAATTGTATGAATGAGCTATTAGATTGGCTATAGATGAATTGGAGCTAGTAGTTGGCTATACTATTAAACTTGCTCTTAGAGCAGGTACAATAGCAGGCTATAAGCCAGCTGCAAACATATTTTAAGGAGATAAATCAGGAGAGAGAAGAGCAGCGGGCTACAGATTTGTAGCTAGCTGTAGCACGGACTCCAAGACGCAATGTGTCTATGATAGGTGGGACTAGGTATTAATAGTGTAATATGTAACTATTGTATGAATGAGCTATTAGATTGACTATATATGAATTGGAGCTAGTAGTTGGCTGTACTATTGAACTTGCTCTTATCGCCGATTGGTGAAGTCGAGGTGGCACTGATTGGCTCGTCCGGAGTCTGGTCATTACCAAATGTTACTATACTTAGAGCAAGTATAATAGTAGGCTATAAGCCGGCTAAATGCTGAGGTGGAGGAGAGAAGAGAGGAGAGAGAGGAGAAGCGGGCTGTAAACTTATAGCCGGCTTGGACACAAGAACCAAGAAATTATGTGAGAGAGACAAGTGGGCCATGTATTAATTGTAAATAGCTAACTATTATATGAGTAGTCTAAGAGAAGGCTACAAATAACCTTATAGCCAACAGGTTGACTGTATTATTAGCCTTGCTCTTAGACACAGTACTTTTGTTTGTCTCATAGTAGTATTGATTTCGAGCCTCTCACACTGTGGTACTCTCAATATATAATAGTACTTCATTCATCTTATAAAAAATCAATTTTTAGCTATGAATCTGAACATAGGCTATATCCTGACTTATAGCTAGAAGTTAATCTTTTTTAGACAGAGGAAGTATATCATAATATTATAAATTTGAACAGACTATATATCCAAATTATACCTCTTATCTATCTATTTATTAAAATACTGTTTTGTAGTACTTGATAAAAAAACAATTTAGGTTTTCTCATTATTATTTTTTTCCATAGAATATTGAAAATCAATTTATTTTGAAGAATCCCTGGCAACTCTTATGGGAACATGAGAGAACACTTGATAGTGGCTCGCACGAAGGAATAACAAATGAGATCGCGCTATTCATGACCCAGCGAAAGCTTCTTGCGGTTAATTAGCAACATCTATGACTATGAATTTCAAAAAAAAAAAAAGCAACATCTATGACTAGCTAGTGCTTTTGACGAAGCTGGTGGTGGGATCAAGTAGCAGCATCTATGATTGACTTACATAGATCTAGTGGCTCTTGCGGTTTCGCCGGTCTTCGCATCCGGGCATCTGCCGATCTTCGTGGGGGGTAGGTGGTTGGTGAAAGGAAAAACGAATTGTGTCATTGTTTTTTTAAAAAAAGGAGTTGCGTGGAAATGTAAAATACTTGTAGGTAGATATCCCCTTCACCGTAAAATAAAGCTATTTCGATCACTCAGTTTTTTCTTTTCAAATGAAGCTATTTTCTCATATATCTATCATTTCAACGAATCACAATCATCTTTTATTTTATTTCTTCATCCAATTTCTTTTACCAATCATAATGTTTCCTGATCATTTTTTACATTTTTCAAGTAGATGTGGGGTCCTGAGCGAAGTTGACCCCACTGCTACTTCTGGAATTGCCAGTAAGGCGTCAATTTGGCGCGACAATTGCAGCTTTCTCCAAGAGGACATGCCAAACTTGACAACAACATTTCCGTAAGATGCTAGAGTGCAGTTGTCACTTGCATATACAGCAGGGAGAAATGATGACGAGGTCTTTGGCTTACTGTATTAGCATTAGGACGTGTAGTTCACGCTAAAATTGAAAGTTTGATCGAAATTTGAACGATACGACGGAAAAGTTGAAGGTTTATGTGTGTAGGAAAGTTTTGATGTGATGGAAAAGTTAAAAGTTTGAAGAAATAGTTGGAAACTAAACCAGGCCTTTTAACACCGTCCCAAAATAAGGCTGCGTTTGGGAGGGCACGCAAAACGGAGCAGCGTTTAGCGCGTGATTAATTAAGTATTAGCTATTTTTTTCTTAAAAATGAATTAATATGATTTTTTAAGCAACTTTTGTATAAAATATTTTTTTTTATTAAACGCACCGTTTAGTAGTTTGAAAAGCGTGCTCGCGAAAAATGAGAAGGAGGGAATAGGAACAGCCACTGCTGAACACAACCTAAGTATAGAGGAGTGTACTCCCTTCGGTTATTTTTTAACTGACGTTTTGGACATTCTAAATACTAGTGAGTAATTAATTAGAATCCATATTTTCCCTTTTTTCTATATTAGATATCAATTTTATGGAGACGAAGCAACACATCTCTACATGAACGTAGGGGTACTCTGGAAAGCTAAAACATCGATATTTTTCATCCACAAGCTATTAACCTCATCGTTAATTAAAAGTGATCTAAAGAAATTATTTACTCCACAAGCTATTAACTCCGGAGTATTATTTATTTTGGAACGAAGGGAGAATGTACCAATCTGATCTTATAGTTAAAGATACAGAGAGGGTTTGGTTATCATAGGTTTGGGACCACGGGTATCAAAAACAGAAGGTCAGCTCTGGTTTCCGTGGTGAATAATTTCCCGAACCTTGAGAATGCCGGAGGTTAGCTTTGTTCATACTTGGCTTCAGCCTTCATACGAACAATTTTCAAGTCAGATGCATCATTCCATATTGTATATTTTACAGAGCATATTTTACTTGTTTTAGCTTCTTTCCAATTTTTCTTTGTTTTTTTTTTCCAATTACACGACAAACCCACTCACAAGCTAAATCAAGTAAAATATGCTCTGTAGTTTTCACAAGCTAAGGGTGTGTTTGGTTGGGCTGTAGCTTTTGAAAAAGCAGCTGTGGGCTTGCAAACATATTTTAAGAAATTAAATGTGGAATGAGAAGCGCAGCAGACTACAGATTTGTAGCCAGCTATAGCACGGGCTCTAAGACACAGTATGAGTATGATAGGTGGGACCATATATTAATAGTGTAGTATATAACTATTGTATGAATAAGCTATTAGATTGGTTATAGATGAATTGAAGCTAGCAGTTGGCTATACTATTAAACTTGCTCTTATCGCCGGTTGGTGAAGTCGAGGTGGCACTGATTGGCTCGTCCGGAGTCTGGTCATTACCAAATGTTACTATACTTTGACACAGTACTTTTGTTTGTCTCATAGTAGTATTGATTTACAGCCTCTCACACTGTGGTACTCTCTCAGTATAGTCTAGTACTTCATCCATCTTATAAAAAATCAATTTCTGGCTATGAATCTAAACATATGCTATATCCTGACTCATAGCTAGAAGTTAATCTTTTTTAGACAGATGAAGTATATCATAATATTATAAATTTGAACAGACTATATATCCAAATTATACCTCTTATCTATCTATTTATTAAAATACTGTTTTCTAGTACTTTGATAAAAAAAACAATTTAGGTTTTCTCATTATTATTTTTTCCATAGAATATTGAAAATCAATTTATTTTGAAGAATCCCTGGCTACTCTTATCATCTTATGGGAACATATACGAGAGAACACTTGATAGTGGCTCGCACGAAGGAATAACAAATGAGATCGCGCTATCGAAAGCTTCTTGCGGTTAATTAGCAACATCTATGGCTAGCTAGTGGCTAGTGCTTTTGACGAAGCTGGTGGTGGGATCACGTAGCAGCATCTATATGATTGACTTACATAGATCTAGTGGCTCTTGCGGTTTCGCCGGTCTTCGCATCCGGGCATCTGCCGATCTTCGTGGGGGTAGGTGGTTGGTGGAAGGAAAAACGAATTGTGTCATTGTTTTTTTTAAAAAAAGGAGTTGCGTGGAAATGTAAATACTTGTAGGTAGATATCCCCTTCACCGTAAAATAAAGCTATTTCGATCACTCAGTTTTTTCTTTTCAAATGAAGCTATTTTCTCATATATCTATCATTTCAACGAATCACAATCATCTCTTATTTTATTTCTTCATCCAATTTCTTTTACCAATCATAATGTTTCCTGATCATTTTTTACATTTTTCAAGTAGATGTGGGGTCCTGACCGAAGTTGACCCCACTGCTACTTCTGGAATTGCCAGTAAGAGCACCCACAATGGTAAAGTAAGGTGATCTCTATAAAACATATACATCTCAGCAATAGACTAGATTAATAGTAAACCACCTCAATAGTATGTCTACATGGGTATCTATAGCCCTCTCATGCATTGCCTCGTTTTTCTCTATAGACTATCTCTAAGTTAGTAGATAGATTTGCTCTCTCTCTTCATTTAATATCTTCCAAGTAGAAAAATATGCTGACATGGATATCTTGTAGAGAGCCTATAGATAACTATTGCGGGTGCCCTAAGGCGTCAATTTGGCGCGACAATTGCAGCTTTCTCCAAGAGGACATGCCAAACTTGACAGCAACATTTCCGTAAGATGCTAGAGTGCAGTTGTCACTTGCATATACAGCAGGGAGAAACGATGACGAGGTCTTTGGCTTACTGTATTAGCATTAGGACATTTAGTTCAAGTTAAAATTGAAAGTTTGATCGAAATTGGAGCAATACGACGGAAAAGTTGAAGGTTTATGTATGTAGAAAAATTTTGATGTGATGGAAAAGTTAAAAGTTTGAAGAAATAGTTGGAAACTAAACCAGGCCTTAGTAACATCGTCCCAAAATAAGGCTGCGTTCGGGAGGGCACGTAAAACGGAGCAGCGTTTAACGCGTGATTAATTAAGTATTAGCTATGTTTTTCTTAAAAATGGATTAATATGATTTTTTTAAGCAACTTTTGTATATAATGTTTTTTTTAAAAACCGTTCCGTTTAGTAGTTTGAAAAGCGTGCTCGCGAAAAACGAGAAGGGGGGAATAGGAGAAGCCACTGCTGAACACAGCCTAAGTATAGAGGAGTGCACTCCCTTCGGTTATTTTTTAACTGACGTTTTGGACATTCTAAATACTAGTGAGTAATTAATTAGAATCCATATTTTCCTTTTTTTCCATATTTGATATCAATTTTATGGAGACGAAGCAACACATCTCTACATGAACGTAGTGGTACTCTGGAAAGCTAAAACATCGATATTTTTCATCCACAAGCTATTAACCTCATCGTTAATTAAAAGTGATCTAAAGAAATTATTTATTATTTATTTTGGAACGAAGGGAGTACGTACCATCTGATCTTATAGTTAAAGATACAGAGAGGGTTTGGTTATCAGAGCAGGTACAATAGCAGGCTATAAGCCAGCTGCAAACATATTTTAAGGAGATAAATAAAGAGAGAGAAAAGCAGCGGGCTACATATTTGTAGCCCGCTGTAGTACGGACTCCAAGATACACTGTGTGTATGATAAGTGGAACCAGGTATTAATAGTGTAGTATGTAACTATTGTATGAATGAGCTATTAAATGAATTGGAGCCAGTAGTTGGCTATACTATTAAACTTGCTCTCATAGGTTTGGGACCACGGGTAACAAAAACAGAAGTTAAACTCTGGTTTCCGTGGTGAATAATTTCCCGAACCTTGAGAATGCCGGAGGTTAGCTTTGTTCAGACTTGGCTTCAGCCTTCATACGAACAATTTTCAAGTCAGATGCATCATTCCATATTGTATATTTTACGGAGCATATTTTACTTGTTTTAGCTTCTTTCCAATTTTTCTTTGTTTTTTTTCCAATTACACGACAAACCCACTCACAAGCTAAATCAAGTAAAATATGCTCTGTAGTTTTCACAAGCTAAGGGTGTGTTTGGTTGGGCTGTAGCTTTTGGAAAAACAGCTGTGGGCTGTGACTTTCAGAAAAGTAGCTGTGAGAAAGCCAAAAGCTCGTTTGTTTACACACAGGTGGCTTTTGGAAAAGCTTCTCTCCTGACGAGTGGACCCCACATGTCATACACATGTATCTTCTCCATCTACACAGACACAGGAAAGGCAGGGCGGACGAGCGAGGCGGCGGATGCGCGGCTGCGGCAGACATGGGCGGCGGCGGGCTCCTGCTCCGGCGTCGGCGAGGAGGGCCGTCGCCCCGTGGCATCCGCCTCCTCCGGCTCCGGGTCTGGCTCGTCCCGCGCGTCACCGAAGAAGTTGGCGTCGATGCGGTCGTCGGCGGCGCCGTCCTCGTCGTCGTCGCCGTCTCCCCACGAGCAGGTAGAGTCCAGTCTACTCCTATCGGTGAACAGTAGATGAGTACAACATCATTGGGACCGAGTACTAACAGTAAAGCGTACGACAAGAGATATCCCCTTGACCCCCCATTTATTACGTAGCCCAAATCGTCGCATGGAATTTGATTCGGTTTTGCAACCTCCAACACCTGCGCATTGCGATTGGTCGTGTTGAGCTTATTTTAGGGTGCTGGTTCTGTTCATGCTAAATATGAAAGTTCGATTGAAATTGAACGAATGTAATAAAAAAGTAGAAAGTTTATATGTGTGTCAGAAAAATTTTGACGTGTGCGACGAAAACAAATAGGAGGTTTGAAGTGAAATGTTAAAACTATTAAGTCCAACTCTAAAGGAAGGCCTACTTTTTGACCTCACAAAACTCAGTGGGCCCACGGACAGGCGCATGGGGCACTCAGGCCCCTGTTAAAAAGGGACTGAAAAACTTTTTAAGTCCCTATCACATCGAGATGTTGAACACTAATTATAAATATTAAACGATAGACTATTAATAAAAACTCACTCCATAATCTTAGACTAATTACGAGACGAATCTATTGAGCCTAATTAATCACAGATAGGACTATGTGATGCTACAGTAAACCATCTCTAATATAGATTAATTAGGCTTAAAAAATTTGTCTCGCCAAGATTAGCTTTATATTATATAGTTAATTTTTGTAAGGTAGTCTATATTAATATTCTAAATATTAGTGTTAAATACATTATTACTAAAGTTAGTTATCCCAAAACCACCTACCAAACCCTCAGGTCCTATCGTTGAAACGGACGAGAAAAAAGGCTATGGAGATGCGTGCACCGTTGCACCTGGACGATTGGTTGGACGCGCGAATTCGTTCGATCGGCCGTGCGATGCGGAGTAGAAGAAGGCTCCGATCCGGGCATCTGCTGGTGGCGCGCCGCATCGATCGATGGGGCCAAAATTACGAGGACGATGGCGGCGGGGTCGCCGATCGCTCGGGTTCACCGGAGTCTACAACCTCGCCCAAAGTGGGCAAGGGTGGGTGGGGTGGCGGCCCTGGTTGGCCCGAGTGGCCGACGACGACGTTTAGAGCAGGTACAATAGGCAGGCTATAAGTCAGCTGCAAACATATTTTTAAGAAAGTAAATGTTGAAAGAGAAGCGCCAGCAGACTACAGATTTGTAGTCAGATGTAGCACAGGGCTCTAAGACGCAGTAGGTATGATAGGTGGACCATATATTAATAGTGTAGTATTGTAACTATTATATTGAATAAGCTATTAGATTGGTTATAGATGAATTGGAGCTAGTAGTTGGCCTATAGTACTCCCTCCGTCCAAAATGTAGCTATTTCTAGCACAGTGTCTTGTCCCAAAATGAAGCTATTTCTTCACCCTAACTCCTCCTCTCAACCAATCACAACCCATTCTTCTTCACCTACTTTCTCTTTTCAACCAATCACACACTTCCTCCAATCATTCTCACATACTTATTAATACCCGTGCCAAACCTCAAAAAATGGCTTCATTTTGGGACGGAGGAAGTATTAAACTTGCTCTTATCGCCCGGTTGGTGAAGTCGAGGTGGCACTGATTGGCTCGTTCCGGAGTCTGGTCATTATTATACTTTGACACAGTACTTTTGTTTTGTCTCATAGTAGTATTGATTTCGAGCCTCTCCACACTTGTGGCTACTCTCAGCATAGTCTAGTACCTTCATCCATCTTATAAAAAATTAATTTCTGGCTATGAATCTGAACATATGCTATATCTGACTCATAGCTAAAAGTGTGATCTTTTTAGACAGATGAAGTATATCATAGTATTATAAATTTGAACAGACTATATATCCAAATTATACCTCTTATCTATCTATTTATTAAAATACTGTTTCTAGTACTTTGATAAAAAAAAACAATTTTAGGTTTTCTCATTATTATTTTTTCCATAATAGAATATGAAAAATCAATTTATTTTTGAAGAATCCCTGGCTACTCTATCATCTTATTGGGAACATATACGAGAGAACACTTGATAGTGGCTCGCACGAAGGAAATAACAAATGAGGATCGCGCTATTCATGACCCAGCGAAAGCTTCTTGCGGTTAATTAGCAACATCCTATGACTAGGCTAGTGGCTAGTGCTTTGACGAAGCTGGTGGTGGGATCACGTAGCAGCATCTATATGATTGACTTACATAGATCTAGTGCTCTTGCGGTTTCGCCGGTCTTCGCATCGGGCATCTTGCCGATTTCGTGGGGTAGGTGGTTGTGAAGGAAAAACGAATTGTGTCATTGTTTTTTTTTAAAAAGGAGTTGCGTGGAAATGTAATACTTGTAGTAGATTATCCCCTTCACCGTAAATAAAGCTATTTCGATCACTCAGTTTTTTCTTTTCAAATGAAGCTATTTCTCATAATCTATCATTTCAACGAATCACAATCATCTCTTATTTTATTTCTTCATCCAATTCTCTTTTACCAATCATAATGTTTCCTGATCATTTTTTTACATTTTCAAGTAAGATGTGGGGTCCTGACCGAAGTTGACCCCACTGCTACTTCTGGAATTGCCAGTAAGAGAGCACCCGCAATGGTAAAGTAAGGTGATCTCTATAAAACATATACATATATCAGCAATAGACTAAATTAATAGTAAACCACCTCAATAGATGTCTACTAATGGTATCTATAGCCCTCTCATGCATTGCCTCGTTTTTCTCTATAGACTATCTCTAAGTTAGTAGATAGCTTTGCTCTCTCTCTTTCATTTAATATCTTCCAAGTAGAAAAATATGCTGACATGGATTTCTTGTAGAGAGCCTATAGATAATTATTGCGGGTGCCCTAAGGCGTCAATTTGGCGCGACAATTGGCAGCTTTCTCCAAGTTTTTTTTGGAAATAATATTATTTTAATGGAAAATCGCAAAATTATAGTCAGTTAGACGAAATCGCAAGTTTAGCACCCTGTCGAACGGAGGCAGTTCGAAAGGTACCAGTTCGAAGCGTACCAGTTCGATAGGGTACCTGTCGAACTGCCCCAGTTCGACAGGTTAAAAAATAACTTTAAAAAGGGAAAAACACTGTAGCGACACTGTAGCATCGCTACCTATCGAACTCCCCCTTGTTCGATATGCCATGCCCACGCGCCCTATCGAACTCCCCCGACCAGGTACCTATCGAACTGCCGAACTGCCCCAGTTCGACAGGCGCGCTAAACTTGCGATTTCGTCTAGCGACCTATAATTTTGTGATTTTCCATTAAAATTAATATTATTTTCAAAAAACTCGCTTTCTCCAAGAGGACACTGCCAAACTTGACAGCAACATTTCCGTAAGATGCTAGAGTGCAGTGTCACTTGCATATACAGCAGGGAGAAATGATGACGAGGTCTTTGGCTTACTGTATAGCATTAGGACGTTTAGTTCAGGCTCAAATTGAAAGTTGATCGAAATTGAAGCGATACGACGGAAAAGTTGAAGGTTTATGTGTGTAGAAAAGTTTTGATGTGATGGAAAAGTTAAAAGTTTGAAGAAATAGTTGGAAACTAAACCAGGCCTTTAGTAACATTGTCCCAAAATAAGGCTGCGTCAGGAGGGCACGTAAACGGAGCAGCGTTTAACGCCGTGAATTAATTAAGTATTAGCTATGTTTTTCTTAAAAATGAATTAATATGATTTTTTAAGCAAACTTTTGTATATAATTTTTTTAAAAAAATCGTACCGTTTAGTAGTTTGAAAAGCGTGCTCGCAAAAACGAGAGGGGGGAACAGAGAAAGCCACTGCTGAACACAGCCTAAGTATAGAGGAGTGCACTCCCTTCGGTTATTTTTTAAACTGACGTTTTGGACATTCTAAATACTAGTGAGTAATTTAATTAGAATCCATATTTTCCTTTTTTCCATATTAGATATCAATTTTATGGAGACGAAGCAAACACATCTCTACATGAACGTAGTGGTACTCTGGAAAGCTAAAACATCGATATTTTTCATCCACAAGCTATTAACCTCATCGTTAATTAAAAGTGATCTAAAGAAATTATTTATTATTTATTTTGGAGGCGAAGGGAGTACGTACCATCTGATCTTATAGTTAAAGATACAGAGAGGGTTTGGTTTATCAGAGCAGGTACAATTAGCAGGCTATAAGCCAGCTGCAAACATATTTTAAGTAGATAAATAAAAAGAGAGAAAAGCAGCGGGCTACATATTTGTAGCCAGCTGTTAGCACGGACTCCAAGATACACTGTGTGTATGATAAGTGGACCAGGTATTAATAGTGTAGTATGTAACTATTGTAATGAACGAGCTATTAGATGAATGGAGCCAGTAGTTGGCTATACTATTAAACTTGCTCCATTAGGTTTGGGACACAGGTAACAAAAACAGAAGTTAAACTCTGGTTTCCGTGCGTGAATAATTTCCCGAACCTTGAGAAGCCGGAGGTTAGCTTTGTTCAGACTTGGCTTCAGCCTTCATACCGAAACAATTTCAAGTCAGATGCATCATCCATATGTATATTTTACAGAGCCATATTTTACTTGTTTTAGCTTCCTTCCAAATTTTCTTTGTTTTTTTCCAATTACACGACAAACCCACTCACAAGCTAAATCAAGTAAAATATGCTCTGTATTTTCACAAGCTAAGGGTGTGTTTGGTTGGGCTGTAGCTTTGGAAAAACAACTGTGGGCTGTGACTTTTTAGAAAAATAGCTGTGAGAAAGCCAAAAGCTCGTTTGTTACACACAGGTGGCTTTTTTGGAAAAGCTTCTCTCCTAACGAGTGGACCCCACATGTCATACACATGTATCTTCTCCATTCTACCACAAAACCACCAGGAAAGGCAGGGCCGGACGAGCGAGGCGGCGGGCTCCTGCCCGGCGTCGGCGAGGAGGGCCGTCGCCCCGTGGCATCCGCCTCCTCCGGCTCCGGGTCTGGCTCGTCCGCGCGTCACCGAAGAAGTTGGCGTCGATGCGGTCATTGGCGGCGCCGTTCCTCGTCGTCGCGCTTGTCTCCCCACGAGCAATTGCGGCGGGGAGCCGCCCGCGGCGCGTGCGGCGGCAGACGCGGCGGTGCGGGCGAGGAGGAGCGGCGGCGGACCGCGCGGCGGCAGAGGCGAGGAGCAGCTGCCCCCGCGGCTCCTGCTCCCGGCGCTGGTGAGGAGGGCCGTTGCCCCGCGGCATCCGCCTCCTCCGGCTCCGGGTCTGGCTCGTCCCGCGCTGTCACTGAAGAGAAGTTGGCGTCGATGCGGTCGTCGGGCGGCGCCGTCCTCGTCCTCGTCGCCGTCCTCCCACGAGCGGTTGCGGCGGGAGCCCGCCGCGGCGGCGATGTGCGGTGGCGTGCGGCGGCAGACGCGGGCGGTGGGCAAGGAGGAGCGGCGGCGGATGCGTGCGGCGGCAGCGGCAGACGCGGCGGCAGGGCGAGGAGGAGCGGCGGCGACAACGAAAGTGAGGAGGAGGAGGAGCGACGCCGGGGTGAAAAAAGAAACGCGAACCGTTTTTTGTGTAATGGCAGAGGTGGGTAATTTTTTTCCCCAAAGCAGGTGAAAGCAGGGGGTAGAGGTGCTTTTGATTTGTTAGTACACAAAAGCTGGCTTTGGACCAAAAGCAACTGTAGCTTTTTGGGCCCTTTGGTTAGGCTTTTAGCT
>CM020181.1:6818073-6896242 GCA_009805545.1 Oryza longistaminata
GGGTTGCCGGCGGGAGCCGCGGCGACTGGCAGCGATAGTTGCGGTGGCGGCAGGCGGCAGACGCGGGGTGTGGGCAAGGAGGAGCCGGCGGCTGGAGCGTGCGGCGCAGCGGCAGACGCGGGCGGCAGGGCCGAGGAGGAGCGCGGCGACAACGAAGTGAGGAGAGGAGGAGCGACGCCGGGGTAGAAAAAAGAAACGCGAACCGTTTTTTGTGTAATGGCAGAGGTGGGTAATTTTTTCCCCAAGAACAGGTGAAAGCAGGGGGTAGAGGTGCTTTTGATTTGTAGTACACTAAAAGCTGGCTTTGGACCAAAAGCAAGCTTAGCTTTTGGGCCCTTTTGGTTGGCTTTTAGCTTTTGCAAAAGCAAAAGCAGAGTTGAAAAGCCCAACCCAAACACACCTAAGGCGTTTTTGCCTCCTGCAGCTCGACGACCTGCACGGTACTGACGTTATTTTCTGCTCCTCGACACGGCATCTCGACCTGACTCACACGAATCGTAAGCAATATCCTCTGAATTGCGCTCGTGCTGATGCTGTGAGACCTTCCCTAGGTTCATAGCGTTGGCGTATGCGTCGCGGGATCAGTACACTTTTTCCGGTGTTGTGTAACTTGCCATCACTTCTGGCCTTGTTGCTTTTCCGGTAGGTCGCGGCAGCGCTGGCAACCACCACCCCGTCCGCGCAAAACGTTTGCAAAAGCAAAAGCAGGTTGAAAAGCCCAACCAAACACACCCTAAGGGCCCCTTTGATTTGCAGGATAGGAAAAACACAGAAATTGAAGTAGTAGGTTTCTTAAATTTTACAGAAATAAGCAAACACAGGAAAGACAATAGGAGTCCTTTGATAGTGCTATGGGAAAAACAAAGGAAAGTTCACAAAGAGGTCACACCTCTTACTATTTTTCCTATAAAATATGAAGCACATGAATACAATCATATGGAAAGTTTACTTTCTTTCCTATGAATCAAAGGGACATGCAGGAAAAAATCCATAGGAATTTAAATCCTATGAAAATCCTTTGCCAATCCTATAAATCAAAGGGACCCTAAATCTTGCTATTAGTGAGATATCTCAGTCTACAAATGTAGGACTAAAATTGTTCATATTTTTTTGACGAGCTCGCACATATGTTATTTTTCTTAGTTTGACCTCAGAGTATGCTTTACAAATATTTGCAGGAATTCACAAAACACGTGGAATTCAACTATTTTCCAATCTTATAATTAGCTTGTCGCTGTCGCATGACCGACGCATAGTTCGTCATGTCTACTTCTCTCCATAGAAAAAATCAACCTAGATAAAGATATGTCCATCACCTAAAACAATAAATCTAGATATAAGATTGTCCAGATTCGTTATTCTTGATGGTATCACATTTTTACCTAGTTTGTTTTTTTGATAGAGAGAGTAGATGAAATTGTACGTACCGTCGTACCGTCATGCACAAAGCACTTGAACAGCTGCTAATGCCACAGTTGCCAATGCAGATAAACCCAAGATAAAACATCACTCTAGAATTTAATTTTTGTTCTCAGACACAAACCTGCATGAAAAACATACAAAGGCTACGATATAATTGCAGTGCAGCTGCTTATTTATAGTACAGTTCAGGCCCATCTGTGGGGCCCATTCAAAGCCCAAATCCAGCCCCACTTCAGTCTCCCCGAGATCAGTGCTTCGCACACGGCTTGCGCCGATCTCAGACGAGGCGGCGGCAGAGGGTGATGCCGTCGGAGACCGGGAGCTGCACGGCCTCCACGCGCGGGTCGCCGGCGATCTTGGCGTTGAAGGCCACGATGGAGCGGCGTATGTCCTGGTCGAACTCCTCCAGCACGGAGTCGTCCTCCAGCGCCACGGACCCACCCCAGAGCGTGTTGTCGTACGCGAGCACGCCGCCGGCGCGCACCAGCCGCAGCAGCCGCTCGTGGTACTCGCCGTAGTTCCCCTTGTCGGCGTCCACGAACGCGAAGTCGAACTTCCCCTCGTTCTCCTCCTGCAATGCACAAAAGACATGAGACATATGATCGAGCAGCTGGCATGCAATCACCAAGACGTACGTTGCTTTGCTATTGCTTGCTTACGTTGGCGAGGAGGTTGTCGAGGATGGGCATGGCGGCGCCCTCGCGGAAGTCGACCTTGTGGGCGACGCCGGCCTTCTTGATGACGGGGAGGCCGAGGTCGAAGTACTCCCGGCTGACGTCGATGGCGACGACCTTGCCGTCGTCCGGGATGGCGAGCGCGGTGGCGAGCACGGAGCAGCCGGTGAACACGCCCACCTCGATGGTGTTCTTGGCGCCTGTCAGCTTCAGCAGCAGCGACAGCAGCTGCCCCTCCTCCGGCGGCGACGACATGAACCCACTGATTAAATTAAATGCAATAAATTATACACTAATACTTAGCATCATATATCAACTAATTAACAGCATGTGAATTACTAAGGAGACGAATCGTACTAGGTGTGCTCGCTGGTGATGAGGCGGAGCTCGCGCATGAACTCGTTCTCCCGCGGGTACACCATCGTGTTCAGCATGTACTGCACCCAGAAAAAAAAAAGAAACCGTTTTTGGTCATCTCATCTCAATCAACGATTGCTCATCCATGCACTGCAATATGGGGATGAAAATTAATTTAACTAGAAACTGATGTGTACCTCGTGGAGGGATTCACTCTTGAGGAGGGTCTTGGGGCTATCGTTGCTGTGGATGGCCGTCTTCATCTCCTTGGACTGAATCTGAATGCCGCCGTTGGCGCCATGGCTGGCATCGCCGTTCGCCGCCGCCATGGCCGATACTCTCGATGCCGGTGTCGTTCGCTTCAGCCGCCTGGAGTAGTGGAGTGCAGTACAGGGAGAAGTGTTACCAGGAGAGGCATTGCAGCCAAGCTCTATATACACAAGCTGGCTGGGCCGACAGTCAGTGCTGGTGCCATGCCATCCACTGTGTCGCGGTCACGCAGATAGCATGCAGATGCAGGGATGGATGAGGACAAGTGCGTACGTCGGCCGGCCCAGCTGATCGATCGATCGGTGCATGCGTGCAGTGGTGTGAGCGGCTTGGACGGCCACTGTGTGGGCTCACCGCGCATCGATCACACGCACGCGGCCGTCCCCTTCGGTGTTTTCCTCGTGCGGTTGCTTCTTTTCTTCGGTTGCGTGGTTGGCGGTTTGCCCGCGGGCGCGGCATATGGGCATGGGCGTGGTGTGGCTGCGTCACCGAATCGGCGTGCTCTCCATCACGCCGCTCGCGTCGCGCCGGGGGTTGTGAGCGGCGCGGCGTGACGACGGATGGGCCGCGGATGGATGGGTCATGTGGGTGGGATATTTGGGATCCGCGTCGGCTGCGCCTCCGCGCGTCGGCGCGTGCGGTGTGAGCCGCGTGATCGGGATCGGATGGCCCGTTGGTGCGTTCCGCGCTGGTGGATCGAGTCTATTCTCCCCGTCTCCAAATAAATCAACCTAAAAATAAGCGTGTGTTTGGTTTGAAATCAAGTGGGAATCCATCGTTTTTTATGGGATGGTCCCATTTATATGTTTGGCACAAGGATTAAAATGCGCTTTCTTTCAAGAGTTTGAATGGTGTGGCCTGCATATCAATGAGAGAAAAAAACTACTAAGTTCGATTGGTCCACCAATTTTTTATGAGGCTAACCGAGATCTAAAGGAAATATTGATTTTTTATAGATCATCCCATCCCAATTGTTCTCAAGACCCAAACAGCCAAACCAAACACCCTGAAAAATGAGTTCGCTCAAACCCAATCTATCCTCAACTATAGCTCCAATCTAATCCATATCCCTAAACCGCAATATTGGAAATCTTAACCTCTCAATTATTAAAACCGGTGTAATTTGACCCCTAGATGGTTTAAGAGAGCGGTTACGCTGACGTGGCACTTTGATTTAGTTTGATCGGCTGACTAAACATGTGGGTCCGACATGGCTGTGACTCCTCCTTTTTTCCTTCTCTTTCGTCTCTCTCCCCTCACTCGTCTCTTCACCGACAACATAGGTAGGAGGTGCTAGCGCCATCGTTCCGTCTCGCTCCCTTCCGGTCGTGACGCCGCCTACCTCGCTGTCGCCACCATGGCCGCGGCCCGCGGCACCGCCCAAGACGTAGAGCGGGGACATGGAGCGGCGGTTGAGAGCATGCACCCCATCTCCTCCGACGCCTTATGTCGCGCTATCGTTGTCTCCACCGCCGTAATCATCACGCTCGCCACGCACGCCACATAAAAGGTACGAGAGAGGGGTAGAGGAGGCAGAGAGAGAGAGAGAGAGAGATGGGGGGAGGGGGGAGGAGGAAGAGGGGGGATATGTGCGCCCCACATGTCAGCGGGTCCCACAATATTTTTTAATGATAAATGGGTCACATATTTTTTTATTCTAATGCTACAAGCGCCACATCAACACCATGTTGGACGAAAACCAGGTCAACACCACCACGTTAACGAAACCGTCATTCAAAACAGTCGAAGGAGTCAAATTACATTGGTTTTAACAGTTGGAGGTGAAGATATTCGGTATTGTAGTTTGAGGATATGAATCAAATTCAGCCACTAGTTAAGAGAGCCAAAGTGGACTTATTCCTTATTTTTTGGACGGAGAGAGTAGTTGGTGTGAGGTTGCAAAGGCTTAAGCGAAGACGGACAGTGGACTGGCTTGGTTGGCTAGGACCGAATGGCCGATTACGCTGGCGGCCATGTTCGGGCGAACGGCCCATGTGAGTGGTTATTTGGGCTTCTTTTGGCCCATTTGTAACACTAAAAGAGCACACGTGCATAATACGAAAGAGATGTTTATCCTAGGCATGTTGATACATCCGCAACAGCAACCCCTTGGAGGAGTATGGGGAAAGGAACCTTTCTGCTTTGAAAAGGAGATAAAGGAATTTGTTGTATTCACACTGGGGTATATGGTATACGAGAATATGGACATGGCTATAAATCAAAATTTAACTCAGAAAATTGGATTGTTAATGTTTCAGTTGATTGGAGGCGAAACACCAAGCTATATGATGTGAAAAAAAAACTATATTTTCCACTCTGTTTTTTTTTTTGGAATGTCTCCTCCACTGCAAGCTTAATCTCAGGCATTTAATACATTGCAACAAAATCTAATTGATTGCAATAAGAACTTAGCAAATTTGTAGCAAATTAACACCAATATGGACGATGGAAAACAAAATTTATTCCCCTTTCGATCAAGAGAGTCCCCAGAATGCAACAGAAGGAAAAGAAGAATTGGAACAACAAAGAAAACTTGTTGCAACGAACACCGCAACACTAATTGATTATGTGCAAGGCTAGAAGAGGAGGCACCTGGTGTATATCGTGCTTCTCCACACCTTCGTGCAAGCCATGGACATGCTCCTCGGTGACAGCTTCACCAGCGACGGAGGACAAGCAAAGGTAGCATGGAGAGGGAGGCTATTATGATGTCCTATTTGGCACTAGCAAGTTATATATGGTCCTTATATGGATGAGGTTAAGGTTGTTAAGTGGATGAGAAATGAGTGGTCAGCATGCACATTCTCAGTACAAATTTTTTCTTTCATGTTTTGTTGGCTCATGAATATCATGCATGAACTGTACATGTGGAAAAATCGACCTTGAATTTGAGCTTCAATTATTGTACGACAATATCAACAGCAACAGTAGAGCAACGTACTCTCTCCTACGCAAAATAAATCAACCACGTATTATAATGTTTCAAAATAAACATCATACAATGAGATTGATTTATTTTGGGACCGAGAGAGTAGACACTCCAGTGCATTCCAAGATCGCCGATTGATCGGTCGATCTCACTTGAGGCGGCGGCACAGCGTGACGCCGTCGGCGAGGGGGAGCAGGCATGCCTCGACGCGGTCGTCGGCGGCGACCATGGCGTTGAACCCGACCATGTAGTCGCGCACGACGCGGTCGTACGCCGAGCTCCCCGTCGTGTCGCGCGGCATCGCCACGGACCCGCCCCACAGCGTGTTGTCGTACGCGACCACGCCGCCGACGCGCAGCAGCCGCACCAGCCGCTCGTGGTACCCGCGGTACTGCTCCTTGTCCGCGTCCGCGTACGCGAAGTCGAACTTCCCCTCGCCGCCGTCGTCGGCGAGCAGCTCGTCGAGCACGGCGAGCCCGTCGCCGTGGCGGAAGTCGACCTTGTGCGCGACGCCGGCGTCCTCGATCACCGGGCGCCCCAGCTCGTAGTACTCCCGGCTCACGTCGATGGCCACCACCTTGCCGTCGTCGGGGAGGGCCAGCGCGGTGGCGAGCAGCGAGTAGCCGGTGAAGACGCCGACCTCGACGGCGTTCCTGGCGCCGATCATCTTGAGTAGCACGGTGAACAACTGCATCTGGTCCGGCGACGACCCCATGAACGACCTGTGCGTACGTACGTAAATTAAAACGGCCGACGTCGACGTACGTGACAAGCCAAAGAAAAAGGAAAAAAAAAGGAATATGCAACGCACTTGGGATGGTTCTGCGTGATGAGGCGGAGCTCGCGCAAGCGCTCGTGCTCCCGCGGGTACACCGTCGTGTCCAGCACATACTGCAAAGTGCACGCACAAATATGCATCTCTCCATCTCTTTGCTCCAAAAAAACGAACATGAAACACACACCACTAGTGCACACGCACACCGCGCTTACACATCCGCGAGTATATACGTACCTCGAGGATGGAGTCGGACTTGAGGAGGGTATTGCTGCCCGGACGGTAGGTCGCCATGGCTAGCTAGCTAGCTCCGATGATGATCTCTCAATGGCCTCTCTAGCTATCTGGACCGCTTACATATGTATTGCAGATCAATCTCTTCTCTACTACTTAAAAAATAAGAGATGCTTCCTTCGTCCGTCAAAAACAAAAAAAATAGCGAAAAAATAAAAAAAAAGTCCGACTCCTATTCCTCTGGTCCGACTCATATTCCTCTCGAAAAAAAAAGTCCGTCCGTCAAAAAAAAATAGCGAAAAAAAAGTCGGACTCCTATTCCTCTGGTCCGACTCCTATTCCTCTCAGAAAAAAAATCCGACTCTATATGCGATTCCCCCTTAAAAAGGAAAAATAAAAGGCACCACTCCTCTCGGTTTGAGTCCAAGATCCCAGGCATCCTCCTCTCGGTTTCAATCTATACCATGATATCCCATATATCTTGGTGAAAAAAATTGATGTGCTGGATTGAAGATCTGTTTGCAAAAATGAAACCTACAGGTCGAGAGCATTCCATTTTTATATGATTTTAATTTTTGGGTTTGTACTTTTGCATTCGTGTCCCTGTAATTTTTATATTTACATTTGAGTCCCTATAATCTTGCAATAAGGTACTTGAGGTTGTTTTTGTTAAAAAAATGATAAAAGTGAGAGAACAAAGGCAGAAAGGTGCATAAAAAGAAAAAGAAAAGCCACAAAAAAAAGAAAAACAACAACAATAAAAGTCTGTTTCCCCTAAGTGAAAAAAAACGTAGATCCGAACGGAAAAAAAATCGATTCCTATAAAAGGCAAAAAAAGTGGTGAAAAAAAACGCTAGATCCGATTCCTTTAAAAATAGAAATAAAAGAGAAAAAAAAGCAATTCCTTTAAAGGCGAAAAAATCCGAAAAAAACATCTAAAAAAGTCTGTCCGATTCCCTAAGAAAGTGACGAAAAAAAATGGTTCGTAAAAAATAAGAAGCTTTGTATAAAATAAAAAATGCACGTGAGAAAAAAATAGAAAGGACGAAACAAAGTCCGATTTCTAATCAGTATATATCTCTTCTCTATCTCTAATCTAATCAAACTATTTAAAAATAGAAAATACACGAGAAAATAAAAACTGTTCAAAAACACGTGAGAAAAAAGTCAGAAAAAAGCAAAAAAAAAACACGCTAACAAGGTTTTACTTCTTCCATAAAACAAAAAAAAAAGCGCGAGAAAAATTATTTCCATCGCCGGTAAAATATTTTTAAAAAAACATGCGAGGAAAAAATTGTCAAAAAAACGCGCCATTTCTAAAAAAAAGGTTTGAAAAAACCGCGCAACGGAAAAAAACACTATCTATTAAAAAACAAATCGCTCTAAAAAAACTGTAAGAAAAAACACTAAATTGATGGACGCTTGAGTCGGATAGAATCCATCGATTTTTTGCCATCTACTACACGGCTTTTATTTCGTCACATATTCTCCTGTATTGGAAAAAAGCAAAAAAGAACATTTGAAAAAAAACAAGAAAAAAACGCGCGAGAAAATGATTGTTAGAAAAAACATGCAAAAAAACACGCGAGAAAATAAAAGCAAAAAAAAGGGAGAAAAATATGGTTTTCATTGTAACTGCATCTGGTCCGGCGACGACCCCATGAACGACCTGTGCGTACGTACGTAAATTAAAACGGCCGACGTCGACGTGACAAGCCAAAGAAAAAGAAAATAACGATTATGCAACGCACATGGGATGGTTCTGCGTGATGAGGCGGAGCTCGCGCAAGCGCTCGTGCTCCCGCGGGTACACCGTCGTGTCCAGCACATACTGCAAAGTGCACACACAAATATGCATCTCTCCATCATTTTTTCGATCTCTTTGCTCCAAAAAAACGAACATGAAACACACACCACTGCACACGTACATCGCGCTTACACATCCGCGAGTCTATACGTACCTCGAGGATGGAGTCGGACTTGAGGAGGGTATTGCTGCCCGGCCGGTAGGTCGCCATGGCTAGCTAGCTAGCTCCGATGATGATCTCTCAATGGCCTCTCTAGCTATCTGGACCTCTTACATAAGTATTGCAGATCAATTAATGACTAAAAAAAAAAGATAAGAAGAAGAACAAGACGACACGGCGTTTTGTTAAATTGGTAGGTCGCGTGATGACCTGAACGTGCAGTTACTCAGCGTCTCTACCGATCAGCTAATTGCTGACAGTACTTTGGTATAAAATATGGTTTGCTCCCTCCATTTTAGGTTATTAGACGTTTTAACTTTAGTTAAAATCAAACTACTTTCAATTTTATTTAGTAAGTTTGTAGATAACTATAGTAATATTTATAATACCAAATTAGTTTCATTAAATCAATAATTAAATATATTTTCATAATAAATCTAACATGGGTTGAAAATGTTTTTTCTATAATTTAGTCAAACTTGAAGCGGTTTGACTTTGACTTATTAACCTGAAACAGAGGTAGTAATTGTTACCGGTTCATCTATAACTTTAATTATTAAAAATTTTGAGATGATTAAATCGTTAGAGTATCTTAAAAAAAACTATCAAGTTTTTTTGAGGGAAAAACTTTCAAATGTAACTATAATGTAATTGAGTTTAATTACATTGTGACTGCACTATAACCGCATTGTAATTACATTAATTTATACCGTGGCTATGTTATAGTTACAGTACAACTGATATAAACTTGTATTTAAGACTAGTTTAGTTGACTAGCACCGGGATCTTATCCGTAGCCTATGTGAAATTTCTTTCTAGCAATTATTTTTCTATTCAATGCACCCATCTTAAGATGATCCAATAATAATAAATCTGAAAGTTTTGACAAAAATTTTCTAGCATTCTAGCAATTTTGTTAAATCATAATGAAAGAAAGTTTAATACTTATGTTTATGTAATATACTTCGATAGCATGATATTTATTTAATCATTTAGATAACTTTTGTGAAAAAACCAAATTATTAAAGTCTAAATATGAAGGAAAGGAGGGAGCAGTGGTGGATCTACCTATTAGGCATGGTGGATCGACCGACCCAACTACGACCCGTATCGCCCCACACCTCAAGACCCCCTTGCCCTTTATAGTAGTCATGAGCCATTAAAATTAGGTATAACAAGGTGTGAACACCCAACAGATTAGTCCGAAAGTAATTAGGTATACATTTATGAAAGTAAATTTAATGAAGCCTGAAAGTAATTTACATAAATCATAAAAGTAACTTAGCACAAAATAAAAGCAAGTTGTTACGACATTAGAAGTAATTCGTTGTAGGGATAAAAATATGGGTCTAGCTAGAAATTAAATTTAATCAGCACAAATTATGAAATTGACTAAAAACATTAATAAAAGTAATCAACTCAGAGCATCATGAATATATGAGAAGTAATTTAATCAAATCTAAAAGTAATTTCTAAATATGTGTCGAGGGAGCGATTCCTCGGACAGCGGGGAGTGGATACCCCTCCCCAAGTGAGAATATTCGACCAGGGGGTTTGTGGTGCAGGGCGTGAGAAAGAGATCAAAGCGAGATCGGATTTGTGGGGCCCGAGCTCCCGCCAAGCAAAAGACACAGGAATTATACAGGTTCAGGCCACCCGGAGGTGTACTACTTAACTCCTGTGTTAGTTTCGTTGGCTTCCCTAGATCAGTTGAGTACAAAGATGGCCTTTTTGGGCTACAAAGCGAAGCGTATCGATCTAAAGAGTCCAACCCTTCATCCGTAGCTTGTCCACTTCCTTTTATAGTCCAAAGAGGGGTTCACGTTATTAAAAATCTACTCTTTGTCTTGTCTTATCAGCTGTCTTGTCGTTGCTGGCTGGTTCCCTGACACAGTCTTCAAGAGACCACTAAGACTTAAAACTTGCATTACCCCGGGCACCCGGGCTTCTGTCCGAGACAGCTGGGTCTGGGTCGCGCCAGCTAGCCCAGCACGTGGCGAGTGGTGGGCCTGGCGGAACCTGGGCTGCCTGAAACAGCGCCACGGTTTCACTTATGCCCGTTTAGCTAAATCAGGTGGCATGGGGCATGTTCGACACGCGTCCAAGGTGCCACTAGCGCTAATAAATCAGCGCATGTGTCTTGTCCATGTCCTTTTAGCTCTAGACTGGCTGGTGCTCCCCATAAACCTATTTCATTTATGGCGGAGAGGACCGCTTCACAATAGCTCGTGGAGCGCGTCCATCTCCCCAACCGGTCCTGAGGTCGTGCCCTCGCGCTTTCCATGATGATAGTTCATCTATTCTAAGGCGAGCTTCTTGAAGATGTCTTTGATGAGTAGACAATGTATCTATTTTATATGTTTCAATGCTCTTCTTTGTAGAAGAATGTGAATCATACAAAGACCATGGTTGGCCCAGGTCCTAGCTAGGGCGAGGCTGGACCGAGGCTGACCTCGACTCACAATCCTGTCAGTATAACTTCATATGTCTCCACCCTCCACCCCTTTTAGAAAGTGTGACCAATAACTAGGGTGAGCCCGGGGCCCGGAGCAAGGCCGGGCCTGGGGTAGATCTTAGTCTACGCTCCTTTTCACGGAGCAATGTGTAACCCAGATGAGCTAAGGTGAGCCCGAGACCTAGAGTAAGGCTAGGTTTGCGGCAGTCTTTAGTCTATTTCTCTTAAGATGTAAATCTTGTATGTCTTTACGCTCTTCTTACTTAGTAGTGTAGGACTTATAATGCTTAAGGTGAGCTCGGGATCAGGACAAGATCGGGTCCGAAGCAGACCTTAGGCTACATCCTTATCCCTTAAACAGGTAAAGGTGAGCCCGAGACCTACCAAGGTGGGCCCCTAGCAATATCAGTTTAAGCACGCCATTTATTTTACTTATAATTGTTTTGCCAGGTAAATGGGTAACCTGGTTCTCATTTCACCGACAATATGATAAAAGTAACTTACATATATAATAATATAAAAGTAATTCATAACATAAATATTTTATCATCATAATATAGTCATCTAAGATCTTGTTATAAAGATTTAATTGCAACGAA
Organism: Oryza longistaminata; assembly: GCA_009805545.1. NCBI lineage: Eukaryota > Viridiplantae > Streptophyta > Magnoliopsida > Poales > Poaceae > Oryza > Oryza longistaminata. Next base: position 6,829,756 of record CM020181.1, read on the forward strand.
CACAAATAGAAGAATTTTATAAGAAGAAAAGAAAGAGACCTGCATCGACTAATAGAAAAAAAATACTTATATGCCTGTGACGTGTAGTAGTACTTCCCTTATGTTTTTTTTTTTTTTTTGTCATTGCTCGTTTAAGCCTTACATAGAGATGTCTCTCGAAATAAATTTTGTGTTTAAGGACGCGTCCGCCGCTGGGAGGGAGTACAATAATTTTGCGAGACTGACCGCACTCCTACCGCGTGGAGCGCGTGGGCGTAAAAGAATATGGTACTCCAATCAGAATACAGTATCACTGTTCACTGACAAAACGAGCACGATAAAGTACTACGGAGGACACACCACACATGACACATGTACTATGCAAATAATTACAGAAAAATCTAGTAATAACAGAAGTAGAATAAATAGATTGTGGCCTGGTGTCATCTGTGGCTACACCTGCACGTACGTGAAAGAAGAGCTTGGATCCAAACGTGTAAAAAGAAGAGAGAAGATTAACCGAACTACGAAAAGTGCAGTCACATCTGGAGCTGAACTGGATATTTCAGTTCCTCACTTGTAGATCGAACTTAAATAATTAACATTATCCTGTGAGCTGTGATCGTAGATTATTTGTATGTTCACCGAACCATTCTAGAGCCAAAAACCATGAGTTAGTGGTTTTCTCCGTTTTTGCAAAAACTTTTTGAAAACCGTTGACTCTTGACAAAATCCGATCAAATTTTGCCAAACAATTTAAATGCAGTTTGATTTTTTTTTAACTTGACCTGGAAAACTGAGCGGCCTATGTTCTTGAGCCGGTCCAAAAAGTCTGGTTTTCATGAAAACTGCCAGGTTTTATAAACCCAATATAAAGTGATAGGTGATACGCCCGTTTTAATGTCAAATATATTTAGAATTTTTCCATGGAATATATATATTTATATTTGCAACAAATGAGGCTATTTGCTCTTGAAAAGTAAAAATCCACCTCAGACGATCTAATCCGAAGACTTTCGCAATTAGACTGGTTGTGGGAAGCATAGCAGTTTAGTCTATAATATTCCACCCATGTCAAAATATAACAAGTCTTAAGTAGAGAGATAAAAGGAGTTGGCTATCTTCTTGGGCTAGGTGAATTATTGGTCCGAACTAGTTTGAGCTATAATAAAATTAAGGTGTAGTATGAGTAGTATGTGATGTTTAATTTTAAAAGTTATCTTTTACTAATATTATCTTGATACACTCATATAATATGAGTTTAAACTAGTTATAATATTTTGGGATAAAGGAAATAGCAGATGTCCGCAACTTGACTGATTTGACTAATTGTAATGGATTTTCTTTCTAGTTCTACAGATGTTGTGATGTCATTTTCTCCTCGCTATTCTACCAACCATTGTATATCCAACTGATACCATTATCTAAGGAAAATATCGAACTGATAAAAAATGGAGTAAGACTTTTTTTTTCGAAACGGTAAAACGGCAAGAGATTTATCGGATATAGTAGATGGAAAAAATGGAGTAAGACTTCAACAGAAGCCACAATCCACAAGACAGCAACAAGGCCAATTTGGCTATCTGAATTTTCTACGGGCTGAATAGCTGCTGCTGTGGTAAACTGTGGGCAGAAGCCAAAACCACGCAGAAAACGTAAGATGCTTGTTTGGACGAGACAATAGATAGGGATGACAATGGATCGAATACGATCGGAAACTAGCTCTATCATATTTATTTTCATAATTTTTTTTTGAAATCAAAAATCGATATGAAAACGAAATCGAATATTATCCAATACAAATACGGTGACGAATATTAATCGGAATATAAAACCCCTCAACTACACAAACGATTTTTTGTGTACGAGACCCTATGACTTTTGCAAATGGACCACAACTTGCTGCGTCGGCATTTTCGCATACGACTCCTTAAGACTAGGGGTGGGCAGAAAAAGACCGAACCGAAATAACCGAGACCGAAATCGATAAATTTGGTCAGTACTTCGGTCTTATGTGCTAGATGACCGAATTTTATTCGGTCATTTCAGTCATCACCCTCTGTTAACCGAATTGACCGAATTTCATTGAAAGCACAATATCAGCCCAAGAAAGCAAGCCCAACACAAGTAAAACCCTAGCTCTCTCTATTGCCTTCTCCTCATCCACCTAGCCGCCACGCTCTCCCCACCCACCCAGGAGAGAGCGCTTCTTTCATCTTTTTTTCACCCAAGCGCTCCTTTCTGTTTCTCTCGCACATCGGCATCATGTTCCATCGCTGGCACCTCTGCACCATCCCAGCATCTCCTCCTCCACGTTGCCTCCTCCTCCTCCTCCTCACAAGTCACACCACGACGACCTCCTCTTGTTGCGCCACCTTCAGTTGACACCCATGCCGTCGAAGCCCGGAGGCCTCAAGCCCCCAACTGCCAAGCCTGAGCTGCGGTCCTCCATGGCTCCACCCCGGGGGCATATCAGATGGTGCCTCCTCCACCCCGACGGCGACGAGCGGCGCCAAATTCGATCTGGGATGAGTATATGACAGTGAAGAAAGCGGATGTAGGATTTTTATGAATTTTCTTTATGTGTATGATTTTTTTGGATCTGAAATTCATTGAGGATTTGTGCGATTCTTCTGAATATTTCTGAAATTTCAGTCTAACCGAGACTGGGACCGAATTGATCGGTCTTCAACATTTTTCAAGACCGAAAGGTCTTGCGCTTTAGATGACCGAACTTTCAAAAAAGACCGAAGACCAATACCGAATTTTCGGTCTGACCGAATACCCACCCCTACTTAAGATGCCAAAATGAGCTCATTTTTGCATGCGGACCACTTAAAAGCCTGTATGGAAAAATCAAAATTTTCTACACGGGCGTCTTAAGGAGTCGTATGTGAAAATAAAATTTAAAAATTTGAAACTAGTTTATCTCACTCATATGAACTCCAAATTGGATGATTCTTTTTCTTAAATGTTTCTAAAATCATGCTCTATCATGTTATTGTGTTTTTACTGCTATTATTTTGGCCATATTTTCTCGTGACTTTGTTTTATCAATTAAAAATTTGAATTTCAAAACTTCAAATGATATTTTGAAGCAGTAAATAATTTCAGTTGAAAAAATGCACATAAAAGTTGTAGAACTCATCAAGACATACAAATTTTATTTTGGTCATTTCTTCATCCGACAAAGTGATAGTAACATTGTTCACAAAATTTACATATCTCTTTTATAGTTTATAAAACCAAATGAGAGATATGTAAATTTTGTGAACAATGTTAATATCACTTTGTCGGATGAAGAAATAACCAAAATAAAAGTTATAGATCTAGATGAGTTCTACAACTTTGTTGTTGATGAATTTTTTAGTTCAAATCATTTAGTATTTGAAAATGTTGTTTGAAGTTGTTATATTTTCAAATTCAAATTTAAACCGTTCAAACAAAGTCATATAGAAAAATGACCAGAATAAAAGTTGTAGATTTTGATAAATTATACAACTTTGTTTTTGATAGTTTTTTCCATTTGAAATCATTTACTACCCGAAGAATTATTTGAATTTCTTATATTTTAAAAATCAAATTTTATATAGTTCAATGAAACTTGGATGAAGAAATGACCAAAATAAAATTGGTAGATCTTATTGAGTTCTACAACTTTGTTTTTTATAACTTTTTCATATGAGTTCATTTAATATCATAAAATTCAATTCGAAATTCATTTTTGTCAAGAAGTCTGATTTGCCTCCTCTTTTGGGTTGGGCTAGCTTATGGGCTATGGCAGTCTTATGTGTGAGTCGGATATCCGATGGAAAATACCGGATAATATCCTACGGATATCAGATTCCAACAGATATCACCTATATCATATTCGTTTTCATATCCGAAAAAAAATCCAAATTCGAAAATTTTTGGATATATCCGACCGAAACTATCCGAATCCGAAAAAATGTCCGGACGGACGAAAATTATCCGAATCACTTTCAACCCTAACAACAGATGGGACGTCTGATTTCTCTCTTAAATAATTTTGATATTGTTTTGTCACTTATATATAATTGTTTCATCACTTGATCAAAAGATACCGACAACCACCATCCTCCTCTAGGACGAGGGCCGCCAAGATGCATGAGGTGAGGTCCAGAGGCCGAAGGTGGGAGGATGGTGAGATTTAGGGGTAACTGCCGTCTAACAAATACGGAGCACGGGGCCCACCCCACCGCCTAGGCCCTAGGGAGCTTTGTCGCAGCCTCCTACCCATCCGTCTTCTCGTGCTTCACCGCTGTCGGCTTCCTTGCCTCTATCTCCACGCACTCGCTTCCTGCCAGCGTCACCTACATCCTACGGCGGCATGGAGGCTAAGCTCGGCCTTGGAAAGAGGAAGACGACTAGAGGAAAGAGCCGTCAGGAGCCAGACGAGGTGCTTCGGATCAAGCGGGGAGAGAGAGAGAGAGAGGGGGGAGCGGCTTGGTGACGGGAGACCTCGACATGGTTGTGGCGGGAGCTTGGTAGGCCGTGGCAGCACGTGACGACACAGGAACTTTACAAGGTAATGCTGCCGCCATGGAGCTCGGCCTCCATGCCGTTGGCCAGGAGAGGTGAAGTCGTGGGAGAGGGTGGATGAAGAAGACAACCCTTGACACGTGGGCTCCACTAATTGTTTTAATTGTAAGCATCAATTTGGCATCACATAAGACAAGACTAGGTCAACACACAACGTAAGCGTCTCATCAGCCGAAACCGCCATCCAAAAATCACTGAGAGACTCAACTTACACTAGTTTTAGAAGTTGAGGGTAGTATATATCTGTTTTGCGGTTGTGGGAAGTGATTCAGACTTCACCCCTATTTTTTGAGGGACCTCAAGTAAACTTTTCTGCAGCTAAATCACCCTATGGAGAGGGAAGAGGTGCACTTTGTGTCCCTCAACTATAAACCCATTCGCATCCAGATGCTTCTTTGGGCCAAGATCTTGCTCAGATTCCGCTACATGCGTCGATGGTTCCTTAATAAATCTGAACAACATTTACTAAATAGGATGATGGACTGCATTTGATGTGTTCGTCATCGTCCTCTTGGCAGACTGAATTTGAACTGAATTTGAATTTGCCGATACACGACAGAAAACCATCACTGAACAAGTGAAACATTCATATTTACATTTTGCAAGCACAGGGTTTAAAATTACAGATCACATCACACACGCGCGGCTGCAAAAACCTACCAAAACCGTCGCCTACTCCTGCACCACCATCAATCACTTTGTCGGATGAAGAAATAACCAAAATAAAAGTTATAGATCTTGATGAGTTTTACAACTTTGTTGTTGAGAATTTTTCAGTTGAAATCATTTAGTATTTGAAAATATTGTTTGAAGTTGTTATATTTTTAAATTCAAATTTAAACTGTTCAAACAAAGTCATATAGAAAATGACCAAAATAAAAGTTGTAGATCTTGATAAATTATACAACTTTGTTTTTGACAATTTTTCCATTTGAAATCATTTACTACCCGAAGAACTATTTGAATTTCTTATATTTTAAAATTCAAATTTTATATAGTTTAATCAAATTTGGATGGAGAAATGACGAAAATAAAAATGGTAGATCTCAATAAATTATACAACTTTTTTTTTGACAACGTTTTCATATGAGTTCATTTAATATTATAAAATTCAATTCAAAATTTATTTTTGCCAAGAAGTCTGATTTCCTTCCTCTTTGGGTTGGGATGGCTTATGGGCTATAGCAGTCTTATGTGTGAGTCGGATATCCGATGAAAAATACCGGATAATATCCTACGGATATCAGATTCCGACAAATATCACCTATATCATATTCGTTTTCATATCCGAAAAAAATCCGAATTTGAAAATTTTCGGATATATCCGACCGAAACTATCCGAATCCGAAAAAGGTCTGGTCGGACGAAAATTATCCGAATCACTTTCAACCCTAACAACAGATGGGACGTCCGATTTCTCTCTTAAATAATTTTGATATTGTTTTGTCACTTATATATAATTGTTTCATCACTTGATCAAAAGATACCAACAACCACCATCCTCCTCTAGGACGAGCCGACGAGGGCCGCCAAGATGCATAAGGTGAGGTCCAGAGGTTGAAGGTGGGAGGATGGTGTGATTTAGGGGCAACTGCAGTCTAACAAGTACGGAGCATGGGGCCCACCCCACCGCCTGGGCCCTAGGGAGCTTTGTCGTAGCCTCCTACCCATCCGTCTTCTCGTGCTTCACCGCCGCCAGCTTCATTGCCTCTCTCTGCACGCACTCGCTTCCTGTGGCGGGAGCTTGGTAGGCTGTGGCAGCACGTGACGACACAGGAACTTTACAAGGCAATGCTGCCGCCATGGAGCTCGGCCTCCATGCCGTTGGCCAGGAGAGGTGAAGTCGTGGGAGAGGGTGGATGAAGAAGACAACCCTTGACACGTGGGCTCCACTAATTGTTTTAATTGTAAGCATCAATTTGGCATCACATAAGACAAGACTAGGTCAACACACAACGTAAGCGTCTCATCAGCCGAAACCGCCATCCAAAAATCACTGAGAGACTCAACTTACACTAGTTTTAGAAGTTGAGGGTAGTATATATCTGTTTTGCGGTTGTGGGAAGTGATTCAGACTTCACCCCTATTTTTTGAGGGACCTCAAGTAAACTTTTCTGCAGCTAAATCACCCTATGGAGAGGGAAGAGGTGCACTTTGTGTCCCTCAACTATAAACCCATTCGCATCCAGATGCTTCTTTGGGCCAAGATCTTGCTCAGATTCCGCTACATGCGTCGATGGTTCCTTAATAAATCTGAACAACATTTACTAAATAGGATGATGGACTGCATTTGATGTGTTCGTCATCGTCCTCTTGGCAGACTGAATTTGAACTGAATTTGAATTTGCCGATACACGACAGAAAACCATCACTGAACAAGTGAAACATTCATATTTACATTTTGCAAGCACAGGGTTTAAAATTACAGATCACATCACACACGCGCGGCTGCAAAAACCTACCAAAACCGTCGCCTACTCCTGCACCACCATCACCGGCCGATGGCTTGGCATCTCCAGCCTCGCCGTCGCCGTCGCCGTCGCTTCCTCCTCCTCCTCCTCCTCCGCCGCCGCCGCCGCTCCCATGGCTTCCAGGATCTTCTCCAAGACGCGCTCCTCGTCCTCGGACAGCCGCTCCATGGCTTGCTCGAACTGCGCGACCAGCTCCGGGTCAAACACGGTGTGCTGCTGCTGCTGCTGCGGCTGCGGCTCGCCGGCGTTGTGGAGTACTCCTCCACGTTCTTGCGGCGGCGGCGGCGCCGGTGAGGTCGTCCCGAACTTGGGGGTGACGTAGGAGCCCGGGGAGAATATCTGTCCGCCCTGGAGGAGCCAGTCGCGCAGGCTGCCGGACTTGGAGAAGTCGAAGGCCGGTGGCAGTGGCACCTTCAGCTCGCCGAGCTGCCTCGCCCTCGCCTCTCATTGGTGAAATAGATTAGTAGCAGAATTAGTGTGTGGCACTGAAAAGCGACCGATTCCATTATACGGATGATGAATTGCATAGCATTGGTGAAACAAATCAGTAGTAGCGGAATTAGTGGTTTTGACACTGAAAAGTGATGGATTGAATGCTCCAAATGATGATGAACGTGTGTTTGATTTGATCATGCGGTTGTAAAATTGGATTTGGGGGCACTACTCACGGTGCTACCAGATGTCACCGACGATTCACTCGGTCTTGCGCGCGGCCTGCCCGAACCTCCTCCCGACCACATCGAACTTCTGCCGGTGATTCTCCCTAGCGCTTGTGGCTATTGAGCCTTGGAGACACACAACCGGAGACGGTCAGCACGTCTGCCTGGATCGTCTTAAGAATCGGAGCAGCAGTAGCGAAGTGGAGAAGGAGGGGGTGGTGGTGGTGGTACTGACTCTTTGCGGGCAGCTACGTGGACTGCACGGAGACGGCGGGCGACACGACGGGCGGCGGCGGTGGCACGACGTCCTCCGGGGACAGCCGCGAGTACGCCGGATGCTCTGACGCGCCTCCTCCTCCGTGGTCCTGGTCGTGCTTCCTCTGCCACCGCCGCTGCGGGCTCGCCTTCGCCGCCCTAGCTTGCCTGCCGCCACGCGCCACCGGCTGAAGAGGAAGAAGAAGGGGAGAGAGAGAGAAGGGAGAGAGGGAGGACTGGAGGAGGAAGAAGGAAGGAGACCGGCCCCACATTTCTTTTGTGTGACTGACTAGTGGGTCCCACGTATATTTTAATTCTAATGCCACGTAAGTGCCACGTCAACGCCACGTGGAACGAAGACTCGGTCAATATCATCACGTAGACGCCACGTCAGCAAAACCGCTCACCAAAACCGCTGAGGGAGTCAAATTACACCGGTTTTAATAGTTGAGGGGTCGAGATATCTGGTTTTACGGTTCAGGGTTATGAATTAGATTTGGGTCACTTTTAAGGGAGTCAAAGTGAACTTATTCCAGATCCAATCATGGCATAATCAATGGTTAGAATATGAGATGAAAAATAGGATAGAGAATTCCAAGCAGAAGAGAGATCGTGGTTATAGAGTCAACAAATGGTTTTTAATTTGATACTAGATCAAGAATTTGGGACTGACTGACTGACTGACTGTAAGATGCGGACGGCACCACACCAACCCCTGTTTGAACATCCAGTAGTCCTCGGTTTTGGTGGTTAATTGCATCTTTGCCATAAAATTCTATGGCTTTCTACACCTTTTATTAGAAGGCTCTCTTCGTTCTAGATTGTGACTTGTGAGCCTCATAAATGTGTCGGTTTTGGGTCCCATGCTGGAAAAAATCGTGCACATAATATGTCTACTCCAAAGTTGCGATGTTTGACAGAAAACCTGAAACTGAAAGCTTTGCAGTAGTAACAGACTTACAATCCCGTTGAAAATCGGTTTGGATTTCATCAAATCTGATCTTTTCGGATAGGGTCGAAAACATAAACAAACCATTATTAAAATACTGAAATTTAAATTTTGACAAGCTTAATAAAGGTTTCATTGGTTTTTGTCAATTTATCAATGTTTTTTTAATCTGAAGATACTGCTTGTGTGCGGCTTCTAATCCCTTACCAAAGTTGTGAACCCTGGTAACCGGTTAGAGAACACATAAAAACTGTAGTAATAACCATTTGGATAGAGCACAGGAAAAACACATGAATCATAAGGAATATATAAAACACATGATTTTTCTAAGAGATTAAAGCCCATGTTAAAAATTTCCTAAAATTTCTATGTTTCGAGGCAATTCAAAGAAAGTCTATAGGATTTTTTTTATAGCTATTCCTATGATCCAAACAATCACATAGCAAAATTTTCTATAGAATTGAATTTCTCTGAAATTCCTTTAGAAAGAATCATTTGCTCCAAAAGAGATGGCACAAAGTATTGGTAAAGCTTCAGTTTTCTGTGTGTTATTGCGAGTGGCATTACCGGTGTTTATGCCCAAACCATGGGTATTTTGCAGTGTACGGGTCCATAGGCTGCTCAAGTGCTGAGTCATCGGTGGAAAAAAGAGAAGGCAGGCAGCGCCGCGAGAGAACGGGCACGACGGGAAAAGTCGACCGTGTGGCGGGAGGCGCACTCCGCCGTGTCGACGGCCTCATCTCCGCCGTCCGATGCTCATCGGACGGCGGCCAGTGATCTTGCGTGGTCGTTGGTGGTCACATTACGGCCTCCGGCGGCGACAAGTCCCGGTCAAGTTCCCACGTATGTTGGTAAGTGAAGTGATGTGATGTTGATTAATTAGGACCCGTAATTTGCAGTCTATAATCGTTCGAAAAAAATATATTGCAGTCCATTTTGGAGTTCTTTCTTTGTCATCTTGTCTATATTGAGGAAGAAAAAACGCTACCCTTCTATGCCTTAGTTCTATCTTATTCTTTATATACTCCTGAGTTGTTTTTTATCCTCTTTATGTATTTTCTATTAGTTGTGAGTGAATTGGTCATCATATATTTATATTTATATCCCTAAAAAAATATATTTATATTTATAGTAAGTGTTAGCTTAAAAAAAATATAATTCTGAAGTTGAATACGATCTGGTTCTAAAAGGTAGAATGGGAGAATTATTTGACTCTAAATTTGGAAATCAAAATTTGAAATGAATTTCAACCAAACCTGACGAAATTTCTATGGGTAATTTCATCAAACCTGGCTAAAGTAGGTAACAAAATAATCAAATTTTGGTATATATAGGAAGAGGACAAAATCAAAAGAAATTGGTTCTCCGTGTAATTTCCCCTCCATTGAAATTTAATCAAATTTTATTGCAATTCATTTAAAATTTTAGTTTTCAATTTTTGGATCAAACAATTGCCCCCTTCAATTGTTATAATTGAAGTTTTTAAATAAACTTAATAATGGTATCTCTAATAAGAAGCTAGAGCTTATGTACTGGCGAGGGATAATATGGTCATTTTTTTTAAAAAAAAAAAAGTCTAACTGTCCACCAAATGCATATAGAGGAAAAACACAGACTCGTGGATATCTATGGAATAAGTTAAAATTCAGAGACATAGAAAGAATAAAGCAAAAATTTAAAAAACACACGAGAAATTTTCAGTATTGATAGGAGTTTTGGTTTTGGTATGAGAAGAATAAGTTATCGTCCCAGTTCAATACTGGACGGCCTTTTTAATTAGAAGGTAAATGTATTTTAAAGGTGTGCTCGCACAAGTCAATTTGGCGTAGCAGTTTTTAGACTTTTATAACGTTTGTACCCTGTACTTCTCTCACAATACGTTCAGAATTTCTGAATTCCATCCATCACAATTTCAGAACAGGCCTAATCGATAGGCTAGGAATTCTTCTGCTGCTGCTGTGCAGTGAACTAATCACAAAAGATTACACCAAGTTTTTGATTTGCTCGTCAAAACGACGACAAATCCCACGGTTCACGAAATGCCGTGACAAGCAGCTCAAGGTTCTAAGCAGGAGATGACAAAAGCAGGCAACACTCGGAGATTATAATTTTTTCAATCCATTACCTAAACAATATCCTAAACTACCGAAATGAGTTTATATTTTTTTTCGGTACCTGATGAAACTGCTCGTCAGAGTTCAGAAACCCAGGCTCTTGTTGGCTTGCTCAGTTGCTGAATTTTCACCGGGCAATGTGCAAATTTGTATCAGGAGCTAAGCAGCAGTAGAATGGTCTCCTATCCTAGGGGATTAGGGGGCAGCTGATTAACACAAGAACACATGCAGAGCACTGTGCCAAGATCCAATCATGGCATAATCAATGGTTAGAATATGAGATGAAAAATAGGATAGAGAATTCCAAGCAGAAGAGAGATCGTGGTTATAGAGTCAACAAATGGTTTTTAATTTGATACTAGATCAAGAATTTGGGACTGACTGACTGACTGACTGTAAGATGCGGACGGCACCACACCAACCCCTGTTTGAACATCCAGTAGTCCTCGGTTTTGGTGGTTAATTGCATCTTTGCCATAAAATTCTATGGCTTTCTACACCTTTTATTAGAAGGCTCTCTTCGTTCTAGATTGTGACTTGTGAGCCTCATAAATGTGTCGGTTTTGGGTCCCATGCTGGAAAAAATCGTGCACATAATATGTCTACTCCAAAGTTGCGATGTTTGACAGAAAACCTGAAACTGAAAGCTTTGCAGTAGTAACAGACTTACAATCCCGTTGAAAATCGGTTTGGATTTCATCAAATCTGATCTTTTCGGATAGGGTCGAAAACATAAACAAACCATTATTAAAATACTGAAATTTAAATTTTGACAAGCTTAATAAAGGTTTCATTGGTTTTTGTCAATTTATCAATGTTTTTTTAATCTGAAGATACTGCTTGTGTGCGGCTTCTAATCCCTTACCAAAGTTGTGAACCCTGGTAACCGGTTAGAGAACACATAAAAACTGTAGTAATAACCATTTGGATAGAGCACAGGAAAAACACATGAATCATAAGGAATATATAAAACACATGATTTTTCTAAGAGATTAAAGCCCATGTTAAAAATTTCCTAAAATTTCTATGTTTCGAGGCAATTCAAAGAAAGTCTATAGGATTTTTTTTATAGCTATTCCTATGATCCAAACAATCACATAGCAAAATTTTCTATAGAATTGAATTTCTCTGAAATTCCTTTAGAAAGAATCATTTGCTCCAAAAGAGATGGCACAAAGTATTGGTAAAGCTTCAGTTTTCTGTGTGTTATTGCGAGTGGCATTACCGGTGTTTATGCCCAAACCATGGGTATTTTGCAGTGTACGGGTCCATAGGCTGCTCAAGTGCTGAGTCATCGGTGGAAAAAAGAGAAGGCAGGCAGCGCCGCGAGAGAACGGGCAAGACGGGAAAAGTCGACCGTGTGTGGCGGGAGGCGCACTCCGCCGTGTCGACGGGCTTCATCTCCGCCGTCCGATGCTCATCGGACGGCCAGTGATCTCGCGTCGTCGTTGGTGGTCAGCCTTACGGCCTCCGTCGGCAACAAGTCCCGGTCAAGTTCCCACGTACTCCCTCCGTCCCAAAAAAGACAAACTATGGGTTTGCGTGTCCAACTTTGATTATCCGTCTTATATGAATTTTTTTTATAATTCGTATTTTTATTGTTGTTAGATGATAAAACATGATTAATACTTTGTGCGTGACTTGTCTTTTTAATTTTTTTCATAATTTTTTCAAATAAGACGGACGGTTAAAAATTGGGCATGGAAACCAGAGTTTGTCTTTTTTTTTGGGATTGGTAAGTGAAGTGATGTGATGTGATTAATTAGGACCCCTATAAAATTACAGTCTATAAACGTTCAAAAAAAAATATTGCAGTCCATTTTGGAGTTCTTTTCTTGGTCATCTTGTCTATATTGAGGAAAAAATATACCCTTTTATGCCTTGGTTTTATCTTATTTTTTATATACTCCTGAGCTTTTTTTATTCCTCTTTATATATTTTCTATTAGCTGTGAGTGAATTGGTCATGATATATCTATATTTATAGATTGACTTTGTTGCCCCTCGCTTTCACATTAAGTGCTAGCTTAAAAAATATAATTCTAAAGTTGAATACGATTTGGTTCTAAAAAGTAGAATGTGGAGAATTATTTGATTCTAAATTTGGAAATCAAAATTTGAAATTTGGAACGAATTTCAACAAAACTAGCTTGATGAACTTTCTATGGGTAATTTCATGAAACCTGGCTAATGTAGGTAAAGAAAACAATCAAATTTTGGTGTATATATATAGGAAGAGGACAAAATAAAAAGAAATTTGTTATCCGTGTAATTTCCCCTGCATTGAAATTTGATCAAATCTTATTGCAATTCATTTAAACATTTTACTCCCTCCGTTCCATTTATAATATAAGGGATTTTAGGTGGATGCGACACATCACAACACAATGAATCTGGATAGACCAACTTAATAATTATATCTCTAATAAGAAGCTAGAGCTTATGTACTGGTGAGGGATAATATGGTCATTTTTTTAAAAAAAAAGTCTAATTAACTGTCCACAAATGCATATAGCGGAAAAACAGACTCGTGGATATCTATGGAATAAGTCAAAACTCATATACATAGGAAGAATGGAGCGAAAATTTAAAAAGCACACAAGAATTTTTCAGCATTGTATTCGCAAGAAAAAGAAATTTTCGATATTGATGGGAGTTTTGGCTTTGGTAAATAAGTTAGCCGTCCAAGTTCAATACTGGACGGCCATTTTAATTAGAAGGTAGATGCATTGTAAAGGTGTGCACGCACGAGTCAATTTTGGCATAGCAGTTTTTAGACTTTTATAACGTATGTACCCTGTACTTCTGTCACAAATACGTTCAGAATTTCTGAATTCCATCCATCACAATTTCAGAACAGGCCTAACCGATAGGCTAGGAATTCTTCTTCTGCTGCTGCGCAGTGAACTAATCACAAAAGATTACACCAAGTTTTTGATTTGCTCGTCAAAACGACGACAAATCCCACGGTTCACGAAATGCCGTGACAAGCAGCTCGAGGTTCTAAGCAGGAGATGACAAAAGCAGGCAACACTCGGAGATTATAATTTTGCAATCCATTGCCTAAGCAATATCCTAAACTACCGAGCCATTTTGCTGGCCACGGATGCATGGACAACCAGAAGTAAATTAACATCCGAGACAACAGCCTCCTCAAATAGAGCAGCCTCTCTTTAGCGCATTCCGAGGCAAATTTAGTTGTTCAAGATGCTTCCTAATCCACTTCTCAATTACTGCAAATGATTGTTTGAATGTGCTGTGCTAGTAATGGATCGTTTGAATGATTTGAGTTTATATATCTACGAATGTACTCTCGTCCCATAATATAAGAGATTTTAGGTGGATGTGGCACATCTACGATGAGTCACATCTAAGTATAATGAATTTCTTATATTATGGGATGGAAGGAGTAGTAGTTGCAATAGGGATGCTCATTCCATTTTCTAAAAACAATGAGTCACATCCAAGTACAATGAATTTCTTGTATTATGGGATGGAAGGAGTAGTAGTTGCAGTAGGGATGCTCATTCCATTTTCTAAAAAGGTCAGTATAGCATCAATTGTGTACTACTCAGGGTTCAAAATTCCGGAATGGAATTTCCAGAATTTCAGCTCGCTCCCCTCCTGTGGTTAAACGATTTGACCTGAAATTGCTAGACCTTTTTTAGTGGAAATTAGCAAATTATTTAAATTTACCAAATTTTGTTTGAATCCAAATTATGTTCGCCAAAATTTTGGTTCTATTAGTACCCCGCGATAGAAAGGGCCAAACCAAACTTTTAAACTCTGATACTTCTATATTGGAGCTTGATGCGTGTGTAGTTAGAGGAGAGGCTGGAATTCTACAAGTGTCTTCTTTTCACTTGCTTTTTTCTAGTGATTTTCTTTTTTTGTATTCCTTTCATATTGATTTTGAGATGAATTCCAGTCTCTATACAAGAGATAAATACTCCCTTTATGTTGAAAAAACATAATTCTAGAGATGATTCTGAAACATACAGATTTTTTTTGTGAGGATTAGGTCACAACCTCTTTCTGAACTTTCAGCCCATATACTGAGATTGTTGCATCAGTCGGGTCAGGCCCATAAGGCTGCAGCCCAACAATGGCTAGGAAGAAGAGCAATCAATGGAACGAGAGGCGAACGCTGTACAAATGCCCCTGCAAGAATTGAATCCGCGAGCAGTGTACAGTTGTACACCGATCCGGGTATACAAGAGTACAAACAGTACAAAGAGGACTTCAAATCTCCAGCCCGGTGCACCGATCATCTTGCCTAATGCACCTCCTGTCATAAACCCTACTTTCATGTGGGAACTTTTGAGTTTGAAAGACTACTACGGTCTACGGATGCAAATAGAGAGTAGTACAGTACAATTATCCTCTTTGGATCTCAGCTGAAAAAAAAAACTGTTTGTGTGGGTATGAAATTGGAATCCATGGCTAGCGCTCCCATCAAATCAAAAACGCGGTGCATGCTTTTGTGCGTGCGTGGTGGTATGTGCACGTCTTCCGTATAATCGAGAAAACGGCAGTTCCCGTCCAGTGTAGCCTTATTGTTAGTCCTACGAAGAATCAGTCTCTGTCAAAATTTAAATTTCAAAAAATAATTTTCAAGCTAAAGTATTTTCAATGTAGGATCTGTTTGGATTGGTGCCAAAATGAGCATTATCAAAATTTGATGACGCCAAAATTTTGATAAATTGACAGCATTGTTAAAATTTTGGTAGGATTGGCTTAATAATGTTGTCAAAATTCTATACACATTGCCTAACAAACTAAACGTAGCCACATAATTGTCAATTTTACCAAATAATTGTATGATTGAAAACGTCGTCAATCTAAATAGGCCCGTAGTTTTTTTAGTATTAATTTGTAAGTTGCCAAGGACACACATATAAATGTTTTATACATAAATAATGATAATCCTAATAATTCGTTACTAAGCCATTTAACACATAATCAGCTCTTTGCCAATTGATTGGGCTCCACATCCATTATCCACACCTGCAACAGTTTCAGAAGCAGCGCGATGCCAGACCACACGACATGGGATTTTTTGAGAATGCACAGAAGGATTGTGCATCTTTTGTAGTGGTAAATTTGCAATTACCCCTTTGTATTAAGATTGAAGAAGAGTGACACTGTGACAGCAACTTTACAAACTATCACCCGACAAAGAAACGAAAAACAAACCACACGACATGGGATGGCAATGGGCACTGATGATGATGATGCTACGGTCCAGGACATCACTGCTCTCTCTTGCTCTCTTTCTACAGCATGATTCAGGCGAGGCACCGCACATTCAGACGCCATGATCCCCGGTAATTCTGCGATGCTGCTCTCAGTTGGTTGCAATGCTGAAGCAAAGTTGTTGTCAGTTGGTAATTCTGCAATACTGCACAGCCTGTTCTCTGCTGCATGATCATCATCATCACCTTACACTGCTCTTTGCACCCGAAATGTCCATGGTAGTACTATGTTAATTCCTTTTTGTTGTTAACCTGAGATAGTTGATGTTAGGAGTTAAGACTGTGCTAAATGCAGATCAGTGGTCATAGTGTGCATAAAGAAAGTGATGGGTTGATAGATGGGGAGTTGGAACCAATCCAAGTGACTGGACCTGAAACAAAGTTTCAGGCTTTCAGGTTACTCATGCAAAGCAAAAGGCAAGAGCTGAACTTGCCTTTAGTAGTTCCTATGCTAGTACTACTACCTCTACTTCATTTTTGCTTGAGTTGGCTTTTGTTGTTGGTGGTAGGGGTGTTTAGATATGGATAGACTAGTGTTGGATTAGGAGAGGCATTCCATGGAGTAGGTGGTAGACTAGTGTTGGATCAGGGTGTCACCTGAGTGTGTTTCTCAAATGGCATGATGGATGGATTGGATTGATTGGACCTTCCATTGGACACAAGAGGTGTTCTTTCTCCAGTGTGATGGGGAACATGGAAGCAGATTATATTTGCTGAAATTTTGTAATGCTTCCGCTAGCTGCCATCGGGTATGTTTCACAGGAGTAAATCCAATGGCTTTTTAGTTTGTTAAACTTCAGAATGCATTGTCAGTTGAAGAATGGTAAATCTAAACAGTTTTGAGGTAAATCTAGAGTAGTTCATGAACCTGTGATACCACATACCAGTACTATTTGTTTTGCACAAATTAGCATCACCATACACAAGTTTACACACTTTCTACATTTTAATTAGATACAGGTACTACTCCGTACTACATACTTTCAAGTTATATATGTCTAAATATGTATGTTAAGCCAACCATATGAGAGTCTTTATAATAACTCTGCTAATCAGGAGCTCTTTTCCTTTGCAATTATGAATCAATTCCCACAGCTCCAATTAGAATTGACACTCTCTTCAACTTGTGCAGGGAGGGCCAATTGGATCACACATTGAAAGCAGGAGACCCAGATCCTGATTTCTATGGCCATCATGTCTGGATTCTGATCCTCAAAATTATACACCAACTAGCCAGTGCCTACTCTCTTGGACTGAACATATAATTGGTCCATGTAGCAGATTCCATATACCTTCTCCTAATGACAGCATGGGCCCATACACCTGGTGTGTGTGTGCTCCCATACTCTTCTAGCAACAGCTAACCAGCCGTGACATCTGAAAACTGCAATTATGGTATATCTGGTTTTTGGTTCAGAGGCTCTGTTTTGAAATGGATGTTTTTTTTTTTGGTTCAGAGGCTCTGTTTTGAAATGGATTATTGAGGCTGTGTTCACATCAAAATTGAAAGTTTGGTTGAAATTGGAACGATGTGACGGAAAAATTAGAAGTCTATGTGTGTAGGAAAGTTTTGATGTGATGGAAAAGTTGGAAGTTTGAAGAAAAACTTTGTAACTAAACACGGCGTGAGTTGATTTTTGCGGTGAAATATCTATTTAATTATATGGATGAATTAAATTTTCACCTTTCTTAATAAGATTTTGGATGTTATTTTTATCGACCAAGAAAAATAAATTAAATATTTTGATAAATAAACTTAATAAATAATTTAAAACAAGTGGTCTAAGCAATGCATTAGGACATTTTTTTAGAGAATATTTTTTTCGAAGCATGTAGCAAATGCTTCGTTTCAACAATCAGGAGTATATAAGCTTGGTGTTCATTGACATATTGTTCACTTTGCCGATGAAAAAAAATGCAGTTTTATCCTTTCAACTCTTGCTTGATGCAGAAGAGGCTAGCAGAATTTCATTTTGCATATATATTATCCTAGAAAAATGCTCTTGCTTGATAGTATGATTTGGCCGAAATTTAATATAATTAACCAGTTGGAAAATTGGAACGGCCGGACGCACTGTTCACATGAAAAATATTAAAGAGAAGCACCCAACTAATCACCGTGTTTTGGGATAAAGTGCATGCCATCTCAGCCATCATTGGAGCTTGTATGAGTTGTGAGCCGTTGTTTTTCTTTCACTAGAGCTTAAAAAGTGCTCCTGCGAACTATAATTTCAAAACACTTTAGAATTGAATGATCATTTATACTGCAAGACGTACAGAAACGTCTCCATGAATTCATCCAGTTAACAGGCAGTTTAATTTCCTGGCTGTGCTTGGTTGGCTGTACCGTTTGTACTGTTTACTGATCAAAAGATGGATTAACGATCCTTCCGTATGTTTCAAGAAGAAACAAAGTACACCAAAATTCAAAAACTTGTGGCCTATACGTAGTTACGTACAGATTTAAGCGTTTGTGCATGGCAGCATATTATTTGAGGAATAAAGAGCCAGTAGGGAACAATGGATTTAATTATACCGAAGTCACTAATGTAAGTACTCCGGGTGTGTTTAGTTCACGCTAAAATTAAAAGTTTGGTTGAAATTGGAATGATGTGATGGAAAAGTTGGAAGTTTATATGTGTAGTAAATTTTTGATGTGATGAAAAAGTTAGAAGTTTGAAGAAAAAGTTTGGAACTAAACAAGGCCTCCGTTGTTAAATAAAAGATATTGTTGACTTTTGAACATAACGTTTTACCATTTATCTTATTAAAAAGTAGTGTAAATATGCAAAATATAAGTTATACTTAAACTACATTTAATAATAAAATAAGTCACAACAAAATAAACAACATTTACGTATTTTTTTAAATAAAATGAATGACCAAACGTAATATCTAAAAGATAAGATCCGTCTTATATATTGAAACGGAGGTATAGCATAAGACTATAGCAAAAGTTTAAATTAAAGTCTTCATTTAAATCATCATGCTCAAGAATGGTTCTGATGTTAGTTGGACACTAGTGGTCGTTCGGGGCCGACGTATGGCATCATTCGTTAAATCAATCTTAATTATTATTCTTATTGCTAATTATATCTTGCATTCTTACTAATTTATAAAGCTAAGCATGTGAAATCAAAGTGTGTTTTGGTTGTTAATTTGTAATTAACAATTGGTATATGAGATAATTGGTTTTTGATATTTGGTGGATAATTGATGGGTCCAGTGCCTTCAAGGGATGATAGAACCAATAACGTCTACTAGTGTTTGTACTCGTTTTGTACCACTGCAGACTAAGGCCATTCCCAATCCAGAAACTATCAAATAGTCTCCATATTTGCTAGTCATATAGACACTATACATAGAACTATATATACAATGGATGGTTTCTTTAAATTAAATTCTCATCCAATCATCTCCCTACTCTCTTATTTTATCCACCTATTTTTTTTTCATTTTTGGTTCTTGTGTAAAGATGGTTTCTTGTATGAGAAATATTTTTTTTTATCTTTTTATCTCTCTTTATTAACTCTCTTGCTACATTATATTTTTGTTTATGTGACAATGTATTTAATGCTATGGATAATAGATGACATGGAGGGTAGGGATGCACTAACAGCTAGTTAGAATTAATGATGTCCTCGAAAAAAAGAAAAAGAATTAACGATGTTTGTGGAGAGACAAACAAGAGGTATACTCCCTCCGTCTCATCAAAAACGAATATAGACATGTAACATATTCTATTATAGTACGATGAATATAGACACATGTATGTCCAAATTTGTAGTACTGAAATATGTGTACTATGTTGGTTTTTGGGACGGAGAGTAGAGAGCAGATATGTGGTACTACATGGTACTTCTAGTACTAGGGAATTTGAAAAAACCAAAAGCTCAAAATGTTTTCCCCAAAGTTTCAAATGACTAAAAACATTCCCGCTAATTGCAACAATCTACTGTGCCACCGAAAGAAAGAGAAAACCTTTAGGACCGGATCCATGACCTTTAGGGTATCACCCATTTGGTCAACATGTGAGTAATCTCTGTCCAGGAAAGGGCAGGAGAGAATCAAATCATAAATGTCTCAACCCCATTCACCTGCCGCTCTGCCACGTCTGCTATGCAACATGTGCTAGAGAGAGAGAGAGAGAGTTTAGGGCTTGTTTAGTCGGTGTGAAATAAAAGAGTTTAGGGCTTGTTTTTGACACAAATGAAAAAACTAATTTTATAACTCGCATGTACCGCGAGACGAATTTGAGCCTAATTAATCTGTCATTAGCACATGTGGGTTACTGTAGCACTTATGGCTAATCATAGACTAATTAGGCTCAAAAGATTCGTCTCGTGATTTCCTCCCTAACTGTGTAATTAATTTTTTTAATCTATATTTTAATGATCCATGGCATATATCAAAGATTCGACGTGAGGTTTTTGGGAACTAAACAGGGCCTAAGCCTCATCGGTTACTCATATTCCCTAATAAACCAAAACGACTTATTAGAGTATAAAAATTAATTTATAAGTAAAGCTTTTATATATTTGTTCTTAGTAATTTGAAAGTTAATACTGAAAGAAACTATGTTTAAAATATATTAAAATCAATTTTAATATTAAGTTCCAAAAATCAAATTTTAACGTTTACTTTAAGCTTATTAGATGAACCAACAAGGCTTTTGTGTCTGTGGGGATGAACTGCTGAACTGTGTGGAGCGATAGTAGCATTTGATTGCAAGTGCAGAGCTTACTGCAGCAGCAGTTGGACTGGTCTTTGGTTTCTCTCCCTTGGGTCCAGATTTCTAGGCCAAAACGAGGTGAGGCCATGCCATGGCTGCCCCTCTCTCACTAGCACAGTAGCACTATTCCATGTCCTCTTCTGCAAGATCAAGATCTCCTTCCCTATCATCCTATTCCTATCCCTAATCCCTGCACATTGCATGCTGTGATGCTGTCCCACTGGTGCTTAGGGTTTTTACCCAAAGGCTAATGCATTGCCACCATTATTTAAGTTGCTACCTAAGCTTGGGGCACTGTAAAATAGTTACACAGTGTGTGGTCATCACCCTCCAATGCACATAAAACAAGGTCTTACTAGCCTATTTTATCACCAAACCCCCACTTTGAAAGCACTGTTTCAGATGTGAATCACCCTTTGCTTTGCTGAATCTACTCCTACATGGTGAACACTCCTAATATAGGGAGCATGCAGCAATTGTAGTGGCATGCAACAACACTCCTATCAGGATGTGCACAAAGTATAATGTGCATACTTCTCCCGTCCAAAAAGATTTAAATTGTCTAGATTTATCTTTAGAATTTAAATCATTTTGGACAAAGGAGGTACATCTTAAGATGAGACTTAAACGGAATATTGGACTCAAATGGACATGAAGAAAAACTCTTATTGTCTTCACGTTGTCTTATCAGCCACGATCAAAATTTAAATTTTAAACTTACATTTAGAGTTAATTTTAAGGTTTTCTATTATAGTTTATTTTTCAGCTTTAACCTTTAAACAGGTAAGAACACGTATATAAAAGTTTTCCTAATAAAAGTGTTTTATATAGTTTATTTTTTTCCACCTGCTTTGGCATTGCTGCTGCAGTTGAGCTGTACTGTTTGGTGGGTTGGTTTTTGGCCTTTGCTTGCATCTCACCATTGGAAATGGTGCTGGTCTTCTTCATCACTTCACCTTGCAGTTGTGTGCCACTAGCAGTAGCACTAGTAGTAGCTCCACATTCACTTGCTCCTTTTGATGCCACACTCACACATTTATTTTTTTTTAGGGTTTGTGGTGGTCATATGAAGGGAGGAAGAGGGCCCTTAAACTGAACCTGTACTTTGCTTGTCATGAAGGGGCCTCCACCCTTCATTTCCTCCTCCTAGGACAAAGATCACAGGAGGTGGGATAGTTATAGTTATACCCGTCCCATTCAATGGCTTGAGTGGGAAAAGCTGGCCTCTTTTTTAAATTCCAAATCCGGCTCCAGTCTCTCCTTGCCATTTTTTTTCTTGGTTCTTGAAGCTAAAGCCCCTCATCAGCAAGTGGTTCTGCATTTCTGCAGAAAACAATTGATATTATCAGTGGTTTTTCTGTGGCATTGGATTCCTGAAGGATACCTTACCAGTAAGTTCTTTTTTTTTTCTCTTGAAACTTCTTCTTTCTTTACACATTTTTTTGGATGCAAATGGAATCAAGTTGAGAATCAATCAGAGAATCTTCAGGTTATTAGAACAGTTCTTTGTGTTCTTTGTTCTTTTTTTTGAATCAGATGTGATTACTCCATGTCTCCATTTGCTCTCTTTCATCGATTTTGTGACAAAAATCTGTTGTTTTGTTTCCCTTTCTCCCCCAAATCTTTTGATAGGAACATGAGGAGCACAAGATCATGCAGTGCATTGGAGATTGCTTGCCAAGGTTTGTGATTTGGTGGTAGCCATGGAGGAAGAGAAGGAGGCTGGGAGCTTTCTTGATGTGCCCAAGGATATCCCCATTGCCACCACCAAGTCGCTCACCATCCGCACCAATGGCGGATTCAGCAGCAGCTCCGACCGGTCAAACCCCATCTCGCCGGCCATCTCCATCACCCCGCACCTCTACTCGCCGTCGCCGCCGTCCTCCGCGTTCGTGTCGGCGCTGCAGTCGCCGTACATCTCGCCTCGAGTCCTCGAGCCCCCGACTCCCGCTGCGGCGCCGCCAGCGGCGGCGCCGTCGCCGCCGGCGTCCTACTCCAACTCGGAGGACACCGACGCGCGAGCGCGTCGCGGACGCCGCCGTCCGAGCGCTACGACTCCGGCGGCATCGACCCGGCCACCAAGGTCTCCGACTGCGGCGGCGGCGTGCAGCCGCGCGTGTCGTTCTCGTTCCCCGTGCCGCGGGTGTCCTTCACCCGCGGCTCCGTGGCGTCGCCGTCGTCGAACGCCAAGCTCCGGAGCTGCGACGTGTACATCGGCTACCACGGCAATGGCAGCCTCGGCAGGTTCTGCAAGTGGCTCAAGTCGGAGCTCGAGCTGCAGGGCATCGCCTCCTTCGTCGCCGACCGGGCCAAGTACTCCGACACGCAGAGCCATGAGATCGCCGACCGGATCATCTGCTCCGTCGCATTCGGCGTCATAGTCGTCACCATGTCAAGTTTCCTCAATCCGTTCAGCCTCGAGGAGATCAGGTTCTTTGCTCAGAAGAAGAACCTGGTGCCCATATTGTTCGACACCGAGCCACCGGAGATTGCCGGGCTTTTCGACGGCAAATTGGAGGATAAGGAGGGGAAGGAAGCGTTTGAAGGATTGATGCGGTGCCATGAGTTTAAGCTTGAGGCGAATGAGACCAATTGGAGAAGCTGCGTGTCGAAGACGGTCACCTTGCTGCGGTCCAAGCTTGGCAGGAAGAGCATTGCTGAGAAGGAGAGTGAAGGGCCTGAAGGAATGCCTTTTCCGCGGAACCGGCATTTCGTCGGAAGGGAGAAGGAGCTAAGTGAAATTGAAGGAATGTTCTTCGGTTCCACGGTGGATATCCAAGAGGTTGATTGCCCGAGGGGTTCCGCTGCGAATGACAGATCAAGTGGTGTGTCTGATGGGTTTGCTGATGAGGAGAGTGACACAGTGAGGACATCGAATGCCAGGTATATCAGTTTGGAGATGCGCAAGTGCAAGGAGCCGACATTGGAGGCCTGGATTGATCCAGTGATAGAGTTATCATCGGGTAAAGGGAGAAATCTTCAGAAGCAGAGATCAAAGCACAGGAGGTCAAGGTTTCGGTGCAATAGCAAAGGATATGGCAGTGCCAGTGTGCTCTGCATCAGTGGTTCTTCAGGAATTGGCAAGACTGAACTGGCATTGGAGTTTGCTTACCGGTATTCACAGCGGTACAAGATGGTCCTGTGGATTGGAGGTGAAGCTCGGTATTTGAGGCAAAACATACTCAATTTATCCATGAATTTGGGATTGGACATCAGTGCGGAGGCTGAGAAGGAGAGAGGTAGGATCAGGAGCTTTGAGGAGCAGGAGTTTGATGCTTTTCAGAGGGTGAAGCGGGAGCTGTTCCGCGACGTGCCGTACTTGCTTGTCATTGATAACCTTGAGAGTGAGAGGGATTGGTGGGAAGGTAAGGATCTCCATGACTTCATCCCTAGGAACACTGGAGCGACACATGTCATTGTGACCACACGTTTACCACGTGTGATTAACCTTGAACCGATGCAACTGCCACAGCTCTCATATAATGATGCCATGATCTTGATAAAAGGGAAGCAGAAGAATGACTATCCGCCTGAGGAAATGGAAGTTCTTAGGAAGCTTGATGAGCGGTTAGGTCGGTTGAGCTTTGGCCTGTGGATCGTCGGTTCACTGCTGTCTGAGCTCATGATTACACCTTCCACTCTGTTTGAGGCTGTCGAGAGAATATCACTGAATGAGAGTTTGTTCCCACTTGGTGCCAATGACGATGGCTTCTGTCGTAACAATTCTTTCCTAATAAAGGTCCTGGTCTTTTGTTTTGCATTGATGGACCGAGCAAAAGGAGGAAGCCTTACCTCAAAGATGATTATCGCTGGTTCTTGGTTAGCTCCTGCTCCTGTGTCGTCTACCCTATTAGCTGCAACAGCGAGCAAGCTACCAATGAAAGGCAGTATGCACCTGTTGGGTGAATCCCTGAAGACTGCATTTCTATGCGGCACACATTGCTTTCTAGCTCCACATGGTCGAAAAGCTGAGGTGGAGTCAGCACTCTTACTTGTCAAGCTTGGGCTGGCAAGAAAGGCAACTCGTCATCCTGGCTGCTGGATCCAGTTCCACCCAATAACACAGCTCTTTGGCAAGATTAGGGGAGGTTTGGCACCAACAACTGCAGCAGTGAACGGCGTAATGAGGGCTGGTAACCCCTCAGTGTACTCGGACCACCTATGGGCTAGTGCATTCCTTGTGTTTGGTTTCAAGTCTGAACCACCTTCTGTTCAGCTCAAGGCGGTCGACATGGTGCATTTCATAAGGAAGACGGCACTTCCCTTGGCAATTGACTCCTTCATGACATTCTCACGGTGCGGCTCGGCTTTAGAACTGCTCAAGGTGTGCACCAATGTCCTTGAGGAGGTGGAGAAGTCTTACGCATCGCGGATCCAGGACCTGAACCGTGGGTCGCTTTGCTGGAGGAAGAAGCTGCAACCGAATCACCGTGTCGACGAGTTTGTCTGGCAGGAAGTGACGCTGCTCAAAGCAACACTGCTCGAGACGAGGGCGAAGCTGTTGCTCCGAGGTGGGCTGTTTGACACCGGCGAAGAATTGTGCAGGACTTGCATTAGCATCCGGACTGTTATGCTTGGCCATGGCCATGCCCATACACTGGCTGCTCAAGAGACATTGGCAAAGCTGGTCAGATACAGGAGTAAGATTTGAGATCATATCTGAAACCCTTGTGAGTTGCTGCAATGTACTGATGTGTATTCCTTTGTTACTGTCTTATAGAGGGTGATCAGAAGTTTTCATGTCTCGGCATTTCTGAATCTGTGACGCCAACAAGTTTTGTTAGTGATGGTCATATGATAGCCAAAAGCTTCACGGTGCCATATGAATGTAACTTGAGTCGCTATGTACAGTACAGTTCAGTTTCTATTTCATAAAACTTTTTATCTCTTTACTGTTGAGTTTTCTGGATTCAACTTTCAGAAAGGGAAATGGCTTTATTTCATCAAGATAGTAACTTTGGTGAAGAATGTTCACTGAATCAGTTCATTTAGACGAAGCATTGTCTCTAGCTGATAAGCAGAAGATGTTCTCAAGCTGTTCATGCTTTCTGAGAACCTGCACCTATTGACTAATCTAATCTGCATGATTGGTAAATGTTTTTTGTTTGTCAGGATTCTCCATATGAGTATATTTATTATCAGTCATACGCTTGATGCAGCAGTATATACTAATATTTTCAAGCTTTCAAGAATCAGCATAGAACAGTGTCCAGTAACCTGTCCAGGTGAGTGAAGACTAATCTCATCTGTTGGATGAAAGATATGTACATAATCCTGCATTCATGGTCTAATCTGGGCCTGAAAGATGAGTCCATAAATTCCATGTTTGTGTAGATTTTCCTTGTCTGTATGGCTACAATTACTTCAAATGAACAACCTTGCTTCCTGATTCATCTTTTGAGGCAAGATTGTCAGGAAAAATGGTAACGTCTGATGAGCACCCCAGGGATCTTTTTCAGTGACATTTCACCGAACAATTCATCTTTTTTTTCCTGGGAAAGCAATGCTTTGACTGAATCAATGAAAGCAGTGAAACATCTTTTCTCTTGGTCAAAGTGCTTCAGTTTTTGCTTCACGCTTGGTTTGCAACCACGAAAAGAAAAAAAAAAAGCTCCTTTCTAGCTTAATGCGTCTAGTGAATAGTGACAGGACGACATGCTGAAATAGTGAAATATTACGCCTTTATTCGCAACAATGACCACAATGTTTATGTGGATTCTCCACTGAAATTATGACGTGCTGAGCAAATACTCCAAGCAATAATGTGGGACAGGTAAAACAGAAATATTGCAAAACATCCAAACTGTCGTCATGACACAGGAAACAAATACCATCGTTGATTTAAAATTTGAAATTCGATTTTATGATTTCTTCGCCACTTTAGTGCATAGCTTATTTTCATGATTGCTAGGAAGGTAAGTAACACAAAATTATTTGTAAAAACTAAATTTCATTTAAAATTATTTTATATGAAGCTGAGCAAGCACAATATAGATATTTTCCCTCTGCAATCCAATTTCCAAAGCCATAAAATTTTTAAAAGGAGAAAATTTCAAAAAAAAAAAAACACCCATATGTTGTCTGAAGTTTTACATCCCACCACATAAGTTGTTTTTATTGCAAATGCCCACCCTATTTAATTTTATTGCAAAAATAACCCCAGTGCGCAATGCTTAACCCAATCAACTTGTTTTCACTAATGCTTAACCCAATCAACTTGTTCACTTATGTAAAGTCACGCGGGCTAAACTATCCGAGTCATCTTGTCTAAGTGCTTGCAATAGACTTATTCTCCATGTTTCCTTGATTTTTTATATAGCGAAACTCAAGCGATGTTTAAGTTCTCATTAGCAATTATATTCATGAAATCTCCAAAATTACATCGAGACTATACTCGTGAAGCATTTAATTTGGTAGCGACTACATTAGTGTCTCACACGATACTCGTGGAAGCATGTGCACACTGGAGTAAGTTTCAAAAGAAAAAAAAGAAAGTGGGTATTTGTAACAAAATGTCTTACGAGTGAATCAAATTTCAAGTGGTTTGTACAATTTACTAAAAAAAAAAAAACAAGAACATGTTCAAGTGGTTTTATGCCAACCTAGCCAACCATAGTGAATGGACCTGGCAGGTGCCCACTAGGCCCAAGTGCAAACCGGCCCAACCAAACCTCTCACCCACCAATTGCAAATACAAACTCTCGCGAGGGCTAATATGCAAAAACCGCCACGCGCGAGCGTGCCTTCCCCTTCTCCTACCTCACCCCTCTCGCCATCGCCCCCCAACCGCCGACGAGATCGAGGCCACCGGCGAGATCCGCCGCGAGATCCGAGCGATCGCCTCCCTCTCGCTCCCCCTCCCCCTCTCCTCGCGGCATGATGGCGCAGGCGAGCGACCTGGAGCCGCTGCGGTCGGGGGCGGGGGCGCTGCCGTCGTCGGCGGACCCGGACTCGCCGTCGACGCCGAGGAGGAGCCGCGTGCGCGAGCTGCTGCGGAGCCTGGACCGCCGGCTGTCCAGCCGGGGGCGGCACCACCGCCACGCGGCGGAGGGCGCGGCGGCGTCCCCCAGGGGCGGCGGCGGCGGCGGGGGGGAGCCCGGGTCGGAGGACAGCGACGAGCTCGGGGACGGCGCGCCGCCCGAGTGGGCGCTGCTGCTCGTCGGCTGCCTCCTCGGCCTCGCCACCGGCATCTGCGTCGCCGCGTTCAACCGCGGGGTAAGTGAGAGATCTGCGTGGGGAAAGTTGCAGGAAAAAAAAAAACGTTAATTACCTTAGACTAGGAAAACTCTGGTATTCTTGCGAGATCTATATCTTTTAAGGTGATTGATTGGGATGGGATAGATGAGCAGGGGATTTCTACTGGACAGTTTAGGTTGCAATGAATAAACGTTCTTTGGAACCTCCGGTATGTAGGTACACTTTGTTTTGAAGGATTTTCTTGTCTGATATGCGTCAAAATGGACTGTGAATTTAATTTTTCCTGCCGTTTAGGGTGTTTCATGGAGATGATAATGTATGTATTTTCTTCATGTCAAATTTGATGCCACGGGGATAGTTGATACAAACATGAGGTCTTTTCTAGTTAAAGTCTTCCTCTTAGGGCATGGGTTTAGGTGAAAAAGAGTGTTGTGTGGTATTATAATCTGCAGGAGGTTTACTAGATTATGTCTACTTGCTGGCAATTTTGGTGCATTGTTTGTGTTCTCTGAATACTTCATAGATCTGAATTGATCAGATAGAAACTCAGAAAAGTCCTACTGGGTTAATACAGTATGTGCCTATTTTACTTTGACTGAACTGCAATTAATTGAACCCCCATTTCTTATAGTTACTAGAAAAGGCTCTTTCCTTGAAATAACTTAGATTTGTTAAGCGGGAGCTATCCAATCAAGTTTAGATGATCATTTCTAAAACCAAAAGTTTCCTGTTCGAACTTTTCTCATATCCCAATCTGCTGGTTCAATAGTGGCTAACTATTCTTTTCAGGTGCATATCATACATGAATGGGCATGGGCAGGCACACCCACAGAGGGAGCTGCTTGGCTTCGCCTCCAGAGACTTGCTGATACATGGCATAGGATATTGTTAATTCCAGTGACTGGTGGAGTTGTTGTTGGTATGATGCACGGATTACTGGAGATATTTGAGCAGATAAAACAATCATTATCATCTCAAAGGGAAGGTGTTGATTTCATGGCTGCGATTTTTCCTACAATCAAAGCAATACAAGCTGCAATTACTCTAGGGACGGGATGTTCATTGGGGCCAGAAGGGCCAAGCGTTGATATTGGTAAATCTTGTGCATATGGATGTGCTGAAATGATGGAGAACAATAGGGAACGGAGAATTGCTCTTGTTGCTGCCGGATCAGCTGCTGGGATTGCTTCAGGTAATTTTAAATGATCATCATCTGTTTGATTTTTTTACATTCATCTGGGAATTGCAACAGATGGGAATCGTTTCCCACTGCCTTTTAGCATTATAAGATGTTAGTACAAGTTAACAAGAAAAGGAAGATAAACTAATTCTGCAAGCAACTGGAACTACAAATATATACTATAGATCTTTGCTGTACCACGTATCTTTGCAATTTCATCTCTTTAACATCCAGTATCTTCAGGCCAATGCTTTTTTCTTTATTCTCTCCTGACACTTGTGTTGCTTTGTCTTTAGGTTTTAATGCTGCGGTTGCTGGATGTTTTTTTGCTATTGAAACAGTACTGAGGCCACTTCGAGCAGAGAATTCACCGCCATTTACCACTGCTATGATTATATTGGCATCAGTTATATCATCAACTGTGTCCAATGTTTTGCTAGGGGAGAAGGCAGCTTTTATTGTCCCGACGTATGAACTAAAATCTGCTGCTGGTATTTTATCTTATTCTGATCAAACCTGGTATTACTGAAGGTGGATTTTGCTTAGTTAGGTATTGAACTTAAGTAGATTTTTTTTTGTTCTTACTACTATAGCAGAGGACTCGTGATATCCTGCCTTTATAATCTATTTTATATATGCATCACGCATTTATACACTTGTATATGCTCATGGTTTTGAAGTTTTGTAGTTGGTTCCCTTACCATCAACACGTTAGTTTTAGCAGCTTCTTATTGTTCCGATCTTGTTTTCTTGCCATTCACAATTGAATAGTTTGAAGTTCTGGTATATCTGTGACGTGAACGCCGAACTGTGTATCTATTACTGTTTTCATGTTGATATGTCTAACTGGTAAATATGCAACCAACTAAATCACTAATGTTATATTCTGCAGAGTTACCACTCTACCTTATCCTAGGCATGCTTTGTGGGGTAGTGAGTGTGGCATTCAGACAGTTGGTGGTTTGGTTCACAAAGACTTTTGACTTGATAAGGAAGAAATTCAGCCTCCCTGCTGTAGTATGCCCTGCGTTAGGGGGTCTTGGAGCAGGTTTAATAGCTCTAAGGTACCCTGGAATACTGTACTGGGGCTTCACCAATGTTGATGAAATTTTACATACTGGAAAAAGTGCCTCAGCCCCTGGAATCTGGCTCTTAGCTCAGTTGGCTGCTGCAAAAGTTGTAGCAACTGCACTCTGCAAGGGTTCTGGTCTTGTTGGTGGCCTTTATGCTCCAAGCTTGATGATTGGTGCTGCTGTTGGTGCTGTATTTGGAGGCTCAGCAGCAGAACTAATAAACTCTGCCATCCCGGGTAACACTGCTGTTGCACACCCTCAAGCTTATGCACTAGTAAGTTTCCTTTTTTGAGCTAGGAAGGTAGCCTAAAGTTTGATAGAAACAAAGTATACTGACTGTCTGCTTAATTCAGGTGGGAATGGCTGCGACACTAGCATCAGTCTGCTCAGTTCCATTGACTTCAGTACTACTACTATTCGAACTAACAAAAGATTACAGAATTTTACTGCCTCTGATGGTGATGTCTCATCCCATATATTTGCTATTTTGCTTCTAAGCATGAAAGTTTGCACACTCCTTGTGACATAAGCTCACCCTTATTTTTAATTTACAGGGAGCTGTTGGTTTAGCAATATGGGTGCCATCTGTTGTAATGTCTGGCAACAAAGAGGCGTTTGAGGCTACATCTCCTCGGCATGGTTATTCTTCACTATTACCTCCTACAGATAGGAATGAGACGGACCGGAGACGACCAGACAGAGATGACGTTGAACTTGCAATTCTAGACGATGATCCCTACCGCTATGGTATTAACAATGAGGATATGCTTCTTGATGATTTAAAGGTTCCATGCCTCATTTCTCTACATTCTCTTTATTATTTTGTCAAGTTCATCCTTAGTAAATTTGATATATTTTTGTGGTGATTTAGCTTTCTAACAAAGAGTGTTCCAGGTATCACAAGCAATGTCAAAGCAATTTATTAAGGTTACACCTACAGTGACTATCAAGGAGGCAACAAGGCTTATGCATGATAAGCAGCAAAATTGTGTTCTTGTAGTAGACAGTGAAGATTTTCTTGAAGGAATTGTTACGATTGGTGACATTCGCCGTAAAGGATTTGAATCTGAATTAAGTGAAGATACTCCACGGAATGGGGCAAATTCATCTACTTTGGATGTATGCAAAATCTCACACCTTTAAAGCCTATAATTAAATTTAGCAATTGCCGTTTTAAGGGATGCTTTGGATCTGGAATTTTATAGGATGCAGACATGCAGTGAAACTTATAACCAAAGTATTTAAATTTGAACACCCCTATCCAAACAAGCCCTTATAGTAATATCGAAATTAGCGATGCACATACTTACATGCTTTAATTGTTTCAGGCAAATTCTTCTCTTGTTTCATCATGCCTCACTAGAGGGTTTCAGTACCACGGCAATGAAAGAGGACTAGTGACCTGCTTTCCAGATACAGATCTGAGCACTGC
The DNA here is from genome assembly GCA_009805545.1 of Oryza longistaminata. Classification (NCBI taxonomy): domain Eukaryota; kingdom Viridiplantae; phylum Streptophyta; class Magnoliopsida; order Poales; family Poaceae; genus Oryza; species Oryza longistaminata. Next base: position 6,861,614 of record CM020181.1, read on the forward strand.
TAAGGTGCTCATGGAAGTGAAAGGTATCAAGCAACTTCCAGTGGTAAAACGGAGGGCTGGCCGTAGGAATGATGGAAGACGTAAGGTCCTTGGCCTTCTTCATTATGATTCAATAGGGTGGTGCTTAAGGTAATCCTTCTTGTATATTTTTCTTCCATTTATTGAATTGCAGTGGCTGCTTCTTTTTGGATTTGAACCAATAATTGGAACAGCTAATTGCCTTGGGGAAACTAGATAACTCAATTGGCCCCAACTGCCCAATGGCACTTGAATTTACCACCTCGTACACAAGACTTAGCTTATCCATTAATGTGGACTATATATACACGACTGATTTCTTTAATAACTGTGTTGGGATCAAGTTCTTTAAGGTCAACTCAAATAAGTAATTGTGACTAGCTAGCTAATTTCAGTAAAGTTTAGACAGAAGCAAATGATCTGTATTCACACATATATTCCCAGATTGAAACAATCTAAAAACATGCCCAAGCATGTTTTCACACCAATCATGCCCAAGTAGATTAATTGATCTTTTTTGTCTCCTTTGGCTCCCATACTCAATGTCAGTGCAGTTGTCCCATCTGTACATTCTGTTCAGGTGTAGACAGTGGTCTGCAGAAATAAATACTTAAACAAAGTAGCCTTGTGTAAGTGATCATATGATAATTGCTTCATTAGAAACACATTAATCAGCTAAACAATTGTATCCTACAAGATATGATAATTATCTTTTGTGTCATACATCATAATATAATATAGCACTAGCGCAACCGACTGTATAACAGTTGATTAGAGAACCTGATATTGTACAGCAGTATATGCAATTGTATGCAACTGGCTCTCCTCTCCTCCTAAAGAAAGGGGTTAATTTCTCCTCCCATTTCTAACTTCTGGAGTTTCTATTATTTCGCAGGGAAGAGCTTGAGCGGTGGAAGGCCATTTATCAAAGAGAGAATTTCCAGCAGCCAGCTGTTAATGGCCACTGAGCAAAAAGAAGCGCTGAAGTTTTGGTTGTACGTTTTAGCGAAGAGAAATACCGAACATATAAAGTGACATTTCAACATGATTAGGGTTAACTTAAAACCTCCTCACTCAAAAAATATCCTCGTCAAATGTAAAGTCTCTTGGAGTTGCCACATATGCACATTTTTGTGCAGAGAAAATATATAAGCGGTGATGGTGTGATTCGCTTTTGTTAGCGTTGATTGTTTCGAAGTTCTGACATGACACACTGGGTACACTTTGGTCTGTCCCGCACAAGGCATTGCAAATGGTGACTGTTAATTGTTTGTGTCCGATCTTCTGTTGCATGTCAATTACTGGATAATGCAAATCTGCGGACCGTTACTCCTGTAAAGTTATAAAAGAACCCTTTTTTTTTTTTTGCAGTTTTTTGCTCCAGAATTCAAGATTGTTGATCATAAAACCAGTCAGCTAAGATGTCAACGCAGAAGTTCTGATTTTATTAAGGCTGAGGCTGAGTTCGGCTGGAGCTGTCGACGCCTGAAATGAGACGATTATTAGCGCATAATTGAAATAGACATTATAATTTTAAATAAATTTATTTGATTTTTTTAAAAAAACTACTATATATTTCTTTTAGAGAAAAAAAATAATAATTTAGCAGTTCAGTGAACGTGCTAACAAAAAAAAGGAGGAAGTTATTTTAGAACTGAGCCAAAGCCATTTTATCTTTTCCAGAACCTCTCTCCTACCTACAATTGTCTGAACTATCTGCTTTTTTTCCCCCGAAAGTAAATTGAGCTAAAATAACACTCCATACTCCTAACAAAAGCACCAAAAATGTTTCATATACATAAGCAGCAAACACCATTTGTCACATGTTCCTGCCATTTTTTACATCTGAGTATGCTGCTTTGGCAACCTGCCCATCAGCTGCTGGCTAGCTGCTGCACCAGCATTCCCAGATTGTGGCAGCAAGTTCACCTTCATCTCACCTCTCGGCAGCACAAGCCCTGGGTATCCCTGCATCGCCGGCACGGCGATCGCCGGAGACGGCGCCGGAGTTGCAATGCTACGAGGTAGCATTCCAAAGGAGAAACCAGCTGCTGCTGCTGCTGCACCAAACTGCTCTGCTGGTCTGTGGCCAGCTGAGCCATAGCCAAACTGAGCAAGGCTACCACCACCACCACCTTGTGCCGGTTCAGGTCTCCGGTGAAGAAGGCCATTGGTAGCCTGTGGTGCAGCGGCTGAGCCTGAGCTTGGGTGGCCACTGTTCCTGGCAGCTGGAACTTCATGGTTGTGCTTTCCTTCATACGTCGTGATGACGGATTTCAGATCATGTGATGATCTCTCCACATGCTTGCGCACCGAGCAACCCTGATGAGTGCACTTGTAGTAGCTCCTGCAAATACAAAATGGAGTTCTTTAGATAATGCGAGTAATTTCTTTAGACATATGGACAGAGAAATGTTCCTTCTATGACTGTCATATTGTGAAGCCAAACATTTACTTTTGTAGTGAAGGATTAGAGGAACTGCAAAGAATTTGTTCCAAAAGAGAAAAATGGCATTAGAATTGACCTTGGATTTGGGTTTCCTTTGACAACTTTCTGCCCATACTTGCGCCAACGGTAACCATCATCAAGGATGTCAACCTCACTTGTGGTCTGAACAACAAAGCGAGGCTCCCGGACAGCTCTTGACGCCACAGCTCCTATGTCGATGGCGTTGGTGCTAGTGCTAGTAGCGGCACAAACATCCATCTTTCTGAAATGAATAAAATTGAAGGAAAACAATCAGCTACTCAAAGTGAAGATTGGTTCATTGAGTGATTAGTGACTAAGGCTAGCCAACCTTCTCTTGTGTTCAACATCGTCGTCGTTCGCATCAAAGCCCAGAGAAAGCGGGGCACGATGCGTTACCCTATCATCCTCTTCATTGGAGAGCGTCGATGAGATATCCACAGCTTCTTGTTTGTCCATAACAGATTTCTCAGCATGTTCTGTTGTCGTAAGAGAAGCAGACAGTTTTGTCAGAACTTCACTACCGACATCTTGGAGGTGTCCATTTGCGGCATTCTCCCATGAAGTTGCTGTGGCCTGACCAGACTTGGAACCAAATTTCTCAGAGTGATCATCTTTCAGATCATTGAAGTGTGAGAAAGGAACATTTGGTCGGCGGTTGGAAGGCGGCAAAGGGTGATTGTGAGAACCTTTGTAGACTATCTCTGTTATTTGGCCATCTTGAGAACGCTCCACCTTCTTCTTGACAGCGCAATTTGTGAAAGTGCATTTGTAGTAGCTTCTGGGATGCTCACTGTTCTTAACTTGCTTCTGTCCATATTTCCTCCAGTTATATCCATCCTCAGCAGGGGTAATGATCAGGTCTGAAGAATACTCTTCATTTTTGTTTGTTGCATTCTCTTCTTGATCATTTGCAGGGGAAGGGTGATCATCATTGTCTAACATGGAATCAGATGTCTTAGGTTTAACAATAGTTGCTGAAGTGAAATCCTTGGCTGCAGTTGAGCTAGACTGAAGACTGAGCTCCTGGTGATTATCCGTCACTGAAGGCTGGTTTTGATGATTAACACTGAAACCCTGAAAAGTATAAATATCATCAGACCAATGCATAGAAAACACTGATAATTTGATTTTGCTCGTCAGATTTGCTGGAACAGTAAAACAAACTGCGCCGAGCAGGCGAGCAGTGATTACAGATTTGCAGTAGATAGGGAATAGAACAACATTGTTTGAGAAAACTACCTTCTCTGCAACTGGACAAGTCGGTGGCTTAGATCCCAAAATGGGTTGAAAGAAGAATACACGATCATGGCGTGTTTCATCTTCAGTTTTTTTAGGGATCGATGGTTTAACATTACTATGCATCAAAAATGGCAGTTTGCCAGTGGTAGGAGAAGGTTGTGCCTGCATAAATCAAAACCATGACACTAAGATTAATCAGTCATCAACATATAGTCACTTTCTTCTCCAAAATTCCACTGATTATACGAAGCTGCAGAGACATAAGAGAAATTAAAGATGCTGTATCTTGCGTTAGAATATTTTTTTTAATAGGTATCTTGGTTTAGATTTCACCATTTACTGACAAATATATCCTCCATATAAACCACATGAGTAGAGTAACTGAACATTACACAGAGCAAATACTGATTGAGGTGAGGAAGTCACTTACAATGGCGTTCGGAAGAAAAACCGGCGACTCAAGAAGTTCCCTTGGACTCACACCGGGCGGGATCGTCACCGGAGACCGAATCGGTGTAGAATAACCGACACGAGATGTATCAATTTTCAGGACACCAAAACCTGTCCTTGCAGCCATCCTCTCTGACAGACAGCCATTTGAGCTTGATTTCTGGTTGGCACCAAAAAGGTTTGATTCAAACTTTTTTGCTAGCTGAGCAGTTTCTTCCCGGCTTGAATCGATGAAAGCTTTGCTCTTCCCAAGTCCATCCTGATGTCTGTTGCTGCCATTATCACTGAAAATGTCTGAAAAGGGGCCAGAGCTGAATTCTTCGTTCAAGAAACTCGACATGAGTGTTCTTGGACTGGGTGAGGGAAGCATCCAATCGTCCATCAGTGCTCCATGGTTGTTGGTCCCGTCCATGAAAAGGTGACAATCCCAAGCTCAAACTGAAACATCACATAATTCAAGCTCATACATTCAAAAATGGAATTGTTTAAAAATTATGGACGAAAGGAGCAAAATTTTTTTTATAAGAATGAAGAGAACTGAAGCCTGAAGGAACTAGAAACAAGTATGCAAATATTTCGATACAAACTAAAATAAAAACAAAACTCGATTGTGTAAATTACGAATCAAACCACAAACTCTATTTGATTTACAAGAGCACACAAATCCAGTGCTCCAAAAAAGAACCAAAGAAACCCAGAACACCTCAAATTTGATGATAAAACCACACCTTTATTACCATAAAACCCACCGAAATAAAGAGGCAAATGGCAATTAAATACGAAAGAAACGATGAAGAATCCAAATGAAAACCTGAAGGGGAGGGCGATAGCAACAATTAAGCCTCCCCAAGAAATGAGAAAAAGAATCAAGAACCCCCAAGGTTGGATGTATCATGTATGAATGGATGGATGGATAGAGGCAGAGCAGAGACGACAAGCTGGTCAAATCACGCGCCTGTCTGTATGATAAGAAGGGGCAAAATGATTCACAGTCCCAGCACATACCCCATCACAAACCGAACGAACAATTACCACGGGGTAAAAACAAAAACCTTTGCCTTTGATCCCTATCCCAGTATCCCTCTCGTTTTTCTTTCACCTATCCCAGCATCAGAAATGGAGAGACTGATCCCAAAAAAAGGGAAAGAAAAACAAAACCTGTTCTTGCAATGGATATAGACTGGACAAAGAATCTGTTCTGACTGACCAGATTAGCCTCACTCGCTGCTGCTGCTGCTGTTTCTTGCCTGCTTCTTTCTCCCCCACGGTTTCTTGAAATCTCTCCTCTCTCTCTTTTTTTTTTCTAGCGCAGGGAATGGAAGGGAAGGCGGTTTTGGCGAGGTGGTGAAGCGAAGGAGAAGGCAGAGAAGATGGAAGGATTGGTTACAGGTGATGGGCTTCCTGCAGGCTTTGTGCGCCGAGCTGCGGAGGTGTCGTCTTCCCCGCTCACTTTTGCCCCGTCTTTGATGGAAACGGTTGCTCACTTAACCACTTGCTAACTATGGATTAGTTTTTAAACCGTTTCGTTTTTTTAAAAAAGAAAAATACTCGCACTATCCCACAATATATCACATCCGAGTATTAGCTTATTATATTTTTAAGATGAAGGTAGTATTCCCTCCGTCCCAAAATATAAGTTTGTCCAGATTCATAGCTAAAAGTTGCTATATTTTAGGACGGAGGTAGTAGTAAATTTCACTTAACCACGGTATTATGATCAAATTTGCACAAAACTATCAGAGTTTTGGCATGTTTGCACGTAATGCTGGTACTATGACATTTAGTTTTATATACACCATTAACTAATTTTTATTTGATCTACCATACATGCATACAAGTTCCGAAATATATGAATTCTTTTAATCCATCATTTAAATATTGTAGGTAAGTTAACTATTTTTATTGGTGAAATCTTATGACCGTAATATCTAGGGTTATATGCCATGTACCAGAGCCGTTGTGATTTTGTGCAACTTAAATCATAACATGTGAGGTTTCATGAAATTTACTTAAAAATTTATAAAATGGTTTTTATAAACTTTTTTTGAATTACATTATTGATAAGACACACGCACGCACACCACACTCACACCCATAAATATACATCCTAACACATGCTTAAAGAGACCAACGCCAGCAAAAAAAAATCATGATATATTAGGCATTAATTTAAGAAAGTTAAATAGTGGGAAATCAGCAGTAATATCACTACCTATGGAATTTATATGACATTAAAAAAATTACCAGCAGATTATTGTGGTTGAAATGGCTTTACGACTGTACAATGAAATAGTCATTTGATTAAAAAAATGCAGAAAAAAAAAAGTAAGACAAGCTGTGAAATGCTTCTATGAGCTACATCAGACATGCTGGAATTTATTCAGACTTGGGATTAAAATCGCTAATCATGAAGGTGTTTGTAAAAGTATGGGCATTGTAAACTTCTAAGAGATAGTCTTTGTCGCCTCAGATCAAACCTGCTTAAAACAAAAGAACACACTTTTTTATTATCTAGCTGGAGATTTCATTCCTTTAGACTTTGTAAGTACTACCTTTATAGGATCGAATAAATTAAAGTACCCCACTAAGGGGTTGTTTAGTTCCCAAAACAAAAACTTTTCACCCATCACATCGAATGTTTGGATACATGCATGGAGTATTAAATATGAGAAAAAAAACCAATTACACAGTTTACGTGTAAATTACGAGACGAATCTTTTAAGCCTAATTGCGCCATGATTTGACAATGTGGTGCTACAGCAAACATTTACTAATGATGAATTAATTAGGCTTAATAAATTCGTCTCACAGTTACCTGGCGGAATCTATAATTTGTTTTGTTATTGGACTACGTTTAATATTTTAAATGTATATCGATATATCTGACGTGATAATCAGATCTAAAAATTTTCCCCACTAAAGAAAGCCTAAACTAAAGATGGAGACCTTGCAAGTTGCAACTGATCTGAACTGACAGTACTGTTCTTTGGGCTCTAGCAGCAGCAAGTGGCTGCTAGCCTGCTAGTAGCTCTGAGCATAGAAAAGCATGAACTGGTGTATCACGCAGGGACATATGTTTTCATCCATAAAGAGACACTCGTTTCATATCACTTAAATAGTCAATATTTTTTAAAAAATATTAAAATAGATTAATATGAGATATATCACTCTATAAATTTCGACCTGTAATAAAAATAACAAGTGAAAATCCAAAAAAATCATTAACAAGCGTTCAAATATAAGAAATGACATTGACAAGTGCGCGCGAGTTGCATAAAAAGTCATTGGACAAGTGGCTTTGACTTAAAATACCATTGCCATTAGGGTTCCGTTATTAACCATCTTTAAGTGCTATAGAATACGATGATATTTATAAGACAAAGTCATTTGTGCGATGACATTTTATAGAATCACACTTATCGATGGTATTTTTTTAGATTTTTTTGTTTGTCAATATCTTTCTTGTATTTTTCTCAAATAACAAATACCTGAAATTTGTTATTTTGGTATGTATATCTTAGTTTTTTTAATTTTTTAAAATTATTTAAGTGATATGTAAGAGAACCCTTCGAAAGGATGAAAATCTATCTCCACATCATGTATGATCCAACAGAGAAGCGAAGGCTTATCTTCTCTTCTCGACCTGATTGCTGCTTTTGTCTCCATGTTTATATGCAGTGCACCATGAGTTCCTGATCCATGCATGGATGCGTGTGGTCTGCCTGCCAAGCTCCATGTAAACCTGCACACTGCTACAATGGAGTTTGGGCAACAGCAACTGAACTGGGCACTGAATGTCTGAATAGAACTTGGGACTGGCTAGCTTTCTGCCTGAACATGTACAGAAACTGAAACATCTCAACATGCATACTTGTGCAGGGCTTCAACCACATATATATTCCAGATGAAATGCATGGCAACAGAGGCCAATGAGATGCCTTGCTTTGTGATCCATGAACTATTAACCAATCTTCTTCAGAGCTGCTCGATCATCTTTTGTAAAAACAGATGCAGGAATTAGGAACAGTATTAGTTGGGAGTCTCCTGTTGCATTAAAAGGGACCTATGCAAGCCGGGTTGCATTGGCAGCATCTAGAAAAATGTGGGAAGAAATGTTTTCGTGATGATGCATCCAATGGTTGTATCTATACTTGATACTTCAGACAATAATGGTGATAGTAGTAAATAATCTATCACTCTAACTAACTCTATTGGATATTTTTATACCAGTATTATTTACTTTAATATAACTAGTTCTTGTACATATTGGTCCTATCTTCATCTCTAAAATACAAGGTCATCATACAAAAGACATCCACATGGATACATTGTTGTGAAAACCTCACAATTAATGTTCTAAACAACCAGTACACATTAATTTATATCTATCCACAGCAAAACACGTGTATTTAACTATTACTATATATGACTTGACGACGTTGAGGACATAAACATCTTAATTAGATCAGCACGTACGGTGATTCATTTGTGATTGCTTGCTTAAACCAAATTTGTCAGTAAATTAGATAAACTCTCTTCAGGTCGGTCCAGTCAAGGGCGTACACGTGGTGGAGATTATGGGAGTAAACTTCACTACGGCAGCAAATCATCTCACCATATATACCTACGCATTATAAAAGTCATATAATCCATCATGTTTCTCTCCTTACGTACGAAATTAACCAACAAGAAGATAATCTCGCCGGGTCGTTTCATGGTCTAATTCTGAATGCAATTTATTTATGTATCCAATTACGCAGATGCAAGGATAATAAACTGAAACAGCACGCCTAATGTCTCAACTGACTCTATTTTTGTGAAGAATCTCTTCTTTTCTCATACTTTCTAGAGGGAGAGTACGTAATGGTATACCATTGTACGATATCGATCATAAGTGCCAGATTTGATACCTTCGATACCAAACATAATACCCCGGATGGTAATGCTTTCGTAGTAATGTGGTGAGATCAGATATCAGAATATTTGTGGTTGGATTATGTCTATTTAGTATGTGTAATATATGTGCGTGTCTTGTAATAAGTATAATTAGGAAATTAGAAGGTACTCCCTCTGTCCCATAATATAAGGGATTTTGAGTTTTTGCTTCCACTGTTTGACCACTCGTCTTATTTAAAATATTTTGGAATTATTATTATTTTGACTTACTTTATTATCCAAAGTACTTTAAACACAACTTTTTGTTCAACCCTAAAACTTCTTATATTCTGGGACAGAGAGAGTACATTGGTTGAAAAAAAAAAAAACTCTGCCGACACACCAAGCGCATGGATGAACATACAGACTTCTGAAAGAGTCAACCAGGATATATCGGTTGTCATATATGGCATGACCCATCAATGCTTAACTTTAGCACATGGCAAATGCTGCATATATAGCTTAATTAGTGTGAAACAAGTATTTTAATTAGCAACTAGTAAATCAGTGTATATTACTATATCGATTTATCTTGTGAAGATCGATCGATCCGGCCAGAGACATTGGCATGGATCTGATCGATCGAGGTCGAATTATATTTGCGATCTATCTATCTATCGTCGATGGCGCCAAGAGGAAGAGCCAAATGTAGCCATGTGCGCGTGCTGCCCGTATATATCAATCTATCCTCGCTAGCTCCTTGCTATGCATGCATTGCCGGCTATATATATATATCGACCCTGATGATCTCTCTTGGCCTAATATATATAGCTATCCTAGCTAATCTACTCTACCTAACCTAGCTAATTGGCCGGCCATGCATGCTGCAGTAGTACGAACGTGCCAGCCTTGGGAAACAATTTTAGTACCTCGTGGGATGTTCCCTAACTTATTCAAACATGTAAAGGAATTTAGTTGGTGAAATGAAAATTTTTAGATGTCACGTCGTACGTTTGACTAGATATCAGAAGGGGTTTTCGGATACGAATGAAAAAACTAATTTCATAACTCGTCTGGAAACCGCGAGACGAATCTTTTGAGACTAATTAATCCGTCATTAGCACATCCGGGTTACTGTAGCACTTATGGATAATCATGGACTAATTAGGCTCAAAAGATTCGGTTGCGATTTTCCCCCTAAATGTGCAATTAGTTTTCTTAATCTATATTTATTGCTCCATACATATGTCTAAAGATTCGATGCGATGTTTTTGGGAACTAAACAGCCCCTAACACCATCAAATAGTTATAGAAAAAAAGAATCCTCTAATGTTAAAATCCAACTCACACATTTATAAATAATACTTCCTCTGTCATAAAATATAAGTATTTTTGGACTTCGATACAGTCTTCAAAATACTATCTACTTTGACCAACAATATCTATAAAAATAGATGTGTCTTAAATAAAAAGAGCTGCATACTATGATAATTTGTTTAACGATAAACCTAGCAACATCAATTTACAAGATTGATTTTTTTATTTTTTCTATTACTACTCAAGGTTAAAAAAAATTGATTTGTCAATATTCAAAAATAATGGAAGGAGTAAATAATAATAATAAAAAGACAAATCCAACATTCACAACTGAACTTGTCTTTTGTTTTTTTGTCTTCTCGGTGTGTAGATCGAGTTTAAATAGGAGTAATAGATACCATGCACTTCAATACTTCATATTATTATATTTTATAAAGTTTTTCACTGTTATTTTAATTAAAATAAATAAATATGAGGAGATACCGTCTTGAGATAGCAACATCCATGCATGCATGCTATAGCCTGCCGATCAAGACAGGCTACTAGCTAGAAGATGAGACATCCTTTATTTTGTTACATGCCATCTAAATAGTCATAAATAAATAAAAATTAATAACAAGAATGATTAATATATATGCATGGTAAAATTCAACTCCTACAAGTTGTAGAAAACAAATTAACCTATATCCATAGTCATATTTGTTATTTTTATTATATTTTATATAGATCAAAATTAAATATGTATATTTGTATAGTGATATACGTTATATTAATATATCTTGTTAATTTTATAAAAATATTATAACTATTTTCAATGATATATAAGAAATGATGAAGAAATATTTTCCCGTGGGTTGATAACGCTTTCGCGTGCTAGCTACCACGAAACCTTTGTCGAAACTACTGGTGGCCCGCCACTCACCGCACATCAATCACACATGAACAGCAATCTCGATCGCTGCCTGTCTGCCTGTCTGTCTGCAAACGACTATGCCGCCATATCTGTTCATCTTCTCACTGCAGCACTACTGCTGCACAGGAGAAATCAACAACACGATTAGTGCCACAGTACCAAATGCCGATCGATATCTCATAGAGGTTCCAAACTGCAAGATCCATCGATCGACTAAACTTTCGAGCTTAACTAATGACCTGTACTCCTAGATAGTTAGACTGACAAAATTCAGTCGTCCACAGGGGGTGTTTAAGTGGGGCTAAAACTTTTTAGTTCATGTCACATCGGATGTTTGGACGCTAATTTGAAGTATTAAACATAGACTAATAAAAAACTAATTTCATAAATGAGAGCTAATCCGCGAGACAAATTTTTTAAGCCTAATTTATCTATAATTATGAAAAGTTTACTGTAGCATCACATTGTCAAATAATGGCGTAATTAGACTCAAAAGATTCGTCTCGCGAATTAGTCCTAGGTTATGAAATGGGTTTTATAATTAGTGTATGTTTAATACTCTAAATTAGTGTCTAAACATCCGATGTGACATGTACTTAGAATAAGTCCCTGTTTCCAAACAGGGACTGACAGAAGCTGCAGTCAATATGTACAGAGGAACACAGCAGCCACACCTGGACTGTCAGCCCGGCCTGCAGTTCCTTCTGTAGCCTTTTTTCGCTCAGCATCAGTACTGCCCTGCAAATGGGACGCATGTCTTCACAGATTAATCATCGGTTAACTTGTTATTAATTAATGTTAATACTTCTGCATGTGTTGATCAAAGCAGACTGAACTAAAGCAGACACGACATGCATGCCACTAACCAAATGTATGCAGGAGTATAGTATAATGCACACACGACAGACTGTTTATGAGTGCAAATGATTGCGTGCACTGCAAATTATTTAGTTTTGTCCCATTGGTTTATCTTGCTTGTCAGAAAATTGCCAATCAATCTGTGATTTGATGTCACACAATCAGCAGTACTAGTAACCTTCATCCTTCTCCTTTTGTTTAAAGGCAGTACTAATCTTCAGAGGAAAAAGGAACAGAGAAGAACAGACGAACGTGCCATGGGCTATGCAGCTATAGCCTAAGCCTACTAATAAGTCTATGACTGGGCCATGTCTCTCATGGAAATGAAAGGTGGTGCCACAGGGAAAAGGGGTGATCCATTTGTGCCCATTTAAAAGGAACTCAAGATGAGTGTCAAGATTACTACTCAAGCTCTAGTCTGCAATGTGAGTGAGATAAGATCATAAGAAAGATCACATATACTACTCCTATTAGGTTCAGGATATGAAGCTCTTGTTCCAGTGTCCCTGCTGCTCATGCTTCTGCTTCATGAAGGCAAAGAAGAACAGCAGCCAAGGCAAGGAAGGAGGAGGAGGAGGAGGAGGAAGCAAATTGCAAGGGGGATCAGTCATGGTGAAAAACTGAAAACCACAGACAATTAGTAGCTTCTGTTGATCCCTGTCTTAATTTGGACCATGTACGTGCATTTCCAGTTAGTTTCTTCGGTTCATCTCTGTTGCTGCAGCAGTTTGGTAGTTAGTTTTCATGTGCTGTTGCTTGCTGCTGCCACTCATCTGGCCGGCCACTGTCGATCTCCGATCTTGATTTTTAAGTCTTTATCTAGATTTTGTTGATGTATCTACTATAGTCAAATAAAAGGCATCATTATTTACCTTAATTAGAGTTTTGTCTGGATTTCATCCCTTGATTAATTTGTTTCAAGTTACTACCTTGTTATCCCCCCTCCCCCAGCGCATTGGTAAAGCTGTGGTTAGCTCTGTATATTTCTTGTGCTAATTAACCAGTTCATGGATGAACACTCGCAGAAAAATTACTGAACAGCTAGGAGGTGTAATTAAAGTCGTAGTGATGTTTTGTGGAGCAGTTTAAAGTGTTGTCATGCTCAATTAGCAGAACAAATAGGTGAAGAAAAGTGTGTGTGCTAATTACTGAAAGGATGCATATGCATTGGGGGGCATTGGAGCACGCCTGCATAATTTCTGAAACATTGATCTGAACAATTTAATTTCTGAAAAAATGATCTGAACAACATGACCAGATTTCACATAAGTGCTTTCTGTCCGTGCATCATGGATGCCATGGCTGCTATTTTCTTGCCCATGATAATCTATTAATCCTGATTCTAGGATTAAAAAAAAAGGATTGCTCACATATAATATTTGCAACAAAGAAAGTGGCACACTAAGCACATATAATGGCATTTGGTTTGTGCCTAATCAAGCTAGCCTAGTATAATCACTTCACAATTCCCTATGGTGGAGCCTCTTTTCTGCAACAAAAGTTGGATGAACTTTTGGATACTCGTAGTATGTTTTTCAAACTGCTAAACGATGTGTTTCGTGCGAAAACTTTCTATATGAAAGTTGTTCTAAAATATAAGACTAAATCATTTTTCAAGTTTATAATAATTAAAACTCAATTAATCACATGTTATTATCACCTCATTTTACGTGAAACACTTAATCTTTATTTTTATCTTCATCTTCAGTAGATACAAACACCACCTTAGTAGAAACGGTTATGCTATAAATCTTGCGACAGATTTCTTGTTACATATCATTCAATTTTTGGACCGTTTGATTGCGTCAAGATTCGTGCTTACACGGGTGGGAAAATAAAATGTGCGTGTTCACGTGTAAGCGAGGAGTCGACCGCACGATCTCCTGTTGGCGAACAAAGGCCTTTTACCAACTGAGCAAGGAACCAATATTGTTTTTGTGTCCAAAGAACAAACTTACATACTACTTACAAATTAATTACAGTGTAATTACTACATAATTACACTGTAACTACTACATAATTACACTGTAACTACTAAAATTACAGTGTAACTATACTAAAATTAGAATGTAACTATACTAAAATTACAGTGTAACTTTTTAATGCATATGTTGATGACATTTTTATTTTTTTATTAAACCTCTTTGGACTTATAACTGTCAGATTGGGTCCGTTGTTACGATTAAGCTAGCCCGTTTCCCTCTACAACGTGGCGCACATCCATATGTTGAAAAATCCGAGTGAGATGAATGAAAAAATCATTCGAATGATTGCTAGGCACTCCCATCGCGGCGCAGATCATACGGTCGAAAAAACGTCAAAATACGTAGAAAAAAAATCACGCGACAAATATATAGCAAATTCCGTTTAGGGACTGATTTTGCTATGAGACCACGGGTCGGTCCCTCGGCAGCTTTGCGGATTAAGGCAGCCCTGACTTTCCTTTTTTTTTACCAGTCGGATGATCCGTGACGCAGCCACCACTCCAAACACCAGGGCACAGGACGTGACGACGGTAAAACCGGGAAAGGGACGACGGAGTCGCTAGACTCGGAGACGGTTCGCCGGTTGGAATCGGATACGGTTTGTTTCCCATCAGATCAGATAAAAGGCAGCAACAAGCTAATCCCAGGACCCCCAAACAAACCACGCACCCGTGTCCCAGCCGGAGGGGGTGATTCAGTCGATCGATCTTTCCATGGAGAAGGGAGGCGGCGCCGGCGATTGCCGGCCACCGGAGTCATCACATGAGAACGAAGAGAAGAACGCGTTGGTTATTCCTTGTTCCCTCGCTCCAATCAAAACGGGGAAGAAGTATGACCAGCAGGAGGAGGAGGAGGATAACAATTGGGAGTATGATGAGGAAGAGGAGGAATTCTTGTACGACATCGACGAAGACGACGACATGATGGAAGCCTCCGAGCTCATCGGCGTCAAGCACAGCGACGGATCCATCCACGACCCCGACTCCCACCCGTTCCACAGCCTCTACTGCCTCGACGACACCCGCGAGACTAGCCTGCTGCCGATGAGGCTGTCGGCTCGGACCGACCATTGCCAGCCATGCTGGACGGCTTGCATCGTCCACCATGGCTGCCGCATGATGCAGATCTTCTCCATCAAGATAGCAGCTCTGTCCAACGCCGCCGCCGCCGCCCCGGTCCAGATCTATGGCTTCATGGCTGCCCGGGATCTCTTCGACCCCCTGCGCAACTACATCTTCAACCGCGGCCGGGATGATCCTTTCGTCTTGCCTGGCCACTACTCTGATCCCGACTCGCTTATAAGATTGTCAGGTCCTAAGCGAGGCATCTCGCTGGAAAATCCTGCTGTGATCGAGTACGACCTCAAGATCAAGAAAGGAGAGGACGAAAAGGACGACTTGCAGCTCATTGATGGGGTGGCCGCCTTCAGCGACCTTACACCATTTCATGGGGTGTATAGTCGGCGGATCCATGGCATCCATGGCGCCGTGGATATCAGCTTAGCCCTTCTTCGCAATGGGAAGGAAAGCACCATACAAATTAAGATTCCGAAGCTAATTCATGGCGGCATACACTTATCCATCTCTTGCTTTGTCAGTCAAATACCTGAGGAAATCAAGCTCTTCGATGGCACCATTGTTAATCCATCAAAACTCAGAAACTTCGTGGTTGCTGTGCAGCTGCGCACTGTGCTGATTCTTGATTTCAAGATTACGCCTGTGGTAGCGGCCGTCGGCGAAAATGGATCCAATCAAATCCGTCGCTATTGTGCCTTCAAGGCTACCGCTCATGCAGGTTCTATTCAACGGATCCAACATGATTTCGCCAATATAGATGTGCATGTTGTTTGGTCAGATTTGATGTCACAGTAGCCTATTGGTGTTTTTTCCCCTTTACTTTGTTAATCAATTTGGTAAAAGAAACATATGTTATTGAGACCCATTTAGGAAGCTTAAGATAGTAAGAAACAATTAGTTGGTAGTCAGTTGTTGAAAATCTCTGCATCTTCCACTCCTTCCTCCTCCGCCATACTCCTCTTCCATCCCGGCATCTCCCCCTTGTCACGCCCAGAAATTTAGCCCAAATTTCCAGACTATTCTGTGTACTAAATCCCTGTCCAGGACCAGCCAGGGTACACAAAACGACAAGTAATATACAGTTCCAAACTTAAATAAAGCGTAAAATACTTACAGAAGAGGCACTTAGTCCTCACACCGAAACGAAAGCAACAGCAGCGGAAAAAGGCGATCCTAGCGGGGCTTCAGCTCCACTCCACAGGCAAAACTCAACTGGGGTTGTCTCTATTTAAAGTACGCCACATCAGAGATAAGTAGCACGCGTTCACTCATGCTTTTCAACGTTGCAAATTAATCGCCAATGTCAAAAACGTGAATATTAGAGAAGAACCCCTAATATCAAATAATTAGAAGGGGTGAGGCTTCGAATCCAGATCATCTAGCCCACCACCTTGTGGAGCTAGCCGGAAGACCCCTGAACGTTTCTCATTAATCGTCAATGTCTGCAAGCTAGAAAGAAGCATGAGAAGTTAATGAACTCATACAGTTTTGTTCAATAACATCATGCTAACCAAAAAAAAATCAACACATCATGCTAGCATAAAACATATCATGCTAGCATGAAGGAGTTAATCTTGTGGAAGTGCGGACCTTTCTGAGCAAAGACATTTTCTTCCCCAATCCCCATTCCATGCCACTAAATCACTATATACTTAAAAAGGAAAATCTTTAACTCACCATATCTGGAAAATGGACATGGCACACGAATTAAATCAACAATTTAAAATAAAACTACGGTTGCTGGATTTAATCAGTAATATTTATACAAAGATCACCAGTTTAATAAAGACTCGTCAAAAATATTTTCAGTCCCCAAGAAAAGGGGACTGAGAGGATTTGTGGGGGATTAAGTCCACATCAAGTCCCCTTCAATATCCTTAGAGCAAGTTTAATAGTATAGCCCACTACTAGCTTCAAATTAACTATAGCCAATGTAATAACCAATTCATATAATAGTTGCTTACTATACTATTAATACCTGGTCCCACCTGTCATACACGCATTATGTCTTGGAGTTCGTGCTGTAGCTGGCTACAGATCTGTAGCCCGCTGCTCTTCTCTCTCTTCCTTTATCTCTTTAAAATATGTTTATAGCTGACTTATAGCCTGCTATTATACCTGCTCTCATGGGTCGAGAGGCTTAGGGAGAGATTGGAGAGAATTTTATAAATCAAAGGCTCTGCGCCAGCCTTTTTACTAAAAAAGCATAAACAATGTTTCATACTAAATCCCATTCAATATTTTTATGGAACCGAAGAAGTCTCAAGTGATTTTAAGCTGAACATCATGCCAAACAATATAGAACTACAAGTAATTTTAAGATATCACAATGGAGGGACATCACACTCACAGTAGTCATCAATATTCTCATAGGCAAACTTCTGTTTCCCTACAATTTTCCCCACCAGCCGCCGCCACCTCGGCCAATGCGCCGCCGCGTCGGTGCTGCTCCGCACGGCCACCGCGCGCGTGAAGCGTTGCCTCGCCTCGACTTCGCTCGGTTAGGGTTAGAGCCTCTCCACCTCCCTTCCCCCAATCCCAATCCGCTCTCGCGTCTCACTGCGCATCATGGCCGGATTGGCGGTGGCTGGCCGCTCGCTTGACGAGGCGTTCGAGGTGACCAGCGCGGTGGACAACATCGGCGCCTGGGGGTGGCTCGACGTGCAGTGCAGGGATGTCGCGGAGTTTGAAGCGGCTGGGCACCCGATCGAGCATGAGGCGGGCATGGCTGGACCGCGCCGTGGACTCGGAGGGCAAGGCTCACGCGCGCGACGTCGTCCGGGAGATCATCTCCCGCGGCACGGATGATTGGATAGTGCGGCGGTGAACATGGAGTGGGGCGATGGCCCCGACGCCATCTCCGCCGCCACCGACGAGCTCGACCAAAGCGCGCTTGGGTGGCGGAGCGCGACCTGCCCCCCAACCCCCACCCACCTCCCCTACATCGACGGGGCGGCGTCGCGTTCGTGGCCGCTCCACGTACGCCAGGCTGCACACGGTGGTCGCCGCCGGCTACGACGTCCCCACGGGCGCGCTCGACCATGCGTCGTGGCGCACCATCCCGAGGCGTTCCTCTCGCCAGCCGCCACTCGGCGGCATGCGCCGCTATCACTTCAAGTTCAAGCTGCTGTCGTTCGGGGTCAGAGCGGCGGATGTTCCACCAGTCGATGAAGATGGCGTCGCCTGGGGATGAACAAGCATCGACGGCGATGGCGGCGGCGGTGGTGGCGGCGGCGGCGGCGGCCGACGCGGTGGGGGACAGAGAGGGTGTGGGTGTGTGGATCGGCTGAGCGAGCCCAACATGCTCGTTTAGCCCGGCCCAGTTATCAAGAAGAGGGGCACCAGATGCGCCCAATCCCAAGACAGCCATTTTTCCCAAGGAAAAAAAAAGGAAAGGAAAAAAAAAACAATCGTCTTCAAGCTTCGGGTTCCCACTCAGCGCGGCAGCGGAACCAAGCCGAGGGAGCTCGACTCATCGACGATCACGGTGTCCAGTACTTTGGAAGAATCAGCCTATCCTGCCCGCACCCGCCATCTAGTTTCTGGAGGATACTATTCCGCCGGTGAGCCTCGAAAGAACATCGACAATTCTTGTTTCTTGGATGTTTTGCTCTGTTCTTGGGGTTGGTCTTCTCCTTTCTGCTGCATCAGTTCGGGCCATTCTGCACATTTAGTTCTATAGTTCTTGGGGTTGATCTCCCATTTCTTCTTCTTGTTTTGCTCTGGATCGCCTGGGGGCGTTGTGCCGCAAGTTCTTGGGGACATTGTGTCGCAAGATCGTGTTGTTGATAGAGAATAATCCAACTGTTAGCTCAAGAAATCTCTGAACTAGCTGATTCTGATGAAAAAATTAGGACTTGTTTTGATTTTGTTTTTCTTTGTATCAGTTATTGATTTTGTTGGGGTCGGACTCCTCTCTGCAGCATTTTCTCTTCTGCATTGTCCTTTCTATTCTGTATGGTCCTCGTCGCGGGAGATATTGTTCTGCCGGTGATCTTGAGGAATCATTGGAACCAGAAAACTCGGTTTGTTTCTTTTTTTAACAGTAAACGGCAAGAGAATTGCCGGCTATATTAGAAGGATAGAAAAGAGTTTTACATCACATAGGATAGTAGCAGCAAATACAAACAACTAGGAAAAAAACCAACAGAGTGGCGAACAAAGCTAAAGGGAAGAAAATTAAGGCGGCTTAAAGGTGAACTCTCTATCGTTAATATCCTCTAGGATGGCAGCTACCGTTTGGTCGATTTGGTGGGTATTCGGGGGATGGCCTTTAAAAATTTTCTCATTTCGCATTAGCCAAATGTGTCACCAAGTCGTAACTAGAGCTCCCATACTTCTTCTTGCTTGTGCCTTGTTTGAGGAGGAGCAGATGTTCGAGGTCCATTCTTGTATGTTATCCTGCATAGAATGGCCGGGGATTCCTTTTATTTTGAAACTCGGTTTGTTTCGATTATCTGGTTTTGTTTCCAATTTTTCTTGTCGGTCTCCTGGAAATTGTTCTGCTGCAGCCGGTGCATTGCTGCTGCGGCTGATTGATGCTTAATTCTTTTGCGCATTCCAAAACAAAAAAAAAAAAATCTGCTGCGGCTGGAGAGAACACCACAATGGGCTTGTTTCTTGTAAAAAAAAAACAATTTCTTTTTATTGTTTGGGGCTGGTTTCTGCTGCGGCTGGAGGGAGCACAGTTAATTTTGATTCTTACCATAGCACGATTTGTTTTGATTCTTAGGATCTAGTTTAGTTCTTAATTATTATTTTGATTTTACTACGCCTTCCCTGTGGCCGCAGAGGATAATTTGCTGACCTTGTTGCTGCTGGAGGAAGTGAGGAAGTATCTTAAGAGCATCCCAGCACCTCATCTAAATTTCATTCTTCATACTCTTTCATACTCCTATTTAGATGGTCATCCAAAAAAATTCCTACTCTATATTACTTTTCACTCCAACAGATCATCCATATTACATCCTCCATATACCAACATCCTATATTTTACTAATATTTTGCAACTACCCATATGCTTTCTAATAATTTTTTAAGAGCTGTATATTTACATTAAAAAATGTCTGTTCGAATGGACTTTTACATAAAAAATCCACATGAGGCACAGCTAGCAACGATCCTTATCCTCTCGCTAAAAAAAAAAAAAGAAAAACCGGCCAGATCCATCGCTCCTCCCACCGAGAGTGAAGCGGACGAGGCGATGCGGCGGGATGGCGCAGTATGAATTCGTCACAATGTCATAAGCTTCCGTTCAATGGAAATCATAAGGAAATATCCCCACATGGGACAGAAAATACATGGCTGAATCTGCAACTGTTCAAAAAATGTTTTCGTCATCTTTCCTCTTATCAGCCTAGCAACAGAAGAGTCCCAATTGGGTTCAAGATTTCATTGGGCATGATGGTCGTAATGTTTTTGGAATCAAAATTCAAAATGGTGCATAAAAAGGATATGCCATGCCATGGAGCATGGTACGGGGTCACGGTTAGGTGATGGTTTTGAATGGGTCAAGAGGCTAATCGTCAATTGGAGTTCAATCAGCCAACAGGTTATGAGGTCTCTTAGCAATCAAAGATACAATCCCCACGATTCTGGCATAAGAGAATTGCTTACTTTTGATGATCTTCTGAAAAGCACATTTTATCTTCATGTCGATGCTTATTTGGAGGGAATTTTCAAACATACTGCATTACCACCCCCACCACGAGACCTGAGCTGGTGTCCTGTATGTAGATCTTGGCGGTGATGGGGAGGAGGATATTCCACTGCCTTGAGAGCCACAGCCCACGCCACGCAGTGCAGTGCATAGGAGAGGTCAGCAACAGTTGACAAAAAAGAAGGGTCTATCTGGAGGCAAACTTGGAGGTCCTCCAGTTGCTCCAGAAATTTTCTTAAGATGGAGTTTGAGTGATGTAAGTATCGATTCCTTTGCATATTATTAGGCAGATAGTATTTGGCTTATCAATTCAACTGTCAACTTATTTCATTTACATATGACAGGACCAGGAGAAATACTATGATGAGCTGGTTTCATACCTCGAGGAGGAGCTTGGGTTGAAAATGCATAAAGCAAGACGTTTTGATCTTGATTGTACCAATCATCTTGTGAAGCATCATGCTATGCTGCCTGACCAAAATTTATCAGCACAAGCTCAGATAGACAGTGATACAATAAATGAAGCACCACAAGCTCTTCCCACAAACATTAGTTCTCAGATTGTCAGCTGTTCAGTAGATGAAGCACCGCAGGCTCTCCCCACTAGCAGTTCTCCGATAAGCAACAACACAGAAGGTCTATCACTCCAGGCTCTCCCAACAAGCAGTGAATCAGCGGCAGGAGTGACGATAGATGATCTACACTCTTTTTGCTCTCAGGAGTTTATCACTGACCCAGTGAACAGGTTATCAGATAGAATTGACAGCGAATATGTCTTGCTTGTGAATCCTGCAATGTCACATCTGCTAGGAAACTCCTCAGATGCTACTGATCTTGATTGTACCAATCAACTTGTGGAGAATCATCCTAAGCTGCCTGACCAAAATTTATCAGCACAAGCTCCGATAGACGGTGATACAATTAATGAAGCACCACAAGCTCTTCCCACAAGTATTGGTTCTCAGATTGGCGGCTGTTCAGTAGATGAAACACTGCAGGCTCTCCCCACTAGCAGTTCTCTGATAAGCAGCAACACAGAAAATCTATCACCCCAGGCTCTCCCAACAAGCAGTGAATCAGCGGCAGGAGTGACGATAGATGACCTACGCTCTCTTTGCTCTCAGGAGTTTATCACTGACCCAGTTGTGGTCCATGCTTTCAACAGGTTATCAGATAGAATTGACAGCGAAGATGTGTTGCTTGTGAATCCTGCAATGTCACATCTACTAGGAAACTCAGATGCTACTGTTGTGTCAACCCAGCTACAGAGTCTAGGACTCCCCTCTCGAAAACTAGTCCTTTTTTCCAGTGAACAGTCAGGATCCCCATCTGTTGGGTGAAGGTACACACTGGAGCCTCCTAGTGTTTGACCGCAACCTTGGAGGCAGACCATGCTTAGCCCACCATGACAGCAGTCCTGGTGATGCTAATTTGAGAGCTGCACGCCGTCTTGCGGCATCACTGCTTCCTTACCTACCTCCTGAGACGAAATGCACTAAAGCTCCGACACCTAAGCAAAACAATGGAACCGAATGTGCCCTTTACATGATTAAATGTGCTGAGGTGATCTGTGGTTGGTGGCGAAACCACGCTGCTGGAGGATCAGAGTCGCATTGGCTTGGAGTTGTGGCCCGAGGTGTTACCATGGACAGCGTGGACGACTTGAGGGCACAGCTAATCCATGATATTGGACAGCTCCTCAACGGCTCATCATCATCATAGAGTCATACTCTTACTTGTGTATGCTTGTGCTATTGTTGTGATTACACTTTGCCGCCTTCCAACCGGAAGGTTCTCATATTCACCCTTTGCCGCCTTTGAACCGCCAACCAAGTGTTCCTTTCTCACAATTCAATGATCCGAAAGGTGATCACTCATGAAAAAATTGGTTCAAGTCTGGTCAGGCCACTGCAACTTAATGGGAAAATGCCGCAAAACTGCAAGTTTTCAGGTAGGTGCTTGTAACTCAATCTCAGAGTTGTCATGAGGCCACTGTAACCTTTTGTAATCAGGTCAACGTCGTTGTTTTCTATATCGAAAGTTCTTGTTTCCAGTATTCTGGTCCAATACTTACCACCTAAGCAAGAATTCAGCATTGCACCAATTGTCTTCGCGGCAAGCGGTATTCCATTAAGCTTCTCTGATATCTTCATACCAATTGAGAGCAACCTTCCATGCTCATCGATGCCTGTAACATCTGCAAATGCATGCTGGTTGAATAGTAATAAGTAGTCATCTTTTTTTAAGCCCTCCAAAATGATTCTTATGTGCTGCCCAACAACTTTTCCAATCATATCAGCAACTGAACCTAACCGGGTAGTTATCAGCATCTTGCTCCCATGGCCTGCACATCTTAGCAGACCCAATGGCTTTACTCCAACTTTCCTGATCAGCTTCATTCCAAACATCATCCAGCACCAACAGAAATCTCTTTATACATCAATGTCCATCAGTCTCTTGTGAGCTTTATCAAGGGTGTTGACGTCATAAGTCACATCTGTCACTGACTTTACCATCTTTTTTGGCAATGCTTATCGGCTCAAGTCTACTAGAGGCATGGACCCATATCTTGAATTCTTGATGAAACTTCCCTTCCAGTTCTTTCTTATTGAATACATGTTGTGCAAGTGCATCCTTCAGGATCCACCTGAGGATATCCTCCAACTCCTTCACTGGCCAAAAAAAAAGCTCTTGCAGGCTCTGCATTACAGGATCAGCTTTCACCACTCTCCCAAAAAAAACTGAACACTTTCCTCATGGCACTGGAAACCTTCTCTCAATTAGTCACCTCATCAGGGATTACATCGGTACTCGATCTCATCAAACACGCTGTCTTGTCAGCAGCTTCGACAGCATAACGAAGCTGTCAAAGCCAAGATTGCAGGCCAGGGATGAGCTCAACATTGCCATCCTCAGCAGCAGACAACCAGGCTCTCAATCTGTGAACTGGACTCATCCAGTTTCTCGAGCTTACTTTTTCATGTCTTTGGACCAGGATATCTGGTCCTTGCCATAATCGGATGTGGCGTCGATGATCAGGTGCGAAGATGGTTTCCTAGAAAGCAATAATGGTGACTGGCCTTTGATTAATGCCAATGGCTCTTCTAAACATATAGACTAAACTTGCAGAGCGAAGAACAACCTACTCATTTTTCAAATCTCAGCATATGCCTTTGATTAATGTCATGATGTCACATGCTGAGATTCACAGCAACAAACATGAGTGGTTAATACTTAATACATCACAATCTTTTTCACAAATCATGATGTCAATCGAGGTGGTATCATAGTACTGTATGCCAAATTGTGTGCAAAGAATAAGAAATACAGGAGAGATGACTTAGGGTGTGTTTAGTTCTCTGGGTGTAAAGTTTTAAAAGTATACGGACACACGTTTGAAGTATTAAACGTAGACTAATAACAAAACAAATTACAGATTTCGTCTGTAAACTACGAGACGAATTTATTAAGCCTAATTAATCCGTCATTAGCAAACATTTACTGTAGCATCACATTGTCAAATCATGACGTAATTAGGCTCAAAAGATTTGTTTCGCAATTTACATTCAAACTGTACAATTGTTTTTTTCCCACATTTAATTCCCCATGCATGTGTCCAAACATTTAATGTGACGTTTTTGCCCAAAATTTTTTAGGATATAGGCCTTACATAAAAAAAACCCTTAAATGATGGCTATGGTGTAGTAACCGCAATCTGCTAGAAAATACCAATTTGCATCGATGCCCTAACAACTAATTTGACCACCAGCGATACATAAATTGCAAGTTGGGCAAAGCGCCCAAAATAACTAAGCACAGCGATCAACTTGGGCCTTGATGGGCCGTAGACGAAGAAGGCCCGCTAGTTCATGACGCTTCGCGGTGGGTTGCGCCTCCACGCACGCACGCAGCCGTGGAACTCTCTCCTCCCTCTCCTCCTCACCTACGCATCCCGCGCCCATGGCCGCCGCCGCCGCCGCCGCCTCCACGCCGCCGTGCTGAGCCCACCCCCGAGAGACCTAGCTCACGCCGAGGACGCTGCCACTCCGGCGCGGGCGGCGGCCTCGGGATAGAATTGACAGCGAATATGTCTTGCTTGTGAATCCTGCAATGCCACATCTGCTAGGAAACTCCTCAGATGCTACTGATCTTGATTGTACCAATCAACTTGTGGAGAATCATCCTAAGCTGCCTGACCAAAATTTATCAGCACAAGCTCAGATAGACGGTGATACAATTAATGAAGCACCACAAGCTCTTCCCACAAGTGTTGGTTCTCAGATTGGCGGCTGTTCAGTAGATGAAACACTGCAGGCTCTTCCCACTAGCAGTTCTCTGATAAGCAGCAACACAGAAAATCTATCACCCCAGGCTCTCCCAACAAGCAGTGAATCAGCGGCAGGAGTGACGATAGATGACCTACGCTCTCTTTGCTCTCAGGAGTTTATCACTGACCCAGTTGTGGTCCATGCTTTCAACAGGTTATCAGATAGAATTGACAGCGAATATGTCTTGCTTGTGAATCCTGCAATGCCACATCTGCTAGGAAACTCCTCAGATGCTACTGATCTTGATTGTACCAATCAACTTGTGGAGAATCATCCTAAGCTGCCTGACCAAAATTTATCAGCACAAGCTCCGATAGACGGTGATACAATTAATGAAGCACCACAAGCTCTTCCCACAAGTGTTGGTTCTCAGATTGGCGGCTGTTCAGTAGATGAAACACTGCAGGCTCTTCCCACTAGCAGTTCTCTGATAAGCAGCAACACAGAAAATCTATCACCCCAGGCTCTCCCAACAAGCAGTGAATCAGCGGCAGGAGTGACGATAGATGACCTACGCTCTCTTTGCTCTCAGGAGTTTATCACTGACCCAGTTGTGGTCCATGCTTTCAACAGGTTATCAGATAGAATTGACAGCGAAGATGTGTTGCTTGTGAATCCTGCAATGTCACATCTGCTAGGAAACTCCTCAGATGCTACTCATCTTGATTGTACCAATCAACTTGTGGAGAATCATCCTAAGCTGCCTGACCAAAATTTATCAGCACAAGCTCAGATAGACGGTGATACAATTAATGAAGCACCACAAGCTCTTCCCACAAACATTAGTTCTCAGATTGTCAGCTGTTCAGTAGATGAAGCACCGCAGGCTCTCCCCACTAGCAGTTCTCTGATAAGCAGCAACACAGAAAATCTATCACCCCAGGCTCTCCCAACAAGCAGTGAATCAGCGGCAGGAGTGACGATAGATGACCTACGCTCTCTTTGCTCTCAGGAGTTTATCACTGACCCAGTTGTGGTCCATGCTTTCAACAGGTTATCAGATAGAATTGACAGCGAATATGTCTTGCTTGTGAATCCTGCAATGCCACATCTGCTAGGAAACTCCTCAGATGCTACTGATCTTGATTGTACCAATCAACTTGTGGAGAATCATCCTAAGCTGCCTGACCAAAATTTATCAGCACAAGCTCAGATAGACGGTGATACAATTAATGAAGCACCACAAGCTCTTCCCACAAACATTAGTTCTCAGATTGTCAGCTGTTCAGTAGATGAAGCACCGCAGGCTCTCCCCACTAGCAGTTCTCCGATAAGCAACAACACCGAAGGTCTATCACTCCAGGCTCTCCCAACAAGCAGTGAATCAGCGGCAGGAGTGACGATAGATGACCTACGCTCTCTTTGCTCTCAGGAGTTTATCACTGACCCAGTTGTGGTCCATGCTTTCAACAGGTTATCAGATAGAATTGACAGCGAATATGTCTTGCTTGTGAATCCTGCAATGCCACATCTGCTAGGAAACTCCTCAGATGCTACTGATCTTGATTGTACCAATCAACTTGTGGAGAATCATCCTAAGCTGCCTGACCAAAATTTATCAGCACAAGCTCAGATAGACGGTGATACAATTAATGAAGCACCACAAGCTCTTCCCACAAGTGTTGGTTCTCAGATTGGCGGCTGTTCAGTAGATGAAACACTGCAGGCTCTTCCCACTAGCAGTTCTCTGATAAGCAGCAACACAGAAAATCTATCACCCCAGGCTCTCCCAACAAGCAGTGAATCAGCGGCAGGAGTGACGATAGATGACCTACGCTCTCTTTGCTCTCAGGAGTTTATCACTGACCCAGTTGTGGTCCATGCTTTCAACAGGTTATCAGATAGAATTGACAGCGAATATGTCTTGCTTGTGAATCCTGCAATGCCACATCTGCTAGGAAACTCCTCAGATGCTACTGATCTTGATTGTACCAATCAACTTGTGGAGAATCATCCTAAGCTGCCTGACCAAAATTTATCAGCACAAGCTCCGATAGACGGTGATACAATTAATGAAGCACCACAAGCTCTTCCCACAAGTATTGGTTCTCAGATTGGCGGCTGTTCAGTAGATGAAACACTGCAGGCTCTTCCCACTAGCAGTTCTCTGATAAGCAGCAACACAGAAAATCTATCACCCCAGGCTCTCCCAACAAGCAGTGAATCAGCGGCAGGAGTGACGATAGATGACCTACGCTCTCTTTGCTCTCAGGAGTTTATCACTGACCCAGTTGTGGTCCATGCTTTCAACAGGTTATCAGATAGAATTGACAGCGAAGATGTGTTGCTTGTGAATCCTGCAATGTCACATCTGCTAGGAAACTCCTCAGATGCTACTCATCTTGATTGTACCAATCAACTTGTGGAGAATCATCCTAAGCTGCCTGACCAAAATTTATCAGCACAAGCTCCGATAGACGGTGATACAATTAATGAAGCACCACAAGCTCTTCCCACAAGTATTGGTTCTCAGATTGGCGGCTGTTCAGTAGATGAAACACTGCAGGCTCTTCCCACTAGCAGTTCTCTGATAAGCAGCAACACAGAAAATCTATCACCCCAGGCTCTCCCAACAAGCAGTGAATCAGCGGCAGGAGTGACGATAGATGACCTACGCTCTCTTTGCTCTCAGGAGTTTATCACTGACCCAGTTGTGGTCCATGCTTTCAACAGGTTATCAGATAGAATTGACAGCGAAGATGTGTTGCTTGTGAATCCTGCAATGTCACATCTACTAGGAAACTCAGATGCTACTGTTGTGTCAACCCAGCTACAGAGTCTAGGACTCCCCTCTCGAAAACTAGTCCTTTTTTCCAGTGAACAGTCAGGATCCCCATCTGTTGGGTGAAGGTACACACTGGAGCCTCCTAGTGTTTGACCGCAACCTTGGAGGCAGACCATGCTTAGCCCACCATGACAGCAGTCCTGGTGATGCTAATTTGAGAGCTGCACGCCGTCTTGCGGCATCACTGCTTCCTTACCTACCTCCTGAGACGAAATGCACTAAAGCTCCGACACCTAAGCAAAACAATGGAACCGAATGTGCCCTTTACATGATTAAATGTGCTGAGGTGATCTGTGGTTGGTGGCGAAACCACGCTGCTGGAGGATCAGAGTCGCATTGGCTTGGAGTTGTGGCCCGAGGTGTTACCATGGACAGCGTGGACGACTTGAGGGCACAGCTAATCCATGATATTGGACAGCTCCTCAACGGCTCATCATCATCATAGAGTCATACTCTTACTTGTGTATGCTTGTGCTATTGTTGTGATTACACTTTGCCGCCTTCCAACCGGAAGGTTCTCATATTCACCCTTTGCCGCCTTTGAACCGCCAACCAAGTGTTCCTTTCTCACAATTCAATGATCCGAAAGGTGATCACTCATGAAAAAATTGGTTCAAGTCTGGTCAGGCCACTGCAACTTAATGGGAAAATGCCGCAAAACTGCAAGTTTTCAGGTAGGTGCTTGTAACTCAATCTCAGAGTTGTCATGAGGCCACTGTAACCTTTTGTAATCAGGTCAACGTCGTTGTTTTCTATATCGAAAGTTCTTGTTTCCAGTATTCTGGTCCAATACTTACCATCTAAGCAAGAATTCAGCATTGCACCAATTGTCTTCGCGGCAAGTGGTATTCCATTAAGCTTCTCTGATATCTTCATACCAATTGAGAGCAACCTTCCATGCTCATCGATGCCTGTAACATCT
The DNA here is from genome assembly GCA_009805545.1 of Oryza longistaminata. Lineage (NCBI taxonomy): Eukaryota > Viridiplantae > Streptophyta > Magnoliopsida > Poales > Poaceae > Oryza > Oryza longistaminata. The sequence continues at coordinate 6,890,509 of CM020181.1, forward strand.
GCAAATGCATGCTGGTTGAATAGTAATAAGTAGTCATCTTTTTTTAAGCCCTCCAAAATGATTCTTATGTGCTGCCCAACAACTTTTCCAATCATATCAGCAACTGAACCTAACCGGGTAGTTATCAGCATCTTGCTCCCATGGCCTGCACATCTTAGCAGACCAATGGCTTTACTCCAACTTTCCTGATCAGCTTCATTCCAAACATCATCCAGCACCAACAGAAATCTCTTTATACATCAATGTCCATCAGTCTCTTGTGAGCTTTATCAAGGGTGTTGACGTCATAATTCACACCTGTCACTGACTTTACCATCTTTTTTGGCAATGCTTATCGGCTCAAGTCTACTAGAGGCATGGACCCATATCTTGAATTCTTGATGAAACTTCCCTTCCAGTTCTTTCTTATTGAATACATGTTGTGCAAGTGCATCCTTCAGGATCCACCTGAGGATATCCTCCAACTCCTTCACTGGCCAAAAAACTTTTAACTCTGTCTCCAATTTTTTTTGACGTAAGAAGGTAGAGCTGGCTGACCTTATAGCCATTTCATTGATAGAAATGAGGTGGTACAAAGTTTTTAGCAATAGGAAATAAGGATAAAAAGGAAAAAAAGGGAGAGAGAAGGGGGAGCCAGGGGTATATACAATGGTGGTAATTACAGATTTTAAGTTACTGTTTCAAGCAGCTGACACCAGGTTTCAATCTTGGTTTTGATGACTCCTTTGCTTCTGTGGCTCCAAAGCTGTAGAGAGTTCTGAATTTGCTGCATCAGCAGGTGGAGTGAGGTTTGATTTCTCTCAAAGATTCTGCTGTTTCGAGCTTTCCAAAGTGTATAGGCACAAGCTGCAAACCAAACAGGTTCGATGCCTTGCGAGATCAGGTTAGCCTTGATTATGTCTTCAAGGAATGTTGATATTGTTTCTGCTGAGTTGGCAACTTGAATTAGTCCTAGCCTTTCCCAGAGACTGGTGGCTGTCTTGCATCTTAGAATGATGTGGTTTGCTGTTTCCAGGGCTGGGCAGAGATCACAATGCAGATTGTCATCCCATTTTTTCTTTACCATGTTTGCCTTGGTGTTTAGTTTGTCTTGGAATGCTAGCCAGAGGAAAATTCTGCAATTGTTGGGTATGACTGTGTGCCAGATGAATTCAGCCGGTTGCCAGCGCACTCCATGGTAAGTCAGGAAGTGGTATGCGTTTGCTGCTATAATTGCTACTGAGGGATGCATGAACTGCCTTACGTCTGTTTCAGCTTGGTTGGGTTGCAGATTCGTTAGCTTGTGAAGGGGATGTTGTAGCTCAGAGTATGCTTGGGAGGACAGGTTGGGGTGTAACTGTATTTGCCAGGAGTTTTGCTGAAACTGCGAAGCAACTGTGCATACCTCGTCCAGTGCAAAGGAGAAAATGATTGGGAAGGTTACTTCGAACCTCTCGTTGGCCCAATTAACCTTCCAGAAAAGGCAAGTCTGTCCATTACCTAAGGATACTTTAGTGGATTGAACCAGGATTTGAATTTTGGACAGAATTAGCTTCCAAGTTGGAGTGTCTCCTGCCCTAGGCCATAGGCTCAGGGAGTTCTGCAAGTATTTATTTCTGAACCAGGTGGAAATGGGGTCTGTTGATCCTGATAGAACTTTATTCCCCAGTTTCATGATCATAGCAGTGTTGTGCGCCCTAAGGTCTTTGATCCCTAGTCCTCCAAATTGTTTTGGCAAGATGACCGTCTTCCATGCGACTAAACATTGGCCACCCTTAACTGTCTTTTCACCTTTCCAGAGGAATGCTCGCCTAATTTTATCTACTGCTTCAATAGATTTCTCTGGCCATTGACAACAGGTCATGTAGTAAGTCGGTATTGCAGATATGACAAGAGTTTATCATTGTTAACCGGCCTGCGGTGGACAGAGGCAACCAACCAGCTAAGCACTTGTCAATCTTGGAGATGACGGGTAGCAGCATAGTATGGGAGATCTTTGTTGTGGATAGAAGCAGACCTAGGTAATTGCAAGGCAGGGAGCTAGCAGGGCATTGTAAGATTTGAGTCACTGAAGTTGTTGTTGCCTCGTCGAGATGTATCGGCACTAGGGTACTCTTGTGGAAGTTGATCTTAAGACCCGAGAATTCTGCAAAGGAGTCTAAAATTCCTTTGAGAGCTGAGGCTTGGCAGGCTTCCCCCTTGAGGAGGATTTAGTGTATCGTCAGCATACTGTAATGTTGGTGGTGCTCCCTGAACATCTAGGGGATGAGTTAGGATCCCAGAGCTGTAGGCTTTCTGAATCAATTCTTGTAGAACATCTGAAATCAGAATGAATAGGTATGGTGATAACTGATAAGGGATCTCCTGGGCGTACTCCTCTCTTATACTGTATTGATTCCCCTTTTTTTCCATTGATGATCACTTGAGCTTTTCCTGTGCATAGCAGTGTTTTCATCCAACTTATCCATTTGTCAGGGAAGCCTCTAATCTCCAGTGTTTTGAACAGGGCTTCCCAGCTAACTGTGTCAAAAGCTCTGTGGAAATCAATCTTGAGTACTACCATTGGTTTCTTTCTCTTGAGCGCTGCTTGAGTACTACTCTGTCTCCAATGACTCAATGAGGATGTCTCACGCAGGTTATTAGCCAGCGCCTTTGCTGTCACGGTGTCACCGGCATAACCTGCAATATGCAACGTGCCAAGCCCATCCAAAGAAGCTCTTGCAGGCTCTGCATTTACAGGATCAGCTTTCACCACTCTCCCAAAAAAAAAACTGAACACTTTCCTCTTGGCACTGGAAACCTTCCCTCCATTGGTCACCTCATCAGGGATTACGTCGGTACTCGATCTCATCAAACACGCTGTCTTGTCAGCAGCTTCAACAGCATAACGAAGCTGCCAAAGCCAAGATTGCAGGCCAGGGATGAGCTCAACCTTGCCATCCTCAGCAGCAGATAACCAGGCTCTCAATCTGTGAACTGGACTCGTCCAGTTTCTCGAGCTTACTTTTCATGTCTTTGGACCAGGATATCTGGTCCTTGCCATAATCGGATGATGACCCTCTCCGGTGATCAGGTGCGAAGATGGTTTCCTAGAAAGCAATAATGGTGGCTGGCCTTTGATTAATGCCAATGACTCTTCTAAACATATATAGACTAAACTTGCAGAGCGAAGAACCACCTACTCATTTTTCAAATCTCAGCATATGCCTTCGATTAATGTCATGATGTCACATGCTGAGATTCACAGCAACAAACATGAGTGGTTAATACTTAATACTCCCTCCGTTTCAAAATGTTTGACACCGTTGACTTTTTAGCACATGTTTGACCGTTCGTCTTATTCAAAAAATTTTATGAAATATATAAAACTACATGTGTACATGAAAGTATATTTAACAATAAATCAAATGATATGAAAAGAATAAATAATTACTTAAATTTTTTGAATAAGACGAATTGTCAAACACGTACTAAAAAGTCAACGGTGTCAAACATTTTGAAACGGAGGGAGTACATCACAATCTTTTTCACAAATCGTGATGTCAATCGAGGTGGTATCATAGTACTGTATGCCAAATTGTGTGCAAAGAACAAGAAATACAGGATAGATGACTTAGGCTGCGTTCTTTCAGGGGAGATAGGGGAGATTGTCACTCGTTTTCCGCGCGCACGCTTTTCAAATTAATAAACGGTGCGTTTTTTGCAAAAAATTTTCTATAGGAAAATTACTTTAAAAAATCATATTAATCCATTTTCAAAGATTAAAATAGTTAATACTCAATTAATCATGCGCTAATAACTCACCTCGTTTTGCGTATCTTCCCAATCTTCTCTATCTCCTTCTCCTCAAACACAGCCTTAGGGTGTGTTTAGTTCTTTGGGTGTAAAGTTTTAAAAGTATACGGACACACATTTGAAGTATTAAACGTAGACTAATAACAAAACAAATTACAGATTCTGCCGGTAAACTGCGAGACGAATTTATTAAGCCTAATTAATCCGTTATTAGCAAATATTTACTGTAGCATCACATTGTCAAATCATGGCGTAATTAGCCTCAAAATATTCGTTTCACAATTTACATTCAAACTGTGCAATTGTTTTTTTCCCCATATTTAATTCCCCATGCATGTGTTCAAACATTTGATGTGATATTTTTTGGCAAAATTTTTTAGATCTAAACAAGACCTTACATTAAAAAAAACCCTTAAACGATGGCTATAGTGTAGTAACCGCAATCTGCTAGAAAATACCAATTTGCATCGATGCCCTAACAACTAATTTGACCACCAGCGATACATAAATTGCAAGTTGGGCAAAGCGCCCAAAATAACTAAGCACAGCGATCAACTTGGGCCTTGATGGGCCGTAGACGAAGAAGGCCCGCTAGTTCATGACGCTTCGCGGTGGGTTGCGCCTCCACGCACGCACGCAGCCGTGGAACTCTCTCCTCCCTCTCCTCCTCCTCACCTACGCATCCCGCGCCCATGGCCGCCGCCGCCGCCGCCGCCTCCACGCCGCCGTGCTGAGCCCACCCCCGAGAGACCTAGCTCACGCCGAGGACGCTGCCACTCCGGCGCGGGCGGCGGCCTCGGGGCCTGAAATGCAAATTCAATACTCCCTTCTCTCACGAGGTAATGTACCATTGTCTGGTAAACCTTAGCATTTGCTTGCAATCCCTCCCATGCATCGCACACAAATACTGTCTTAGCCATCTCATGCCCGCCCATCATGAAGAAACCCTTAATAACTAAGATTATACGTGATTCTCATCTGGCCTTATGCCTGATGTAATACATATTTTCCTCACCAAATCATTTGCTTGCCAGCCCCTTCTCCTGTTAACCAAGAACTGGATTCTCACATTGTAACTGGAAGTGTTGGCATGCAACCCTCTCAACCTCATGAGATTCCACAAGGCCATCCCCGATCCCGCCTGGCCACACTTATAGAATGCATCCATGAGTGTTGTGTATGTGATGACATCCGGTCTCACCCCCTTCCTTCTCCATTTCCTGCATAACCCGAAGGACCGCTCGCAGTTCCCCCAAGTCACACATCATTTTCACCACTGTATTGTACGAAGATTCATCCAACCATACCCACCCGCTTCTGACACTCTCGAACAACCTGAAGGACCTCATCAAAACAGCCGCGCTCGCAGTAGCACCTTCATCGTGGCATTGAGTGACTTGGCTGTGCGCGGCATCCATACAATTCCCATCTCGCGGAAAGTGCGCAGCGCATGGTCCGGCATCCTTGCCTTGCCGTACAGACCTATGATCCTGACCACGAACCTTCCCGCCTCCCCTGGGGCAGCGCCTTGTGCTGCTCGAGTATCTCCTCCACTAGGTCATTCCGTCGAGCACCTGCCAGGCGCGCCACCGCCGTCCTCGAACGCGAACCGGTTCTCAATCAAGAGGCGGTTGTGCGCGTTGGCCCTGAACAGCTCGTACAGCCGCACCGGGTCCCTCTCGTTCTTGATCCTGACCAGAACGGGGGGCTCGGCAGGCTCGACGCCGGCGGACTCCTTGGTGGTGGAGGGGTGGCGGCGCCGCCACTTGGAGCTGGCGACGGCGGCGCGGCAGGAGGCGATGGTGGGAAGTCCGGCTGGGAGGAGTGCGCGTGCGCGGAGAACGGGTGGTGCGAGGTCCGGGAGAGCCCCGCCGCGATGACGGTGAGCGCGACGGCGTCGAACGCGGCGCAGAGCTTGCGGATGGCGCCGAGGGAGAGCATCTGATCCGCCCCGATCCGA
>CM020181.1:6896267-6946603 GCA_009805545.1 Oryza longistaminata
CGCTGGGCGCAGAAGCTTGGCGGATGGCGCCGAGGGAGAGCATCTGATCCGCCCCGATCCGAGGCCGCCGCCCGCGCCGGAGTGGCAGCGTCCTCGCGGGAGCTAGGTCTCTCGGGGTGGGCTCAGCACGCCGGCGTGGAGGCGGGCGGCGGCGGCGGCCATGGGCGCGGGATGCGTAGGTGAGGAGGAGGAGAGGGAGGAGAGAGTTCCACGGCTGCGTGCGTGCGTGAGGCGCAACCCACCGCGAAGCGTCATGAACATAGCGGGCCTTCTTCGTCTACGCCCCATCAAGGCCCAAGTTGATCGCTGTGCTTAGCTATTTTGGGCGCTTTGCCAACTTGCAATTTATGTATCGCTGGTGGTCAAATTAGTTGTTAGGGCATCGATGCAAATTGGTATTTTCTAGCAGATTTGCGGTTACTACACTATAGCCATCGTTTAAGGGTTTTTTTTAATGTAAGGTCTTGTTTAGATCTAAAAAAATTTTGCAAAATATCACATCAAATGTTTGAACACATGCATGGGAGAATTAAATGTGGGAAAAAAACAATTGCACAGTTTGAATGTAAATTGTGAAACGAATATTTTTGAGGCTAATTACGCCATGATTTGACAATGTGATGCTACAGTAAATATTTGCTAATGACGGATTAATTAGGCTTTAATAAATTCGTCTCGCAGTTTACCGGCAGAATATGTAATTTGTTTTGTTATTAGTCTACATTTAATACTTTCAAATGTGTGTCCGTATACTTTTAAAACTTTACACCCAAAGAAACTAACACCACCCTAAGGCTGTGTTTGAGGAGAAGGAGGCAGAGAAGATTGAGAAGATACGCAAAACGAGGTGAGCTATTAGCGCTATGATTAATTGAGTATTAAACTATTTAATCTTCGAAAATGGATTAATATGATTTTTTAAAGTAACTTTCCTATAGAAAAATTTTACAAAAAAACGCACAGTTTATTAGTTTGAAAAGCGTGCGCGCGGAAAACGAGCGACAATCTCCCCTATCTCCCTGAAAGACGAACAGCCTAAGTCATCTATCCTGTATTTCTGGTTCTTTGCACACAATTTGGCATACAGTACTATGATACCACCTCGATTGACATCACGATTTGTGAAAAAGATTGTGATGTACTCCCTCCGTTTCAAAATGTTTAACACCGTTGACTTTTTTAGTACGTGTTTGACAATTCGTCTTATTCAAAAATTTAAAGTAATTATTTATTTTTTCATATCATTTGATTTATTGTTAAATATACTTTCATGTACACATGTAGTTTTATATATTTCATAAAAATTTTTGAATAAGACGAACGGTCAACATATGCTAAAAAATCAACGGTGTCAAACATTTTAAAACGGAGAGGAGTATTAAGTATTAACCACTCATGTTTGTTGCTGTGAATCTCAGCATGTGACATCATGACATTAATCAAAGCATATGCTGAGATTTGAAAAATGAGTAGGTGGTTCTTCGCTCTGCAAGTTTAGTCTATATATGTTTAGAAGAGTCATCTTTATTTATCTATTATATACTAAAAGTCATTAAACTTTCTATAACGCCTCTCGAGTCGCCAAGTGGCATCCTTATAAACGCTCTCGAGTTGCAAGTGGCACTCTAATAAATAAGAGAAAATCCGACCATTGATTTCATTTAAATTGGTGGATCCATTATTTTAGATCGTTTGATCTATTTATATAAAAACCACATCCGGAGTTCCGGACCACCCATTTAAAAACAAACGAACCTACCTAATGTACATACGTACTACCCTCCTGCTCCTTCCTCTATATGTTATTTTTTGTTTTCATGCCTATAATTTAATGACCATAAATCTATATACTATATACTAAAATCCATTAAACTTCCTATAAAATGCTCCTTACGCCGCCATGTGGCGCTCCTACAAACACTCCTAGGTTACCATGTAGCATTTTATATCTCACCGTTGATTTTCATTTAAACAATGGACCCGTTATTTAGGCTATTAGATTATATCTATTTTGCTGTTCACTTTGGAAAAACGTTCATTTACTACCATAAAAATATTTAAAAATATACTATTCATATGAAACAAATACGTACATATATTATCATAAAATTGGATGAAGCTGGAACAATATTATCATATGCCCCATACATATATATTATGCGGTTAATATTCTAATTACATGGGTTAGGTCTTTAAAATTTCTTAAAATGCTCTAATAAATTAGAGCAAATGTTAGAAAATTCTAAGAAAAAAACAAAGTATCTATTATTTAATTTTCACTTAAATCGATACATCAATATTATAAACCGTTAGATTCATTAGATCTTAGAACAAACTAAATACTAACAGGGTCTCACCTCTCCTCGCGTGGTATAGGTACGCACCTACGTACATAGGTACGTACGTTTCCCCTCCCTTTTTTCATTTTCCCCTTTCTTCTTTTTTTTTCCACATGCATATGCTTCCCTCCTTTCTTACTATATCATGCACCTTCATGAGATAATTTAATCACAAGAATTTTGAGTATATTGCTCTCGACTTTTTCATTTGTGTCCATAACACAGTATGTATAGAGATGGACTGTATGATAATTAACTAGGAATAGTTTCTATTTACTCGAGGAAAAAAACTATTCAAAAATCGTAAGTACTTTAAATCCATCTCCTACTTAAAAGTTGTGAATGATTTTTTTAGGTACCTTAAGAAATAGAACCCTTAATTATATAAATAACATTATTAAAATAACATTATCCCAACTTTAGTTTTCCCTTAATCTATGAGATAAAAATTTTTAAAAAATAATAATCTTACTTTCAATAACATAAGTGCCTCGCGCATTGCGCGCGGGCCGCCTTCCTAGTTGGCATTAATCAAAGGCCAGCACCCAATTATCTGCTTTTCTGCGAAACATCTTCGCACCTGATCACCGGAGGGTCATTCATCCGATTATGGCCAAGGTCCAGATATCCTGGCCAAGACATGAAAAGTAAGCTCGAGAACTGGACGATCCAGTTCACAGATTGAGAGCCTGGTTGTCTGCTGCTGAGGATGGCAAGGTTGAGTTCATCCCTGGCCTGCATCTTTTGCTTTGGCAGCGTTCGTTATGCTGTTTGAATCTGCTGACAACAGCGTGTTGATGAGATTCGAGTACCGACGTAATCCTGATGAGGTGAACCAATGGAGGGAAGGTTTCCAGTGCCAAAGGAAAGTGTTCATGTTTTTTTTTGGTGAGAGTGGTGAGAAAGCTGATCTTGTAAATGCAGAGCCTGCAAGAGCTTCTGGATGGACTTGGCAGTTGTGCATATTGCAGGTTATGCCGGTGACAGCAATGGCGCGGGGCTAATAACCTGCGTGAGACATTCCTCATTGAGTTCATTGGGAGACAGTGTAGTACTCAGAGCTAGCGCTCAAGAGAAAGAAACCAATGTATATACTTCAGATTGATGTTCCACAAAGCTTTTGACACAGTTAGCTGGAAGCCCTGTTTTCAAAACACTGGAGATTAGATGGCTTCCCTGACAAATGGATAAAGTGGATGAAAACAGTGCTATGCACAGGAAAAGCTCAATTGATCATCAATGGAAAAAAAGGGATCAATGCAGTATAAGAGAGGAGTACGCCAAGGAGATCCCTTATCACCATACCTATTCATTCTGATTTCAGATGATTCTGCAAGAATTGATTCAGAAAGCCTACAGGCTCTGGTATCCTAAACTCATCGCCCTAGATGTTCAGGGAGCACCACCAGCATTACAGTATGCCGACGATACACTAATCCTCCTCAAGGGGAAGCCTGCAATTCTCAGCTCTCAAAGGAATTTTAGACTCCTTTGCAGAATTTCTCGGTCTTAAGATCAACTTCCCACAAGAGTAATCGCTAGTGTCGAATACATCTTCGACGAGGCCAAACAAACTTCAGTGACTCAAATCTTACAATTTGCCCTGCTTAGCTCCTGCTGGCATTACCTAGGTCTGCTTCTATCCCACAACTAAAGATTCTCCATACTATGCTGCTTACCCGTTCATCTCCATGATTGACCAAGTGCTTAGCTGGTTGGTTGCCTCTGTCCCACCGCAGGCCGGTTAACAATGATAAACTCTTGTCATATCTGCAATACCGACTTACTACATGACCTGTTGTCAATGGCCAGAGCAATCTATTGAAGCAGTAGATAAATATTAGGCGAGCATTCCTCTGGAAAGGTGAAAAGACAGTTCATGGAGGGCCATTCCTAATCGCCTGGAAGACAGTAATGCCTACAAAAAACAATTTGGAGGACTAGGGATCAAAGACCTTAGGGCGCACAACACTGCATGATCATGAAACTGGGGAATAAGTTCTATCAGGATCAACAGACCCCATTTCCACCTGGTTCAGAAATATAATACTTGCAGAAATCTCTCTGAGCCATTGGCCCTAGGGCAGGAGACACTCAACTTGGAAGCTAATTCTGTCCAAAATTCAAATCCTGGTTCAATCCACTAAAGTATCCTTAGGTAATGGACAGACTTGCCTTTTCTGAAGGATAATTGGGCAATGAGAGGTTCGAAATACCTTCCCAATCATTTTCTCCTTGCACTGGACGAGGTATGCACAGTTGCTCGCCAGTTTCAGCAAAACTCCTGGCAAATACAGTTACACCCCAACCTGTCCTCCCAAGCATACTCTGAGCTACAACATCTCCTTCACAGCTAACGAATCTGCAACCCAACCAGCTGAAACAGACGTAAGGCAGTTCATGCATCCCTCGCAGCAGCAATTACAGCAGCAAACGCATTAGCCACTTCCTGACTTACCATGAGTTGCGCGGCAACCGCGCTGAATCATCTGGCACACAGTTTCCAGACAAACTAACACCAAGCAAACATGTAAAGAAAAAATGGAGATGACAAATCTGCATTGTGATTCTCTGCCCAGCCCTGGAGACAGCAAAAGCACATCATTCTAAGATGCAAGACAGCCACCAAGTCTCTGGGAAAGGCTAAGGACTAATTCATAGTTCCAACTCAGCGAACAATATCAACATTCCTTGACAGACATAATCAAGGCTAACCTGATCTCAGAGCATCGAACCGTCGATTGTGTTGCGGCTTGTGGCCTATACACTTGAAAGCTTCGAAACAGCAGGAATCTTTGAGAGGAAATCAACCTCACTCCCTGCTGATGCAGCCAAATTCAGAACTCTCTACCAAGCTTAGGAGCCAAGACAAAGGGAGTCATCAAAACAAGAATTGAAACCTGGTGTCAACTGCTTGAAACAGTAACTTTAAAATCTGTAATTACCACCATTGTATATACCCCTGCTCCCCCTTCTTCTCTCCCTTTTTTTCCTTTTTATCCCTTATTTCCTTAATTGCTAAACCAACTTGTACCACCTCCAGTTTATCAATTGAAAGGCTTATAAGGTCAGCAGCTCTACCTTCTACGTCAAAAAAAATTGGAGACAAAGTTAAAGTTTTGGCCAGTGAAGGAGTTGGAGGATATCTCAGGTTGGATCCTGAGGATGCACTTGCCACAACATGTATTCAATAAGAAAGAAGTGGAAGGGAAGTTTCATCAGATTTCAAGAATGGGGTCCATGCCTCTAGTAGACTTAGACGATAAGCATTGCCAAAAAAGAGGTAAAGTCAGTGACAGGTGTGAATTATAAACGTCAACACCCTGATAAAGCTCACAACAGACTGATGGACATTGATGTATAAAGAGATTTCTGTTGTGCTGGATGATGTTTGGAATGAAGCTGATCAGGAAAGTTGGAGTAAAGCCATGCTCCAAGTGGAGTAAGCCATTGCTCGCTAAGAGTGCAGGCCATGGGAGGCAAGATGCTGAAAAAGACTCACCCGGTTGGGTTCAGTTGCTGATATGATTGGAAAAGTTGTTGGGTCAGCACATAAGAATCATTTTGGAGGGCTTAAAAAAGATGACTACTTATTACTATTCACCAGCATGCATTTGCAGATGTTACAGGCATCGATGAGCATGGAAGGTTGCTCTCAATTGGTATGAAGATATCAGAGAAGCTTAATGGAATACCGCTTGCCCGCGAAGACAATTGGTGCAATGCTGAATTCTTGCTTAGGTGGTAAGTATTGGACCAGAATACTGGAAACGAAGAACTTTCGATATAGAAAACAACGACGTTGACCTGATTAACAAAGGTTAGCAGTGGCCTCATTGACAACTCTGAGATTGAGTTACAAGCACCTACTGGAAAACTTGCAGTTTTGGCGGCATTTTCCCATTAAGTTGCAGTGGCCTGACCAGACTTGAACCAATTTTTTCATGAGTGAGATCACCTTTCGGAATCATTGAATTGGAGGAAAGGAACAACTTGGTCGCGGTTCAAAGGCGGCAAAGGGTGATCTTGAGAACCTTCCGGTTTGGAAGGCGCAAAGTGTAATCACAACAATAGCACAAGCATACACAAGTAAGAGTAATGACTCATATGATGATGATGAAGCGTTTGAGGAGCTGTCCAATATGCATGGATTAGCTGTGCCCTCAAGTCGTCCACGCTGTCCATAGTACACCTTCGGGCCACAACTCGCATAGCCAATGCGACTCTGATCCTCCAGCAGCGTGGTTTCCCACCAACCACATGATCACCTCAGGCACATTTATCATGTATAAGGGCACATTCGGTTCATGTGTTTTGCTTGGTGTCGGAGCTTTAGTGCATTTCGTCTGCAGGAGTAGGTAAGGAAGCAGTGATGCGCAGACGCGTGCAGCTCTCAAATTAGCATCACAGGACTGCTGTCATGGGTGGGCTAAGCCATGGTCTGCCTCCAAGGTTGCGGTCAAACACACTAGGAGGCTCCAGTGTTGTACCTTCACCCAACAGATGGGGATCCTGACTTTTCACTGGAAAAAAGACTAGTTTTCGAGAGGGAGTCCTAGACTCTGTAGCTGGGTTTGAACACAACAGTTAGCTCTAAGTTTCCTAGTAGATGTGACATTGCAGGATTCACAAGCAAAACCACATCTTCCTGTCAATTCTATGCTTGATAACCTGTTTGAAAGCATGGAGCAGCAACTGGGTCCAGTGATAAACTCCTGAGAGCAAAGAGAGCGTAGGTCATCTATCGGTCACTCCTGCCGCTGATTCACTGCTTGTTGGAGGCCTGGGGTGATAGATTTTCTGGTTGCTGGCTTATCAGAGAACTGCTAGTGGGGGAGAGCCTGCAGTGTTTCATCTACTGAACAGCCCGCCAATCTGAGAACCAACACTTGTGGGAAGAGCTTTGGTGCCTTCATTAATTGTATTCCACCGTCTATCTGACTTGTGGCTGGATAAAATTTTGGTCAGGCAGCTAGGAATGATTCTCCACAAGTTGATGGTACATCAAGATCAGTAGCATCTGAGGATTTCCTAGCAGATGATGGCATTGCGGATTCACAAGCAAGACATTCGCTTGTCAATTCTATCTGATAAACCTGTTCACTGGTCACGTGATAAACTCCTGAGAGCAAAAAAGAGCTGTAGATCAATCTATCGTCACTCCTGCCGCCTGATTCCACTGCTTGTTGGGAGAGCCTGGAGTGATAGACCTTCTGTGTGGCTTAAGACTGCTAGTGGGGAAGAGCCTGCGGTGCTCATCTACTGGAAACAAGCTGTACAATCTGGAGAAACTAATGTTTGTGTGGGAAGGCTTGTGTGGCTTCATTTATTGTATCATTGTCTATCTGAGCGTTGTGCTGATAAATTTCCGGTCAGGCGAAGCATAGGATGATGCTTCACAAGATGATTTGGTACAACTCAAGATCAAAACTCTTGCTTTATGCATTTTCAACCCAAAGCTCCTCCTCAAGGTATGAAACCAAGCTCATGCTAGTAATTTCTCCTTGGTCCTGTCATTGTTGGCCCAAAACGCGGAGACGTTGGCGCTAACCGGGAGAAGCCTTTTCTACACGCCTGAAAGTTAGCTCATGAGGTGAGGAGACCCCTCCCCTTTTAAGTTGGTGCCACTCCCCCTAAACTTTCGATGTGGGACTATTTCCCAACAATCTCTCCCCGTCACACATTGGTGCCCTAGCCTGACCAGGGCTCCACAACACGACACAATACAGGCCTCACACCCGCGGTCCACTGACCGGCCAACACATAGGCACATCGTGGCCTCACACCCGGGATCCACTAAGGCTTCGGCTTAACACACCGAGTGTGCACGGCACTTCTAGAGAGATTGTGGCCCGCTCTGATACCACTTGTTCGGCCAAAACCGGAAGCACGTTGGCCAAACCGGGAGAATAGCCTTTCTACCACCCCAAAGAGCTAGCTCATGAGGTGAGGACCCCCCTCTTTTAGTTTGCCACTCCCCCTAAATTTCAAATGTGGACTATTCCAACAATCTCCCCCGTGCACACTTGGTGCCCCTTAGCACCTGACCGGGGCTCCACACACGACCATACAGGTCCCTCACAGCCCGCCGGTCCACTGACGCGGCCCAAACACTAGCACATTACGGGCCTCACCACCCCGGTCCCACTACGGCTTTCGGCTTACACCACACGAGTGTGCACGGCGCTTAAGAGATTGTTGGGCCCAGCTCTGATACCAATTGTCAGCTTTGCAGATGCGAAGAACTCATCAGAGCACAAAGCTCACGTGAGCAGCGAACTCAAGCGCATGACACACAACGCTTTCGTTTCCAAAAATTGTAGTGGACACACACGACAGATCGACCAATGGCGACGCACGCACACACAAGCTTTTCTCTCTATGGCTCATGGAGACGAACACAGGAAAGCTTTGCGGCACATAAATGCCCTTTTTCTTGTTGTCTGTGACGTAAACACACCCCAAACACACATTTTACATGGAGCTTATCTAATAAGGCCCAGGCGACGACGTGACTTACACGCCGAGCAACGTCCTGGTGCGCGAGTCTTCACGCACATATACGCTCGCACGAATCCATACATGCACAGCCACCAACTACTGCATTGCCGCGTGCGTCCACGATCCGCATGAGACGGCGCCCCTATCTCTGTTGCAGCTAACAACCCTGAGGAATCGCTCCAAACTAATCCATGCAAAACACCGCACTACTAATTATGCACTAACAAATTAAACTGTCTACCATGCAAACCCACATCTACACGTGAACACATCACTTGCTGCCTATACACAACACATGCAAGGAATATCACGCCTACTAAGTCAAGATTAATACTAACAAATTCTCCCCTAATCTTGACTTTTATTCTCCATGCGCTTCATCACAGGAGACATGGTTCGGTTTCGTCCACCCGTGCGGAGGGCCTCTTCCTTCTTCGGTTTGCGGCACTCGCTAGCAAAGTGCCCCGAACTCATCTCTCGGGCTGCGCCGCGTTCGACGCCGTCGCGCTCACCGTCATCGCGGCGGGGCTCTCCCGGACCTCGCACCACCCGTTCTCCGCGCACGCGCACTCCTCCCAGCCGGACTTCCCCACCATCGCCTCCTGCCGCGCCGCCGTCGCCAGCTCCAAGTGGCGGCGCCGCCACCCCTCCACCACCAAGGAGTCCGCCGGCGTCGAGCCTGCCGAGCCCCCCGTTCTGGTCAGGATCAAGAACGAGAGGGACCCGGTGCGGCTGTACGAGCTGTTCAGGGCCAACGCGCACAACCGCCTCTTGATTGAGAACCGGTTCGCGTTCGAGGACGCGGTGGCGCGCCTGGCAGGTGCTCGACGGAATGACCTAGTGGAGGAGATACTCGAGCAGCACAAGGCGCTGCCCCAGGGGAGGCGGGAAGGGTTCGTGGTCAGGATCATAGGTCTGTACGGCAAGGCAAGGATGCCGGACCATGTGCTGCGCACTTTCCGCGAGATGGGATTGTATGGATGCCCGCGCACAGCCAAGTCACTCAATGCCACGATGAAGGTGCTACTGCGAGCGCGGCTGTTTGATGAGGTCCTTCAGTTGTTCGAGAGTTCAGAGACGTATGGGGTTGAGTTGGATGACATTTCGTACAATACAGTGGTGAAAATGATGTGTGACTTGGGGGAACTGCGAGCGGCATTTCGGGTTATGCAGGAAATGGAGAAGGCAGGGGTGAGACCGGATGTCATCACATACACAACACTCATGGATGCATTCTATAAGTGTGGCCAGCGTGAGGTCGGGGATGGCCTGTGGAATCTCATGAGGTTGAGAGGTTGCATGCCAACACTTGCCAGTTACAATGTGAGAATCCAGTTCTTGGTTAACAGGAGAAGGGGCTGGCAAGCGAATGATTTGGTGAGGAAAATGTATGCATCAGGCTTAAGGCCAGATGAGATCACGTATAATCTAGTTATTAAGGGTTTCTTCATGATGGGCGAGCATGAGATGGCTAAGACAGTATTTGGTGCGATGCATGGGAGGGGATGCAAGCCAAATGCTAAGGTTTACCAGACAATGGTGCATTACCTCTGTGAGAGAAGGGAGTTTGATTTGGCATTCAGGCTGTGCAAAGACAGCATGGAGAAAAACTGGTTTCCAAGTGTTGATACTATTAACCAACTGCTAAAAGGCCTCATATCAATTTCAAAGGACAGGAATGCAAGAGAGATAATGAAATTGGTAGTAGGAAGAAAACCTTCCTATTCAAATGATGAAGTGAAAACCTTCCAGGACATATTGTCTCTTGGGAACACCAGAAGATAATTTGAGTATTTGACTGCTGGATGGAATTTTTTGCTGTATGTCCACCACATGTAATTGTAAGGCTGTTGTTGGCATTCATTCATTCATTTTATTTTTGCAGCCAAATTGCAATGTTTAGATAGCAATGTTCAGCTGTTTAACAGTAGTTCATCTAACTAAGATAAGAACATTAATATCTAATAGAAAAAAAATCAAGAATCAGGTAGGCTCTTAAGGAGAATTTGTTTTACTTCAAAACCTTCTAACACGGAAAAGTTCTAGAAATTCTTGTGATTAATATTGCTAGAATAAAGAAATATCATGTGTAGAATTTCAAGCTATACGGTCATCTTCAAAAAAGCTTAGGCAAGAATTCATATAATACTTTATTTATTTCACGGGAAACATATTCTTTAGTTGTTACTTTCTGTAGAAGTGCTTCTCACTCCAGATTGATGATTATTTTGATATTGATGAGTAGGCATAAAAAACTGGAGTAGTGAAATCCTATGAGTTATTTTTGACAAGCGATAGGAGTTACATCAGTTGTATGAACTCAGATTATGCCTTTTTAAGGGAAAGTTCTGTGCCCCTGACACCTGTTGATAATTTCCATGGCTTTTAAGTTCTATAACTGCTGCTTTTGTTTTATTTTGATTGCTTTACAAAGCTTCCCACGAGTAATCTCAGGACATAGTTCTGTATTAAGTTGGATTATGTAATGTAAATGAATTGTTGAAGCTATTCAATTGAGATAAAAGTACTGACTTACACAATTTGAACATAAATGATCTTAAAACATAAGCCAAGTGTACCTTTCGAAATTCCAAATGATTCATCATCTACAAACAAACTTTGAGATACATGGTTGCTGGAAGGTTAGATATGGCAATTTCGATAACTATGTCCCTTTCACAGATTCTTTGAGTTCAATGTGATCGATACTAGTGGTCCCTTTCATAATGGTGCTCTTGTTTGCAGTTAACACTTGGTTGGCACTCATTTTATGCCTGACTGAATGGGAGAACAGTGAGGAAATAATGTTGGGAATACAGGACAGCGGAAACTATGGGGAATGAAATTTTGGACTTGTGGTCATTCAAGCAGCATTGTTCTCAGAATCAATTGATGACACAAGGTAAGACAGAATCGTATTACTGATAACCAGGTCAAATTGAGATATTCAGTAATCCAGTTACTGAAGTCTTGGCAAATATTATCATCTTTTCATCTATTGCCCATCTCTTCTGTTATTCTTCAAACCAAGCAATCGAATAATTATCAATCAAAATAATGTTGGAAAGCTTCTCCAGCTATTGCTCATTCACGTGGATATCTTTGTTGTTTATTTTTTAGAACTTCGTGGACAAATCGAATAATTGAATCAATGGTTCCCTTTGCTTATTCTTAATCTTCAATTCACCATCGCTCATATTGTCATTGTGCAGCATTGCAACTTTTTCTCTAGGATTACAAACTTAATCACTTATCATTTCCCCTTGTCTACAGGCAGGCATTTTGTTGACAGTTCCATTTGTTCTGTTGGCTTGGAGCACTGAAGGGAAAAAAAAACGTATAGATCAATCTCCGGGAAGTAAATTTTTCTCAGATTGGTGGCAGATAAACATTTTGTACCTCAACGTTTTGTAGCATGTACAAGCATAGCCTAGCATATGGATCAATCACTACAAAGCAAATTTGTTCTCAGATTTTCAGATGGACCAGGGGTGTGTTTGGTTGGTGCCTGAGGAAGACTGGTGCCTGAAGATCCCCTGAAATCTCGATGCATTTTTCCTAACCAGGAATGCCTGACATTGTTTGTTTGGTTTTGAGGCCTGAGATTGAACATGCCCGAGAGAGAAAAAAACGTAATATTGAAATAACATTGACTGAAGAAAGCTTTGTCCAAGCCTAGGAATCTACCATTGACTAGTAGTATAGCCATTAGTTAACCCAGTGATACTTGTGTATTACTAGCATGTTCATTTGACTACACCTTTTTCAAGTTCATTTCACTACACAAATGTACATTATAACTTTCAGTCTTTTGTTCTTTGTTTACATTCATTAATTATACTAATAAATGTAGCTCAGTGCTCCAGTTTTTCCTTGTATTAACTTTGGCCTTTGTTGAATGTTGGATCATTTACATTTTGTTGTACTCTTGGCATTGCTACTCAACGTTCATATTTACTCCCTTATGGGATATAAATATACGATATTTTAGACAATATGAATTTTTAAAATTTGAATATCTATGAATTTTTAAATATTTAGTTTAAGAACGTGAAAGTGGTATGCGTAAATTTATCTCAAAATTTACTCAATATCATAAACTTATTTTAAAATATGGTCAAAGATGCATCTGTAGACTAAACAAATGTCAAATGTCATATTAGAGGGATTTTTTTTTTTTGCTATGGATGGGATTTTATCTTCTAAGAATTGTTGTAAAAGAATTTAGCTCAAGTATATTTCTAAGAAAAAAAATGGCATACATATTCTCAACATGTTTTGAATCATTTACTCCCTCTCATAAAATATAATCGCTTCTAGAGTTTTTTAATTGGAGAATTTAAAGAAATTAAAAAGAGAGGTAATTATGATTGGTTAACACAAGGATGTGGACGGAGAAACCAAATGAGGATGGTTTAATTTGTTGACACGTAGGAGTAGCATTATTCTTAAAAAAATAAAACTTGAATGACACAAACTACTATATTTCTAAACAAATGGAGTAGATAATTAACTCAACTCATGCGACAATTTATGGAGTACATGATTAACTCAACTCATGCGACAATTTGTGAAAAAAATCGTTTGTCATAAACGACCCAAATGAAGAAGGAGAAAAGTTCTCATTTGAGCGGCCCACATGTCATACACCAACCCTCTCGTGGGCCCCAGATGTCTGGTGGTATATCCCGGGGCCCGTGTTCACATCTATACGCTTCTCCAGTCTCCCCTGGCCCGGAAGCAAACGGGGAGCAGCAATGGAGAAGAGACGTCGGCTCGTCGTGCTGCGCACTTTCCGCGAGATGGGATTGTATGGATGCCCGCGCACAGCCAAGTCACTCAATGCCACGATGAAGGTGCTACTGCGAGCGCGGCTGTTTGATGAGGTCCTTCAGTTGTTCGAGAGTTCAGAGACGTATGGGGTTGAGTTGGATGACATTTCGTACAATACAGTGGTGAAAATGATGTGTGACTTGGGGGAACTGCGAGCGGCATTTCGGGTTATGCAGGAAATGGAGAAGGCAGGGGTGAGACCGGATGTCATCACATACACAACACTCATGGATGCATTCTATAAGTGTGGCCAGCGTGAGGTCGGGGATGGCCTGTGGAATCTCATGAGGTTGAGAGGTTGCATGCCAACACTTGCCAGTTACAATGTGAGAATCCAGTTCTTGGTTAACAGGAGAAGGGGCTGGCAAGCAAATGATTTGGTGAGGAAAATGTATGCATCAGGCATAAGGCCAGATGAGATCACGTATAATCTAGTTATTAAGGGTTTCTTCATGATGGGCGAGCATGAGATGGCTAAGACAGTATTTGGTGCGATGCATGGGAGGGGATGCAAGCCAAATGCTAAGGTTTACCAGACAATGGTACATTACCTCTGTGAGAGAAGGGAGTTTGATTTGGCATTCAGGCTGTGCAAAGACAGCATGGAGAAAAACTGGTTTCCAAGTGTTGATACTATTAACCAACTGCTAAAAGGCCTCATATCAATTTCAAAGGACAGGAATGCAGGAGAGATAATGAAATTGGTAATAGGAAGAAAACCTTCCTTTTCAAATGATGAAGTGAAAACCTTCCAGGACATATTGTCTCTTGGGAAGACCAGAAGATAATTTGAGCATTTGACTGCTGGATGGAATTTTTTGCTGTAAGTCCACCGCATGTAATTATAAGGCTGCTCTTGGCATTCTTTCATTCATATTCTTTTCGGGGCCAAACGGCAATATTCAGATAGTAATGTTCAGCTGTTTTACAGTAGTTCATCTAACTAAGATAAGAACATTCATCTCTAATAGAAACATCAAGAATCAGGCAGGCTCTTAAGGAAAATTTGTTTTATTTTTGTTATGGGCTAAATGCTTGACAGATTGTATTCAAAATCTTCTAACACAGAAAAGTTCTAGAAACTTTTAATGATTAATACTGCTAAAATAAAGAAATATCATGTGCAGAATTTCAAGCTATATGGTCTTCGAACTTTTCAAAAAAGCTTAGGCAATAACATTTTGTACTATTCATCTCCTAGGAAGCATGTTCTTTAGTTGCTACTATTTGTAGAAGTGCTTCTAACTCCAGATTGATGATTATTTTCATATCAGTGAGTAGGCATAAAAACTGGAGTAGTCAAATCTTCTGAGTTATTTTTGACAAGCAATAGGAGAGTTACAGTTGTATGAACTCACATTGTGCCTTTTTAAGGGAAAGTCCCCGACATCTGTTGATAACTGCCACGGCTTCTAGGTTCTAATAACTGCTGCTTTTGTTGTATTTTGACTGCTTTAGAAAGCTTCCCACTAGTAATGTCAGGACGTAGTTCTGCTTAAGTTGGACTATGTAATGTAAATGAAATGAAGCTATTCAATTGAGATAAAAGTACTGACTTACACTGTTTGGACATATAATCTTAAAACATAAGATAAGTGTGCCTTTCAATATTCCAAATGATTCATCATCTACAAACAAACTTTGAGATACATGGGTCCTTGGAAGCTTAGATATGGCGATTTTGGTAATTATGTCCCTTCCACAGATTCTTTGAGTTAAATGTGATTGATGCTAGAGGTCCCTCTCACAATAGTGCTATTTGTTTGCAGTTATCACTTGGTTGGCACTCGTTTCATGCCTGACTGAATGGGAAAAGAGTGAGGAAATAATGTCGGGAATACATGACAGCAGAAACTATTGGGAATGAAATTTTGGACTTGGACTTGGGTAGCCATTCAAGCAGTATTATTATCAGAATCAATTGATTACACAAGGTAAGACAAAATCATATAACTGATAACCAGGTCAAATTGAGATATTCAGTATTCCAGCTACTGAAATCTTGAAAAATATTATCATCTTTGCATCTATTGCTCATCTCTTCTGTTATTCTTCAAACCAAGCGATCGAATTATTATCAATCAAAATAATGTTGGAAAGCTTCTCCATATCTAGCTCATTCACATGGATATCTTTGTTGTTTCTTTTTTTGAACTTTGTAGACAAATTGAATAACTGAATCAATAGTTCCCTTTGCTTATTCTTAATCTGCAATCGACCATCAGTCACATCTTCTTTGTGCAGCATTGCAACTTTTGCTCTAGGATTACAAACTTAATTACTTATCCTTTCCCCTTGTCTACAGGCAGACATTTTGTTGACAGTTTCATTTGTTCTGTTGGCTGGAGCACTGAAGAAGAAAAAAAAACCGTATAGATCAATCTCGGGAAAGCAATTTTTTTTCTTGGATTGGTAGCAGATAAACATTTTGTACCACAAAGTTTTGTAGCATGTATAAACATAGCCTAGCATATGGATCTATCAGTACAAAACAAATTTGTTCTAAGATTTGCAGATGGACCATCTAGGGTGTGTTTGGTTGGCGCCCTGAGGCCTGAGCTACGTGCCTGAGGAAGAGTGGTGCCTGGAGACCCCCTAAAATCTCGATGCATTTTGTCTAACCAGAAATGCCTGACATTGTTTCATTTGGTCTGAGGCCTGAGGCTGAATGTGCCCGAGAGAGAAAAGAACGTTTTGAAATTATGTTGACTGAAGAAAGATTTAGAGCCTAGGGATCTACCTTTGATTAGTAGCATAGCCATTAACCCAGTGATCCTTGTGTATGTTCATTTGACTGCGCCTTTTTCAAGTTCATTCACTACACATGTAAATGTACATTATTACTTTCAGTCTTTTGTTCTTTGTTTACATTCATTAATTATACTAATAAAAATAGTGCGGAGCTCCAGTTTTTCCTTGTATTAACTTTGATATTTGTTGAGATGTTGGATCATTAACATTTTTTCTGTATTCTTGGCAATGCTACTCCACGTTCATATTTACTCCCTTTGGTTATAAATATATGATTTTTTTACAATATCTGTTCAAACTTTTTAAACTTCGACTAGCGATAAATTTTAAAATACTTAGTTTAATAAAAGTGGTGTGTGTATATTTGTCTCAACAATTACTTAATATCATGAACATATTTAAAAGTATGGTCAAATCTGCATCTGAATACTACTCCCTCCATCCCATTTTAAGTGCAGCTATGCATTTCCGTGCTCAACTTTGATCGTCCGTCTTATTTGAAAAAACTTTTGAAAAAATTTAAAAACATAAGTTACGCATAAAGTACTATTTATGTTTTATCATCTCATAACAATAAAAATACTAATTATAAAAAAAATTCAAATAAAACAGATGATTAAAGTTGGACACGAAAACTAATGGTTGCATTTAAAATGGAACGAAGGGAGTAGTCTTTTCTTAAAAGCTATAATGGATCAGTTGACCAGAGCTTACTCACTAGTCACCAGTCACAACAACACTTTTACATGAACCAAATAAGACCAAATTAAGACACAGTAACAATAAGCCAGTAACACCATTGCAATGCCTTGATGCTAACCATAATGATGACAATTGCCTGACAGAGAAAGACATGCAGACAAAAACCGGCAGCTTTTGATGCAGAGTAGTCCGGGAGTTGGACAGTCGAGTTAGTCCGAATCTTAATCACACACATGTAATGTTAACCTCATTCATGTGGCTATAGCTCTCATCTAAGATTGTGGCCTGATTAATTCCAAGGCGACGCGAAATCGACCATCAGCTCATATTATTCATTCCCCTCATTCATGTCAGTCGCTGGCCCATGCCCATCCATCTGTACTTCTCCCGATCTCATGCACAGCATGAACCAGCCTATATATATACACAACCTCCACGAGTTCATCGATCAAACACGTTGATCTTGATCAATCAAGAAATCGTTCTAGCTAGAATGAGGCGTTCGATGGCGGCAATGGCGGCGGTAGTGGTGGCGGGGTTGATGGCGGCGGCGGCGGCGCCGGCGGAGGGCGCGAGGGCGTTCTTCGTGTTCGGCGACTCGCTGGTGGACAACGGCAACAACAACTACCTCCTGACGAGCGCGCGCGCCGACATGCCGCCGTACGGCATCGACCACCCGAGCCACCGCCCCACGGGGAGGTTCTCCAATGGCCTCAACATCCCGGACATCATCAGCGAGCACCTCGGCGCCGAGCCCACCCTCCCTTACCTCAGCCCGGACCTCCGCGGCGCCAAGCTCCTCGTCGGCGCCAACTTCGCCTCCGCCGGCGTCGGCATCCTCAACGACACCGGCATCCAGTTCGTGAGTGCCGCCACTGACTTGACTGACTCGGTTGAGATCGATGCGTTCATGGCGTTCATGGCGGTGTTCTTGGGGTGCAGGTGAACATCGTGAGGATGAGCAGGCAGCTGCAGTACTTCGCGGAGTACCAGGAGAGGCTGCGCGCGCTGGTCGGCGCGGCGAGGGCGCGGCGGATCGTGAACGGCGCGCTCGTGCTCATCACCCTCGGCGGCAACGACTTCGTCCCTCTCGCCCCCGCGCCCCAAATCGATTTCCCCCCCTAAACGCGCTTGGTGTTGGTGTTTGGCAGATGTTCCCGCCGACGAATGCCATCCTGAATAGGATTCTCGCGGGCAATGGCGCGCTCCGCTGCCTCGCCGTCAACTGCAGCCTCCTCGACGACTCCGCGGTGGGCGCCATCGCGAAGGGAAGCCTCCGCGAGCTCTCGCTGCTCAAGTGCTCGTCCTTCTCCTCGTACCTCTTTGTGGCAGTTGGTGAGAGATGCAAAAAATTAAGGTGTGGTTTCATCTTCAGCGTTGGCTTTGTTTCTGTGTGCACGATTGCCCACGAAAATGTGTTCTATCTGGGGAATCGAATCGATGAATTTGTTGCATGATGATATTTATCCTTGTTTTTGTGTGACAAACATTAGGGGAAATTGATTTGTACACTACATTCCATGGGTATTGGTTGTATATTGGCCCAAATAATGTCGATCGAAGCATGTTGAATTCTTCTCTTTATATCCAGATCATTTGTGCTGGAGATGGCAGCTTCAGATGATGATGAACATTTCGGGATCTGCCGAAAGTCCATAGCACACATCGTCAAAGGATGCGGTTACCTGGAGGTGAGGAATCTTTGTTGCAGATGAACCCCAATACTGTTCTTCGCGTACATATATGGTCAGTTCATAGCAATATAGTATTTTGTAAATAATATTTTAGGCTGAGAATGTGTGAGTACTAAAGTATAGATAACATAATATTAGCCATATTATTTTAACAATGACATGGAACTCTTTGAAAAGTTAATCTGGTTGGATAATCTAATCTGACGTTCTTTTCTCTCCGTGCAGAATCTTTCGCTCAAGTTCTTTCCTCTGCTAGGTCCAGGCTCTGTTGATTTTGAATCATTGGTACCCATTCCTAGTACCATCAAGGTACTATTGCTACAGCCTGTTTCGAATTGGCAGGCAAAGAGGCTGTTTCCTATAAGCACAAGTCTGAAGACATCTGTCAGCAACACTCTAGAATCACTCTCTTTAGTTCTTGACATAATAACAGATGAACTTGTTGCGTTCATCACTGGGAGTCTCCATAACTTAGTTGAGTTGTGCCTAGAAGATAACCCGATGAAAGAACCAGATTTGCACAATGACCTGACAAACGTTGGGCTCCAAGCACTTGGGTTATGCCACAACCTGGCACATTTATCTCTGACACGTGGTAAGCAGAATTGTTCGTCCACCTTCAGAAGGGTAACTGACTTTGGGATAATGATGCTTGCTGACGGATGCAAGCAACTGAAAACCATTAGACTTGCTGGGTTTTCTAAAGTGAGGGATGCTGGGTATGCAGCCCTTCTTCAGTCTTGCAAGGACCTGAAGAAATTTGAGGTCAGTACTGGATACTTGTCAGATTTGACATGTCTAGATCTTGATGAGGCAGCTCCAAAGATCACGGAAGTGAGGTTGCTGTGCTGTAGTCTATTAACCAGTGAAACAGCCATCTCACTCTCATCCTGCACCAAGTTGGAAGTTCTAGACCTATCAGGTTGCAGGAGCATCGCAGACTCTGGGTTGGCTTCTATTTCGCAGCTTTCGAAGCTAGCACTATTGGATCTTGCTGGAGCTGACATTACTGATGCGGGATTATCTGCACTAGGTAACGGGCGGTGCCCAATGTCTTCGTTATGTTTGAGAGGTTGCAAAAGGATCAGCAACAATGGCATTGCTTCATTGCTGTGCGGGAGTGGTACCATCAACAAAACTTTAGTCTCACTGGATATCGGGAATGTACCAAGAATATCAGGCAGAGCTGTCACGTTGATCGCCAAGAACTGCGACCAGATCAGCAGCCTATGCCTCCGGAACTGCCTCCTCATCAATGATTCTTCTCTTGAAACTCTAGGCTCTATGCGCCACAATTCCGGTAAAAGTTCCCTAAGAATGCTGGATCTCTCCTACTGTTCTAGGTTGTCGCGTAATTTCCTGGGGCTTTTTGAGCCGCCATTTTTCCGAGGCCTGAGGTGGCTTGGTGTTGGGAAGAACATGTTGGAACGCCGTGGCTGCAGTCCAACTGTCGCGGAGCTCCTGGAGCGAAAGCCTGGATTAACAGTCTGTGGCAACGCCTGCGAGATGGGCTGCAGGAACCAGTGCCATCCTGACATTCGAAGACAATAAACAGAATGTTGTGGTGATCGTCGTTCGGGTTTGATTCTGTACTGTAACAAAACTGTGGAACATCTCTTGCGTTTGTAGGTTATTACTTCTTATGATTGGTTGGTTGCTTTGCATTTGTAGATTGTAGGGAAGGAACAACTCTTAGGATTGATCTTGTAATAAAGTAACGACTTATATTGGAAATTTATTGGTTTTCATCGTCTCTGTTTGCGAGTAGTTTAGGGCGCTGGTAGTGGTAAATCTACTAACAGTTGAAAGTTTGGTCTCAGCTTCATGATCTGCATTAGCTTGAAACGTGAAAGCTCATTTCGCCACGGTAATTTTAATTGCCACATCACCTCAAGCTGCGCTGACATCGACAGCCATACATACAGTTAAAATAAAGAATTTTACAAGCATAACTCAGGAAACCTGCATCCATATCCATTTAGGGAGTCAAATAGTGTAACTACCATGGGGTGATGGGGATAAACTTTACATGTCAATTTTGGCGAATGAGGAATAAACAACGATCTAGGCACAGAAGCAAGAATATCAACATGTTTGCCGTGTCAACCCTGAACGAGGGAGCATGAGTTTGGAAGAAACTTGATGGCTGCCAGATTAGTTCCTAACAGATTATACGCAAAAACTTCCTGGCCATATGGGTAACTATTTCCAAAATCTCAGCAGAGAGCCAGCTGCAGATGCAGAAGGGGGAAATCTACATGAAAGCACCTCGGCCTCCTCTCCTGGCAGTCGACCTCTCGTATGTTGCGTTAAACTTCTCGACCAGCTCATTCATTGTGCTGCAAGTTACAAGAGTATTAACACATTGACATGGGCGCAATGCCAAACGAGTAAACAACCATTATGATTCAACTTCTCTTGGCAGATAACTTCATTTGCAAGTGCAGATTTACAAACATTAGTGTGAATCTATTAAATTTGCTGATAATATGTTGAAGGGTACAAATTCACAAATCACAAGCTGATTTGAGTTCCCTATAAAGTTATTTTTTTGTCCTATCTTGTTGGTCTTGTGACATTCTTTCATATCAAAAGGCTTTGTAGTTTGTATGATAAGTGGGGGCATACCTTGAACAGTTAGTGAACATAGCAAGGTAAGTCATGAGGAGGGTGTCATTGTATTCCTGAAAATTCAGAGAAGATCATCACTGCATGAATGACAACGGTTGATAAACAAAAATAAAGAGTATTATCAAGTTAGCAGACCATTAAGAAGTCATCTTGGAATTTTTCTGACTCCATTGCTGGTAGCCTTCTTACTAGGCTTGAGACTTGCCTAAGCAGCGAATTGTCCAGTGGCATATCACCTGCAGTGAGGATAAAGGGATTTACAGTTGATACCTATTTGAAGTAACAGGTGGCAAACATGTTTTGAACAACTATATTTCAAGCATATCGAATAGCAGACATATTTTCGAGGGCTCAACAGCGACAAAAAATACCTTTCTGCATGGAAACAAGATATTGATGGATAACACGGACCCTGCTATTGAGCATCTTGATAGCACTGTGTATTCCTGTCAGATGAGCAGCCACTGCTCAAATATATGTCAGTATCATTTGTCCAAAAACAATATATTGGGTAGTACAACTAAATATCTGTAAGACATAAACTGATGATAAGAAGAACCCTCACATTGAGTTGCCGCAGAGCCACCATCAGATGGTTTTAGATGGGCAACATGATCAACAGATATCCTCTCTGCCTCTACAGTCTTTAAATCAAACGTACTAATGTCAAGTCTTACCAAAAATTATTTATGGCAAAAGCAACACACAAAAGAAAAAAAACTAACCTCGATTGTATAATTAGCTCTGACAAAGATGAGCTGCGGACTCCCATCGATAACATGCAACTCTTGAAATTACAGAAGATCATGTCAAAAAAAGAAATTACAGAAGATGGTAAGGAGGGAATTAGAAGTATAAACAGACGGAAAAATAGAATGATAAAATAACAGTAGCACCATGAAAGAACACTGAACTGGTTTGAGTCAATTATCTTATCAAAAGAGATAAATCAAGGGTCACAGCTATATCCGTGATGCTAAAAGGTGGCATTTGTGGAAAAAAAGACCTCCAGGAGTAGTGGGTAATATACACAAACCCAAACCATATAAAAACTTTTAAGTCGATTGCAATATATTTTACAGGGAGATTCACTTACCACTCTCATAAATAGTTACAGGGAGATCCTTCTGGGAGAGGTTGATTGCAGGATTCAAGAGAAGATAAACGGGGCTTTCGTTAATGTCCATCAGCTGGATAACAAAAAAAGTAAGCAACACAAAGAGGAACATAAACAATGTACAGAGCAGATCTCAAAAGAATATCTATGTTTATAAACAATGAAGTTATAAAAAAGTTACCAGTCATGCCTCTATTTCATTTGCTAAAAGAAACTTGAGTAAAAGCACAACATGAAATCTGAGAAAATATGTACGCAATCTCAACATAAGTACTACTATCTGCTACTGCTGGCAAATTGGCAATAAAAGAAGGCATAGAACATTTTGGAATACATGAGTACATGACATACGACTACAGCATATATTTTAGAAAATTGTAGCATCAATTTATATGGCCAGAATAGTTGCATCGCACAATTTGAAGAAATAAATACATGGTAACATTCGTTGGTCCATAAATAGCGCGATATGCGCCTACCATCTGCTCCACCACCCAATATGATGCTATAACATGACAATAAACAGCATATGTTCATAACAATATAATTTGGTGTAGCCACAGAACTATGAAAACCATGTCCTCTTCTACCATCCCTTTCAGAATTCAACCAGAAACCCCACATATTAATGCTAGCACTGCCAACCATGCCAACAAAAGTTATGCAGCTCTTCGCCAACTTCGGATGGAGGTTCACAAATAGGCTTCAATAATTGTGGGATCTTTGTCTAGTGTTAGTGATAATTAGTTTGTGCTTTGTTTCTTGTTTATTGGATGTGCTATTATGGACTTGTTGGTGTGTGCTCACCGTTGAGCGGATTTTGTAATAATTGACTGTAGCTTGTTGAGCAAAGGCCGGAATTTATTCCATTATCTAAAAAAAGCCAACTAAACATTACACCAAGCCCCGATATTATGTAAAAAGAGCAAACAATCAAGCACATTGTCATAATGAGACAGATTGTGCACTTGAACAAGAACTTACAGCCTTGTGGATTTGCATATCAGTGTCCTGCACATCGCTGCCAGTGGAGTACCAACCCAGCACATAGAAGTCGGGGAAAACCTTCTTATCTGCACGGTCACAACCGCAATCACGAATCAAACCCTCGTACCACCAGATTTCGCCGAAACCCTAACAAAAAGCGCAGTCGATTCGCCGGAATTTCACTCACAGAGCTCCTGCTTCTTCTCGAGGAAGGCGCGGTCGAGGGTCCCGGAGACAGGGTCGAGGACGAGCTCGAAGCTGTTGAAGATCTCCACCATCCGCCCGCGCTGCACCCCGATCACGCACCCGAACACCCTCGGTGGCTGCCCCGCCGCCGCCGCCGACGAGGCCCCGTCGCCGGAGCACGCGGCCTGGGCCTTGACGCGGGTGTGGTGGTCGGAGACGTTCACGATGACGAGCGGGTGCGAGCTTGAAGGTGAGGCCGCTGCTGGAGGACGCCGCGGCGGCGGCGCCCGCCTGCGGGTGGGAGGCCACGGCGGGGTCGGATGGCGCCGACATCGTCGAGTCGCGAGCCCCTAGCGCCGGCGGCGAGGGTTGCGGCGGCGGCGACGACGACGACGACGACGGCGGTGAAGAGAGAGAGGGAGGGGGTTTTGGGTTGTGCGGTGCGATGCCCTTTGCTGTGCTTAGGTTTCCTTCTCGGGCTTTGTTGTGCGTATTCGTCTCGTGTTGGGCCCAAATGGGCTTACTTGGGCCCCCATGGGCTTAGAGGAAATTCTTGTGCCTGTACAGTGTATTCGGCTCGCTCCCTCAGAAATTTCGTACAAATTTACAATCTCCAATATAGGAGTATAAAAAGATCACCCAATATCGAATCTCTGATATTCTACCGCAAGTTCGTGGAACTTAACCGGACAAATTTATTTTTGTGAGACACAGTACAAAGTCTCCAATTCAGTGGTAGGAGACTCTCAGAAAATTCGGTCACAATTTCGTGGAACTTAACGAAACGAATTTAAAACTAATCGATTCTCTCCACCCTTTTCACATCGTATGGAAACTAAATTTAAAAAAACAAAAATTTTCACCGCGAGAAAAAACAAACAAAGATAAAACTAAAATTAAAATTATTTTGAAGGAAAAAGGAAAAGGTGTTCTCAACCAACCAAACCAGCCATACGTATATACTAGTAGCACGATCTTTCACGTGTCCTGGTCTTATCGGGGTCCAACTGCTTACCGCTACTACTTCCCTCCCACAAAGCCACCGCGACTCCTCTCTCTCTCTCTCCTCGACCTCGACCGGAACGCCTCTCGCCGGCGGCGGCGGAGGAGGAGGCGGCGGAGATGGCGATGCGGCACCTCATCACCGGGCAGGGCAACTGCGCCCCGGACGGGGCGTCGTCGTCCAACCCCTTCGGGAACCTCGCCAACGCCATCTTCGGCCAGTCGTCCAAGGCGCAGGTAAAAAGCTTAGCCCTAAGCCCTAGGCCCCCCTTGCGATGCTACTACTGGTACTGGCCTTTGTTGCTCGCGGTTCGGAGGCTTGGCTGTGGCTGGCGATGGTTGGGGATGGATCAATTCCGGCGCCGTTTAGGTCGCTCCCCTTTCCTCTCCTCCGCGATGTGATTGTTTGTTGGAAACGACGCAATTTCGTTTGACTGGTCTTAAAAGTTAAAACGGGAGTAATTCGATGTATGCTTGTGTACTGTTGATTTGCTCTGGATGTATTTAGTTACTACTTAGTTCGATCCTGTGGTGTTTAGGTTGGTGATCATGCTGCTTCATCTGATAAAATTGTGCAGTAAGTGAATTGGTGGGTGACAGATGGCCTATCATAATTCACGACAGCGAGTGGTAGTATAGATTTCCCTGATTTTTGGCTAGTTTATTTATCTGTGTTTCGTCATGTCGCCTACCTATGATTCTGCGGGGTTTTGGCCTAGATTGGAACTGAAGTTGCCTAAGCAATTCTGGTGAAGTAGCTGAAAAGTACATGCCTGTTCCTAAAGTGTTGGTTCAATTCAGTGCTTTCCATGATCCATGTAAGTAGATCATGAGGTGTCTCTAAATAGTGAAACTTAGTCCATTTAGTTAAACTAGTGTGGGACAAGGATTGTGCATGGTTGGCCCGCGTCAACCCCTAGTTTATCTTTACCTCTTTTACAAGTCTTAATAAGAGCTCTTTTATGGTGCACCTATGATTCCTGTAGCTGTAAGAACCATATGGTAATCATGGCCATTCATCTCTGAAGGTCAATTTTGGCATAAATACTACTAACCAACTGGAAACGGTTAGCCCTTCATGGAACAAAAGGGATGCACTTGCAACGCTCTAAATGTGATTAATCACTTCCCTTAAGCCAACATTTGCATTACACATTGACACCCTGAGACACAAATGATATATGTATTTATTCCATTATCAGCCGGATTGCAAACATATGCAATGGAGATTGTCCATGAATATTGTACAATATTTTCAACGCTTTTTATGGTTAAAACATCACAAGAAATTAGACTGTTTCTGGATGATTCCAATTCAACTTCCAAGGAAGTAGGAAAGATACATTTGTTTTATTCTTTCATTTGAACTAAAAAATTGTCATCATTAGCAGAAAAATGCATCTTAAAACATCACAAGAAATTTCATGCTAAAGTGTGAAAGACAGATTTGTTTTATTCTTTTATTTGAACTAAAAGATTGTCATCATCGACAGAAAAATACATCTTAAAACACCACAAGAAATTTCATACTGATTCCTTTTCTTAGATGTATGTTGAGGAGAAACTTACCTACTCCAAGGTAGTAATAACCATAGGTGACTAATTTACCTCCTAGGTAGTAATAGGTCATTTTCAATTCTAGCCACTATATAATTGCAAATGGATGTTCCAAATATAAGTGGTGTACCTTAAAAAGTTAAAAGTTAAATCCTCCAGACAATAATGCTTATGGGTCTATAATACAATGAAGCGGAAATTTGGGATTACGCTGTTCTAATGTAATAAAGTAGAAAGTTGGGGTGATTAACATCCAGATTGCATTAATAATCAAGCTAACTTTGTATGTACCCTTTTCTTTGTGCAGTCAATAAAGGAACTTCCAGGGTCTGCAGTTAATGTTCCAACAACATCTGAATTAGGGACAGCTGCTCCCTTATCGACCATCCCTGGTTCAGAGAATGAGTTCAAGCAAGATCAACTGCCACTTGCACGGGTAATGGTCATTCGGTTTGCTGCTTTTGGTGCCCTTTTGAGCATTTCTAACTATAATTGAACACCTCTAGGGCGCTGATTTCATCCGTGGGGGTCCTTCTCATGATTGGGTTGAATCTTTTCGGCCTCCAGGACTCCCAGAATTTGCTGTGCCAGATGCACAGCTTAAAGAATTTGAGCAAATTTTTAACAGCACAGGGCCAACCTTTGGACCACCAGTCATGGATGGTAGATTTGTAGTTTTTGTTCTTTCCAATTTATTTTATTGTTGTTTATATATTCATCACTTGATAACATACTGAAGCACATTATACTGACTCCCAAAATTGGTTCAGGTCCACCACAAAGGGTCTTATCTGGTGTCCTACGTTCTTTCCTAGCAAGTGGTCAAGCTGGTGTGCCATTTCAACCTGTTCCGGTACCAGCGCTTGGTTTGTCTGAAAGTGACAAGCAATGTATACGTGATCGTAGTTGCATTATGGCACGCCACATTTTGGCTGACCAGCCTGAAGAATATATCCAAGCACAGGTTAACTTATAATTTTTGTTACCTCAGTGAATATGCTAAAGCACTTGCATTTGTGTTTCATTTCATTAGATTGTTGCAGTGGCTTCGTTTTTATCTTCTCTGCTGTGACCTAATTTGACACTTCTCACCTGTACCAGGTAAACACATTGCTGCATTCACTTGATATTGACAGTAATTATCGAATGAAAGGACCCATGCACGGACCATACCCAGAGATGGAGGAGTATTGGAATCAGTCCCAAAGCGCCATGAGATCTGGTCCAATGCACAATGCTGCAGACAAATGGATAACCGAGTTTGGCAAGCAAAATAATAACCCTGAAGAGTGGGCTCATTCTTTTGAGCAGCAATATGGTTCCAATGGTTGGGCCTCTGAGTTTGAACAGGTCAGAGCCTTATGCATGGGCTATTTTATATTTTCACATGTACCATTTGATTAACTTCATGGATATTAACTAATTGTCTAATTTTATTTTATATTTACAATGGGTGTAAAACAAAGTTATATAATTTTGTGATAAGCTATGTCCGTTATCATGTTTAGATATCATCCTTTCCCTAGCATGTGCAGCATATTTACAATGGGTGTAAAACAAAGCTATATAATTTTGTGATAAGCCTTCTAGGATCTGTGATTTAAGTTATCTATTTTTGTCTTGTTGCAGCATCAATCTCAGATGGCCATGACAGGAAGAATGAATATGGCAAACCTGGCAGCCATGGAACAATCTCGTATGCTTGCACAGACATTAGCTAGTAATAATGACCCAAAATTTCAGGTATGTATGATGATTTGATTTGTTTATTTAACTCTATTAGGTCTGTATACTTTCATTTTGAATGGGTAAATTTTAAATATTTTAGCTGGTGAGAAAAAAATCTGCTTGAGCAACAACTCATCCTAATTATTTTCAACAGTGAAGGGTATAACTTCCCTTTGATATTTCCTGCTTATGATCTTATCTACAGTTGTATGTAGTTGCAACTTGGTTGGGGTGACCAATGTAAAC
This sequence comes from Oryza longistaminata, assembly GCA_009805545.1. NCBI lineage: Eukaryota > Viridiplantae > Streptophyta > Magnoliopsida > Poales > Poaceae > Oryza > Oryza longistaminata. The sequence continues at coordinate 6,924,542 of CM020181.1, forward strand.
TTTACTAGGATAAACCTAAATGTGTCTTGTTGGGCTCAATATCGATATGAATCCATTAGGATTAAGTTTACTGATCTTGTTACCTAAATCACCATAAATTGACATATAATCTAGAGTTTCCACGCTACTTATTTTATTACTACGAATTCCAACCAATTTATGTGCCCCACGATTGTGGAATTGCACATAACAGGTTTAATAGTGTGAATATATTGATATACCACTTTGCTAATGAATTGGGTCCATTGATATCTTATTTTATGCACATCTCACTTGAAATAACTTTTTCTATGTCATCCAGTGTACTTTAGGAAGCTTCTGGCATTTTACTTTTTACAAACAACTCGTCATTTGTTAACCCCGATAGGTTGTGCAGACTCATTAGTTTAAAAACTTGTGTGCATGCGGGTCTGTAGAATACCACTCAATATAGAACACTCAATGGAAGAGGTTTCTGTTTGACAAAGTTTTTTCCTTTTCTCAATGCTATTTCTGTCAGCATAAAATAAGAGTGAAAGGGGAGACTCTACTAGACGTGCTGAGATGAGATGGTGTAGTGGGCATTGTTGCTATATTATTTGCTAATGCGTCCTAGCACACCACATTGATATGTTGTGCCATTCTGCAGTTCTGCACATCTGTGGTTTAATACCAACTTTAGTTGATTCTGAACCTCATCTCAGCTGGCTATACTGCTAGCAACTTTGTTATGCTATAGGGTCATTTGTATCAGCCTGTCTCAACTCTCAAGCACCTGATGATACCTTTTGTTTCTTTTTTGGAAGAACTCTAAATTCTTCCAGTTTGTTTCAAAGATTCGCCGTGGTGAACTTATTCTTTTGTTTTACTTTTTTCTGGAAGAACTCTAAGTTCTTCCAGTTTGTTTCAAAGATGAGCCGTGGTGAACTTATTATAGAAGATAATCAAGTAAAACAAGGTTCAGCATCCCAATCCAGTGGCTGGGCTGATGAATTTCAAACCCAGTACAATGCTAATGCAAACTCTTGGGCGGATCAGTTTGTTCATGAAGAGGTAATGCAGAGAGCTGGATGTGTGTAAATACATGCTTGATGGGGATGTGGTTTTCTTTGGTCAACATAAACAAAAACTGATAAAACTATAGAAGTACTGGTAAATTGTGGTGTTTATAACATGGAACCTTGCTTTGTAAGTTTATGTTCTGATAAATGAGTAATATAAATATACAATAAAATTGTTGGAATATGTTCATTCTGTCCATACTTGCAGTCCATTTACTGGAGTTTCTGATTGGATAATATTGCCATTAATACAATTCTTCCGGTGCTACACCATGTTTGACTGTATAAATATTACACTGATACTGCTGCTTGTGCACTGATGATGTGGCATCACTTACTTTTATTCTCCAGATGTCACAAGGAGCAGATAAGTGGGCTAGTGAGTTCTCTACTGAGTATAATCAGGGTGGCCTCAACGAGAACTGGATTGATGAGTTCTCCAAAATGCGTGTTGATGATGAATGGGCAGAAGAGTTCAGTGGAGGAACATTTGGTGAAAGCTCTGCTGATCCATGGGTAGATGAGTAAGTACATATCTCTTTTCCTTGTTTTGTCATGGCTATCTCTTCAAGGTTGAAATGTGTTGCTTCTGATATGTTTCCACACCAATCATTAGACCAGACAGAATACCATAAGAATATCAAATCTTCTTTGATCCAATATCTTGTCTTTTTGGGTTAATTATAGGCAACCATAAAGTTCCCTTTTTATCAATCATGTACCATGTTCTATTTGACAGAAGCCTTTTTTTTTTCTTCATCAGTTACACTTACACATGCTCTGTTTGTGCCTTTTAGGTTCCAGAACCAACTATCAGCTTCCAAACAGAATTCTGGTGCATCTCGAGGGGTTTATGTTTTTTCAGACATGAACCCATACGTTGGTCACCCTAATCCAATGCAGGAAGGCCAGGAACTGTTCCGCAAAGGCCTCCTAAGTGAAGCTGTTCTTGCTTTAGAGGCTGAAGTTTTGAAGAATCCTGATAATGCTGAAGGTTGGAGACTACTTGGAGTAACACATGCTGAAAATGATGATGACCAACAGGTGATTGTGTCTCTCCCACTGAGGATATATGTAGATGTAAATTACCATGTGCCGATTATTTTCAACTTTTCATTATTAGTTTTTCAGCACAGGTGCACTGCATGCTTGTGTGCATCACTTGTTTTCATCACATGTTTTATTAGAATATTTTTTTATGAATCTTTTTTCGGTAGGAGCATGCAGTGTGCTGGATCTCAATAGAAATTATGTGAATTATGCTCTATCAAGTTTTTGCATACCCTTGCAAGAACTTCATAAACTGATATATATGGAATTTGAACGGATGAACCCATACTATTGTCTGTCATGAAATTATGGTTTATTTTAGCTAAATTTTAAGCACCATGTGAATGGCATTATGATCTATGAGTTCCATGCTTATGTTTAACACAAGGAGATGCTATTACTTTGCTTTCAGGCAATCGCAGCAATGATGCGTGCACAAGAAGCTGATCCAACAAACCTGGAAGTTCTTCTCGCACTTGGTGTCAGTCACACGAATGGTGAGTGCATGGTAATTCAGTGTCCGGCATAATCTACTAAGATGCTCCTGAAAGAAATGAAGCGGCATAAATTATGGTTAGAAGTAACGAGGTTTCCTCATTGATACAAGCTTTTAAACAACTAGATAAAGCTAATTTATCTTTGAGGGGGCAAAGGTCTATTTTTCTTGCTAGCATTAACTTAATATTCTAAAATTTAGTTCCAACAGGTTCTATGCCTTGATGCTTTTTGTATACATTTGAGGGTTCTATTATATTGATGCAGAGTTGGAGCAGGGAGAAGCATTAAGATATCTTCATAGGTGGCTTCAGAATCACCCCAAATATGGGGGTATTGCCCCTCCACAGCCAACTGATTCACCTTATGGTCCTGATGTAAGTGCATCCCATCTGTTCATAATGTAAATAAATAATAATGTCATCTTCACCTTCCAAATGGTATCCTGTACAGATGTTCTAGATGTATGCTCTAGAGTTCTGTTGGTCTGCGGTCCTTTTATTTTTCTTCAAGTTTTTTTTTCCTGTTACCCCATACTGTTTGTATGTATGATATGTTTTTTGATATTTCTAAAAAAGTCATTTCGTTTTGTCACTAAGCAGTTTACCTCTGATCAGGTTATTAGATTGTTTAATGAGGCTGCCCAAATGTCACCTGAGGATGCTGATGTCCATATAGTTCTAGGAGTCTTGTACAACCTATCAAGAGAATATGATAAAGCTATAGCTGCTTTCAAGACAGCGCTGCAGCTGAAACCAACAGACTATTCTCTCTGGAATAAGCTAGGTGCAACCCAAGCAAACAGCACCAGAGTGCTGATGCAATATTGGCCTATCAGCAGGTAATTAGTTATTGTAAGATATTTTATTTTTCAGCTTTGGTGAATGTTTCGCTATAAGTGCTATAGCGTATTTACATATCTCTACTACTGTAAAAGCAGAGCCGTCCTCCTATCCCACCATTGTACATCCCACATAAAAAAGAAACACCCTGCCTTAAAAAAACCCCACTTACATTATCCACAGAAAAACCAGATAGAAAAAAACTGAAAAGTCTGTATTCCTTCCAATCCCATTGTAACTCATGGGAACTAGTATGGTTGAAGAAGTACAGTGCTTTGTCTCGATCATGCTGTGTAGAATAGCTACTTCACCACTCTTTCATGGGCTCTGGTTATTCCTTTCGGAGTTTATGGCAGTTGCATTCACTTGTGTGTGAACTGCAAATCTAACAGGATAATATTCGTGGCTGGCAATAATCCATATATGATGTGTATCTGGACCTTTTGGATTTTTATTTGGAAAAAAAATATGACCTTTACCCTCTGGCGGTCTGTCCATTCCTCTATGGGTACCCAATTTCAGTATAATTCATAGTAAGATGGCATTCAGTTCAAGCTATGTGCCGCATCCCTGTCTTCTAGCATTACAGTAAACCAATCAATTCTAATCAAACTGTTTGCTTAGGTAGCATTAGTGTTGTAATACCATTGGTTTGGTGTCCAATCCTTGCTGAGTACAGACACATCTTCACCTAGCATTATTAGTGTTGTAATACCATTAGGGAGGAACCTTCACTTATTTTGCTGGTACAATTATCCTTTTACGCCTTGGTCTACTACAGTCCTGCAAGTGTAGAACTTGTTGATGAATCTCCAATTTAGAGAAAATTGTGTAATACAAGTATCCTAGCACTTTATGGTATGTAAATCTGGAACTAATATAATCAATTGCTGCTGGTTTCAGGCTCTGGACTTAAAGCCCAATTATGTGCGTGCATGGGCTAATATGGGGATTAGCTATGCCAACCAGGTAATTCTTCTCTAACATGATGCTACCACTTGATAAACACCATTAGTTTGGTAATTGTATTTTTAACAAAATAATTGCAGTTTCAACAATTTCCTTGCATGCAAGTACAAAACCATATCTCAATGTTGTTTATCATTGTCTGTCAGCATTATTCATTTACTCAACTAACTTGCAAACCATCATTTTTATGAGTGAGCTTGTATGCTTCCACTTGTTTGCTTTTCATAATAAGATGTTGGCTATCATGGTTTCCACTCGATTCTGAAAAGCTCTTGTTCAAGTTTTTGTGCATTGGATATCCACCTAAATACTACCATCCATTCAAAGCCTCGGTAAGTATTAATGTTAACTGTTTGATTTACGAGGCATAATAAAGGATGAGTACAAATATTATTATATATCCAATGATGCCACGACCTAGCTCAATATTCTTTTATTCAAAGTGCAACAGAGATGTAATCCCCCAGCTTACCGTGTTATGCAGGGATTGTATGAAGACTCTATTCGATACTATGTACGGCGGTTGCTATGATCCAAAGCTGACAATGCCTGGCAGTACTTGCGGATTTCTCTTAGGTATGTCTTGTTCACTTGTTTAATAATCTATGAGATATTTGAAGTTCCTTGGAGGATACTGAGATACATTTTTTTCAAAAGAACATCAATTGTCGCTCACTTTTAAGTACTCATAACTTGCAAGTACTCAAGAAACATTGCAACCAGTTGATATTCCAATTTGAGTACATCTAGAACTTTCCAAGCACGTTAAATCATTTCTTTGTCTACATAAATTCAACGCTGATTTAATTGACTAACATTTTTCTCTTTTAAAAACCAGTAACGCTTCACGAGCTGACATGATCGCTGCATGTGATTCACGCAACTTGACGTTCTTCAGAAAGAGTTTCCCCTGTGAGTCCAAACATTCTAGCATTGCACTTGCTCCTCAGGCCCGCCCCCTGATAAAGGGTACAAGGAAGTAGAGAACTAGCGAAATGGGGGCTGCACATTTTGGAATGATGAAAGTGCAAAATGGCAGTGGCCGTTGTGTTGTGGTTTTCGGTTCGTGTATACGAATTGTTCATTTTAACAAGGCGCGACATGTATATAAAATTCAAGATGGACCCATTCTTCCGTAGGTGTGGGAATCGCAAAGCAGAAGGCAGTTGTCACATGTAATTCTGTACACAGAGAGGGAAAGAATAAAGAAATATCGAACAAATATGTCAAAAGGAGGCAACACGTTCTTGTAATTTTCTACAGAAAATAAAGTGGTAGCAGGTTTCACTGTTTCAGCATGTCTGCGGGTATTACTCTCAGTTTTTTTTTAAAAAAAATTATACGTATTACGGATTGTTTTTCTTGATGTGGATTATTACGGGAATGAAAACGGTGATGGAATTTCAACGTTGTATTACAATGTCATTAAATAGTTAATGGGTGATATAGAAGTTGCAGACCGGATCAAAGATGATGACCCCCGCCACGTGCATCGCCATCGAGGAGTTGCCACATCAGTCTTGGCCTCCGGGAACGGCCTCCCCGCGCCAGCTCCTCCCACACCACACGCGCAAGGCTCGGCCCGTCCGTCGACGTAATCCATCACGACGTCGAAGCATGGGCCGGCGACGCCGCCGATGCCCCCTCCTCGTCTCCCGGTCCGCGGCGCCGGCGGGAGCTCAACGAGGTGCGGGCTGCCTCGGCACGCCTCGCGCGCGAAGCCCAGCCTCCGGTGGGGTGCGACGGTCTCCCCCATCCTCCGGTGCACCACGCCCGCGGCGCGTCCCCGGCGGGAAGAGGCGGCCTGGTTGGTGGTGTTGTGTGGTCTCTTATGTGGTGTTTTTTTTTTCTTTTCATGAAGATGAAGATTAAAAACGAGGTGAAATTAACGTATGATTGATTGAGTTTTAATTATTATAATTTGAAAATATATTATATATGATATTTTAGAGCAACTTTGATATAAAAAGTTTTCGGACGAAACGTACCGTTAATAGTTTGAAAGCGTACCACGAAAATCTTAATCTTCATCTAACTCTTGTTGGAGAAAAGAAGGAGATACTCTCTTGTTTCGGTTACGATATCATGCGGATGCGGCTGGAGACGCAGGGAGTGAAGCGAGTGTTGCTGCTGATGTCGGGTGGTGGTCTCGGAATTGCTACCGAGGTGAAGGCCCAGGCGACGCGAGGAGGCTGAGCCGTCGCATTCCTCGCCATCGATGCTAGCGTCTCGCTCTTGTGCCCGATCCGATCACCGTGGCCACCGTCTCCTACAGAAACAGCAGCGCCACCGCTGCCACGAACTCGGCGATCGCCGCGTGATATAGCTCCAACATCCCCATCCCCCCCTCCTATAGCCACACCGCTGGCCCTCCCAATCTCCCACAGCCGCTGGATCAGCATCCTCTGCAGCCAACTGCATTGTGCTTTTGTCACTAACATATGGATCCGATGTCTCCGGACCTACTGACAAAGGCACGGTTAGTAACAGAGGCACGGTACAGTGTCTAGAAGAAGAAAAGGCAGAGGAGGAAGTGGGGCTGACAAGAAGGCACAGCAAGTCCGGCCCATTAGTTAGCTAAACAGCCCAATTACATACCTACAGGCCTAGTCCTACCCCTAATAAATAGGCCCAAGTAGCGTACAAAGCCCTTATAAATCATACCTTTGTGTTAGCAAACCCTCTATAATACACATGTAGGATTTTCATTTTGGCAAAAATTGTTACTAAAACATATGGATTCAAAACATCTGGACAATGCGTTGTACAACATTCAAAAATTCTTCCATACTAAACAAGGAACAATACACCAGAAAGGCAAAAGAAGCTAAAGCAAATGCAGAACACTGACATCAACGAGGTCAGGCCGCCTGAGCTGCTGCTCTGCTTCAGGGATTTCACCGCCTGAATGCATTGTTCTCATGGGCATTACGCTGCGAATAATACGCACGGGCCGGATGCTCTCTTCGATCGTGGCGCTTCCGCCCTTCTCGGTTCCAAATATGCTCTTCTTTTCTTCTTCCAAGAAGTTCTTCCCTCTGAATTGGTTTGCGTTCACAGATGCCGCCTCCTTGGCATCGTCGTCTGCAGCTTTCTTGAGCCTGCTCCATCTTTGTTCTTCGTGGACCTCTGCGTCAGCCTGCATTTGACGAAGTCGAGCTTCCCCTTCTTCCTCTGACATGTGCTGGACCCCGTCGACGGTTGAATGTAGGGCCGTTCCTGCCTGCTGGCTTTCCTGCCTTCGTTGGCCTTCTGAACCTAGTTCAGAAGTGGAATTGCCGCGTCCATTATCTGGTCGCCTATGCCTTGAACTGAACTGTCGTGCTTTGGATAAGCACTGTTGTGGTCTGACGGAGTATAGTGTTCTCCTCTTCCTATCATCTGACGGAGTATAGTGTCTCCCTCTCTATCATCAGCATCGAACGATCCCGTCGTGAATATTCGTCATGCTTGGCATCTCCTGCTTCTTCTCCTTGGTTCATCATCTCCGGAACCTCAGATTGTCTTCTTTTTGGTTCATCATCTTCTGACCTCTGGTGTTTTCTCTTGGTTCTTCATCTTCTGAATCATGTCTTCTGCGGTCTTTCCTTGACTTCTTTGGCTTGTCATCTTCTGAATCTTCCCTCTGTCTTTTCTTCTCCTTCCGTGACTTCCTTGGCTCATCATCTTCTGACGTTGCATGCCGTCTTTTCCTTCGTTCATCGTCTTCTGAATCTTGTCCGTGATCCTTCTTATCATGTCTTGACCTTTTCTCTTCTCTCTTATGCTGACTGGGGCCTGAACACTCTTTCTTCTCTCATCCCTGCCATCACTTTCCTCTGAATCTGAGTTCTCACTTGAGTGATGCCTTTACTCTTGATTTGTGATGATGGCGCTTCTTGTGCTTTCTCTTCTCTTTCTTTTCTTCCTTTTGCTTTTTCTCAGCTTCCACCTACACAAGACGAAGTTATGTCAGGGAATATGTTCAGGGGAAGATTGATTATAAACCTTCCAATATGTTTGACATTACAAGAGTTTGACAGTAGTTAAGATGCTCAGAAGGTATAATTCCATATCAAAAGAAGGATATAGCTTACTGATTTCTTATCTCAGCCATCTTGATTGGATTATTTTTTATTCTTGCAATGGCATCCTGCTCCGCTGCCTTATTAGTAGAAGAGGATCAGTGTGGAGTTTTCTCCATGCATCATTTGCAGATTGGGCTTATCCTCAATAATGCACCTGGAGCAGCTGCCTGAAATTATTCCAAACAAAAGAAATAAGCAATTATCTTCTAATAGCTAGTGATGAATAGATATTTTTTACAACCAATGGGTGATATAGTGCGCATGAAATAACTGATATTTTACACTTTTATACTCCCTTGACTAAAAGTCTAAAACACAAAACAATTCAAAAGACAACATAAAAATGTAAAATGCCATGGAAGCAAGGAAAGATTAATTAATTCTTTATATCCATACCACAAACAACAGTTTCCAACTTATTCAATGATCCACAACTAGACAGTAGGAGGCACTTTGCTTTTGCATACAAGTAAGAAGGCAAATATTTTATCATTTTTCTGCAAGTTCAAAGATGAGAAATCATATTACAAGTTTACAACAGCAGCAGCATAATCTAGCAACCTCAGCCCATTTGCTATAATGGAAGAATTGTAACAATCACTAAACATTTGAGCATCGCATCCTACTAAGAATCAACCAAGCATCGCATCCTACTAAGAATCAACCAAGTATCTTCCTACTAAGAAAAACCTTTGCCCTGTCACATCAAACAAGTATCTTCCTACTATACGAATTTCTTTGATAATATCAGTGGAATTAGATGCACAACCAAAAAAAATATTTTAGAACTGCAAACTAACATAAGTACAATCACATGGCCGAGAAGAAACGGTCGCGGTACTTGGAAGAGCCGGCACTCGCTTGGGCAGAAAGAGAGGCGGCGGCAGCAGCTGCTGGGGCAGATGGTTGCAGCGCTTGGAATCCCTCGGAGCTCCCCTTGCAACAGCCAACCCTGATCGTAGAGGAAGTCCAATCTCTCTTGCCTCCTGCAAAAAAAATAACACCATGCACATTATTATCTCCCACATCAGGCAACAGAAAATTCCAAATAGTTGGATCGAACAGATCAAACACTACTCCTAGCTAAAGCTTCATGAAACTCTCATCGCAAGCAGTAATCTTACACCAAATCTCAACCAATTAGCAGAATCTAACTAACCGGCGATACCTGCGTCCCAAAACAAAACATAAGCGGCCTAGAAGCTACCACGAAACGCTAGAAACGCCGCCCAAACGCCCACCGATCCGGCCACGCCAACACCGATTTCTCCCTGAACCCCCCCCCCCCCCCCCACACCCTGCGCTCCGCAGCGTATTTCTCCTGAAACCCTAGCCTCCCCCCCAAACGCGATCGGAGCAAAAGGGGAAACAAAAATCGAAATCGAAGCAGCAAACAAAGATGCTTACGCGCTTGAGGCCGCGTCTCCTGGAGCTTGCGGAAGGCGGCCTTCTCCCGTCTCCGTCCTGCTGCTTCTTCAGCTCCTGGATCTTCCGCTGCTCCTCTTCTCTTCTCCTCGGCCACCCACACGCGCTCGATGTTCCGCAGGCTCCCGTGTGCCACCCTTCTTCTTGGTTCTGTTCAAATTTCATCCCATGGCTAGTAACCCTCTTCTCTTCTCTTTCTCTCCTCTCCTCAACCTCGAAACCTAACCCTAGAAATCCCGCGCGGCTTTGCCCTTCTTCTCCTCCTCCTCCTCCGCGACGCGTCTGCTTCGAAACGAGAGAGAAGAGAAGAGAAGAGAAGAGAGGAGGGAGATTAGCCGCGGCCTCGACGACGAGGGTTGGTTGATTGTAGTGGGAGGGGAGATGTCGGGTGGGGCCCACCACGTCAGTGGCAGTAGATGAATTATGCGCTTTCATAGAAGGAAAGCGTATTCTGAGGTTGTACGTTTTCAAGGGACGAAAGCGCATTGTAAGGGGAAACAGGGGGATGTTTGGTTTTTTTTTTTTTGACCGATTTCGCTGGTCGTATTTGCGATCCGCGCAGGTTTCATATACAAGACAATTAAATTTTATTTTTTTTATAATGGGTAACCAGCTAGATTCAATTATTACAAAGTTTGCAATACATCCGATTGCAATTTAACAATTGAAAGAACGACGAGAAGACAGAAAGAAAGTTTGAATAGAGGAACTTTTATGAATTTTACACAAAGTTTGACAGAAGCATAATTCAAGGGTGATTCAAAAATCATGTGTCATCCTCACAAGTGTCAATTAAAGTAATTGAGCAACGAAAGAAGTGTTAAATTATCAAATTTCTCTTCAAAAGAGTACAAAGATTCTGAAGAAAAGGTGTAAGGTCGTAAGAAGGATCAGCCAAGTTGGCAGACAAGGTGCAAAATTAGGAAGCTTTTACACTTGCAGCTGAAAATTCATGAGCTAATACATATAGAATTGAGTTCTTGTTCCAGCATAGAAACAGCAGGTGAACTGAACATCCATCCACCAAGAGAGAAGGGAGGAGGTATTACATGATTTTACAGAAGGCTTCTCACATAACAAAAACTTTCTTATACACAAAAAAACAAGTAAAGAAGCCCAAGCATGAAACACCTCCTGACAAGAGAACAAAAGGAAGAACAGACCAATCTGGAGTGTACAGGGTATGAAACAATCTGGGTGAAGAAACCTAAAAATCGGCTCTAATAAAATCCCAGGGACCGAAGAACTTTGCACACTCCTGGCTGAAATTGCTGGTTTCGACTGAAATGCGCTTCTTCTGCATGCGCTCTCAGCCTGACTTAAGCGAGGGAATCGTTCATCGCCGCTTCCTCCAGCTGGTTGATCTCTTGTCACCTGAAAGTATTCTGGGAAGGTTCAAGAGGGAATTGACCCGCGTCACACCTTCGAGTGCTGACCATTCCTCCTCCTCGTTTGTGGATATACAATCAGCAAGGCTGCGGGCAGATCCACATCTTTCAGGTTCCTTTGAGACTGGAGGCTCCTCTACCGGTACAATCTCATCAACATCCCTTAATGTGTAGGAGTGCTGCAATGCTGGCTCGGTGATTTGCTCTTCACTGGAGATATGTGCATCTCCTTGTGCAATGTCTTGGTCAACCTTAGCAACGGTGTCTGGGATTGCAACATCCTCTGTAGTTTCTTCCTCGCTCTCGTTCTCTTGAATCAAGTCAGGTGACTTTGCATGGTCTAAGAATAGGCACACAACAGCGCAGTCATCGCTCTTGGATGTTGGGAACTTCAATCTCCATGATCTGACAGCACAGTCGACAAGACATAAAAATGTAAAATGCCATGGAAGCAAGGAAAGATTAATTAACTTCTTATATCCATACCACAAACAACAGTTACCAACTTATTCAATGATCCACAACTAGACAGTAGGAGGCACTTTGCTTTTGCATACAAGTAAGAAGGCAAATATTTTATCGTTTTTCTGCAGGTTCAAAGATGAGAAATCATATTACAAGTTTACAACAGCAGCACATAATCTAGCAACCTCAGCCCATTTGCTATATTGGAAGAATTGTAACAATCAGCTAAACATTTGAGCATCGCATCATACTAAGAATCAACCAAGCATCGCATCCTACTAAGAATCAACCAAGTATCTTCCTACTAAGAAAAACCTTTGCCCTGTCACATCAACCAAGTACCTTCCTACTATACGAATTTCTTTGATAATATCAGTGGAACTAGGTGCACAACCAAAAAAGTATTTTCGAACTGCAAACTAACATAAGTACAATCACATGGCCAAGAAGAAACGGTCGCGGTACCTTGGAAGAGCCGGCACTCCCTTGGGCAGAAGAAGAGGCAGCAGCAGCAGCTGCTGGAGCAGATGGTTGCAGCGCTTGGAATCCCTCGGAGCTCCCCTTACCAACAGCCAACCCTGACTCGTAGAGGAAGTCCAATCTCTCTTGCCTCCTGCAGAAAAAAACACCATGCACATTATTATTTCCCCACCAATCAGGCACAGAAAAATTCCAAAATAGTTGGACGAACAGATCCAAACACTAACTCCTAGCTAAAGCTTCATGAAACTCTCATCGCAAGCAGTAATCTTACACCAAATTACCTCAACCAATTAGCAGAATCTAACTAAAACCGCGGATACCCGCATCCCAAACAAAACATAAGCGGCCTAGAAGGCTACAACTACGAAACCCTAGAACGCCGCCCAAACACCCACCGATTTCTCCTGAAACCCCCCTACCCTGCGCTCCCGCCAGCGTCAATTTCTCCTGAAACCCTAGCCTCCTCCCCCCAAACGCGATCGGACCACCAAAACCAGAACAAAAAAAGGGGGAAAAAAAAGAAATCGAAATCGAAGCAGCAAACAAAGATGCTTACGGCTTGAGGCCGGCGTCCTCCTGGAGCTTGCGGAAGGCGGCCTTCTCCCGCTCCTCGTCCTGCTGCTTCTTCAGCTCCTGGATCTTCCGCTGCTCCTCCTTCTCCTTCTCCTCGGCCACCCACACGCGCTCGATGTTCCGCAGGCTCCCCGTGTGCCACCCCTTCTTGTTCAGAAATTTCATCCCCATGGCTGATACCCCCCTCTTCTCTCCCTCCCTCTCAACCTCGAAACCCTAACCCTAGAAATCCCCGCGGCGGCTTTGCCCTCTTCCTCCTCCTCCTCCTCCGCGACGCGTCTGCTTCGAAACGAGAAGAGAAGAGAAGAGAGGAGGGAGATAGCCGCCGCCTCAACGACGAGGGATTGGTTGATTTGTGGGAGGAGATGTCGGGTGGGGCCCACCACGTCAGTGGCAGTAGATGAATGCTATGCGCTTTCATAGCAGGAAAGCGTATTCTTTTGGTGTAATACGTTTTCCAGGGATGAAAGCGTATTTGAAGTGGGGGGTGATTTGGTTGGTCGGTTGGTGTAAATGGAGTTTTTTTTTTACCGATTTCGCTGGTCGTATTTGCGATCCGCGCAGGTTTCATATACAAGACAATTAAATTTTTCCTCTTTTTTTTTTAATAATGGGTAACCAGCTACAAGTTTTGCAATACATCCGATTGCAATTTAACAATCGAAAGGATGACGAGAAGACACAAAGACGGTTTGAATAGAAGAACTGATATGAAATTTACACAGTTTGACAGAAGCATAATTCAAGGGTGATTCAAAAGAGAGAGATTTTGATAATTTAACACTTCTTAAATTGGGCTTTGATTAATTGACATCTTGGCCATCTACAAAGATTCTGAAGAAAAGGTGTTCGGTTGTAAGGATGATCAACCAAGTTGGCAGACAAGGTGCAAAATTAGGAAGCTTTTACACTTGCAGCTGAAAATTCATGAGCTAATACATATAGAATTGAGTTCTTGTTCCAGCATAGAAACAGCAGGTGAACTGAACATCCATCCACCAAGAGAGAAGGGAGGAGGTATTACATGATTTTACAGAAGGCTTCTCACATAACAAAAACTTTCTTATACACAAAAAAACAAGTAAAGAAGCCCAAGCATGAAACACCTCCTGACAAGAGAACAAAAGGAAGAACAGACCAATCTGGAGTGTACAGGGTATGAAACAATCTGGGTGAAGAAACCTAAAAATCGGCTCTAATAAAATCCCAGGGACCGAAGAACTTTGCACACTCCTGGCTGAAATTGCTGGTTTCGACTGAAATGCGCTTCTTCTGCATGCGCTCTCAGCCTGACTTAAGCGAGGGAATCGTTCATCGCCGCTTCCTCCAGCTGGTTGATCTCTTGTCACCTGAAAGTATTCTGGGAAGGTTCAAGAGGGAATTGACCCGCGTCACACCTTCGAGTGCTGACCATTCCTCCTCCTCGTTTGTGGATATACAATCAGCAAGGCTGCGGGCAGATCCACATCTTTCAGGTTCCTTTGAGACTGGAGGCTCCTCTACCGGTACAATCTCATCAACATCCCTTAATGTGTAGGAGTGCTGCAATGCTGGCTCGGTGATTTGCTCTTCACTGGAGATATGTGCATCTCCTTGTGCAATGTCTTGGTCAACCTTAGCAACGGTGTCTGGGATTGCAACATCCTCTGTAGTTTCTTCCTCGCTCTCGTTCTCTTGAATCAAGTCAGGTGACTTTGCATGGTCTAAGAATAGGCACACAACAGCGCAGTCATCGCTCTTGGATGTTGGGAACTTCAATCTCCATGATCTGACAGCACAGTCGACAAGAGCTCTGGCAGCCGTTGCACGAGATGGAGCTGCGGCTACTATGTCAACAGCCTCCTTGTTTGAGAGGACGTCCCAAACCTACATGCATTGAGTTTACCAATATTACAAGTTGAAGCAGCTGAAGGAGTGAAGGCTGTAACATCTTTGTATGTTAAATCAAACTATTCCCCAATCCCCATGGATTAAGTAGGGATTGGAGAACATGATGCATTTCTATTCACAAAAGGAATTAGTAACTTTCAACACCATATTAAGTAGTAGTAAGAAAGTAATAAGATGATAAGAAAAATACCCCATCAGTGGCCAGTATTATGAACTCATCCTTTTCGGTAAGACGACGATAGGATATCTGTGGAACAGATATTAAACCATAATCTTTAAGGCAGAAGTCTCCAAAAGCTCTTGCCATTGCCAATCCAGGAGAGTCATTATTTGGCAACCATACTCTGGCAACTTCTGGTTCATCCTGAAGAGCAAAAACTCTTCCCCTACACTGCTGGATCCTCGCAGCTTCCCCTAAATAAGAAAAATAAAGATTAGCGATTAACCAAAAGAGAGTGACCAATCCAGACAAGTAACTATACTTAGTGCGTTAATAAGTTTGACTGAAGCCATATCTAGGAGGAAAAGAAGAAAATCCTAAATGCGCAGTTAAAGAGAAAGTTCAGTTTTGAAAACACAAGGGTACCCACTGAAACGATAAGTGAGAAATGAACATACTTGGAAGGTTAGGCTTCAAATCAACTGTGAGTTGTACAGCAGTTAGATTATTGGCAGCATCTCGTGTCCCCATTATTGCTCTCGAGTCCCCAAGGTTCCCAACCACAAGATCCAATCCCTGGAAAATAAGCCATGTCCACTTCTTCTGTCATTTTGATTTCAATATCTACCACTATTTTTTTTTGTTCCAAATGCCGGTCAGTTATCTACGAATACTAGAACAAGTTTAGAAGCATCCCTCACCTGTTTTACTAACGTGACTGCTGTTGATCCACTGCAAAAGCAATCAACTGTAGGGTGCATTTTGAGTTCCTTGTCCATCAATTTGAAAGCCTTAAAATAAGACTGCTTAAGTGGAAGAAACATCTCAGGAAGCTTCTCGCTGTCATCAGCATATTCACCCCATTCATCATCAACAACAGGTGACTCTTCTGAATTAACACTTCCAGAAATGCTTCCATTTTGGTGGGAACTAGTGTCCTCGTTGGCACTGGTTTTCCATAGTGTGCGTATTTTGACAGGAAGAGAATCTCTGACCTTCTTGGCAACAAAATGACCATATGGACCATGACCATCAAACACACCACAGAAGACACTATCACTTGTATTAAAATTCTGCAGGAATGGAAGAGCAAGGTCAGATAGTTGTTTGCGCTCCTAGTACCAGTGGTGTGATAAGCTGGTAATGTCTATAATTAATTTGTTTAAAAGTAAATCGACAATGCACATTACTTTTCAGGAAAATAAACTGAAGGGTATAGATGGGTTCTAACAAACTGTATTCGTGGGATTCTATTCAGTATGCTCATGTTTTCACAATGGAGTATTCCCTACACAAAGAATGGTACACACAGGTAGTTGGGTGAACAATGTGAGAAATGCACCAGGATAGAATCAAATAATCAGACCTCAAATAGCACAAATGAGATGGATAAAGTCAGCAACTAGGCAAGGAAAAGGTATCAAATTAACATCCAATCACCCATGATGGAACCCTCACAAGGCATTGCTCCATGCGATTAGCAATTGTTGCAACTGACCCTGTATCCATGTCATTAGCAAGTAGCAACTGTTGCAAATGACTATCTATAGTAAATGAGGATACTCCTATGCTAAGAGGTTCTATTAGCAAGACATCGAACAGTCCCTACAAGGGTATTTCATATTCATGTTGAAAGTTGACTAGAAATATGATTTCTGGTATAACTCACATTTCAAAAGAGAAGGCGAGGCAAAACAAGAAAATATATAAAAAAAATATAAATCCCAAGCCAAAAGGAAGAAAATAAAAACTCAATTCCAACAGATGAAAACTATTTGTCAAGGAAGTACCTCCTCACTCCAATCAAGAAGTACTTACCTATTTTCGTTGAATATTAGCAATCAATAGCATTATACTGAGAATCTTTAGGCATAAATTCCCTTTATTGTCCTCTGAAGAGCATGATCACCATGCATATCATAAAGTGGCTGCTTTTACTTGTTTGACTTCCTAAAACAAGCTCACAAGATATTCCTATGTATCTAGATAAGTTTAGCTAGCTGCCTAGTTGTAGGTCTAAAACAAAAGTGAAAATTATCCATGATTGTACTTCACCACTCCCTTTAGGTAAACTCCACCAATTGTGTGATGGAGTCAACATAACTACTTGCTTACATATCATGAAAATGAAGGGAGTCGATTAGTTGATTAGGATATAAGCTAAATATACCAAGCCAGCTATTACTAGACCAGACTAATCGCTTGACCTTTCAAGAGCATCTAGTTGAAGAAACAGCCAAAATCATACTCTTCTTTAAACTAACAGAAGAATACAAAGAAAGGTAGAAGCTTTTGCCAAGGGTCACAGGAAAGGATCTCGCTTGGACTATACAGAAAGTTTTGAATCAACGCAAGCACGAGCAGACGACTCCAATATTCCAACTAACCCGTCCCATTTATCGGATTTTATTTTAGAATTATCAGGATTCATGAAACATTACAATAATACCGAAAAAGTGAGCTTTCCCCCCACAATTTTCACATACAAAAAGAACCAGTAAACTCCTCGTTTTCAGATTAAATCTCAAAACAATCTAAAGCTGGATCCTTCGCATTTAGAATTAAGTCATCCAACAAAGCGAGAAGACGCTCCCAGTGAGACCAAATCAAGAAATGCTCGAACTCACTTATCCCCACTTAGATACAAATCCGAATTTGTCCGAACTGTTTCGAAGAACAAACTAGAAAAATAGCAGAGGTTTTGCTTATTCTGTTATAAAGTCAAATCCCACATTTCGAATCAAGCACTCCATTAAAACGCTCCTCCCTTCGAATCGAATATACACACACTCCGAATTCAAATCCGCCATTGATCCAAAGCCAATACCGTGAAGAAAAAAAAAGTTCAAAGAAGACATCGGAAAGATTGAGAGTAAACGCAAAGCACCAAGTTCTGAACCGACCAACACGCGAAGGAAAACGCTACGACCAATGATCAGGACGACTCAGAAGCCATCCACCATGGGCCATGGCTGCCTGGCTCACCTCCCACACGACCATGGCGTCCTGGTTGGTGCCCTTCCGCCCCTGCTGCGTGTGCAGGCACGCCGCCGCGCTCGCGCCGTTGACGCACACCCTCCCCTCGACCTTCGCGAGCTCCTCCTCCGCCCGCGCCGGCGCCGGCGCGGGGAGGCAGGTCGGAGGAGAGGCAGGAGCCCATGGCGGCGGCGGCGGCAACACGGCGGAGCACAGAGTTGGGCAACCGCTTCGCAAAAGTGCGGATTGTATAGGGTTTTTGATGTGTTTTTTGATGTTTCCTCGTCTTGTAGACTTGTAGAGTTGTAGGCTACTACTTGAGGTCTCTTCTCACTTGTTGAGTGGAGTATCATATGATTTGTATGGTCTTGTTAACTTGGAGATTTGGGGTTGAAAATGAAGAAAAAAAGTATTTGTTTTAGTATTTTATAAAGTGCCAAAGTGGGGTTTGGTTGGGTGTTAGTCTAACTGATTGCTATCATGGTGTTTCTTCTTTTGGATAATGGAATCCTATGATAGGGGAAATTACTCAAGGTTAAAAAAAAATAAGAGTGTATATTCTTCTATGTACTACTGAGCTTTGCTATGAATGAATAAAAAGTATTATAATACCGTGTAAAATAAATAAATAAATAATACATATGATTTTGTATGCAGCTATTCATTCATTTTGAATTTGATTGTCTTTTATATTAAGAATTTTAAGGATTAATTTGTAAAACTTACAATGGGATTAGGAGTAGGTGGGCGGTGGGGTGGCAGATTCACAGCTACCACCACTATTTTCTAAAAAAGATTATGTGATTTGGTTTTAACAACGGAATGAGATAAATGATGATTAATCCAAGAGTTATATATTTCCATATTCTAAGGGATTTGGATAAATGAGTAGCATTTTTTGTTTCTAATTAGTTGTTTTGTGCTTTAATTTATAAACTTGAATTGAGAGGCACCATGGCTCTAAATACCTATATTGACAGAGCATGAACAAAGAGTGAGATGAGGGCACAAGATGCATGTGGTACAACAGTACAAAATTGTCTCTCTTTTGTATCTGCAAGTGCCAAAGAATCTTAAAACTGGAATAAATATTGTTTAGTTAATCAGATCCGGTTGACAATACTAACCCAACAGGAGTCATTATTTGGCAACCATACTCTGGCAACTTCTGGTTCATCCTGAAGAGCAAAAACTCTTCCCCTACACTGCTGGATCCTCGCAGCTTCCCCTAAATAAGAAAAATGAAGATTAGCGATTAACCAAAAGAGAGTGACCAATCCAGACAAGTAACTATACTTAGTGCGTTAATAAGTTTGACTGAAGCCATATCTAGGAGGAAAAGAAGAAAATCCTAAATGCGCAGTTAAAGAGAAAGTTCAGTTTTGAAAACACAAGGGTACCCACTGAAACGATAAGTGAGAAATGAACATACTTGGAAGGTTAGGCTTCAAATCAACTGTGAGTTGTACAGCAGTTAGATTATTGGCAGCATCTCGTGTCCCCATTATTGCTCTCGAGTCCCCAAGGTTCCCAACCACAAGATCCAATCCCTGGAAAATAAGCCATGTCCAGTTCTTCTGTCATTTTGATTTCAATATCTACCACTATTTTTTTTTGTTCCAAATGCCGGTCAGTTATCTACGAATACTAGAACAAGTTTAGAAGCATCCCTCACCTGTTTTACTAACGTGACTGCTGTTGATCCACTGCAAAAGCAATCAACTGTAGGGTGCATTTTGAGTTCCTTGTCCATCAATTTGAAAGCCTTAAAATAAGACTGCTTAAGTGGAAGAAACATCTCAGGAAGCTTCTCGCTGTCATCAGCATATTCACCCCATTCATCATCAACAACAGGTGACTCTTCTGAATTAACACTTCCAGAAATGCTTCCATTTTGGTGGGAACTAGTGTCCTCGTTGGCACTGGTTTTCCATAGTGTGCGTATTTTGACAGGAAGAGAATCTCTGACCTTCTTGGCAACAAAATGACCATATGGACCATGACCATCAAACACACCACAGAAGACACTATCACTTGTATTAAAGTTCTGAAAGAATGGAAGGGCAAGGTCAGATAATTGTTTGCGCTCCTAGTACCAGTGATGTGATAAGCTGGTAATGTCTACAATTAATTTGTTTAAAAGCAAATCGACAATGCACATTACTTTTCAGGAAAATAAACTGAAGGGTATAGATGGGTTCTAACAAACTGTATTTGTGGGATTCTATTCAGTATGCTCATATTTTCACAATGGAGTATTCCCTACACAAAGAATGGTAGACACAGGTAGTTGGGTGAACAATGTGAGAAGTGGTAGACACAGGTAGTTGGGTGAACAATGTGAGAAGTGCACCTAGGATAGAATCAGATAATCAGACCTCAAATAGCACAAATGAGATGGATAAAGTCAGCAACTAGGCAAGGAAAAGGTATCAAATTAACATCCAATCACCCATGATGGAACCCTCACAAGGCATTGTTCCATGCGATTAGCAATTGTTGCAACTGACCCTGTATGCCATGTCATTAGCAAGTAGCAACTGTTGCAAATGACTATCTATAGTAAATGAGGATACTCCTATGCTAAGAGGTTCTATTAGCAAGACATCGAACAGTCCCTACAAGGGTATTTCATATTCATGTTGAAAGTTGACTAGAAATATGATTTCTGGTATAACTCACATTTCAAAAGAGAAGGCGAGGCAAAACAAGAAAATATATAAAAAAATATAAATCCCAAGCCAAAAGGAAGAAAATAAAAACTCAATTCCAACAGATGAAAACTATTTGTCAAGGAAGTACCTCCTCACTCCAATCAAGAAGTACTTACCTATTTTCGTTGAATATTAGCAATCAATAGCATTATACTGAGAATCTTTAGGCATAAATTCCCTTTATTGTCCTCTGAAGAGCATGATCACCATGCATATCATAAAGTGGCTGCTTTTACTTGTTTGACTTCCTAAAACAAGCTCACAAGATATTCCTATGTATCTAGATAAGTTTAGCTAGCTGCCTAGTTGTAGGTCTAAAACAAAAGTGAAAATTATCCATGATTGTACTTCACCACTCCCTTTAGGTAAACTCCACCAATTGTGTGATGGAGTCAACATAACTACTTGCTTACATATCATGAAAATGAAGGGAGTCGATTAGTTGATTAGGATATAAGCTAAATATACCAAGCCAGCTATTACTAGACCAGACTAATCGCTTGACCTTTCAAGAGCATCTAGTTGAAGAAACAGCCAAAATCATACTCTTCTTTAAACTAACAGAAGAATACAAAGAAAGGTAGAAGCTTTTGCCAAGGGTCACAGGAAAGGATCTCGCTTGGACTATACAGAAAGTTTTGAATCAACGTAAGCACGAGCAGACGACTCCAATATTCCAACTAACCCGTCCCATTTATCGGATTTTATTTTAGAATTATCAGGATTCATGAAACATTACAATAATACCGAAAAAGTGAGCTTTCCCCCCACAATTTTCACATACAAAAAGAACCAGTAAACTCCTCGTTTTCAGATTAAATCTCAAAACAATCTAAAGCTGGATCCTTCGCATTTAGAATTAAGTCATCCAACAAAGCGAGAAGACGCTCCCAGTGAGACCAAATCAAGAAATGCTCCAACTCACTTATCCCCACTTGGCTACAAATCCGAATTTGTCTGAACTGTTTCGAAGAACAAACTAGAAAAATAGCAGAGGTTTTGCTTATTCTGTTATAAAGTCAAATCCCACATTTCGAATCAAGCACTCCATTAAAACGCTCCTCCCTTCGAATCGAATATACACACACTCCGAATTCAAATCCGCCATTGATCCAAAGCCAATACCGTGAAGAAAAAAAAAGTTCAAAGAAGACATCGGAAAGATTGAGAGTAAACGCAAAGCACCAAGTTCTGAACCGACCAACACGCGAAGGAAAACGCTACGACCAATGATCAGGACGACTCAGAAGCCATCCACCATGGGCCATGGCTGCCTGGCTCACCTCCCACACGACCATGGCGTCCTGGTTGGTGCCCTTCCGCCCCTGCTGCGTGTGCAGGCACGCCGCCGCGCTCGCGCCGTTGACGCACACCCTCCCCTCGACCTTCGCGAGCTCCTCCTCCGTCATCTCCCCTCCTCCGCCTCCGCCGTGGTGGAGCTTCTTGCCGCCGACGCCGATGGAGAAGACGCCGCCGCCGCCGCCGGAAACAGCCCCGCCCCGCTCCACCCCCCGCTGCCTCCTCC
>CM020181.1:6946616-6975521 GCA_009805545.1 Oryza longistaminata
TTCGCAAAAGTGCGGATTGTATAGGGTTTTTGATGTGTTTTTTGATGTTTCCTCGTCTTGTAGACTTGTAGGCTACTACTACTACTCCTTGAGGTCTCTTCTCACTTGTTGAGTGGGAGTATCATATGATTTGTATGGTCTTGTTAACTTGGAGATTTGGGGTTGAAAATGAAGAAAAAAAGTATTTGTTTTAGTATTTTATAAAGTGCCAAAGTGGGGTTTGGTTGGGTGTTAGTCTAACTGATTGCTATCATGGTGTTTCTTCTTTTGGATAATGGAATCCTATGATAGGGGAAATTACTCAAGGTTAAAAAAAAATAAGAGTGTATATTCTTCTATGTACTACTGAGCTTTGCTATGAATGAATAAAAAGTATTATAATACCGTGTAAAATAAATAAATAAATAATACATATGATTTTGTATGCAGCTATTCATTCATTTTGAATTTGATTGTCTTTTATATTAAGAATTTTAAGGATTAATTTGTAAAACTTACAATGGGATTAGGAGTAGGTGGGCGGTGGGGTGGCAGATTCACAACTACCACCACTATTTTCTAAAAAAGATTATGCGATTTGGTTTTAACAACGGAATGAGATAAATGATGATTAATCCAAGAGTTATATATTTCCATATTCTAAGGGATTTGGATAAATGAGTAGCATTTTTTGTTTCTAATTAGTTGTTTTGTGCTTTAATTTATAAACTTGAATTGAGAGGCACCATGGCTCTAAATACCTATATTGACAGAGCATGAACAAAGAGTGAGATGAGGGCACAAGATGCATGTGGTACAACAGTACAAAATTGTCTCTCTTTTGTATCTGCAAGTGCCAAAGAATCTTAAAACTGGAATAAATATTGTTTAGTTAATCAGATCCGGTTGACAATACTAACCCAACAGGCCACATGAATATATATGTTTTTTTTTGGGTAGGCTGAAGTCCCTTTACTGGATACGGAGCAACGGTGTATATCCAGCACAGTTTGGGGTCATTTTTGTAAAAATAAATTGAAGTGTCATCAAGAAATTATTTCTCTATATTGACCAAGTTTCATTTTTCTAAAAACAAAAATTTCAAGTTTTATATTGAACAACCACTAGAACTATCATCCCTTCAGTCTTCATCCACTTTTCAAACTTCTTTCAGCAAGGGAGAGACCTTTTGGTATATCTTTTCTTGGATTCTGGATTGTGATTTTTTTTTCCCATTATACATATACAATGTCCTCCTCTGGCATAGCCTTTTTGTCAAAAGGTGATTTAACTTATATGCTGCTCTTTGTCCTCATTAGCTCAGGTACAGACAAGATTACTCACACTGCTCCTCTTAAGGATTAATTAAGCTGATAAACACCACCTACTGTTGTCTAATCTTGATTACATGGACAATAATGATGACAAGATGGCTACACTTCTATTGATAGCAACAGTCATATGTGTCCATCTGTATTTTCTTTGTTCTTCTTTGTTTTTTTCTTTCTTTCTTTCTTACTTTTATTTATCTATTTATTTATTTGGCTCCTGGAAGTCTGAAACTGAAACCAAGTCAATAGTAAACTGTGCTTTTTTTTTAAAGGGAAAAACTGTGCTATTTTAGTCAGAAAAGCAAGTGATGAATCTGTGGGCACGTCCAACGTTCATACAAGCTTTCAGACTTGAGACTGTCAAACTTAGAACAAGTGGTGGTGATTTGAGTTGACTAAACCACTCAAAGTATTAGTACGTTACATGACAGTAACGACGATGGTAACAACAAAGTTGAAATCTTGTTGTTGGCCAAGAAGATCCTCTCATCCTTAATAAACATTTTTCTGATCCCGCAAAACATGAAAAAAAAACACAGTTTCTACTGGAGACATTTCAAGTAATTGGACTTGGACCATCCTAGCTTCTAGTTGAGACCCAATTCACAAAGTTACACTCAATTATCTCCATCAAACATTTTCGGTGCCATTTGGAAATTGGAACAACGGTAATTTCAGGTTAAACCTATAGAAATACATATACCTCTGTAAAATTACCATGAAATTCCTGCGTTCCAAATAAACCATATTTTGCGACCACTGTTGTACAGTGTGCGGACTTATGACAAAGTTTCCAGCATGGAACTTTCCATGTCTCTCTCTCTCTCTCCCTGCAGATCTACCTGAGCTAGTAGATGAGACATTGTGGCCACACACATGTGGCAGCCAAGTTGCATGAAAATAAAAGAAAAAAAAAAGAAAGAAAGAAAGAGCAGGAGCTATGTATGCTGGAGGCAAGAACATGATCTCCAAGGAGCATAATCATGGTGAGGTAGCTGCATGGATTGGATGCAATGCTGTCCCAGATTGTCCATGCCGGCGTCCATTTCTCACCGGCCTCTTCCCCATCTCATCTTTGCACATGAATGTTGGCCAAATTAAAATCTGTTCAGGAGGTCCCCTACAATCAGGGATTGATGGTATTGGGGGTACAATTAAGAGCAAGTTCGGTATGGCCGATGGATTATGAATTATCCCGTGCACGTTTCCCGAGCTCTTAAATGGTACGAATTTTCCGATAAACATTTTTTTCATCATCATTTCTTATATAGTAATACTTTTTAGTACAGCTTTTTCAACTTTGTAACATTCAATTTATTCATAATGCCCTCGAATAATTGCCATAAGCTCACTATCATCCATCATGCAGATGGCCTAACAAATTAGGCTCACCACACCTTGAGCAGTAATGGCATATAGTCCATATATCATCAGCATTGCATGGTTGCATCCATGGCAGGTCATTGCTGCCTGGGGTATACAGTTTTGCAGCTTTTCTTCCCTTGTGTTCAGGGTTCTGGTGATTGCCGTCTGTAACCGGTCGGTTATTAAATACTGTACTGAGTAATTAATCCAACTACTTAATGACGGTTTTTTTTCTTCTGAATCTGAATTTTTTTTGTCCATCCTGAAACTCTTCTCCTCCTAATCCCAGAGATTCAGCACATGCGTACTTTACTTAAATCAGGCACAGATCAACCACCCAACCTTGGCTACTTCCCTGTTCCCTGCACAATAGAGAAGATGTGGACACTTGAGGATCCAGTCAAGAACAAGCTTATCATGAGTCATGACCACAGATTGCTGCATTTCAAAGCCAGAATTGCAGTGAAAACGGAGACTTCACACCTCCGTCATTTCTTCTTCAGCTTATCAATCGCAACCAAAGCTTAAATTTCAAAATTTTAGAGTTAATTTTATTGTTTTCTCATCATAGTTTTTTTCCTACATTAACTAATAAGCCGCTAAAAACACATACATGAAAGTCTCACTTATAAATTATTTTATAATCACTAATAAACATGACTGCTTCTAGGTTTTTGAATCGTTGAGAAAATATATAAAATTTGTACCTACAAAATTATTTTTTGATCGCTAATAACATTATGGCTTATAGTCTAACTACTTATTTTTTGTTGCTGGTTAGGCGTCTCCAAAGGAGTGTTCATCACAGGCCACCAGACGTACCGAACTCACCTGTCTGTAGTTAATGAGACGACGAACTTGCCGGCCAGTCGTCACCACCGCCAAGATCGCTGGCTTGCTGAATTTTAGCTGATGGCGACAAGAATTAAGTCTGTAGTTAATGAGACGACGAACTTGCCGGCCAGTCGTCACCACCGCCAAGATCGCTGGCTTGCTGAATTTTAGCTGATGGCGACAAGAATTAACTCAACCACTCCCCATTCACATCGAGCAGAGCCTTGAGCGGCAAACCAGATTTAATTTGCTTTTACTGATCAGCTGTTGTTTGTATGTTCAGGTTCAGCGACGTTTACAGCTCAATCATGGAGTGTTTGGCCGTTTATTATACGGCTCTAAATTTTCACTGTCTCAACCACAAGCTTCAGACTGTTTCAAATAATAACATGTTGAAATCAAATGGTACACTCTCCGGTCACAAAAAATGTGCCCTTTTAACGTCCAGAAGATTTTATCATCACCATTTTGTATCACAGTGTAATAGTAGTAAGTTTCAACCAAACTACAGAAACCCATGATATGAAGTGCTACGTTATTAACTTCAGTAGATTGTTAAAACAAATTATTTGCTCCACGCTTCGAAAAATATTTTTTTTCTCAAAAAAGTTCTTCTATTAGATTATGTAGACCACTTGTTCTAAGTTAATTGTTAAGTTTATTTATTAAAATATTTTATTTATCACTATAATTAATGAATAATCTATAGTAACAATCCGCTCAATATTTGTTTTAAATTGAACCTGATTTCAAGTCAAATCAATATGCATGACCTTTGTACATCAAATTTAAATATTTCAAGAAAATGGCATTCAAAGTTTTTTTTTTTTAGCAGAGCAACAATCCAATTCATTCCCCATGATTGCAACCAACTACAAACCAGTCGTGCACGCTAGTCCATTTGGGCATTAGCCCATTCAGCCCACTACATATTTGCATAGCCATTTTGGCTGAACTCCCTACTTCTCAAGGCATAGCTACTTTCTTGCATCACGGCTTCTCAATCCTATATGTGTATTGATGTTTGCACTTTGCAGCTCAAGCATGGAGTGTTCGGTTGTTCATACAGTTTTGAATTTCAATGTTTAGATATAAGTCAAATAACAACTTGTGGAAATAAAGTGAAACTCTCTCTTGCTATAAAAAGGTCCCTTCAATTTTAGACGTTGGTAATGGTATTTAGAACATAATTTTCCCATTATTTTGTGTCGGTATCAGCAAGTCCAGTAAAATCATAATATAAGTGTAAAAGTAGGTTTCCTATCAAATAAATTTCAATATGTACGACTTTTGTATCTACTCTAATATATCTATGGGGCATTAGCCCATTCAAACATTCAGTCCGGTACACGTGTTGCTTCCTTGCATATTTGACTATCTAAATCATGTGAACCCTAATCTAATAGTCGATAATTTTATAGTGGAATTTTAGTAAAGAACCACTTTACGATAATGTTTGCTTTTACCTTTTCATCCAACCCAATCGATGCCCAATATGCATTTGCACCATTTGCTACCCACCGCCTTACGATAATGTTTCCTTTTACATTTTTATCCAACCCAATTGATGCCCAACATGGATTTGCATGATATCTTTTCGTGTTTAGTTTTTTCATTGAGAAATAACACTCGGTTCTAAGATTTTCTCTTGAAATAACTTCTCTTGAGCTGCACATGGTGAAACCAGATTTTACATGCAAAGTATGTAATCATGGGCTAACTATATTGGTACAATGGTACCACTAGTTCATACTCTCAAAATTTAAAGCTCTACTGATTAGTTTTTTTTTACTGGGAAACATATCTATCTAAGCTTATGTCCTAGATTTAATATATGTATGTAGTCGTATTTTTCAAAACAAGCATTAAGAGGTGAACCAAGAAAAAGAACCATAATTGATCATGTCAGGGACCGCCAAACCAATCGATTAATCGCCAGTGGTCGGTTTGTGAAAACTGATCAATAACTGTAGCTCGAAGTTGATCGAAAGTCGTTGTTTTTATCAGTACTCGGTAGGTTTTCGGGCAAACCGGTAGGAACTTTTTTATTTTATTATTTTTAGAACAGAAAGATCAAACTTTGTCGGTCTAGTTTTCTGAAGATGTGAAAGAGTGTGTATAATTTATAGGGATGAATGTGCATACATTATGAGGGCGCATTTGTTGTTATCTAAAAAAAATCAAAAGATCCAGAAGAAAAAAAAGAGCGGCCGTAACTTTGACTGGTGAGAGCACTGAGGGGGAAAAAAAAGAAAGATGGTGAGGACTGAACAAAAGAGGCGCTTTTTTCAGGTCGTGTCGCCCGCGTGTTCTCCGCTGCTGGAGATGGCAAGCAAGCGAAGACCTCGCACTCGCAGTCGCGGCCAAAATGGAAGCAAAACCCACCCCCTCGCTGCCACTGCCACTCCCAAGCAAACAGCGCGGCGCCACAGTAGCAGTAGCCACCACGCACGCACGCGTCGGTGCGTTCCCCCCGACAAATTCCCCCTCGCCTTTCCCCTCCTCCTCGCCGCCGATCCCCCGCCGCCGATCCGCCGCCGGTGAGTGATCGATCCCCTTTCCTTCCTCTCTTGCCTTACCGAATCCCGCGCCGTGGGACGATTCGATCGACGGATCGATCGGTGGTTGGGTGGGTGGGTACTGGGTAGGGTACTAGGGTTGGGGTCAGCGCCGAGGGCTTGCGGATTTGTTGGGTAAATGTATGTTGGTGGTGGTGGTACCCGTGGTTTACCTCGTGCTTGGCTCCGGCGAGTGTAGCGGCGGCGCTGACTTTCGGTGAATCGCGATGCCCCCCGATTCGGTGGGATGGTGTGGTTTGTATGGGGATTTTGAGTTTTTTTTGTTTTTGTTTTGGGGGTTTGGTTTGGCGTGAAATTGGGGGCGAATAGGTGTGTGATTCTCGCGGCGTAGGCGCTCCTGGGTAAGAAATGGGCGAGTTTTTGTGGTGATCCGTGATCGTGAGAGTTTGTTGAAAATTCTGCGGTGTGTTTTACTGTTGAAAAACCCTTGCTTTGAGAATGCCTATCATTTTTAGCTTGTCTCAGACATGATGCCTATATATGGTGGTGCTATTCGCAAGCGGAACCATTTCTGATTTCTGTGTGATCAGTTTGGTTACTGGACTAGACAATGCTGCCCTCCCAGTTATAAGTTGTAACATACTAGTGCTTACCAGCAACCAGTATATCTCTGTGCTGCTAAATGGAAATTGAGATGACACCCAAATTTTTAAACAAATAAAGGCCAGTAGAGCATGCTATTTCCAGGAATTATTTAGGCTTGGCTCCGCAATGTATTTCCTTCCGGCCTACTTGGTGTGTGAGGTCATGAAATATGGTCTTCAAATTGAATTATTGATGAATTGTGATGCTGATATTCGTTGTTTTCTTTTTCCTTTTTCTTCACAGGGATCTTCCGTCGGATAGTATGGTATTGTGCTGGACACAGTGGTGACTTTCGTCTCTATGATTATCTCTGATACCGATTGGAGCATTGCACCTCTTCCTTCGATCAATGGGCATTGTGAAGGTAGCAAGTTGTGCGCCTACAGAAGAGCGGGCTTACAGCTGTGGAGACGAGGACATTACACAAGAGGAGAAAATGCTGCTTCAGAGCTTTCCTATTCATGAATCCGATGACTATGAACACGAAGAGGTCAATTGTGAGCTTGCAAAGTCTGGAGATCAGATCTGTAGTGTCCCTTATGGGCTTTATGATTTGCCTGAATTGAATGATATTCTTTCTTTGGAGACATGGAACTTATGTCTAACAGAAGATGATAGATTCCGTCTAGCAGCCTATCTCCCAGACATGGACCAACATGATTTCTTTGTAACAATGAAGGAGCTGTTTAGTGGCAGTGACATGTTCTTTGGGAGTCCAGTGAAGAGCTTCTTCCACAGATTGAATGGTGGGTTTTATTCTCCAGAAGTTTCCCAGGCTAGAGAATTACTGATGATCTTTGAAAGACGAAGATATTATCGTTTTCTGAAGTCCCATCATGATGGCATGATTTTCAAGTTTGCATCCATGGACAAGGTAGGAGGACGATGTGGGGCGAGACCTGGTCTTCAGGGTAAGGTTAACAGTTGGAATGACAGAAGACATGAAGATCCCCTCACAGGTGTTGACATAAGCAGTTCTCCTTTCAATAGAAGTCTATCAATTGCCAATGAGGTTAAAGATGCAACCCTTCCACCTTTGAAGCGAACCAAACGTATGGATGGGACAGTAACCACTCATTGTTCAGCCAAGCGCAAGGGAATAGTCTACAGAGACAAATCAATGGAAATGAGCTCATTGAAGAGTCCTGTCTTTCATGTTCCTGGTGAGCTTACTACATGTATTAGATTGCCCAAAGGTGTGCTGAAAATAAAGACCGATTGTGCTTCCCTCATTGATCACAATGAAGGAATTCATCGTACACCAGAACCGATGCTAGCAGACCAACTGGGAATACAGGTCTCCAGCTTACCTTGCGCTTCTGCAATGGATGTTCATGGTTTTGCGATGAATTCAGCTTATTACTACCACATAAACACAAGCAAGAGTACTTTGAGAAATCTACATGTGCGTCCCTACCAAAGAGAAGGCACACTTGATACTTACCCTCACTCAGTTGAAAGTCCGTTTGGAGTCCAAATTATGGTTCCAGAGGAGCTTAAAAGGGGTTACTATTCTCGAATGCCGAATTCCTTCCATCAGTCAACAACCAAACATAGTCCGGAATATTGCAATGAAGCACCCCACGAGAAGAACCTTTTGAAGAACTTTGGTCAACAAAATGCCGTAATTCCTGAAAGTTCTCCTGATCCATTTACAAGAAATACTGATTGTCATCAAACAAATGGATACATGACGCATGGTCTGAAAACTGCTGAAAGTATTTCTGAGGTGTTGACCCTTGGTACAGACACCGCTGCCCCTTACAAACACCTATTGGAGCAGTCTGAAACATTGCGTTACCCAGAAGGATTGAAGCTGAAGACTCCTGCCAGCCAGTCAGTTACAGAAGTTGAAGAAGGTCATAGGTACCCTTTCACATACAAAAGGAGGAAGCTGCAGAAGAGGCTTGACCTTGTTGATCCTGTCAAGAAATCAACTATGGTGGATTCAGAGCCTCTGAGCGCACTGGCTAGCGTGGCAAATGTAAAAATCAAAGGCAATCAAGCTTTGAAGATTGGCAGCTGAGAACAAGGATAGCTGAACATAGAAATTGGAGCATGGCTTATGAACATCTAGCTAACATAGTAAATAAAATGTTCTCTTTTGTTTTGGGTTCTGGTTCGAAGTCAGGTGGAGTGCATTCATTGTTAAATTTGATAGTAGACAAAATGACATGAATCTCTAGTGCAAAGCATTCAGATTCTCTGCTTTCTATCATGCACATCCCTCCCTGAATACCTCGTCTTCCAGACGAGCTGCAGTTTACTTAGATATATACATTATTGTGTCAATGTTTTTCTTTTTCAATAGTGCTGTTGACTTGCAATGTACTTCCTCCGTTTCATCTTATTAAAATGCCATTTTATCTTTATACTAAGTTAAACCTTTTCAAGATTGATCACATTTATAGAAAAATATAGCATCATTTCATAAAAAAAACCCTATTAATATATATATATATATAATGATGATTTAATGAAACTAATTTGGTATTGTAGATGTTACTATATTTTCGTATAAACTTAATCAAATTTAAATAGGTTTGACTTAGGATAAACCTAACTCCGTACTAATGAAAATTCTGCACAAAAAATGTGTAAAATTTTCCACTCATACAGTAAGTCTGACAGCCAGAGGAGTCAGGAGACTCAGGAGAGGGCAGTAGTATAGGAAAACCAGTAGCTATATCTGATCTCAGCCATCCGATGCGCATCCAACGGCTCACGTTAATCACAAAGCTTTCAAATATTCAAATAAAGCCTTCTCCCCTCCACTCGGCGAGAAGAAAAAAAAAAAAAAGAAAAATGGCGCCGCCGCCTCACCTCCTCCCGCTCCTCCTCTGCATGCATGCAGGTTAGTTGGTTGGTGCAAGCAACGACGTCGGCGAGGACTCAATAGTGGAGATGCGGCCTGAGTCAAGCAGTTGCGATACTTGTGGAGTTGCGGCCAAGTAAACAGGACGTGGGCGTCGTGTGTGGCTTGAGAAGCGGAACAACCAGCTTTGTGTATGTGCTGTGTTATAAATAGCTGCTCATTGTAATCATTTAGTTAAGAGAAAAACCAGTGAAAAGGGCAAGTTGTTTTGGTGCCGCAAAGCTTCTGTGTCTGTGTTTCTTCCTCGCTGCCTCGTTCAGAAAGTGTAGCCTGTATTCGCGTGAGTTGCTTTGATTCCCAACAGTGGCTACGTGAAGTGCGGGGAGATGGAGAGTGCCAAGAGGGTGTTCGACGAAATGCCACGGAGGAATGGGGTGTCCTGGAGCACCATGGTGGGGGGCTATGCCGCGGCCGGGGAGCTGGATGTGGCAAGGGAGATGTTCGATCGGATGCCAGCTATTGGGAGGAATGTCGTGACATGGAACTCCATGGTGACAGGATTCGCGCGCCACGGGCTGCTGCCGCTAGCGAGGAAGATGTTCGATGAGATGCCGGTCAGGAATCTGGTGTCATGGAATGCAATGCTCCGGGGTTATTCAGTGAACAGTGACATGGATGGCGCGAGGGAGTTGTTCGATGTCATGCCAGAGAAGGATGTGGTTTCCTGGACATGCATGATTTCAGGGTATGCTCAGGCTGGACGCTATCAGGATACCCTTGAGCTGTTTCGCGCAATGCAGACTGAGAGCAATGTACAGCCGAATGAGGTGACCATGGTGAGTGTGCTTTCAGCATGCGCAAATTTAACAGCACTGGAAGAAGGAAGATGGATCCATGCCTTCTTCGACAAGCACAAAATGGTGCTCAACAACGAGTACAATCTTGGTGCTGCTCTTATTGACATGTATGCCAAGTGCGGGAGAACTGACATTGCTGTCAAAACTTTCCACTCCCTGGACCGAAAGAACGTCTCGGCCTGGAACGCGCTCATCACCGGGTTGGCAAGGAACGGCAATGCTCGGGATTCCGTAGACGCATTCGAACAGATGAAGAGAACGGGTGAAAAGCCGAACGACATAACGTTTGTCGGTGTGCTCACAGCTTGTGCCCACGGTGGGCTGGTGGATGAAGGTCGACGGTGCTTCCAGAGCATGGCGTCTACCTGCGGAGTGCAGCCGGAGGTGAAGCACTATGGTTGCATGGTTGACATGTTAGGCCGAGCAGGGCTTCTTGAAGAGGCAGAGGAGTTGATCCGGAGCATGCCGATGGCACCCGATGTCATGGTTTTCGGCGCTCTACTGGGTGCCTGTCGAATGCACAAGAGATTTGATGTGGCTGAAAGAGTTCAGAGTGAGATCCATAGCCTCAATCTCAACGCCCAGCAGTCTGGCTGCCATGTTTTGATTTCTGACATTTATGCTGCTGCTGGTAAATGGTTTGATGTTCTGGAGGCGAGGCAAGTTGTGCAGAGGTCTGGCATCAGGAAATGGACACGATAGGTTTAAGATTCTTGCAGAAGCCTGATATTGACTTTACGCTTTTGAGCAATGGAAGTGGTGGCACTGGTGGGTATATTGCTTAATGCTTACAAGTTATCGGAAATGTGGTTAGAACATCACAACTCATAAGCCCCAGATAGCAAAATACTATGCTCGTTATGCTTCAGAGCTGATTGAAATCTATTATATTATTAAAACAGCCTTGAAAGAAGGCACCACGTTTGCTGTGGGGGCTAGAAATTCCCACATTAATCGGAGAAAAAGAGAAAAATATTAACCGTTAGATCATGATAAGTCTAAATTTTAATGGTTGAGATTTAGTAGGAGTCCACACGAAAGTTTTTGGAAAAAAATAGTCCGTTTCACCTATGACGCAATAGAAACAGAGACATAATCAGATTACAATGGCAGATTTCATGTCAGATACGGATTGATGTATGGCCGCAAGGCCGCAACAGCTAACAGCTGACACGAGTAAATTTGAAACATAATACTAGCAGGATTACTAGCAGGATGTATGACACAACTTGATGTCTTGATGTGGAATTTAAAACAGAATCCTATACTGATTAATACCTGCGTAAAAAAAGCAATCAACATAATTAAAACAGAATACTACGGTGATTACGGCCAGCATCCGAAAGCAATCAACAGAAGTTCAGCACAACTGCCGACAACATATTCAAACAACAACTAATAAAATAAATAGCGGGCACATTATGACCGGTGAATGAAATCCAATTGAAGTCAATTTTCTCGCCAGATTTTTACCTCTTCAAGTTTACTTTTTTTTTTTTTATCGTCATGTCCTTTTGGTACCTTATGCTAATATTTCTGGTGTATATTTCTATTTTTCACGCGCTCAAAAGAAGACACATCGTTCGTTATGGAGGCTAAAAATTCCCACATTAATAGAAGAAAAAAAATAAATGTTTAAGTATGAATACAATTTAGAAATAAACTGAAATTCGAAGAAAAAAAGGAAAGATAATAAGCAAAGTGCAAATAGAACCGTTAAGCAACACGGTCACAGCAGTGGTGGGACTTCTTAAAAGTAAAATATAAACCCCAATGACAAGAGGGGAGGCAACGGACGAGCCATAGAGGAATACAGTAGCAAAACTGCTGACGGTTTGGCGGGACTTCTAGAAAAAGTAAAAATGAACCGAAACGATAATTATGTTCGATTCCGGGGTTATTCAGTGAACAGCGACATGGATGGCGCGAGGGAGTTGTTCGATGTCATGCCAGAGAAGGATGTGGTTTCCTGGACATGCATGATTTCAGGGTATGCTCAGGCTGGACGCTATCAGGATACCCTTGAGCTGTTTCGCGCAATGCAGACTGAGAGCAATGTACAGCCGAATGAGGTGACCATGGTGAGTGTGCTTTCAGCATGCACAAATTTAACAGCACTGGAAGAAGGAAGATGGGTCCATGCCTTCATCGACAAGCACAAAATGGTGCTCAACAACGAGTACAACCTTGGTGCTGCTCTTATTGACATGTATGCCAAGTGCGGGAGAACTGACATTGCTGTCAAAATTTTCCACTCCCTGGACCGAAAGAACGTCTCGGCCTGGAACGCGCTCATCACCGGGTTGGCAATGAACGGCAATGCTCGGGATTCCGTAGACGCATTCGAACAGATGAAGACAACGGGTGAAAAGCCGAACGACATAACATTTGTCGGTGTGCTCACAGCTTGTGCCCATGGTGGGCTGGTGGATGAAGGTCGACGGTGCTTCCAGAGCATGGCGTCTACCTGCGGAATGCAGCCGGAGGTGAAGCACTATGGTTGCATGGTTGACATGTTAGGCCGAGCAGGGCTTCTTGAAGAGGCAGAGGAGTTGATCCGGAGCATGCCAATGGCACCCGATGCCATGGTTTTGGGCGCTCTGCTGGGTGCCTGTCGAATGCACAAGAGATTTGATGTGGCTGAAAGAGTTCAGAGTGAGATCCATAGCCTCAATCTCAATGCCCAGCAGTCTGGCTGCCATGTTTTGATTTCTGACATTTATGCTGCTGCTGGTAAATGGGTTGATGTTCTGGAGGCGAGGGAAGTTGTGCAGAGGTCTGGCATTAGAAAATGGACACACTAGGGTTAAGTTTGTTGCAGAAGCCTAAACACCTGATATTGGGTTTACACTTTTCAGCAATGGAAGTACATTGCTTAATGCTTACCACAAAATACTGCCCGTTATGCTTCAGAGCTGATTGAAATCGCCATAGCGCCAAAGATGAATTATATCACAGCATCGATCTTACAGGCCAAAACTTAAAATTCATGTCAGGTAGGAGTACCTACTAATCCTGAGTGAGCTGCTCTGGACAATTATTGGTTATCCTGAGTGAGCTGCTCTGAACAATTAATTGATTGTTATTATTAGCTGAAGAAGAAAATACTTATTTCTAATCGTTAGCGATTGGATGCGAACGGCCAATCGCAAACAAACACCAGTACAAGCAAACCAGTATATTATAAATTGCTAAGCACCAGAGCAAGGCATTCACTACTATAGTACTCCTTCCCGTGTTAATGTTGATCAATTCGGTCAACGTGACAAGAACACCCATTCACACACTATGCAATCATATGCTTTTGTAACTGTAAATTGCAAAGCTGGTGCTCGAAAGGTCGAATTGAGGGAGAAGAATATTTGCAAGATTAATTGATACAACTAAACTTGCAGAGGAAAAAAAATTAGACAGCTCATGAGGACACTAATATACTCATATTTAGCAATAATTATCGTACGCAGTTCGAGAACCCATAGCACATTCTAGCCCCATGCATTGCAGGCTAGGTAAAGGTAAAGCAAATCGCACAAAATAAACCGAACCGACCCAACAACGCGATGTTCAAAAGGTAAAACAGATAAGCTAGCTCCAATGCTCCATGGTGTACTTTCGCTGCGAAGGATTTGACGAGAGAGAAAAAAAAAAAGAAACCCGCTTAGTCGACCTCCTCCATCTTGCTCTCGCCGGCGTCGTCCTCGAGCGGCGGCATGTCGGTGTCAGCCTCCGCCGTCTCGTCCTCGTCGATGCTCAGGCCAAGCTTGAGCATGCGGTGGATCCTGCTGCCGAAGGTGTTGGGGTCGTCGAGGCTGAAGCCGGAGGTGAGGAGGGCCGTCTCGAAGAGGAGCAAGACGAGGTCCTTGACGGACTTGTCGTTCTTGTCGGCGTC
Source organism: Oryza longistaminata (assembly GCA_009805545.1). Lineage (NCBI taxonomy): Eukaryota > Viridiplantae > Streptophyta > Magnoliopsida > Poales > Poaceae > Oryza > Oryza longistaminata. The sequence goes on from CM020181.1 coordinate 6,960,851, forward strand.
GGCGCGCTTGCGGAGATCCTCCATGATGGCGTTCTCCGGGTTGATCTCCATCGTCTTCTTGCTCGACATGTACCCGGCCATGCTCGAGTCCCTCAGAGCCTGGGCCTTCATGATCCTCTCCATGTTGGCCGTCCAGCCGTACTCGCCGGTGACGAGGCAGCACGGGGAGTCCACCACGCGGTCCGAGACCACCACCTTCTCGACCTTGTCTCCGAGCACCTCCTTGATGACCTTGCAGAGCCCCTCGAACTTCTCCTTGAGCTCCTCCTTCCGCTTCTTCTCGTCCTCGCTCTCATCAAGCTTGAGTCCCTCCTTGGTGGCAGAGACGAGCTTCTTGCCCTCAAACTCCTTGAGCTGGCCAACAGCGTACTCGTCGATGGCATCAACCATGTAGAGGACCTCGTAACCCTTCTTCTTCAGCTTCTCCAAGAAGGGGGAGTTCTCCACGGCCTTCTTGCTCTCGCCGGTGATGTAGTATATGTCGTTCTGGCCCTCCTTCATCCTCGTCACGTAATCCTTGAGGCTGGTCAGCTCATCGCCGCTCTTGGTGGAGTGGTACCTCAGGAGCTCGGCAATCTTGTTTCTGTTGGTGGAGTCCTCGTGGATACCGAGCTTGAGGTTCTTGGAGAAGGCTTCATAGAACTTGTTGTAGTCCTCCTTGTTCTCAGCAATCTCGAAGAAGAGCTCAACGCACTTCTTGACAAGGTTCTTCCGGATGACCTTGAGAATCTTGTTCTGCTGCAGCATCTCACGGGAGATGTTGAGGGGAAGATCCTCGGAGTCGACAATGCCCTTGACAAAGCTCAGCCACTCAGGGATCAGCTCCTCACAGTTGTCCATGATGAAGACTCGGCGGACATAGAGCTTGATGTTGTTGAGCTTCTTCCTCGTATCAAAGAGGTCGAATGGTGCCCTCTTGGGAACAAAGAGAACAGCTTTGAACTCCAGCTGACCCTCCACGGAGAAGTGCTTGACAGCAAGATGCTCCTCCCAGTCGTTTGTCAGGGACTTGTAGAAAGCAGCATACTCCTCCTTAGTGATCTCCTCAGGCTTCCTCATCCAGATAGGCTTCTGTTTGTTGACCAGGGACCACTCATGAGAAACCTCCTTGATCTTCTTCTTTTTCTTCTCCTTTTCTTCCTTCTCTTCATCAACATCCTCAACCTTGCCCTCCTCGGCATCCTTCTTCTCTTCCTCATCTTCATCATCAGAAATTTCCTTCTCGGTGGTCTTCTCAGTCCATAGAGAGATAGGGTAGCTGATAAACTCAGAGTGCTTCTTGATCAGGTCCTTGAGGCGGCGCTCTTCAAGGTATTCCAACTGCAGAAAACATGAGCAAGTTGTCAATAACAAATGAACACATTAGAGCCAGGACACCTTATAGCACATTTCACAGTCACTTAGGTTAAACCCAAATAGTTCAGGTGATTCTAAAAATTCACAACAGTAGAACAGTAGTACTTGTTACTAATTAATTCATAGCATTAGACAACCACACGCAATCAAACTTACGCAAAACCAGACCCAAGGAAAAATAAAGCATACACATAACCAGTTATTCAACAATAAGCCAGTAAGGCACTTATAGATCCTAAGTACATGTGTAACATGATTACTTATAACATACAAGGCAGAAACATACTAACATGTTTTTCACAGCAACAGTTCAAAATGTTAAGGCACCTATCTAGATTATCACGATGTCAACAGTGTATGAATTCCAATCTGAAAACTCCTACATAGAAGTAAAAATATGTTCATTCTGATCAATCAATTCACCAAACGCTCCTACATAGAGACACTTTTTTTAAGTCTAAACAGACCAATTAAACACTTTTTTTAAGCCTATGGTGCAAACTTGAGACACACCATCATGTTCTTTCTACAAATGGCTATAAAATCAAGTACCAACAATATTCGTAACAATCCTACAAGGACAGAATTACTAGTTGATGCATCTATCAATAGCAAGCCACATTCAGAAACTATAAAGGCATTCAGCAATACAAGCAGCACAAATTGAACAAGAATTCGATGAAATTCTGTCAGTACCTGATCGTCCTTGAGGTAGAGGGTGATCTTAGTACCCCTCCCAAGCTGCTCCCCAGATGTGTCACGTGTGACAGTGAAGGACCCACCAGCCTGAGACTCCCACACATACTGCTCGTCATCGTTGTGCTTGGTGGTCACAACCACTCTCTCGGCAACAAGGTAGGCAGAGTAGAATCCAACACCGAACTGACCAATCATGGACACATCAGCACCAGCAGCCAGTGCCTCCATGAACTCCTTGGTCCCTGACCTGGCAATGGTACCCAGGTTGTTCACAAGATCTGACTTGGTCATACCAATACCACTGTCGATGATCGAGAGTGTGTTGGAGGCCTTGTCAGGAACAATATGGATGAACAGCTCTGGCTGAGCATCCAGCTTGCTCTTGTCCGTCAAGCTCTCGAACCTGATCTTGTCCAACGCCTGCAGAACACAAAAGCATAAGATACGTGGCCGGTTTTGTATGGAAGCTGCTAGCAATTCCAATTCACTATCCGACAACAATTTAATCTTGTCAAATACCATGCCAAAAGTTCAGCTATCCCCATCTATTTTGTCACAGCTCAATTTTAACACCAAATGGGACATCTCTACCCTACCCAAGTTTAGCAACTCTTCTGTGTCTCTGTGGGGGTGTATCTGTAAAAAAATTGTCTGGGAAGAATTCCACTTCCACTGCTCTTCTTTTTGTGCTGCATTTCTTCAGTCTTCCGATCAGGACGATGCTCACTTTTAACTTCAAATCGAAATGCAAATGCCCAAGGCCATAATTCATTCATTTGGTCCTCCTCACGGTGAAAAATCAATGAGTGCCATCTGAAAGATCACTGATGTATTGATGGCTTTAATTCAGAGATCAACCGAGTAATAAGAAGAGGTGTACCGAGAGGTACAATAAACCTGTGGTCCATTTGATCGACTCGTACATTATTACTATTACAGATCTCACTGTTTGGGGTGCAGGACGAGAGAGTCCGAAGAGATAAGGCATCGATCAGTACTAGTACTAGGACTGACCAGGCTTTTGCCTTGCCCCTCCTCATCACGAGTCAGTAGAATCAGAATACTGAAACAGCTGAGATGGTCACGAGATGATGCTCTTGCCTTTGCCTTGATCCCTCTTTTGCATGCTCACTTTGTTCTGAAGGGACCAGCCTACTTTTCGCTTTAGCCAAACTCTCTCGGCTTGTCTTTCTTTTGCCAGCTACACAGCTGGACAGGTCGCAGTAGTACTATACGTATGCCGGTAGAGTGGTAGACCGTAGAGGGAATGCAGAGCGAGTGATTGATTGGCACGTTCTGTACCAATGTAGGACTAGTGTATACCACCGAAAATACAGATGCAGATGTGCCGCAACGGCGCAACTTGGAGACGTAATAATACCTTGCTTTTGCTTTTGAATGCAGCAAGTGCGAGAGAGCTCCAAGCTAGGTGTACACCTGTGAACGAGGCAACACTGTATCTACGGATGAAAACGGCCAGAAAACGTTTCAATCGTATCCATCACTATATTTTCTCGAAGACGGAATTCAAAATATAAATACTGGAAAGAAAACGGTATCGAAAATATAAAAAAACAACAACTGATACTACGGATGATTATCAACGGAAAACCGGTAAGAAATATCAGAAACATTGACCGTAAAAATCACAATTCAATTTGCATAGCTATATGTTCTGATGAAATAAAATCAAAGTTACACTATGTAAATTACAATTTGTCTTTCTTTCAACAATAGATTAGGGGTTTGGTTGATGAATTGACGATACTATAGACTATGGGTTGAGTAAAGAATTAGATCATATATATGATGGCGCATTTAGAAACAGTAAAATATAACAGCAAAATTGTTTCCGTTTTCATTTTTGTCGGTAACCCTTTCCATATAACTCGACCAGTAAAATAAAAGGAATTGCTAACTGGCTACCTGCTGATCTACCCTATAATTCACCAACTTGTTTTACTCATCTTTCACTCTTACACTCTTACATTCATCACTCAACGGTTGAGATCATCCCTGTGAAATCCAACGCTCCATGTCATCTCCACCTCCCACCTCGCACCATAACCCCAACCCGACTCCCGTCTTCCACGCGATTCTTCCTCCCCTTTCCTTCCCGTCTTCCACGCTACAGATTGCGCCTCCTCAATTCCTCATTGTCTCGCGAATTTTTGCGCCTAGGTCGCCCTCACTCGAAGCGACGACACCCTCGTTTCCCTCTCTGCCCACCATGCCACGTGCAAGTCCTTTGCCGACGACCATGGAGAGACCGTCAAAATCTGTTGGTCGCCGTCACCGATACAGCCGATAGCGCCTCCTTTCCCTATTGATCTGTTGCTAGAGAATGGGGCGAGGGTCAAGCGCAATGCCCAAGCCCAGACTCCAACCCAACCCACAAATCGTTTGCACCCTTCTGCACCGATTGCCGTAACCGGTCGGCTGCCATAAGCGGTTCTCTGTCTACCCAACTCGCCGGTTAATAGATCGCAACGCCCCACCACATTTCGTCCCTGGTCGGCTGCTGCCTGCTCTTCCACTAATTTGATCTTGCAATTTCAAAATCATAATGCTTCAGCTGTGGAATTTGCGGATAAGGTCAGGTACATTTATCTCAAATTTACCTGATTCTTGATGTTGCATGCAAAATTTCCTAGCCGCCCGGGTTGCCATAGATGAGACTTGTGGCGTTCTTTTTGTTGATATGTCTGCAAATGGGATAGCTTAACCAAATTATGGAGTTGTGGCACTTTACTAAAGTCTGAATGTACATTTCATTTGTATTATGGGGTATAGGCCAACAACTTTTAATATGAGCTTTTGCTGTAATCTTGATTTAATTCGTTGATATGCTGAGGGATCGTGGCATCCTTCCCATTACATGTTCCTGATCTGTTCTGTCAGTGATGCTTGGTGTCAAGGTACGCCCACTGGGCTTCCACACGAACCATGGCGAGGTGCTGTTCCGCTGCTGGGACATGGTAAAATCTTTTAGACCAAACCATTTGATGTGCTAGCTTATATCGTGCTTGTCTATACCTGCTAAAATCACTTCTACAAAACTGTATGATGGTTCCGGTAAGAAAGTCAAATCGATCGGTAATGTTCAGAATTGAGAAACATGAATATTGATCTGTGCAGTCTTCAGGAAGTGTTGAGTTCTGTGTGAGTAAATGAGTATGTAAGTAGGGGAGAAGCACTGCAAGTAGTGATTTGTCTATGCCATATATCATCATGATCTGCTCCTTGTATAAAGAGCTTCAGAATTCAGATTAATTTTTTTAGAGAAATAATTCAGATTAATTTGCAAATAACTACGTAGCAGTATTTTGGAGACCTTGATTTGGATGTAATATATATGTGTGTCTTGTTTTATAATTTAGGTCTTCTTAATTCATAGATTGCCTTGTACCTCTTGATGGGTGGCTATCAAAGCTCTATTAGTTCTTGTTTTATAATTTAGGTCTTCTTAATTCATAGATTGCCTTGTACCTCTTGATGGGTGGCTATCAAAGCTCTATTAGTCTAAAACAATAGTATTAATCTTACTTTGATACTTTAATGTTTGATATGCCCTTTCTGTAAGTTGTTCATGGGTCCTTGCAAAAGAAACAAATGCTCATTGCTGTCTAGATTAGTTTCTAGAAATTCGATTTGGACCAGGTATGTCCAACAGAATGAGATTCGGATTTTCTTTTGGCGTACTATATATGGCTGCAAGTTCGGGTGCGATCGTCTGAATAACTGAATGTACTGCAAATTGCAAAACTAGCTCATTAACTTGGATCATTTACCAATTTGCTAAGTCCTATTCAACTGTAAGCTGACGTTGATCTACACACCTTATTCAGTATAAAAGCAGCACAACATTATCTTAACAATGAAGAATGAGAGGCTTTCAACCCGGAAAAAAAAAAGAATGAGGGGCTTTCATATGTTTCGAGATGCATAGTGCACTATTTTCTGGTCTAAAATGGAGCTGATTCATATGCTTGTCTATACTTGGAGCAAGCAATTCAGTCCATGAATCTCCTTTCTATGTGTATTGACAATCATGACTCCAACACAGTATGCACTAACCTGTTTTAGCCTTTTATATGCCCAGACAACCAGCAGATCTCTTGCTTAATTGCATAAAAATTTTAATTCTATGTCTTTGTACTTAATTAAAATTATTTATTTAGGGAAAACGAGTTACATATATCGTTTGCAGATAATGTTACCATCTATGTGTACACGCTCTACTAAATCATTTTAAAGGATAACCATAGCTTTTTAGTCCATTATTAATTAATTTGGGTATAACAGCGTAACCACAATCGTTACTTGCAACTTTTGATGAATGAGAATAGAGCATTTTGTTATTTCTGAACAAATATGTTACTGCCTCCGTTTTAGGTTATAAGACTTTCTAGCATTGCCCACATTGATATATATGTTAATGTGTGTCTAGATTCATTAACATATATATTGTAAAGAGAATAGGAGAGAACACCACTCTCCCCAATGAGGGGGGTGACCATATATTATAGTCTTTCCAATATACAAGATCCTTAATTAGAGGAGTATACAAGGAAGCTAAGGATACAAAAGAATCCTATACATATATGGCTATACATTCCTAATAGATCGCAACGCCCCACCACATTTCGTCCCTGGTCGGCTGCTGCTTGCTCTTCCACTAATTTGATCTTGCAATTTCAAAATCATAATGCTTCAGCTGTGGAATTTGCGGATAAGGTCAGGTACATTTATCTCAAATTTACCTGATTCTTGATGTTGCATGCAAAATTTCCTAGCCGCCCGGGTTGCCATAGATGAGACTTGTGGCGTTCTTTTTGTTGATATGTCTGCAAATGGGATAGCTTAACCAAATTATGGAGTTGTGGCACTTTACTAAAGTCTGAATGTACATTTCATTTGTATTATGGGGTATAGGCCAACAACTTTTAATATGAGCTTTTGCTGTAATCTTGATTTAATTCGTTGATATGCTGAGGGATCGTGGCATCCTTCCCATTACATGTTCCTGATCTGTTCTGTCAGTGATGCTTGGTGTCAAGGTACGCCCACTGGGCTTCCACACGAACCATGGCGAGGTGCTGTTCCGCTGCTGGGACATGGTAAAATCTTTTAGACCAAACCATTTGATGTGCTAGCTTATATCGTGCTTGTCTATACCTGCTAAAATCACTTCTACAAAACTGTATGATGGTTCCGGTAAGAAAGTCAAATCGATCGGTAATGTTCAGAATTGAGAAACATGAATATTGATCTGTGCAGTCTTCAGGAAGTGTTGAGTTCTGTGTGAGTAAATGAGTATGTAAGTAGGGGAGAAGCACTGCAAGTAGTGATTTGTCTATGCCATATATCATCATGATCTGCTCCTTGTATAAAGAGCTTCAGAATTCAGATTAATTTTTTTAGAGAAATAATTCAGATTAATTTCACAAACTAGATTGATCAGGGTTTTGCCGAACCTTGTCTATCTTAACTTAGTGCAAATATCAGTTTGTCAAATCACTGTTCACGTTTTTTTTTCCCATGTGGATATGCATTTGCAAATAAGTACGTAGCAGTATTTTGGAGACCTTGATTTGGATGTAATATATATGTGTTTCTTGTTTTATAATTTAGGTCTTCTTAATTCATAGATTGCCTTGTACCTCTTGATGGGTGGCTATCAAAGCTCTATTAGTCTAAAACAATAGTATTAATCTTACTTTGATACTTTAATGTTTGATATGCCCTTTCTGTAAGTTGTTCATGGGTCCTTGCAAAAGAAACAAATGCTCATTGCTGTCTAGATTAGTTTCTAGAAATTCGATTTGGACCAGGTATGTCCAACAGAATGAGATTCGGATTTTCTTTTGGCGTACTATATATGGCTGCAAGTTCGGGTGCGATCGTCTGAATAACTGAATGTACTGCAAATTGCAAAACTAGCTCATTAACTTGGATCATTTACCAATTTGCTAAGTCCTATTCAACTGTAAGCTGACGTTGATCTACACACCTTATTCAGTATAAAAGCAGCACAACATTATCTTAACAATGAAGAATGAGAGGCTTTCAACCCGGAAAAAAAAAAGAATGAGGGGCTTTCATATGTTTCGAGATGCATAGTGCACTATTTTCTGGTCTAAAATGGAGCTGATTCATATGCTTGTCTATACTTGGAGCAAGCAATTCAGTCCATGAACACTACTAGAAAAAGTATTTTCGCAGGCGGACAAAAGTGATTTTTGCAAGCGGAGGGTTGGACCGCTTGTAGCACAACGACGGTGAAAATCAGCGATTTTCGCAGTCGGGGCAACAACCCGCCTGCGAAAATCCACTAATCGAACAAAAAAAATCACGGCGGCGGCTCGCCGCCGCCGCCCTCCTTCGGCCGGATCTGGGAGGGGAGGGGAGCCGCGCCCCGCGCCGTCGTGCTGGAATTAAGGGTGTGATCGATACTGCTTGCTGCTGCAGCAACCGTGGCTGCAAGAGCTAAAAATGGCTGCAGCGGCAGCAGCTGAAAAACAGCCACAGCCATAGCGGCAGCAGCAGATAGCAGTTCCGATCAGGCCCTAAATCCAAGTCCTAGCTAAACAGGATGCTCCATTGAACAGCCAAACCGGCCTCACATGGTCTATCCAAGGACCTGCCAGTTAGCCACGAAATATTTCGTGAAAAGCCAGCTGAAGGCTGAAGCCCTTTTTGCACTGAAATGAGTATGCGTGCGGGCCTGATGATCCGTGGCATTGTTGCTGCGGGGACATCCATGCACTGCAGGGTAATGGAGGAGCTGATTGAGCCATATGTCTCGCTGCAAAGGCTTCCTCCTTTCGGTGGTTAGCCCAGAGCCTCTCCCAGAGATCGACCCAGACCAGCATGCAGTAATCGAATCCCGTTCGATGATTCGATCTACTAAATTCCCAAAGGCTGTAGCGCGCACATGGCGCCAACAGGCAACAGTCCGGGCCATTTTGCCATGCCCCGGGGGATCCCTCTGACGCCTCACTTGAGATTCCTTGAAAGTTGCGAACACATTTGTGGTTTTATCTTCACTTGTGAAAGAAGACGTGTCATCGTATGATCTCTACTTTTTCTTTTCAAGAAAGTCTTCTGGGTGATCTTATGAGCACTCTGACTATCTGAACGCTGCCTAATAATTCACATAAAGCTCGGGCGCCAGTTCACAGTTTTCATACCTGGACTACTGCTACTGTGTTAGTGCAGTAGTGCTATAGCTAATGATATGGGGCATCCAATTAGTTGGGTCCTCACCTGGTCGGTCCATACATGAACCTGACGCCCCCGTGCTGTGCTGGCTTCTACGTTTTCATCACCGAAAATATTGCAGTCCCACACGCTCTCTAGGTTAAGGAGCAACTGGCGGCTTGGTGCATATACAGTAGTACTCTTGATCAGTGAAGACCTAGGTAACAGGGTACTATAGCAGGTTCCTGTGCACAATGATGTGAAGCAAAATATAAATGCTTAATTTGTCAACATTGTATACAACGCGCGTCAAAGGAATCATTTCAAGAATGATCCCATCTTCTGATGTAGTGGTGTCCAAGGCTCCATATACAGCTGCCCCAGTGTATAATGCATGGAAAGTACAGAACTATGTACACCTCATTGTGCAGGAACTCGTCACGAAACGCAATCATATATACAGTAAAACATTTTTTTTTGTGTGTGGAAGTGCCTTTTCTGTGATCATGCTGCTGGTAGTGCCCAATAAGCTAAGCACCACCAAGTATATTCCCATTGTCAGTAGTCACCAGTGCATTCATCAAGTCGGTTGATATATATTGTCAGGTAGGGACATCGGAGCTAGCTAGCAGCTTGGCCCCGGCCGCCGGCGACCATCACGGCCGGGATGATCGGACGCCATCCCGGCTACTTTTCACAGATCATCGCATGCTTGCCATGGACGACAATGCAGAGAAAATACTCTTACCTGTTGCTAATTAAACGTCTAAGTCAAACACAGAAACTGAAAACGAATGTACACTAAGTTTTGCCTAATTAGTTCTTGTTGCGATCTACGCAATGGTTTCGTCAGCGACGAGGAAAGAATGCACACAGGAAACTGATGCAATAATCCGAAGGTGACTCGACAAGAAATTTTTTTTCGCAGGACAAAAGGAAAAGGAGAGTTGTGAAAACGATCGAAGTAGCCGGGGGTCAAAAAGGGTTTGACCCGCCCACCCAGGCTGTGAATGCGATAGACACTGGCTTGACAGGCCCATCAGCTGGCCCGGTATACCTAACACAATCACGATGGGGGGTTGGTGGGCCCATCCGGTCAGCGAGACAGATAGCGAATCCGCGGGCCTTTGGGCTTTCGTCAGAGCCCACCTGAACTGTTGGCATGTGCAGCAGTTTTCGGGGTCCATCGAGTGTTGACTCTGCTGAAGAAAGGGTAACAAAACAGATGGAGAGTTTTCCTTGGTTTCACATACACAGAGTGAGTACACCATTAAAGTAAGTGAATTCACAACATAGAAATGCATCCAATTATTCATCACAAAACCTGCTGTTTGATTTCCTTTAATGATGAACAGGATAGTGTTTGTTTGTTCATGACGTAACGGGCTCACACCAGTATATACTGTCACTAGACAGTGGATTTTATTAGGTAAGTAGTGCTGAGAATGTAGCCTCATCATTAAGAGTTCAAGATCATTAGCACGGCGTACACTTGTTTTGTCTCAATAGCATGTGTTCCCACTGTGATGAGATCAGTCTCGTGAACAATCCCGTGCATATATGGGTTATTAAAAGCATCATCAGACGTATGGTTGACCTCTTGCTTGGTTGGGTTATCTGTCCACTGTCCTAACCACGTGTGTTAGGCGCAGAGATCACAATACAACCGCACACTCCTCCTCGGCGGAAGGGAGGCGGTGCCCGGGCTGGCAGGCGGAAGGGAGGGTGGCGGTAGGTGGCGGCCGGGCGGGCGGAGGGGTCGTCGGCAACGCTGATGTCGATGTGCGAACTTGTTGGTTTTGTGATGTGTGGACTTGTGTTGTTTGTTGAGCATGAGAATTAGTAATGTCAATGTTCTGTGAATTTGTGTAGTCATTTTGATTTGTGAATCTTGTGATGTTGGTGAGTTTGGCTGTGAATTTGTGACGTTGGTGAGTTTGGCGTGAAATCAATATGCTGACAACAAAAAATACAATGAAAAAAAAAACCTTTAGTTCCGGTTTGTAACATCAATCGGGACTAAAGATTTATCTTTAAACTCGGTTATTTGAATCAGGACTAAAAATGGACATCTCTAGTTCCGGATTGGGCATCCCAGTAACATACCCAGGATTAAAGGATGTTGCGAACCGAGAGTGATGTAGGTTTCTCCAGTAGTGATAGGAGGTAGTCTCAACTTGTATATATGGATGTGACTCTGCGAGAAGTGCGCGAGATTCACAGTCACATTTTTTATTTTTAAAACTTGCATATAAAAATTAAATTTAAATCTATATGTTCGTGAAGTAATATATCTATCTATTTTTTTTAAAAAAAATCGCTTTTTAGGTGACATAAAAAAGAGGGACGTCCCATAGGAAAAATGACTTTCACACATACCCGCTTTAATTAATAAGTCGTTTAGTCTTACAATATAACAATTAGTATATATGCATATCATTCTGCATGCCACTCAAGTACTACATGATTTAATTAGCGCAACATCATACTACAATGACAGCAGGCGTGCAAATAAAATACAATTTGTAGAGGTCAGAGGGTACGTGTGTAATTTGTGTTTAGATTGTGACGTTGAGTTTATCTTCTAGTGTGAAATGCTATACAATAAACTAAAGTTGATGGGAAGATTAACAATAATTACCAACGAGAAAGTAATTCGTAGAGAGTTAGATTAGAGCAATTGATGAAGACTATGGTACACACAAACAAGACTTCTTGGTACAGGGAATTAGGTGCAGCAGCTCATTACCCCTTTACGGTTAGGTGATATCATCAAACATTCCCTCTAATCGTTCTAATTTTTATTTGTTTCTGTTGCTATCACTAAGACTTCTTTTGAGAGGTCAATGCCTTTGATTACATAGAATTTATTCGCTAGTCTTTCACTGCTTGTTTTATTTGCAGAAGGATAATAAGACATTAATTTAAACTGATTCGACATATTTATCCTGATTCTATCGTGGAAAACATGCATGCATATTGCTATCAATTAATCAATTATTGAAGTGATATTAATATTGTGTACCCCAAAAAAAAATTAAATATAAGAGAATCTCAAAATTGCTGACAAATGGCATGTCTAGCTAGTACTAGTGTGTGCTACCACTACTGGAACATCGTAAAATAATTAAAAAAAAAAGAAATGGAGGTAGGAATTTCTAGACATAGCACAACAGTATAGCTAGATGTGATATGTTTGGCACAAATAAATGGAATTTTCTTTTGTCTAATCTCCTTTTAATTAATTCCAAAGGAATAATATAATCTATATTCCTATATGAGTTACACTGCACACATCCACCCCCCTACATTTCTTATAGATGCTCTTTCTGAGGAACGACAATTATGCTCCAACTAATTAATTACCAGACAAAAAACAAAGCTGGTACATTTTTTTTTACAGTAGTACACAAGCAGCTAGGGCATGTCAAAACCCTAAGACTACCATGCATAGACTACATTTATGCATGCATGCATATACTACTGACATAACTAAATTAAGTACACATATCCCAAGGGGAATTAAGCTCTTCTAACATCCATTAGTGCAGTAGTAGTACTGAACTCTCTGTGGGTTGTTGAACAACCGCTGGATCATGATCAGTTGCACCAGAATAACCTGACGCAATGCCGGACGACCGGCAACGACCCCCGGCCGGTTTATCCGGCGCCTCATCTCCGGTGTGGTCAGACAGCCAAAAACCGGTCAGCGAGACAGATAGCGAATCCGCGGGCCTTTGGGCTTTCGTCAGAGCCCACCTGAACTGTTGGCATGTGCAGCAGTTTTCGGGGTCCATCGAGTGTTGACTCTGCTGAAGAAAGGGCAACAAAACAGATGGAGAGTTTTCCTTGGTTTCACATACACAGAGTGAGTACACCATTAAAGTAAGTGAATTCACAACATAGAAATGCATCCAATTATTCATCACAAAACCTGCTGTTTGATTTCCTTTAATGATGAACAGGATAGTGTTTGTTTGTTCATGACGTAACGGGCTCACACCAGTATATACTGTCACTAGACAGTGGATTTTATTAGGTAAGTAGTGCTGAGAATGTAGCCTCATCATTAAGAGTTCAAGATCATTAGCACGGCGTACACTTGTTTTGTCTCAATAGCATGTGTTCCCACTGTGATAAGATCAGTCTCGTGAATAATCCCGTGATATTATACTAGTATATGGTTTCTGAAGCTCATCAGACGCATGGTTGACTTCTTGCTTGGATGGGTTATCTGTCCTAATCACGTGTGTTAGGCGCAGGGATCACAAGCTTGCTAGATCGATCTCACGTACGGCCACACTGTACATTATCATACAGTTACGCCGAAATTAAAACAAGATCGATGCCAGATCACTCACCCAACTTAGCTAAGCTCCAATCGATCCGTGCCCAACCCAACCGTCCCGGCAGCTGTCGGGACAAACTGAGTAGACTCCGAGCGTGTCGATCTAATTCTAAAGTCAGAGCACACTTTGACGAACAGGTTGACCCACTGCGACCCAGGAATCAAACAGCTAGTAGGAAACTAGCATTTGTCTCAGCCTAATACCCCAAAGATGCCCTCGTGTGTCCTACTGTCCTTAGCCCGGCCGTGTCAACGCCCAGCCTAAACCGGCCAACACGTCAACGATCCGTGTCGCAGAGCGTGTGCTTTTCCTGACGCGACGGATGCCGGCGCTACTGCTTCCTACCCCTCCGAAACCGACGCCGCGGCCGGGTTGGGTTGGGGTTGGGTCAGCGTCGACGTCGTCGTTGGCCTCGTCGGTTTCGGAGTCGACGCGCGCGCGCGCGCGGCCGGCACGTGTTACAGGCCGGGAACCCTCGATCGATCGCGCGGCCGCGCGCACGCACGCGCGTCTGGTTTGCTCCCGCGATGTTGCGGTGCGCACTAGCCAGCGGAGGACTCGTCGCGTGTACAGGTTGCCGTGGCGATCGAGCGCGCGGCGTGCGTGTCCACGTACGTACGCCGCCCCGCTCGCACGCGCACGCCGCCGTGTTTCGCACACCGGCAGCCGGACCATTCTAGCCGGCGCGCGGCGCGAGCGAGCGAGCGGCAGGTCGGTCGGTTTCGGGAGACCTCGTGCCCTGGTTGGCACGGCAGTGGCAGGGGGGACAGCGTAGCGTAGCGTAGCTTGCCATCTACGACTGGACGACTCCACCAACAAAACATTAGACTCTATAAATTAAAATCTGTATATATGTTTGTGGCTAGCAAAATGGTAAATTCGAGTATAAAGTTACAGGCAGGATAAGTAAGTGTTCGCAAGAGGAAATTGATTGCACGCTTCTAACACAAACCATGCACGAGCATGATAATAATACTATATATTTGTAGTTATGGGTCATTCTACCATCCCACCTTGTGCTAATAACCAATCTTCAACGAAAACGCATCCAGAGAGATCGATCG
>CM020181.1:6976500-6991812 GCA_009805545.1 Oryza longistaminata
ATATATAATCGCTTTTTAGGTGACATAAAAAAGAGGGACGTCCCATAGGAAAAATGACTTTCACACATACCCGCTTTAATTAATAAGTCGTTTAGTCTTACAATATAACAATCAGTATATATGCATATCATTCTGCATGCCACTCAAGTACTACATGATTTAATTATATTAGCGCAACATCATACTACAATGACAGCACCAGGCAGAGCCATACTACACTCCTAATAAGGCCCCAAAAGCAGCATGCAACACCAGCAGAAGACCACATATGTCCCTCTGAGAGGATGGACTCCACAACTATTGAGATTGATGAGAACGCAGAGTTGAATACCTTGGAATTCGGCACCTTCCACAGCTGCCAAGAGACGAGAAGGACCAGGGAGTCGAAGTCGGCACGAAGATGCTTAGGTAAGCAGACCCTAGAAGATGGACACCAGACCTGAAGCGAGCTGTCACGTGGGGAGGGCAGCCCAGCCTGAGGGTGACAACATGCGGTGCTAGATTTGCCGAGCGAATACACAGTCGAAGAGGGTGTGATTCGCCGTCTCAAGATTATGTGCGCAAAAGGGGCAGGCTAAGTGCTATCAATACCACGCTTCTGGAGAAGATCAGTCGTCCAGCAGCGCTGCTAAAATACAAACCAGATGAAGAATTTCCGTTTAAGGAGAAAGTACATTAATTATATATCTGCTGAGTACTCTAAATTACCAACTATTACTCAATTATGACTTATGCCCTCTTGCCTTCATTTCAAAACGTTAATACTAGAACAATAACCAGTCTCTTCATTCAGAGGATCTCTCTATGTACTACCGCGAATACGATGGTTTCCTGACCATAAGTAGAAGAATAATGTGTTGACCATGCATGATGGGCGGATGCACGCTTAATTTGGCCATATTGCACCGTGCCATGCATCTAACGTCCTGATTGGATGTATATGTGTGCCAGAGCGAGCTGCGAGGAAAAACAAAAACGTCGAAGAGTACAAATACGCATTGACTGTCGACCTGCAGGTCTGAACTCTGAGAGAGAATATAATACATGGACAAAAATCCAAAAAGGAGAAAGGCAGAATCATAAGAATCCAAGACAAATCGCCGGCCGATGCATGCCTAACGCGACATGAGGGGTTCTTGTTCTTCTATCACAATCTGCTTTTCCAAACGAAACAGATATGAGTACGTATGAGATTAATTTAGTTCTCATTAAGTTTGTAATTTGCGAAGTTATATACTACGACTGTACTTGGGACAGAGGAGTATTGTTCTTTGATTTATTTTGATCTGTCACTCTTCTATCTTCACTTCTTACACACATATGCATGTTTTCAGGCAACTAATACACTACTAGAGAATTGATCTTTGTTGCATCGCTAAAAAACGGTTCGAATAAGAACCGGGACTAAAGATTATTTTTAGTCCCTGTTAAAAAGCTGAAGGGACTTTTTTGATTTTAGTCCCGGTTGATAACATTTTTAGTTCCGGTTTAAAAAGTCATCAGGCCTTACTATCTTTAGTCCCACCAACCGGGACTAAAGATTAACATTTAGTCCCGGTTATTTATACCAACCAGGACCAAAGATTGAAAAAAAAATACAACCGCACACTCCTCCTCGGCGGAAGGGAGGCGGTGCTCGGGCGGGCAGGTGGAAGGGAGGGTGGCATAGGCGGCGGCCGAGCGGGCGGAGGGGTCGTCGGCAACGCTGATGTCGATGTGCGGATTGTTGGTTTTGTGATGTGTGGACTTGTGTTGTTTGTTGAGCATGTGAATTAGTAATGTCAATGTTCTGTGAATTCGTGTAGTCATTTTGATCCGTGAATTTTGTGATGTTGGTGAGTTTGGCTGTGAATTTGTGACGTTGGTGAGTTCGGCGTGAAATTAATATGCTGACAACAAAAATACAATGAAAAAAAGAAAAAAAAACTTTAGTTCCGGTTTGTAACACCAATCGGGACTAAAGATTTATCTTTAGACCCGGTTATTTGAAATGGGACTAAAAATGGACATCTTTAGTTCCGGATTGGGCATCCCGGTAACATACCCAGGATTAAAGGGTATTGCGAACCGGGAGTGATGTGGGTTTCTCCAGTAGTGATTGTATATATGGATGTGACTCTGCGAGAAGTGCGCGAGATTCAATCACATTTTTTATTTTTAAAACTTGTATATAAAAATTAAATTTAAATCTATATGTTCGTGAAGTAATATATCTATCTATTTTTTTTAAAAAAAATCGCTTTTTAGGTGACATAAAAAAGAGGGACGTCCCATAGGAAAAATGACTTTCACACATACCCGCTTTAATTAATAAGTCGTTTAGTCTTACAATATAACAATTAGTATATATGCATATCATTCTGCATGCCACTCAAGTACTACATGATTTAATTAGCGCAACATCATACTACAATGACAGCAGGCGTGCAAATAAAATACAATTTGTAGAGGTCAGAGGGTACGTGTGTAATTTGTGTTTAGATTGTGACGTTGAGTTTATCTTCTAGTGTGAAATGCTATACAATAAACTAAAGTTGATGGGAAGATTAACAATAATTACCAACGAGAAAGTAATTCGTAGAGAGTTAGATTAGAGCAATTGATGAAGACTATGGTACACACAAACAAGACTTCTTGGTACAGGGAATTAGGTGCAGCAGCTCATTACCCCTTTACGGTTAGGTGATATCATCAAACATTCCCTCTAATCGTTCTAATTTTTATTTGTTTCTGTTGCTATCACTAAGACTTCTTTTGAGAGGTCAATGCCTTTGATTACATAGAATTTATTCGCTAGTCTTTCACTGCTTGTTTTATTTGCAGAAGGATAATAAGACATTAATTTAAACTGATTCGACATATTTATCCTGATTCTATCGTGGAAAACATGCATGCATATTGCTATCAATTAATCAATTATTGAAGTGATATTAATATTGTGTACCCCAAAAAAAAAATATAAGAGAATCTCAAAATTGCTGACAAATGGCATGTCTAGCTAGTACTAGTGTGTGCTACCACTACTGGAACATCGTAAAATAATTAAAAAAAAAAGAAATGGAGGTAGGAATTTCTAGACATAGCACAACAGTATAGCTAGATGTGATATGTTTGGCACA
The DNA here is from genome assembly GCA_009805545.1 of Oryza longistaminata. NCBI lineage: Eukaryota > Viridiplantae > Streptophyta > Magnoliopsida > Poales > Poaceae > Oryza > Oryza longistaminata. The sequence continues at coordinate 6,979,620 of CM020181.1, forward strand.
AATAAAGGGAATTTTCTTTTTGTCTAATCTCCTTTTAATTAATTCCAAAGGAATAATATAATCTATATTCCTATATGAGTTACACTGCACACATCCACCCCCCTACATTTCTTACAGATGCTCTTTCTGAGGAACGACAATTATGATCCAACTAATTAATTACCAGACAAAAAACAAAACTGGTACATTTTTTTTTACAGTAGTACACAAGCAGCTAGGGCATGTCAAAACCCTAAGACTACCATGCATAGACTACATTTATGCATGCATGCATATACTACTGACATAACTAAATTAAGTACACATATCCCAAGGGGAATTAAGCTCTTCTAACATCCATTAGTGCAGTAGTAGTACTGAACTCTCTGTGGGTTGTTGAACAACCGCTGGATCATGATCAGTTGCACCAGAATAACCTGACGCAATGCCGGACGACCGGCAACGACCCCCGGCCGGTTTATCCGGCGCCTCATCTCCGGTGTGGTCAGACAGCCAAAAATTCTCCTCCTCAATCTCATCTCCCTTCTTTCCAAACGGTTTATATATATATACACAAGCTATACATCTTTCCACTACTTCTCCTCAGCTCGCTTTCCCCTTCACTGCAACTTGCTCACCCACACACCAAGCAAGCACTCACTCTCTCTTGCTAGCTCTCTCCACCACAAGAAGAAACTGCTAGCTAGCCAAGAAACGGAGGATCGATCGAGGTTCAGGATAGAGATTATTACATCGTCGTGGTCGTCGATCATGGGGGATCATCAGATGATGCACGCAGCTCCGGCGGCGATGTACAACGGCGGCGGTGGTACGATGAGCTCTCATGGCGTGTGGTGGAGCAACGCGGTGGGGGTACCGGCGGCGGCGACGTGCTCGACGACGACGGAGCTCGCCGGGTACACCGCCTGGTCGTCGGCTCTGGCCGCTGGATACGATGGCATGGTGGCTGACAACGGCGGCAAGCAGCAGGCGAAGAGCACCACCACGGCGTCGTCGGAGTCGCCCGGCAACAACAGCTCGGTGACATTCCAGGAGCCGGCGAGCATCCCCGACCCGGCCGCCGTCGCCGCCGTGCCGCAGCCGGGCCTCGCCGGCTTCACCGACTGGACCCAGCCTTTCATGTGAGTTATATAAGCTAATTAAGCTAGCCATGAATGAACTCGTACTAGCTACCATATCATATGGAGAGCTAGCTTAGCTGAGATCGATCCTGACATGTTTGCATGCGATTTTGTGTACGTTTCATCAGGAACAACGGTGCTGGTCTGCATGAGTTTCTGCAAGATGGCCACCATGACATGAGCGCGTCGAGCTTGATGAATCACTCATCAAATAACCTAGCACTGCAGCAAGCAGGTCACCACCACGAGCTGCTGTCCAGCTTCGGCTCAGACCTGCTCTTGTCGCCGACGTCGCCGTACGGCGGATTCCAGTCCTCGCTGCTGAGGAGCCTCATGGAGCCGACGGCGAAGCAGCAGCAGCAGCAGCAGCCGGCTTTGGCTGGACTCCAGCAGTATCATCAGTACCAGCAGCAGATGGGCCACACACCAGCAGCTGCTGCCAAGTTCGCGCAGGCAGTTGGGGCCAGGGATTCGCTCCAGTTCACCAACGACGCGCCGTTCTGGAACCCTTCTGCCGGATTCGGCATGCCGGCGGCTGCGGCGGCGGCGGCGGCGCAAGATCAAGCTAGCGTTCGTTCTGCCAAACGCTCGTCGCCGGCGCCGCCGCGTGCGGCAGCAACCCTTGCATTAAAGGTTTGTACATAGATGATGCATGCATACAAGATAGCTAGCTAGTTCTGTCATTAGCTACTTTAATTTTAGGGCATTGTGATTGATGTTTTGTTATGTGTATACGTGTAGACTGCTATGGAAGGAGTAGGGGACTCTAGCTCAGTGATCACCAAGAAGGAGACAGCGTTCAAGAAACCGAGACTCGAGACACCGTCGCCATTGCCGACCTTCAAGGTATATAGATACTCACAGAGACATAGCTAGCTGCTATGCATCATGAGTTGAACTCAATCTGGTTTAATTAGTATAAAACAGTCTGCATTATTTGATGTCACAATAATATATAGGTCATGCAATCCAAGAGATCGATATAGATGCATCTTTACTAAAGTTGTTCGTATGTGCAAATTGCAATATACTTCAGGTTAGGAAGGAGAAGCTAGGGGACAGGATCACAGCACTCCAACAACTAGTCTCTCCTTTTGGAAAGGTGAGGGAGGCTTTTGATGGCCAATGTGCACTATATTACAAACAACAAGAGTGCTTGGAACTATGCATCATCATCTTCTGTGCAAAAGAGTTCTTCCTTTTTGATCTCCTCCTCCTTTCGAGATCTATACACTATATGCAAAACAACACAATCTTATTCTCTTCTTGATGTGCGCGCGTGCAGACGGATACCGCATCGGTGCTCCATGAGACCATCGAGTACATCAAGTTCCTGCACGACCAAGTTGGTGTAAGTGTGTGCAAGTACACCATGATTCCCCACCTTTAATTATAGCATCCTGGAGCACGAACTCGCACGTTTCTTCAGATGAATCATGCATCAGAGATTCAGAGAAGAGAGTACTGATCAGTGTTACCTGAACATTGTCTTGTGTTTTGTTTTCTGCAGGCTCTTAGTGCTCCATACTTGAAGAACGGTGCCCATCAAGTGCCCCACTTGAAGGTATTGCCAGTGTTGGATGCTGCATGCTTGCTCTCCTTTTCAGCATTCTGATCGATCACTGTACTTATGATCGATCTGTGTGTGTCATCTCTGTTCAAGCCAGTGCTGATGATGGCTTCTGCAATTGATTTGTTTCATTTCAGAACTCAAGTCCTGACAAGTCCAAGCACGGCGAGATATCACTGAAGGGCCGGGGGCTTTGTCTGGTGCCGATATCGAGCACGTTCGCCGTGGCCAGCGAGGTGCCCGTCGAGCTGTGGACTCCATTTGGTGCCAACTTTATTAGGTAGAAGAACAAGTCCAGGAAACTGAAGAACAGTACTGATCAGAAGCGTCAAATTAACGATCGAGTAGCTAGCTGCTAATATAGTCGCCTAGCTAGCACAAATATTTTGATAATTATGTAATTTAAAACATATGGGCAAAGCAATGCATTAAAAAATTTATTCCGTAGTAAATTACAGGGGTATCATCTAAGTAATATTAGCTGATTATATTGACATCGCATGTCTATTTATTATCAGTCACAAATCAACGAGCCTAGACGACTGCATAGGATCACTGGCCTGAGTTATGGTGTAGCAGAAAGTACCTTTTCTTTCGTGAATGCTCATTGCATGTCAATATATTAAAAGAGTTTTTGTTACACAATTCAATCAGTCAAACAGGCCTATGGGGTAGGGAGAAAAAAACAAAAGCTACAACCAGGTAAAGGAAAGAAAAAAAAAACTACTACAGAAAAGGCTACTCTGATCAGCAGGAGGGTGAAGGCAGAGCCATACTACACTCCTCATAAGCCCCCAAAAGCAGCAACACCAGCAGAAGACCACATGGGTTTACGACCCTCCGAGAGGATGGAGTCCAGAACTGCTGAGACCGAGGAGAGCGCAGAGTCGAATACCCTAGAGTTCCACTCCTTCCACAGCTACCAAGAGACGAGAAGGACCGGGGAGTCGAAGTTGGTGCGAAGATGCTTAAATAAGCAGACCCTAGAAGACGGCCACTGGACCTGAAGCGAGCTGTCACGGGGGGAGGGCAGCCCAGCCAGCGGGCGACAACATGTGGTGCCAGATCTGTCGAGCGAATACACTCAAGATTCTGTGTGCAAAAGGGGTAGGCTGGGTGCTATCAATATCACGTTTCTAGAGAAGATCAGCTGTCCAGCAACGCTGCTAAAATACAAACCAAATGAAGTATTGCTAAAATACAATACTTCATGTTGTAGCTGATGCTCCTTCCCTCCCCATCCCTGTGTTCACAGGATTCTTGTCTGTACTTTATCTAAACTTTTATTCCTTCTAATATATCCGGCAAATCTCCGGCCGTCTTAAGTTTCAAAAAAAAAAATGAAGAATTTACGTTTAAGGAGAAAGTACATTAATTATATATCTGCTGAGTACTCTAAATTACCAACTAGTACTCAATTATGACTTATGCCCTTGCCTTCATTTCAAAATTTTAATACTACTAGAACAATAGCAGTCTCTTCATTCAGAGGATCTCTCTATGTACTACCGCGAATACGATGGTTTCCTGACCATAAGTAGAAGAATAATGTGTTGACTATGCATGATGGGCGGATGCACGCTTAATTTGGCCATATTGCACCGTGCCATGCATCTAACGTCCTGATTGGATGTATATGTGTGCCAGAGCGAGCGGCGAGGAAAAACAAAAACGTCGAAGAGTACAAATACGCATTGACTGTCGACCTGCAGGTCTGAACTCTGAGAGAGAATATAATACATGGACAAAAATCCAAAAAGGAGAAAGGCAGAATCATAAGAATCCAAGACAAATCGCCGGCCGATGCATGCCTAACGCGACATGAGGGGTTCTTGTTCCTCTATCACAATCTGCTTTTCCAAACGAAACTGATATGAGTACGTATGAGATTAATTTAGTTCTCATTAAGTTTGTAATTTGCGAAGTTATATACTACGACTGTACTTGGGACAGAGGAGTATTGTTCTTTGATTTATTTTGATCTGTCACTCTTCTATCTTCACTTCTTACACACGTACGCATGTTTTCAGGCAACTAAGACACTACTAGAGAATTGATCTTTGTTGGATCGTCAAAAAACACACTAACTAAAAATCGTTAAAAAGCTGAAGGGAATTTTTTTGATCTTTGGTCCCGGTTGGTAACATTTTTAGTTCCGGTTTAAAAAGTCTTAGGCCCCACTATCTTTAGTCCCACCAACCGGGACTAAAGATTAGGTTATTCATACCAACCAGGACCAAAGATTGAAAAAAAATTACAACCGCACACTCCTCCTCGGCGGAAGGGAGGCGGTGCCCGGGCTGGCAGGCGGAAGGGAGGGTGGCGGTAGGTGGCGGCCGGGCGGGCGGAGGGGTCGTCGGCAACGCTGATGTCGATGTGCGAACTTGTTGGTTTTGTGATGTGTGGACTTGTGTTGTTTGTTGAGCATGAGAATTAGTAATGTCAATGTTCTGTGAATTTGTGTAGTCATTTTGATTTGTGAATCTTGTGATGTTGGTGAGTTTGGCTGTGAATTTGTGACGTTGGTGAGTTTGGCGTGAAATCAATATGCTGACAACAAAAAATACAATGAAAAAAAAAACCTTTAGTTCCGGTTTGTAACATCAATCGGGACTAAAGATTTATCTTTAAACTCGGTTATTTGAATCAGGACTAAAAATGGACATCTCTAGTTCCGGATTGGGCATCCCAGTAACATACCCAGGATTAAAGGATGTTGCGAACCGAGAGTGATGTAGGTTTCTCCAGTAGTGATAGGAGGTAGTCTCAACTTGTATATATGGATGTGACTCTGCGAGAAGTGCGCGAGATTCACAGTCACATTTTTTATTTTTAAAACTTGCATATAAAAATTAAATTTAAATCTATATGTTCGTGAAGTAATATATCTATCTATTTTTTTTAAAAAAAATCGCTTTTTAGGTGACATAAAAAAGAGGGACGTCCCATAGGAAAAATGACTTTCACACATACCCGCTTTAATTAATAAGTCGTTTAGTCTTACAATATAACAATCAGTATATATGCATATCATTCTGCATGCCACTCAAGTACTACATGATTTAATTATATTAGCGCAACATCATACTACAATGACAGCAGGCGTGCAAATAAAATACAATTTGTAGAGGTCAGAGGGTACGTGTGTAATTTGTGTTTAGATTGTGACGTTGAGTTTATCTTCTAGTGTGAAATGCTATACAATAAACTAAAGTTGATGGGAAGATTAACAATAATTACCAACGAGAAAGTAATTCGTAGAGAGTTAGATTAGAGCAATTGATGAAGACTATGGTACACACAAACAAGACTTCTTGGTACAGGGAATTAGGTGCAGCAGCTCATTACCCCTTTACGGTTAGGTGATATCATCAAACATTCCCTCTAATCGTTCTAATTTTTATTTGTTTCTGTTGCTATCACTAAGACTTCTTTTGAGAGGTCAATGCCTTTGATTACATAGAATTTATTCGCTAGTCTTTCACTGCTTGTTTTATTTGCAGAAGGATAATAAGACATTAATTTAAACTGATTCGACATATTTATCCTGATTCTATCGTGGAAAACATGCATGCATATTGCTATCAATTAATCAATTATTGAAGTGATATTAATATTGTGTACCCCAAAAAAAAAATATAAGAGAATCTCAAAATTGCTGACAAATGGCATGTCTAGCTAGTACTAGTGTGTGCTACCACTACTGGAACATCGTAAAATAATTAAAAAAAAAAGAAATGGAGGTAGGAATTTCTAGACATAGCACAACAGTATAGCTAGATGTGATATGTTTGGCACAAATAAAGGGAATTTTCTTTTTGTCTAATCTCCTTTTAATTAATTCCAAAGGAATAATATAATCTATATTCCTATATGAGTTACACTGCACACATCCACCCCCCTACATTTCTTATAGATGCTCTTTCTGAGGAACGACAATTATGCTCCAACTAATTAATTACCAGACAAAAAACAAAGCTGGTACATTTTTTTTTACAGTAGTACACAAGCAGCTAGGGCATGTCAAAACCCTAAGACTACCATGCATAGACTACATTTATGCATGCATGCATATACTACTGACATAACTAAATTAAGTACACATATCCCAAGGGGAATTAAGCTCTTCTAACATCCATTAGTGCAGTAGTAGTACTGAACTCTCTCTGGGTTGTTGAACAACCGCTGGATCATGATCAGTTGCACCAGAATAACCTGACGCAATGCCGGACGACCGGCAACGACCCCCGGCCGGTTTATCCGGCGCCTCATCTCCGGTGTGGTCAGACAGCCAAAAATTCTCCTCCTCAATCTCATCTCCCTTCTTTCCAAACGGTTTATATATATATACACAAGCTATACATCTTTCCACTACTTCTCCTCAGCTCGCTTTCCCCTTCACTGCAACTTGCTCACCCACACACCAAGCAAGCACTCACTCTCTCTTGCTAGCTCTCTCCACCACAAGAAGAAACTGCTAGCTAGCCAAGAAACGGAGGATCGATCGAGGTTCAGGATAGAGATTATTACATCGTCGTGGTCGTCGATCATGGGGGATCATCAGATGATGCACGCAGCTCCGGCGGCGATGTACAACGGCGGCGGTGGTACGATGAGCTCTCATGGCGTGTGGTGGAGCAACGCGGTGGGGGTACCGGCGGCGGCGACGTGCTCGACGACGACGGAGCTCGCCGGGTACACCGCCTGGTCGTCGGCTCTGGCCGCTGGATACGATGGCATGGTGGCTGACAACGGCGGCAAGCAGCAGGCGAAGAGCACCACCACGGCGTCGTCGGAGTCGCCCGGCAACAACAGCTCGGTGACCTTCCAGGAGCCGGCGAGCATCCCCGACCCGGCCGCCGTCGCCGCCGTGCCGCAGCCGGGCCTCGCCGGCTTCACCGACTGGACCCAGCCTTTCATGTGAGTTATATAAGCTAATTAAGCTAGCCATGAATGAACTCGTACTAGCTACCATATCATATGGAGAGCTAGCTTAGCTGAGATCGATCCTGACATGTTTGCATGCGATTTTGTGTACGTTTCATCAGGAACAACGGTGCTGGTCTGCATGAGTTTCTGCAAGATGGCCACCATGACATGAGCGCGTCGAGCTTGATGAATCACTCATCAAATAACCTAGCACTGCAGCAAGCAGGTCACCACCACGAGCTGCTGTCCAGCTTCGGCTCAGACCTGCTCTTGTCGCCGACGTCGCCGTACGGCGGATTCCAGTCCTCGCTGCTGAGGAGCCTCATGGAGCCGACGGCGAAGCAGCAGCAGCAGCAGCAGCCGGCTTTGGCTGGACTCCAGCAGTATCATCAGTACCAGCAGCAGATGGGCCACACACCAGCAGCTGCTGCCAAGTTCGCGCAGGCAGTTGGGGCCAGGGATTCGCTCCAGTTCACCAACGACGCGCCGTTCTGGAACCCTTCTGCCGGATTCGGCATGCCGGCGGCTGCGGCGGCGGCGGCGGCGCAAGATCAAGCTAGCGTTCGTTCTGCCAAACGCTCGTCGCCGGCGCCGCCGCGTGCGGCAGCAACCCTTGCATTAAAGGTTTGTACATAGATGATGCATGCATACAAGATAGCTAGCTAGTTCTGTCATTAGCTACTTTAATTTTAGGGCATTGTGATTGATGTTTTGTTATGTGTACACGTGTAGACTGCTATGGAAGGAGTAGGGGACTCTAGCTCAGTGATCACCAAGAAGGAGACAGCGTTCAAGAAACCGAGACTCGAGACACCGTCGCCATTGCCGACCTTCAAGGTATATAGATACTCACAGAGACATAGCTAGCTGCTATGCATCATGAGTTGAACTCAATCTGGTTTAATTAGTATAAAACAGTCTGCATTATTTGATGTCACAATAATATATAAGTCATGCAATCCAAGAGATCGATATAGATGCATCTTTACTAAAGTTGTTCGTATGTGCAAATTGCAATATACTTCAGGTTAGGAAGGAGAAGCTAGGGGACAGGATCACAGCGCTCCAACAACTAGTCTCTCCTTTTGGAAAGGTGAGGGAGGCTTTTGATGGCCAATGTGCACTATATTACAAACAACAAGAGTGCTTGGAACTATGCATCAACATCTTCTGTGCAAAAGAGTTCTTCCTTTTTGATCTCCTCCTCCTTTCGAGATCTATACACTATATGCAAAACAACACAATCTTATTCTCTTCTCGATGTGCGCGCGTGCAGACGGATACCGCATCGGTGCTCCATGAGACCATCGAGTACATCAAGTTCCTGCACGACCAAGTTGGTGTAAGTGTGTGCAAGTACACCATGATTCCCCACCTTTAATTATAGCATCCTGGAGCACGAACTCGCACGTTTCTTCAGATGAATCATGCATCAGAGATTCAGAGAAGAGAGTACTGATCAGTGTTACCTGAACATTGTCTTGTGTTTTGTTTTCTGCAGGCTCTTAGTGCTCCATACTTGAAGAACGGTGCCCATCAAGTGCCCCACTTGAAGGTATTGCCAGTGTTGGACGCTGCATGCTTGCTCTCCTTTTCAGCATTCTGATCGATCACTGTACTTATGATCGATCTGTGTGTGTCATCTCTGTTCAAGCCAGTGCTGATGATGGCTTCTGCAATTGATTTGTTTCATTTCAGAACTCAAGTCCTGACAAGTCCAAGCACGGCGAGATATCACTGAAGGGCCGGGGGCTTTGTCTGGTGCCGATATCGAGCACGTTCGCCGTGGCCAGCGAGGTGCCCGTCGAGCTGTGGACTCCATTTGGTGCCAACTTTATTAGGTAGAAGAACAAGTCCAGGAAACTGAAGAACAGTACTGATCAGAAGCGTCAAATTAACGATCGAGTAGCTAGCTGCTAATATAGTCGCCTAGCTAGCACAAATCGAGATCTGATGTTTCTTGATTGTATCTACGTACTAGTTGTATGATGATAATTTCGTGACCCTAGTAGTACTGATGCTGTGGCTGTAATCAGCAAAGCACTGAGCTAGTTAGCTAGATGAACCTTTGGAATGAGTGCTTGAAGACTTGGATTCATTCTTCAGGTTCATCACAGAATAAGGAATCGGCTAGTTGAGAGGGGACAGAATTATGTACTGATCATCATCAGGTTCTTATGATTGGTTGCTAGGTTGCATCGTATCAATGAGTAGTTGCGGAAGAATTTGTTAAAGAATTGATGGTTCGATTCAATGGTGGATCAATTAAGTAATGTAGCAGGTTTCTCTCTGTTGATTGTACCAAATAAAAGTGCCATCTCTTTGATTAATGATACCTTTTGCTTGCTTCTCTTTTAAATCTGACCGCATGTTTTGCTATTAAGTAGAGCTTCAAGAATTTGTGCATGTGTTTCTTTTGCTTAATTATTTCCAGAACTTTCAGGTTAACAATTCCATTTCTGTAGTGCATATCAGCATGCCGAACACTTCTGCTTGGGCATATTCTACTCATCTACTGCATTTTATTATTATATGAACAAAGATAGGAAAAATGCAAATTGATCCATTGATAAAATCATATTAGGAAGATATTTTGACGTATGCTGTCAAGTTCCTATAATTTCGGTGCTCAGTATTATATCAAAGAATGGTTAGATTTATCATATATGGAAATGCAAACCATTTAATTTGGCAAGAAAAATATTTTCACAAATATAATAATTTTATAATTACCATTTTGTGACTTGACTACTGACTTCGGTAATTCCGTATATCTCTTTTACCCACTGACCCCCTTGTTAGGGACGCTAACTTCGACTGGCTGGTCTATATATGCCAGTATGCTTATGCTGGTAGCATTGCACCATATCCAACCCTTATGGTCTAGTTGAGTCCATACGCGTGGATTAGTGACTGCATGAGCGAAGCCTTTACCCTTTTTCCAGAGAAAATTGAACTTTTTTTTATCACACCAATGCTCTTCAAAAGAAATTCAACGCACCACATGTCCAATACAATTCTGGTTCTGTTGAGGGTGTTGAAATTTCAAATAGCATGAGTAAAACCATAGCTTTTAACCCCCAAAACGAACTTTTTACCAAGATTCATGGTTGGTATACAGAGTCAAAATTCAACAGAAATGCTCTTCAAAAGAATTTCAGTGCCAAAAAGTAGAGGGAGATATGTCAAATAGTTGATTTTCACCCAATCCATTAATATTTGTACTGCACGAATACAATTCTATTTGAACCCTTTATTTCTTAGAACTGAGTGAACCATCATGTGTATCTGTCATGGAATTTGATTCAAGTTTCACTTGTATGAGAGCTACAACCATACATGTTATTCTCCTTAGTGAAATGGTAAACCAAATGCGACGAACTCCTGTAAAGCTAGCAGACAAGAACAATTCAACATCATGCGCAAAAACACAATAATAGAATTCAGTCCTTACTGAACCACTATGTACATCTAGAAGATATATATTATAAAAATATATAAAAGTTTGGTCAATCAATAAGGAGCATTACCCTTTTTCTCTTTATTTACCAAAACATTTAGAAATCCATGAGCTAGACATCTGCATTGCATCCACCATCTGCCTCCCCGGTTTGCCTTTGCCCTGTATTGTCAGCTCAGAGACTCACATAGCTGCATTGGTTCTCTGCATGCTCAATTCTGTTAGAACATTTTTACATGACTAGCCACCAGAATGCACAATATGGCCGGCTTGCGAGAGTACCTGACAGTGACAAAAGAAGGCTACACTGCAAACTCATCTCAGTCTCGGCCACCTGTTAACTGAACCTATCAGATCCAACAAAGATCAGCAAGACAATGTTTTTGTAGCTATAATATGATACTATTGCTGAATGCCATTTTCTTTTTCTGCTGACAAAGTGATGAAATGTGGATGATTGGGCTGAGTTAGGCTGCAATGTTGAAGAAAGCAGATCTCTGAAATCTTACAGGTCATGGTCACTTGAAAGGGGCTTTCCTACCTTCCTGATACTGAGAGATTTGCAAGAGCCTCACTTGCTGACATTGTCATTTACTGGAAGTCAAGCCCTTGTACTTCCAACGGTTTCTATCAGCTGCATCTCAAATCCGACTGCTCACAGCTGTAAAATTATTCACTTTTTTTCTGAATCTCTGATGAAAGTCAAGCATGTGCTTCCATGTCAGATCTCCTCCTCGCTTTGCTTTGAGATCTCGACGAGTTCTCGTTAACCTCGATGGGTGATGGACACAGACGGGTTGGTCGCCGTCAGTTGTAGTAGATCCGACGGGATTGTCCGCGGCGGCGGCGACCGAGGTGACGGCCGGCGGCTGCGAAGCGAGGTCAGGGAAGCGGAGGAGATGGAGGACGAGCCGCCGGAGAGCAGACCGCCGGCGGCGAGGGATTCGGCGGTTTCGGCCCATGAGAAGAGGCAGATAGGGTACCGATCCAATCTTGACCCGAATTTAACTATTTGCCATTTTGAGGTTTGCCAATTATCCAAATATTGCACTTAATAATTTACCATTGGAGAGAGGTAATTTCTTAACTATTTGCTATTTTTGCATATGTGAC
>CM020181.1:6992260-7003496 GCA_009805545.1 Oryza longistaminata
GATGGGCGAGCGCGGGCTGGTGGCCGACGACGGCTCAGGGTCAGCGCGGGCCGGAGGGAGGTGGGCGGTGACCGGAGATAGAGAAGAAGGTGAGGAGAGGGGCTGACGGGTGAGGTCCACGTTGCTTTTCACGCTGGCACGCACGGTGGCATGCCACGTAAGCAAAAGTGGCAAATAGTTAAGAAATTACCTCTACAAATTATTAAATGCAAACATAAGAGGGATATTTGAATAATTGGCAAACCTAAAAGTGGCAAATAGTTAAATTCCCCTCCAAAGGTAGGCCCGAATAACTAACTATACGGGCCCTTTCTTCAACTTGGGTCCAAACAAATCGGCCCGTACCCACGAGTGGGCCGATGCAGCAGGAATGGGCTTGTTCAAGTTTTAGATTGCAGTCAGGCAATGGACAAATGGCATAGAAGATTAGAAGATGGAACTATACTGATGTTTTCCATCCATTCCATTCTGAGCTAACCCTTACGGCATGTTTGGCGACTTAACAAAAAGGGATTGGTAGTTTAGAGGAGGAAGTTGGGAGTTTCATTTTTATTTCTCGTCCCTTGGTAGTAGAGATGAGAATCATACAAAGTTTGAGTGGGAATTAAAGTTCAAGTGATGACATACAATTCAGATATATCCTGACATACTTAAGAAGGGAATCCCCTCCAAATTAACTGTTACTAAACACATATTGAAAAGTTGAGATTTTGCTCTCAAACTCTCCTTCCTAATTCATTCTAAAACTCCGACACCCACCATCCAAACAATTTCCTCCAACCAAACGCGCCCTTAATAAGATGATTGCATTTCACTGACATAACTAGGATCTACAATAGATGTCAGGACAATTGTCCGTCGTCCATTTGGCAACGGATACAAAATTTGCTGATAATGGATTATATTCGTTTCAAAAGCAGAAGCAATGAATCACCATTCCTACAATAATGCATAGCTGCAGAAAATGCCGAAATTTACAGACAAGGATAAAACAAATATAAACATTCATCTCCCCTCCAAGGCTGTAATGCTCACGCCATTCACAGAATTTTCCATATTCACTCTTGCATATTCAGTTGCGCGTTTTTTGTGCACAAAAAATATAGGTTGCTTTGGTTGAGGTAGCGGTGCAGTATTGTTCTCTAACATGAACACAACAGATGACATCAGTGGCCTATCATCTGGATGGTCCTGAATGCACAAGAGCGCTATGTGGATACATCTCAAAACTTCATGGAGTGGACAACTCTCCACAACGCTCGAGTCCACCAAATCCCTTGCATTTCCATCTTTCCATAAGCTCCAAGACTACACCAACAGAATATAAGAATCAGTTACGAAAGTATGCATCGTTTGAGCTGAAAAAATTAAGCATTCTGCTGTTCTTACATAAGCTATAAGGTTTGGGAAGCCCATTATGAGATGGGGTGAGCTGATCCTGAAGCCACTTATGATCTCCAAAAGTAGAATACCAAAGCTATATATGTCAGACTTGACAGAAAAGACTCCTTCCATTGCATATTCAGGAGACATGTAGCCACTGTTTGTTAAGCGGTGAGGAATGCACCGTTTGAATCAGTAAACATGTAAATTTGATCACATTAAGCATTAGATAATTCATGCATCACTTACTATGTCCCAACAACACGGGTGGTGTTTGCTTGTTGCTGGTTTCCACCAAAGATCCGTGCCATGCCGAAATCTGATATTTTGGGACTCATTTCAGCGTCCAGCAAGATGTTGCCTGCTTTGAGATCTCTATGAATAATTGTTAATCTTGAATCTTGGTGGAGATAAAGAAGCCCTCTTGCTACCCCTTTAATTATTTTGAACCGGTTTGGCCAATCAAGCACTGTTTTTCTTGTAGCATCTCCCAATATTAACATGAACAAAGTGTATCGTCAGCCATCATTCAGTATATATTTCTACTAATTCACTAATCATTTAATATAAGGCCGGAAATCAGAACATACCAAAAAGGAAGGCATCCAAGCTTTTGTTCGGCAAGTATTCATAGATCAGTAACTTTTCATCTTCATGAATGCAGCAACCAACAAGTTTAACTAGATTTCTGTGCTGCAATCTTGCAATAAGGACGACTTCATTCCTAAACTCCTCTATTCCTTGCCCAGAACCCTTACTGAGCCTTTTAACAGCTACTTCCTTGCCACCTTCCAGAATTCCCTATGTGAGCAACCAAATGTTCAATTAAACAAGTAAAAGCCAAATATTAACTGGAAATGTCAAGCTATGACATTAAAAAAAAAAAGAAGTATCAAGATATATCTTCTCCTTACCTTGTAAACTTTGCCAAAACCTCCTTTTCCAAGCATATTATAACTGGAGAAATTGTTTGTTGCAATTACGACATCTTCAAACCCAATGAATGGAAAATCCACATCTTCAGCCCCAAGTTCATTTGAGGCACTCAAGTATTGTACCATAATTTTGTTCTGGATTTCCTTGCTTCGCTGTTTGCCTAACAAGAACAGTATTATATAGAAATTGTTTTACTAACAAAACTACATGGACTGCATTTTGAGAAGTGATGTGAGTGTTGTTGTACCCCTTGATTTGCATATCCACACAAGGCATATGCATGTGAGGATCAGTAGGCTAGCCACAACTGGAAGGACAATCTTCACTACATCAGTCTCCTTCTTGACTGCTGCAGAAATATAGTCCATACAAGAGAATAGGACTTTCAGGTTCTCTTCATAAGCTGCTTGCAAGTGCATGGACTAGATGCACTCTACTATTAGTAATGTTTCATTTTAACCATATTTGATGCTACTACAGACTTCAGATGAATTGTGAATTTTACAGGCAGATTTAGTGTGTCTGCAAACATCAGAGGAAGTGGTAAATTGGCAAATCTTTACACATTGGGCAATAGAGTATTGGGTCCCATAGTAGCAGAAGTGGCACGCCAAAAGATAGGCCACAAGTTGCTAATGCAGCAGGATACCAATTTGAGTCCTGTCAATGGTACATGAACTGGACTGACCAAGAAATGCATCGGCTAGAAAAAACAAATTACTGAAATCGGTGTCAACTGAACAATTGGTCGTAATATACTAGGCTATGTTTCGTGACCACCATTATCTTTCCTAATATAACTTCCTCAACTAAAGAGTAAGAGCAACAGGTGCCTAATTCAGCAAGGTGCCCATTCAGTATGAAATGGATTAGAAAGCATAGATCAGAAAGAATGCTTTATAAAACAGTTTAGAAAGCTCTGGGTCAAGTTAAAAAGCATAAAAAAAAATGCGTAATCAAATTAATTAATACTTAACAGTGCATAAGTGGAGTAAGTATGGGCATTAATCACAATGTAGAGGCATATGATGGGCAGGGAATGATAAAAAGTACCAGTTGGGCTCGGAAGCCGGAGGTACAGATTCTCACCACCACCAGTGACCTTTGCCAGGTCTAGAAGCTCCCCCATCCAAACCAAGCACCTCGATGTGTCACCCATCATGCTGGCAGTGCTCAGGTTCGCGTAAGCATATGCTGTGCAAGAGCAGTTGTGCCTGCACTCTTCCATGCACTCATCAAGGCTTCTGTTCCTGATGTACAAGAACTTGTCAGGTGTTTTCATGCCAGGCAAGGTCAAGAAACTATCTCCATAGCTACATTTCATCTGCTCCTTTCTCACACATCCTCTTGAAATGTTAAGACCATCAGGCTTGAATCCATAAAGGCACTTGCATGTTGGGAATGCCTCCGCAGCATCACAATAACCAAATGGTCCACAGGAGGCATATCTTTCGCAAGTATAAGAGGGATTGCTGAATAACACAGACCATGCAAACAAGTTGCTGTTCCAGATCAGCATCTTTATTGTTCCTGTGTAGTCGAGCATCAAGCGCATGCTAGGAGAGTCATCAGAAACAGAGTACATCATGTATATCTCATTCCCTTTGTTGATGATTGTCTGGTATGTCACAGAGCTGGTATTACTCTGGAACATAGCAGAGACCAACGCACCATTCCATGCCCCACTACGCCAGTATGGACTTGTTCCATTCCAAACCAAAACCTGGAAATCCGAGTTGGGGTCACCACTGAGGGAAAAGTTGCCGGTTGATGGATCATCAGGGCCCTTCCAAGAAACAATGCGCTGAGCAACCTGGCCATTGTATTTCAGCAAGAGCTTCATGCCAGGGAGGATGGTATCAGTCAAATGATCAAAGCTCTGCCACAAGATTGTGTGGTTAGGAGATCGAAGGACCAAATTACCAGAATTAAGAAGAACTACCGTGGCTCCAGAACCTCCAGTGGTGATGTTGTTCCTTGCTTCCCAAAGAGTGTGGCCTCCCGATTCAGACAACACAAGGTCAGAACTGTTGGAGATGAAGAGCATGGCAGAAGAAGGGGCAGTGATTGGGTTGTCACGGTTGGCAACCCACACCACGGTGCGATTGGGAATCTTGTGGTACCATATGCCAACATATAAGGTAGCATTTGAGTTTGTTGGGGAGAAGAAACCAAGAGCAAAAACACCACCATCCGAGATTAGCATGTCACCAGGGTAGAGTGGCTTTGCAGGTGTTAGCTGATCATCTGATTTGCACAAAGAAATCAAGAACACGAGTACGAAAACGGTAGCGAAAGCCGTGCCCATTAGGCCTTCTATTCTGTGTAAGGTTGAGTAAGCATGGAAGCAATTCTCCCCTCCAATTGTAGGAAGCTCTTATCAGCGAGGACACGCAATTGGTAGGAACTATGAACAACAAGCCAAACAAGGGTCGGTCTCATCCAGCTGAACAAAGTTGACTCAAATGATTTGGCCATCCAGCAAATCGTCTGCCCAACTTGAGCCAGCAACTACACCTTCCCGTCGGGCGGCGCTCCCATGGAAGGATGGGGATTGGTTCCGTTAACGCAGATGGTGCGTATTTCTTCAGGCCTTAGATCCATGAGAGTTCCAGTGCGCCATTGATTAATAGGGTTTATCCAGATCTCCACTGTGGAATGTGGATTGTGATTGAGAGTATTGCTTCCTGGTTGGTGGTGGTGTGCAGGTTTCGCCTTGGCCTGGGGCTTTCCATGAATAAGGCGGCGCCGGCGTGCTTTGCTGCTTTGGACAACGCAGCAGCGGATGCCCTTCAAAGTTCAAACTCGTCACCTGTAAGCAGACTGCTTCTTTCCTATGCAATGCTATCAAATGATAGGATTTGGCCAAACGATTTGCATTTATTAGTCTGCAAATTTCAGAGCAAGCCAAGGCTGCAGTAGCAGAAATAGTTAAGTTTCTGAAATATGGATGTATGGAAGCATTCCTTTTATGCAACCAAGCAACAAAGAAAATGCTGGTTACAATGTATTGCTCAGAACATTTTCTGTGTATAAATTTGAATTGCTAATGTATAAGTGTACAACTACAAGCTACAGAAGTTTATAGACTAAACAGGGAATGGTGTAATAAACATTTAACGTCCCTCTAGTGCTGTGATACTCACGTTATTTACAGATCTTTCCTTGTTTTCTCTAGTGTCTTTAGTTCCATAGACCCTAGCTGTCAAATAAGCAGGCTCCTTTGGGGTAGGAAGAGCAGCCGTCTCGTTCTCTAACATGAACACAATGGATGACATGAGTGGCCTGGCAGTTGGGTCATCTTGAACACATGAAAGTGCTATTTGAATACATCGTAAAACTTCGTGAAGTAGACAACTCTCCCGAATTGATGAGTCCACCAAATCCATTGCATTTCCATCTTTCCATAAATTCCACGCCTGAACCAAGATATACAAGAAAGTTGTGGTCAATTTATTTTGCAGTGTTTTACTGATTAAAATGTTGAGGATTGCAGTCCACTTACGAAGGTTATAAGATTTTGGAAATCCATTATGAGATGGGGCGAACTGATCTTTAAGCCACTTACAAGCTCCAACAGTAGCACCCCAAAACTGTAGGTGTCAGACTTGACAGAAAAGGAGCCTTCCAAAGCATATTCAGGAGACATGTAACCGCTGTTTAGATCATTCCAAAAACAATGTAATGTGCAGTTTGAATTAGTTATAATGAAAACATATATCATTGGGTGGTCTACAGGTTACTTACTATGTCCCAACTACTCTGGTAGTATTTTCTTGTTGCTTATTTCCTTCAAAGATCCTTGCCATCCCAAAATCTGATATTTTGGGACTCATATTTGTGTCCAACAAGATGTTGCTTGCTTTGAGATCCCTGTGAATTATCGTTAACCTTGAATCTTGGTGCAAATAAAGAAGCCCTCTCGCTATACCTTTGATTATCATGAACCGGGTCGTCCAATCGAGAACTGATTTTCTTTTAGCATCTTCCAAGATTAATGTGAAACAAAGTTAATTATCATTAACCATGAATATCCTCAAGAATGTTTGTATTATACGACCACAAATAAGTGAGTAACAACGTACCAAAAAGGAAAGTATCCAAGCTTTTATTAGGCAAGTATTCGTAGATGAGTAACTTCTCATCTTCGTGAATGCAATAACTGATAAGCCTAACTAAATTTCTATGCTGCAATTTGGCAATCAGAACTACTTCATTTCTGAACTCCTCCACACCTTGCTGAGAACCCTTACTAAGCCTTTTGACTGCAACCTCCTTGCCACCTTCCAACACTCCCTGCACAAGCACACATTCTTTCAATTGAACAAGAGAATATAAAAGATATTTCTTCTGAAATTGCCAAGGTAAAACCTTTTGTACCTTGTAAACTTTTCCAAAACCACCTTTCCCAAGCATGTTGTGATCAGAAAAATTGTTCGTTGCAGTGACAATGTCTTCTAAGCAAATAAATGGAAGTTCTAGATTGTCATTCTCAAGTTCACTGGAATCCTTCAAATGTTGTAGTCTATGTTTCTTCTGAATTTCCTTGCTTCGGTGTATGCCTGGCAGGAAAGCCTTTCATATAAATTGTTACCTTAGAAACAATGCAGCCTGAAAAGCTTAGTTGGTGTTGGCCTACCTCTTGACTTGCATATCCACGCAAGACATATGCACATGAGTATCAACAGGCTTGTTATAACCGGAAGTACGATCTTCAGGATGTCACTCTTCTTCTTGTTAACTGCAGAATACGGCCCACCAAGAGAACACGGATTATAAAATTTGAGGTTGATATGGAGTAGCACATTGGATATATGTTCTTTTTTCTTTAACAGAAGGTATATATTCCTTTTTTGTTTTCTTCAGAAGAGTCCTATCAAGTAGTGAACATTTTTTTGTTCCTGGAAAATCTTGGCCTGGCAAGACCTCTGCATATTCAGTTCTTCAGAAATTCTATACCATGCCTTGCAAGTGTATATATGGATGTTGCTTTTAATTCGATGAGCAGGCTATCTAATTAAGAGCTTTATTTTCACCGCAGGGCAAGAGAAATTGGGCATACCAGTAGAGTCGGCCAACCGGAGGTACAGATTCTCACCAATGTTGGCCCTCCCAGTGTCAGCAAGTTCCCCTGACCAAAGCAAGCACCTTGCCTGGTCGGCTCCGGTCAAGTTGGCGTAAGCGTAGGCCGTGCACGAGCAGTTGCGGCTGCACTCGGTCGCGCACTCATCGAAGCTTCTATTCCGGACATGCAAGAACTTGTCAGGGACCTTCATTCCGGCCATGGTCACGAAGCGATCATCTCTGTCTCCGCATCTCAATTGTTGCTTCCTCCGGCATCCTCTCGAAGAAGAGTTGGAGCCATCAGGCTCAAACCCATCGAGGCATTGGCACCTCGGGATGGCTGCAGTTGCGTCGCAGTAGCCGAATGGACCACACGAGGCGTAGGAATCGCACTCGATGGCAGGTGCTGGGCGCTGGAAGACGACTGTCCATGATGACGAGCTGTCGTTCCAAGCCAGGAACTTCAAGGTACCCGTGTAGTCCAGTTGAAGGCGCTTGTAAGGTGAGCCATCAGAGGTTGTGTATATGACGTAGAACTCATCATCCGTGCTCACCGATGTTTCGTAGATGAGAGAGCTGCTGTATGGGAAGACAGACGACCACATGTTGTTAGGGCCAATAAAGCGGACATATGGTCTGGTCCCATTCCAGAGGAAGACCTGAAGATTTGAGCTGGGATCACCGCTGATGGAGAAGTCTCCGGTGGAGGGGTCATCTGGGCCCTTCCAAGCGATGAACCGCATGGCGATTCGTGCCTTGTAGCTCACCAAAAACCTCATGCTCATCAGAAGGGTGTCAGTTGGGTGATCAAAGCTCTGCCATATGGTTGTACCATTCGGCAACCGGAGAACCAAGTTCCCCGAGTCGAGCAGCGCCGCGTAAGCTCCGTCGCCTCCGGTGGCCGTGACGTTCGTCGTCCAGAGGGTGTGATTACCGGAATCCGACAGGATAAGGTTAGAGCTGTTGCTGATGGCGAGCGTCGCTGATGATGATGAAGGGGTGGTGATTGGGTTGTCGCGGTTGGCGACCCAAACGTACGTGCGCTCGGACTCGGAGATGTTGTGATACCATATGCCGAGGAAGAAGCTCTGGTTGGAGGCTGTTGGGGAGAAGAAGCCGAGCGCGAAGACCTTGCCTTTGGCGACGAGTACGTCGCCGGCGGAGATCAGTCGATTTGCCTGTGTGAGCTGGTCATCGCCTTTGCAGAAAGAGATAAGGAACAGCAAGGAGATGAAAACTGGGAGGCAGGCCATAATCTGGTAAATCTCATATGGCCTTGTTCTTGGCTCGCCTATGGCTATGAAGCGTGAAAAGTTCAAAACCTTTACGGTCTGTTTGGTTGGAGGGAGTTTTTAGTAGGGATTGGGAGTTTAGAGGGATGAGGCTATTAACTGTTTTGTCTGGTTGGGGGACATGGGAATTTTGGTGGGATGAGAATGGAGAATTGAGGAATAAACTCCCTCCTTTTCAATACCTGGGTAGGGGTAGTTAATTGGGAGGGAATTCCTCTTTTACTTCGCCTAAACAAATCTCAGCCATCTGTTTTCATTAATGATCTAATCTCCAACTAAACTCCTTATCAATTTCCACCACCTCTACCAAACAAGAGACTGGGATGAAAAATCAAATTCCCATCTTAATCTCACCATCAATTCCCTCGTGTAAACTCCCAATCTCCTTCCCTCAAGTTGCCAAACAAGCCCGGCATGTTTGGTTGGAGGGAGGGAGTTGGTAATAGGGAATAGGAGTTTATGATATTTGAGAGTTTAAGTCTGTAGTTTGGTTGGAAGACTTTTACCGTCGGCTTCGTAAGCTATGCGACGATATACGTATGTGCGGTAATCGTGTGAAAACCGTGGGTAACCGTCCACCCTACCGTGGTTCCGTGGCTTGAACCGTGGTATGGTATTTTTTACTGTGATATGATGAACATATTTGGGATTTAGGTCAATAGAACATATTTTTACCAATATGCATGTGGAATACAAGGCGGGGTTGCTACATTCACATGGGCTGCTCATGTCCACAGAGGAGTACAATATGGCATATAATCGGTGAATGCGTAGCTATGCATGTCCTTGTTTATTTCCTTTCATTCGAACTAGAATTGTAATCGTGGACATTATACTGTAGACTCTATTGTTATTGTGGACTATATTGTTATTCTGGACTACATGTGGACATCGTTATGCTTTGAAATGTGAGATTTGATGATTGTTATTGTTGTTATAATGTTATGAATTATTGTATTGATTTGAACTCCACAATATAGAGTAGGTCATGCCGATTTTTCTGTTTTATAACCACATCTTAATTAACTAAAACTCACATTTTAGTTTTTTTCTATTATTTTTTCATTTTTCTTATTTCAGTTCCAACATATCGCGGTTACCGTCCTCTTACCGCGGTTACCGTACCAAACCGTGCGGTTACCGTGTCCCTACCGTGGATTTTGAATTCGAAAATTTGGAAAGAAATTTGTGCGGTTTTCCGGTAACCGCACGGTTACCGCGTAACCACCATACCGCGGGGGTTCGGTAACCCCCCCCCCCCCCCCCAAAACGGTAAGGTGAACCCTGGGTGTGAGTGAGCGGATCCGGCGGCATCGACGGCGGTCCGGGCGGATCTCCGACGGCATCGACGGCGGTCACGACCTCGCGGGTGGATCTCGGCGGCGGATAACAAGTCACGGGCGGATCTCCGGCGATGGCCATGCAGGTGTCTCCCGTCCTCTTTCACTCTCCCATGGCGAGCTCCTTGCTGCTGCTCCTCCCCCATGGCGGCAACCAACTGCTTTGGAGAGACAAAGTTGGAGCAGAGAAGATTGGTTTTTTTATTCCTTATGAGTGGTCCTTATGCATAATACTACCTCAAGCAAATGAGAGCTATAAGGACCACCTCCACAATGTATAAGTAGACCTTATGAGCATAATGCCCTCTCCTATTTCCACATTGTGGATGCCCTAATGCAACTTGTGCAGTTGTGCCTGGCACACGGGAAGTCCGAAACATCCCCGCTGACTCTCCTGAACAAAAACACACAAAGAACACGAAAATTTCAGTCTCAAAACGTTGCGCGTGAGCGTGATGACGCTGGGACACACGGGGACTTTGTACACTAATCAACACAGGAGTTGATGGCGTCAAGTCGTCGATTTTTTGAATTTTATTTATTTAAATATTTACATAATAATTTTCTAGAAAAGTTTCAGAACTACACTTAAAACGACGTCTAGGAGAGAGTTTTTATTTTATTGAGTTAGCACATAGGTGTTGGCATGTTCGTGTGAAATGAGGCCAGCCATTTTACAAGCAATTCCCTTATCACCTTCTCAAAAAGCTATAAGGAGGCCCCTGCAAAATAACCGAGAATGTATTTTACAGGAACCCCCTTGTCATCTTTTGAGATGGTTGTGAAATGGCCGCTTGCAAAATGCTCTAGCCACCATTCCACAGATGATCCCATGTAACCTTCTAAGAAGGCGGTAAGAATGCTACTTCAGCCTCTTTCTATGTGACCGTTAACATGCACCAATGAATATGTGCCACGTAAAAAAAACGTTCTGCTAAAAGGTGGTAGGGGTGTAGATTATAGAACTTTGAAAAAATATTTCAATAAATAAAATTAATAATAAACAGAATTGTGTGTCGTCAACGGCTTGCTGACGTGCTCCATGGCAGCGCTGGGCTGTAAACAGCCGGCCTGGCCTTATGGGCTTCATGTGATTAAACATGGGCCGCGGGTGCATATGTGGGCCAATCCATCCGTGGCCATGTACGCAGGGCCGAATCAGACCCAGTTGGGCCGCAGGTACAAAACCCTTAGTTCAGACGACGGAGGAAGAGGGCACCA
>CM020181.1:7020041-7072468 GCA_009805545.1 Oryza longistaminata
TGCAGGAGGTTCATTGCAATGATAGAATTGTGTTGCATGGCCGGCAACCGAGACCAGCTCATAACCCTTCTACTCCAAATCGCAGAATGCGCTGTCACTATTCTCCTTGTTCATTTTCAAGACGAGTATGAATAATTGTTTGTTCTGCAGAGGTTTTACTGTCTTGGTCCTTTTGTTCTTAAGCTTAAGAACTATTGCATTTCTGTACTTTTTGTAGGTCTTGTGCAAAAGATATTTCTTCATTTTCTGATGAGTTGCTTCCTATCCTGGAGAGGCTAGAGCATTTTAAGGAGGTATAGTGCTCATAAATAAATTGTGGATTGCTCTAGTATTTTCATTTGCTCACTTAGCTAGTGAGTTCTCATATTTGTGTATATCTACATTTTTTTTGTTAGGCCTAATAAATTTTTAATTAATTGTATGCAAATGCAATTATAAAGATATACCCCTGTAAAATGTGATGTATTACCATATTTTCTGCCTAAAGATGTTTACCAACAAATTTCTCATATACTTGAAACTTTCGTGCTTCTATTTAATGTGCTCTGAAAATGTTTTTTTTTTTATTTGGCTGGGCAGGACAAGGTCGGGCGTAGCCTCAAGCTATTTCACCGATCTGTAACCACTCTAAAAGAGATGACCATCAGAAGCATGTCACTGTGATTTGTGAAGAACGACTGAAAGATGTATACGATGTAACTGTTTTTTGTAGCATAGATTTCAAGCTTTTGAGCCCTGCTGTTGTATAATGTTACTTGGATTCTACTGCTCTAGCCAGATGCAAGTTTCCATCTTTTGAAGGGAAGCCTGACCGACATCACAGTTTTTAACTTCAGCTTGCTGATCTTGTCTTAAGATTGCATACCCTGAACTCTTTGCAGCTAACCAGTACGGTTTATCATCATGCATCTGAGAAATCTATCAAATATAGAATTTTCGAGTTCTATCTGCTCCATGAGGAAAAATCTACAACGTCATCAACTTGACAACTCTGCGGGTGCAAAGATTAAATTGCCAGGTCTAAAACACCAAACAACAGGAACCAGCATCTCATTCCCTTTTTTTGTTTTCAACTCCAAGATTTCTTTATGGAAAACATGTCTTATCTAACATAGTTTAGTGGGCACCACACTTATTTTTATCAGCACGTACACTTGACGTCCGATATTAAACAATTGACTGGCCCCTTTTCAGGAAACTTGACCTTTCTGAAAAGGACAGGCGGCACCCACCACGGGTCCACGTGTCCTGGCTTTTTACTGGTGTTTCTATCCTACTTGGATTTCATGGACTATATGGATTCAGTCTGAAAAGTTAGAATTCGTTTAACCGTTTAGACGAATTATATGGGTTCCAAATTGTACTACTGACTCACAAAACTTATCAGCTTCACCTATTCACACATCCTGACAAAAAAAATCACACAAAAAAAAATGCTGCGTCGTGACAAAAACCACACAAATGCAGGCCCCAACAGCTTCAATTCCCATGTGTCCTAAGAACTACAGTAGAAAAGAAAAAGAAAGTAAAACTAGCCATGTTTCTATCATGTGAAGTGCCATTTCACGAATACAGTACACGATAGCACCTGACATGGATAGTACAAAAACTCTGAAAATTATATAAACTGCTGCAAATTTCGGTGAGAAAAATTCAGAGTGTGGGCGGCTCACCGGTGTAGTTGAGCGCGCTGTAATTCTCGAGCAGCACCATCTCGCCGTGGAGATCGACGATCTCCTTCCTCACGCGCATCACCTCCCCCGCCGATGCCATCTTCCTCTCCCGGAGCTCCTGCGCGCCCCCGTCGTCGGAACCAATCAGGAACAGCGGCGAACGCGAAGCGCGAAGGGGAACACGGAGGAATTCGAAATTTTAATTACCTTCTGCTTGATGACGTACTCCTCCTCCTTCTCGAGGAAGAAGAAGTTGAACTTGTCGAGCTCGGCGTCGAGGAGGCCGACGAACCCGGCCTGCTCCAGCGTCATCCCGCCCGCCGCCGCCGCCGCCGCCGTCGTCACCACCGCCGTCGCGCCACCGACGCGACGCCGCTTGCTCGCCCTCTCGCAGATGAGGTTGAGGCGCTTCTTGAGGTCCTTGTAGGAGAGGAAGTTGTCGCGCCACTCCGGCTGCATCTCCACGATCTGGCTGCTCAGGCTCTTGCCGAACTTCATCGATCTCTCCAAAAGATTCACACGCGAAAACCCGAAATTGGGATCGAATTGTGTGGGATCGAGGGGGAAATGGAAATTGCGGGGGGTGGAGGAGAGGTGGAGGAGATGATGGCGATAAATAGCGGGGAGGAGGAGGAATATTCGTGACGGGGATATCTCGCGGCGTGGCCCTTTCCCCGACGAACTCGTCCGGGTTGGATTTTTTTTTTAAAAAAAAGAAAGGTTGGAAGGTTTTATAACTATTTGCCACTCTTACAAGTGACCATAAAAGATTTATCAATATATCATAGACATGTGAGAATCCACATGTCACATGCATGAAGTGACAAATTCTTAATTGCTGCATTTAAAAGTGGTAAAAAATAGGTGCACCTAAGAGCTACCCTAGAGAAACGTTTCGTTTGGGTTTGGGTGATTATTTGAAAGTAAATTTTACTTTAGGTTATCTTTTACTCCATTAATGATGTTTCGTTTTGTATTATCTTTTAACCAATGTTTTTATTTTGGATCGGGTATTTTTATCTTTGTGATACTTTGGGTCACTTCGACTCTTTTATCCATCTATATTTAACTTGTCATATGCCATATAAAATCTTACATATAGCTGTGAAAATTCATTGAGTAGTAGAAGCCACCGTCCTTAAGATCGTTTATACATTCGAGAAGAAGCAAATTATGATCATATACTTGTAAATAGATGAGGCCAAAACTAGTAGGAAGCCAAATACTCCTAAGTTGCTAAATCCAATTAATTCCCTCGAAGATCCACTTGTTAGATCCTGATCCACGAGTGCAGTTATTTCATCCTAATCTGTCAAATTACCCTTCTTTTTAACAACTGGTGAATTTAGCTAATTAACACGGGAACGAAGCATAAACGGTTATGCCCATCCAACAAAACTAGCTGTAAGTTTGTCCAAATTTTCAACTGCAAATTGCAGCGGCAACAAGAAATGCTCCTTTATTTTTTAATTGCGGCGAGACGTTGAATTTTCCCATCGAATATTCTACTCTTTAGAGTAAGCATATACTACTATTTTTTTAATCAAAGATTAATTAAATTCTGACGAGATATCGCACAACTAATCGAAGTGGTATCTTCTCCTTCTCGTGCATCGGCGTTGACGATCACGACGATTTCGATTGGTCACTCGTTGTAGGTGGACCACGAAAATTTTAAATATTAACTTTTCTTCTATATATAGGTTCGTAATTAAATTAATCAGATGCTATTCTGGTTAATCAAGCAAGCTCCTGACATAAAAAAAATCCAGCAATTTGGCGTGTCACCATGGATGTCACTCGTCTCACATAATCCAATCAACGTGCTTCTGTACATTGACTTTCTCTAACAAATTTGAAAATATTATACAAGCTAGCTATCCAGTACAAGAACGACACGGCCGTATTAATTCATTATGAATTAATATTTTTTCCCGCGAAGGGGTAATTATTATTTTTTTAACCGTTGTCAGACTGTCAGTACAATAATTTAAAGGTGGAAAAAAAAACGGAACCACATGTTATTATAATCTATGAGAAGTGAGACGATTCGATTAGTAATTAGCTGCGTTAATCCAACGGGAGAGATCAGATAACTACTGATGCCAAAAATGCTACAGTAGTTAGTACAGTAGTAAGCTCGATGTGAGGCTAATCTGGCGATTTTTCCCTCGTACAAAAAAAAAAAAAACAATAAAAAAAACTGGGGCACATCGTACGGCGCCGATGATTCGGAGCATATTCCTTGGTGCGTTTTCCGGGTGGAGGAATATCCAGCCGGATATCCCGTCTCGCTTCTTCCGATGAATCCAATCCAAACGAATTCAAAAAAAGAAAATAAAAATCAACGAAGCATCTGCGCTTCTCCTGCCGGTGGATATCCCGTCGAAGCCATGGCCCACGCGACGCCGGCGTGGATGACGGCGACGCGAGGGTGGGGCTGGGCCCACACGTCAGCCAGACGCGGCGGGCTGACGCCGTGAGTGGGCCCGGCCGGGTCAACAGGCCCGGCCACACGTTGACCGGATCGTGTGCTCTTGTATGCTGGAACAGTGATGTGACATGTGAGGTGAGGGGGCTGAATAAATTATGGGCCCTATAAAGAGATTCCTTAAACGAAGGTGTTTTGAAGTGTGTTTTCTCGCGAGTTCTCGTGTGTGTGATGAACACTTTTGTGATATATCGGTTTGGTGTGTGTTGTTAAGCAGAAAATATCGTGTGACGATCTATAGTCACTCGAGTGAGACTGGGTTATGATAATGTTTTCTGTTGTCCCGTAGTGTGGGTCGTGGCGAAAAGTGCACTGAGATTGATACTAGTCAAAGTCTATGTGGTCCACACGGAAACATATTATATTATTGTCACGTGACGTATCAGCAGTGATATCCGGTCACTTAGGATAATATATTCTGATACGAGAATCCTACGATATCGTGGTACTATTTTAATATAGGTTTTCTCTAACGGCGGAGCTTAATAGAGAGGTCAACGTAACTGCTGACTTCCCGGTGTTTTGAACCTTACACCCTCCATCCCATTAAAAAACAAATTTATGGCTATGAATCGGTACGTAAGTTAGATATCGGAAGATCAAGGACATCAAAATATCTTTTATTATCAAATTAATCCTTATCGGTGTTTCATCGCTTTATGCCTCATGGATTGCTCATGTTTTAAATATTGCATATCATTACACCAATAAAAATTAATTTTTACTAGTTGCATGCAACACATTCAATGATGTACATTTACTCTTTGCACAAATAAACAAAGAGACACTTGTTAGATGTTGATCATTTTGAAAAGATCTTATAATCCTTAGGGGATGATCAAAATGAGATAGATGGAGTAATTGATATGATATATTCCAACCTAGCAATACTATGAAGATAGATGGAGTAGCTTTATAGTCTTCGTTTTGTTTTGAGATTAGGAATGTATGCAATGCACTCGTGTTACTTTGGTTGCGTACATGTCTACTTATAAATATGAAGGTCGGATTTCCGTTCATTATTAAAAACCACATACATTACTTATCAAAATGTTTCTTATGCTTGAATTATAGACCTTAAACCATTACGACAATGAGCCAAGTAGCCCTACAACAAGCTGATTTGAACTATGGAACACAGGCATAACAAAATTCAAAACAGCTACTAAATCAAATCTCAAGTTTGCCTAAAGAAGACAAAAGGAGAGGCAAAATTGGTCATATAGCATCAAAAGTTCACGTTTTTTTTGTTTTATAGCACCGAAAGATACCGGTTCGTTTTAATAGCACCTAAAGTTCACCCCGTTTCTATTTTTAACACTTCCATCAATTCTCGATCGTTTTCCGTCTGCCTTAATCGCTATTGATCCAAACCACGCATGCGATACCACATTTTGCCAAAGGAGAAAAAAGAAGTAGAGAGAAACAAAATAAACACTCCGCATACTGCATGCATGCAGTCCATTTGGTAGCCCGTCAGTCACAGATGGACAGAAAAGATCAAATCAGATTGATTGTTGGCTTGGTTTTCTCAGCCTCTGGGAGCAATCAGCGCAGAGCTTTTCGATCCGTGAAGCAAGCGACCGCCCACAGCTGAGCTGCTGATGAATCAGCTGAACCTTAGCCATGATAAAACCGGAAAAATACTCCTGCATATTCCCATGGGGATATAGGATGAATGCTGAATGTAACTGTCCGGAATCATCCCCTCTATTTGAAACCAAAGAGTCGTCTTTGGCAACCAATCGCTTGTGTGATCTACAGACTCATGATGCATCCAAGCTGGAACTCAAGGAAAGGTTGCAAAGAATCGAGTTTGTCAAGGAGATAATCATGTCGACAATTCTTTAATTTGTTGTCTAGTGTTACTCAGCAAGTTTTAGCTATGTTTTGTGTTTTGTGAGCGCAGATGTATCACTGTCACGTATGCGCAACATCCCCTGGCTCACAGATATACAATCTATACCATGTAATATTCTAATAGATATTTGCTTGCATACTTTGGCTCCAAGTTTGTCATATGAATTATTATACATCTGGCAGGAGAATGTGCCATATCTCATACACCTGGATACATAATTACATTAAAAATAACTCCATTGTAGGAATCGTCTGTTCCAGTTGACTCGATAGCATCTTCCAGTTATGAGGACGACTAGACAATGCTTCTGGTTGTGGTCACACTATATAATACTCCCTCCATACATATTTTAATGTATGACGCCGTTGACTTTTTGACAAACGTTTGACCATTCGTCTTATTCAAAAAATTTATGTAATTATAATTTATTTTATTATGACTTGATTTCTCATCAAATATTATTTAAGCTTTACATAAGTATTTTTATATTTGCATAAAAATTTTGAATAAGACGAGTGGTCAAACGTTGATTAAAAAGTCAACGGTGTCATACATTAAAATACGGAGGGAGTACAAGGTAAGCTCGCGGACGCATACTAACTTGTTGCTCCTCACAAGCAAACTTGATGTTATTATTATTATTACCTTCTTTTTAGTTTGGTTGGAGGGAGTTGGTGATAGGGAATGAGAGTTTATAATATTTGGGGCATGTAGTTTAGTTGGAAGACTTGGAAATTCGAGAGGGTTTGGGATGGGGAATTAAGGGGTCTAGCTCCCACCAATCTCTTACCTGGGGAGGCCTGTTAATTCGTGAGACTTGGAGGGAATTCGATGTGAAACCAAACAAGAGATGGAGGCTAAAAATGTAACTCCCATGACCAAATCTCACATCAACTCCCTCCTTCGAACTCCCATTCCTCTTTCCTTCTCTTGCCAAACAGGCTGTTAGCCGAATCTATCTATCCGTAATTAATTACCCATGTTAGCAGAAGTAATAAGTATCCGTACAACAACATATCATGAGATCATTAAGTAGTAGATAAATAGAACGGCCCAACTACAGTGCAGATACGATAAAACTGTAGTGCTCTTAGCATAGCACAAGACTATCGGCTAATGGACAACTCATCTTTAATTGTGCTATAGAAAAAAATAAAGTACTTGAAACTTTTCATATCATATTATCTTTTAACTATTCATTTCATTTAACAACAACTAACTTTACATTTTTTTTCAATTTGAACCACCCCCATACTATCCATCTTCATGTCCAATGACTCCACCACGGCTCCACCTCCAAGTCCAATAACTCTGCAATTACTTCGCACACTAATTCTCTCTTTCCTTTTTTCCTTTTCCCTTCGATAGTTGGGAACCGTCAGATCCACCAAGGAGGAGCCTTGTATCTAGCGTCTCTGCTCTTCATCGGGTCGACTCTTGCCTCATCGAGTCCCTACAAGCCCAACACCCTCGGGCTCAATGATGACCATAGCAATAGCATACATGACGATCGGGAAGGAGAATAGATATGTCGATGGCTAGAGGGTACGACTACACATGCGAAGACATTAGGAGGAACAGTGGTGGTGGCTCATCGAGAAAGAGGCGATGGTGATGGTGTGTGGAACGATAGCTAGTGATTATTGTCGACACAATTCTCAATCAAGTTTGTTGTATTTTTTCCAAGTATTGCTAATACTGGGTCACTAAAGATAGGGTAAAATAGCTACTCTCTCTGGTTCTATAATAATTGACGTTTTAGATAAGGTTGAGGTCAAATTTTTATAACTTTTACCACCAATAAATTTAAAAATATTTAGTTTAAAGAAACTAGAACAATATAATAGATTTGTCTTCCAAAGCACTATAATAAAAATAAACATACATTTATTTATTGTATATATTATAATAAAAAAATAAGGTCAAAGATATATTTCGTAGACCGTGTCATTGTCCGAAACTTCGATTAAAATGAAATCGAGGGAGTAAGTTTTAAAGTGAAAAATCTGAGATAGTACTAGTATCTTCCCCTTCCTTCCCTCGGCGTAAAAGAGAGAGGAATCTCCCGTCTCGTCGTCACCTCCGCTCCTTGCGCGCCAAGGCGAGTCGCGGCTGAGCAGGGGAGGGGCGCCGATCTCCATCTGGCGAGCAGAGCAGAGGAGGGGAGGGGGATCCTGGTGAGCATCCACATCCTCTCTCTCTGATTCATCTCTCTCCCACCGGGACTACTTTTCTCTGGAATTTGCTTTGCGTAAACCCTAGCTTCACTTTATAGATTTGGAAGAAGGTCTTCTCTTAATATCAGAGCCTTAACCCTAATACGAGTACAAGTAACAGTTTGTTTGTTCCCCAAAAGTTTGAACCCCTATGTCCCAAGTTGGATGCGCTACGCCCCTGATAAACATCCAGTGCGCAAACTCGCTTTACTAGTTTCTGATGAAAAAAAATGAAATGCTGGTTATGATGCATGCACAGCCTTGCCAAGGTTCTGATTCCTTCTTTTTTTTTCCCCTTTCTTCTGTGTAGTTTTGTGGATTTATCTTCCAACAACAATAGAATGGAGCAAGAAGAGAATCATTCAGCTGGTCACTTGCCTGCTCAACCTGGTAATGGCAACGAAATGGAAGGTACTTGGGTTGTACTATTCTTCAATTCATACAGATGTAAATACCATACAATTGAGGATGCATTGTTCATGCACAAATAAATAGCAGAAAAAACGTGGCAAAGGATTTTCTTTACAGAAAACGCGTTTCATGAACCTCGAGAAACTTTAGAAGGAAATATGCAAGTTTGTTTCCAACGAAATGTCTCAGGAACTAGTTCAAGAAATCCAATCACAAAAGCTCATGTTCCATGCCTTCTGTTCTTTTATTCTTCCTTTTGCTTTATTGGCTGATGGCCATATTGCTTATCTATTTATGTGCTTCTATTGTTCCTTATTCTTACAAACAAAATGCCATCCTCTGCAAAACATGCCCCGTCATTTCTAAGGATGAAAATTAACCATACATATTCTAATATTGTCCAAATCAAATGAATGTGAATTTCTTTTTCAATTTGTTATATGCGTGACAATTCAGTCCTCTTGGACCTTTCCCTACTAAATTTGAGTTAATACTTTGAGGGCCAATTGAAAAAATGCGGTCACAACCACCGCCATCTTTTGAAAGAGTAAAGGTTTCATGCTGGCTGAACGTGTCACATGCACCTCCTTTGTGTTGTAAGAACTGCAGATCTTCTGTCTGTTCCTTGTATTTCAATCAGTGAACTGATATATTTTCTTCCTTATTACAGAATCATCTGTAAAGGAAAGGTGTTTTGAGCAGAGAGAAGCTCTTGCTGGGGAGCCTCGCTGTGTTATTTGTGGCCGATATGGTGAATACATATGTGATCAGACTGACGATGACATATGCAGTGTTGAATGCAAGACAATTCTTCTTTCCAAACTTTCTGCTGCAACAAGGCCAGCAGTAAAAGCAGCAAAGCGTGTAAATCTTCCTGTTGGCGATGAGAGCTTCTGTATTAGGGACAAAAATTTTCCTAAAATACCGAGTATGCACGATGGTCAGATTGCTTCACTGAGAAGCAAACTTGATATTTGTGTCAAGGGTGAGGATGTTCCAGATCCGATCATGTGTTTTTCTTCCTCTGGTCTCCCTGAGAAGCTTGTGCTCAATCTTGAGGCTGCGGGATATGTAATGCCTACTCCAGTGCAAATGCAAGTCATCCCTTCATCAATATGTAATAGAAGCTTACTTGTCTCTGCTGATACTGGTTCAGGGAAAACAGCTTCTTTTCTTGTTCCCATAATTGCACATTGTTCACAGGTGCGATCAGAAAAATGCACAGACAAAGCAAGGGCCATTAGCTATAGTCCTTGCTCCAACTAGAGAGCTATGCCTGCAGGTGGAAGAACAAGCAAAAGTGCTTGGAAAGGGTTTACCTTTTAAGACTGCTCTAATTGTTGGTGGAGATCCCTTGGCTCAGCAAATCTACAGGATTGAAAATGGCATCGAGTTAATTGTGGGCACCCCTGGGAGGCTAATTGATCTACTCATGAAGCACAATGTCGATCTTAACAAAGTTGATGTATTCGTTTTGGATGAGGTGGACTGCTTGCTAGAGAGGGGATTCAGAGATCAGGTCATGCAAATCTTCCAAGCACTTTCACATCCCCAGGTTATGATGTTTTCAGCAACTGTAAATTCAGAAGTTGAGAAGATGTCAAACTCACTGGCTAAGAATGTGATACATATTTCTTGTGGAAATCCAAGCAGACCAAACAAATCAGTTAAACAAGTGGTCATTTGGGTGGAGTCTAAGCAGAAGAAGCAGAAAATTTTTGAGATAATGACAAGTAAACAGCACTTTAAACCTCCTGCTGTTGTTTTTGTGAGTTCTAGAATTGGCGCTGATCTGTTGTCCGAAGCAATTACTGTTGCTACTGGATTGAAGGTTGTTTCTATTCATGGTGATAAGACAATGAACGAGAGAAGAGAAAGCTTGAGAAGGTTTCTCACAGGAGAAGTGTCTGTTGTTGTTTGTACTGGGGTATTGGGACGTGGAATGGATCTCCTGAAAGTTCGTCAGGTGATATTATTTGACATGCCAAATTCCATTGATGAATATGTTCACCAAGTTGGAAGAGCATCTCGAATGGGTGTGGAGGGTATGGCTATTGTCTTTGTTAATGAGGAGGACAGGAATCTTTTCAGAGAGCTTGTTCAGATTCTGAAGACTGCAGGTGCTCCAATTCCCAGGGAACTTGCAAATTCAAAATACACAACAGGTATACCCCTTGGTGGTGGTAAGAAGAGAAAGCTGAAGTCTAGGTGACATTCTTGACCAGGGTAAATATCAGAGTGGCGGTCAATCTTTCTTAAGGATGGAAAAATTGTACGCCTACCTGGAATGTTAGCTATGTTTTTATCTTCATGGGAATGCAAATGCATCTTATCGTCTCTGGTGGATAAGTTGGATATGTCTAGAATTCAATCTTGTCAAATTTCCAGGCTTTTCCTGAGGCAACATGATTTCTCAGGGCAAGTACATGAAGTCATGAAATCAGCGTACATGGCAAATGTAAAAGAATCTATGGCACATGTAAATGTCAGCAAATTGTAAGTTAAAAAGGCCCTGTCCAATGGATTTGTTTGCATATCCTTTGATTTGTTCATTCTTACATAATGGCTTTCAGGCTCTCACGTATTTTACTTTCTATGCTTTCATTTAAATCATTTTTTACTGGGTCATTTGCCAAGTTAAATGTTACATTTGCACAGTTGTCTTCACTTACTAAATAAAGAGTTCTCCAGCATTCTATGAATTTTTTTTCCGCTGGGGTTTTGACTGCTTTTATGAGTAGTTTAGCCACCCCCCAAATAATCTCTAGTAGCAAATTTAATGTCAAACATCAATTAACTTTGGTGTCGTCTTCCTCATACTCCCAGAATACTATCTCCCATAAATTCTTCTGCCGCCAAACTCAGCTAGACAAACATCCAGTAAGGTTGAAAATGAAGTCTTAATATTTAAGTTCCTGGAGCAACAATGAGAAGTGAGTGCATTTGATAACTTGAATGAGGGCTCCACTGAATTGGAAAAATATTGAAAGCTCCTTAAGTATTGATTGTTCTGTTCAGGTTCAATATTACTTGTGTTCAACAATTCAATTCCAAAGAGAAGTATGGGCAATAAATATCTCATTATATAGATAAATCAAGCATCAAGAAACAATTTAATTGCACATATAATTAGCAAAGTTTGAACAATACCAGAAGTCTGGGGCCACATTATTATAATACTGAACCCTATTGAATGAGGCAGGTTGGATTCTAGACTTTAGTGGTAGTGGTACTCGTACCAAAGGTATAGATTAGGTTGATAAGCTGTCTGGAGCTTGTTGCTGACCAAAGAATGCTGTGTTAAATATGGCAGTTTAACTTGCTGGATAGGGATGAGCGCAGGCTGATCCATGATATTTTAGTTCATTTAGTTGAACTAGAGTGGGCCAAGGAGGACTTGCGGGTCGGCTCGTGCCTATCGTAATGTTGGATAGGTGATTAATCTAGCTAGATTTTTTTTTTTTCACATTTGATTCAAACACTAGTGGAAAATTTCCAGTTTTTTTTAAAAAATTATTTGCTGTTTGCTTCTTGCATATTTGAAGTATGTGTGGGGAGCATGTTGTGATTGTTATAAGCTCAAGCGTGCTACCCATACGAAAAGCAACGTATCACATGCAACTATCATGTAGGGCACTTAGGATTAATCATGGAATTATCCCTTGTGAGCTGCACAATTGTGGGAGAACAACACAGGTCTAGATGGCTTATCCCTCTCCAACTTCAATGTAAAATTTCAGAAACCCCGCCCACATCCTTAATAATTTGTGAAGATCTGTCTCCCCCTCCTCAACCCACATTCACACAGAACATCCTCCCCCAAATCATGTGGCAGGCTAAGGTTTGAGTCTGGCAAGGTGTCACTAGCAACAGATCTAGTGAAGTTGACACTAGTGGTATTGTCACTCAACTCGCCTGTTTTGCTCTGGCAGGAAAGGTAGCATGATTTGCAGGTATGGAGATGGAGTTTTGACGCTTGCTCTGCCTGTGGCGATCAAGCATTGTTGAGGACACACTAGGCATGGGACATGAGGTCCTAGTGAGCTGTGTTGATGGTGGCTAACTCTCTGATGTTGGTAATCCTAGATTTGGGCTGTGGAAACCCTATATCAATCTCAATATATACAAGAGGCGGAGAATTAGAGAGGACAACATTGGCCATGGCCACCCCTGTATTTAGACTAAGTAGTAGCATGAAGGATCATGTATTGATTTGCTATGTATAGCCCCCCGTTGAATCGGCTGAAATTTCGCCATTGGAGCTGATGGTTGCCACAGCACATCTTAGTATGCCTACCACATGGTTTGCACCTGCCTAACTTCATCTGACCACCACCCTGCAGCCTCCGCCCTCCTCCCTGCTAATCACACTGATTACTACCTAACCTGTCATGAGAATCCACAGTTCCACACTGCTGTCATCTATCTATGCCACAGTCGTACTGCACTGTCAATATTGGCTTGGTTGCAGGCATTGCATAGCTTTCTCTTTGCTCCTTTTCACCAGGTTCATGATTTGGGGAGCTTGGTCTGATGGGTTGTGGTTTTGTGGACTTGGGAACTGCTGTCAGGCACTTCTTTCTAATTTACCAAGGCTGTGCACAGTGTTTCTTTTAATAGGATTCTTTACAGCCATTACAACTTATAACATATTTTGTCACTTAATTCAATACCTGCTGGTTGTGTAAACTGTATTTGTTGCGTCAGTAACCTTTTGCAATTGCGATGACAGTTTATTTACACAAACAATTCATGTCACAATAAGATAGAAACCAAGTTTCTTTGCATAGGGAGTAATTTATTTCTCTGTTAGAATTTGAACAGGCTGCAAGAACATGACAATTATTTAAACAGGCTGTTGGAACCAACAATCTTTAATACATCTATTGGATATTCTAGCGTACTTCAACTAGAACATGATTTATTTTAAATGTGGTTCAATTTGTCAGCTTATTTGAATCTTTTCAGGTAGATCCATTATATAACAATTATCACTGGCACAGAGCAAATAACTTAACACTGTATGCTTTACTATCTTAATTAAGATGATATTATTAGGATTATTTATTAATCTATAGGCTGTTTATCTCCTAAACTTTTCCACTCCTAGATAGTTACTCTCCTAGACCTTTGGTCTTATGTAACTCCCTAGTATTGATTGTAACTCAGCACTAGCATTGATTGTAATTCTGCTATATATATGAGAGTTCACCTCCCCACATTGGCGAGGCATCTATTCCACTCTCTACTTGGTATCAGAGCCTAGGCTCTTACCTTCTTTTCCGCTGTTCTAGCACGCTGCCATCGCAGCTGCATCCCAGCCATGTCGACTGAATCAACTCAGTTCTCCACCTCCTCGGCCTCGAGTGGTTCTTCTTCTTCCAGCACCACCAGCGAATTCCTCCACCCCTACGCCACGGTCGCTGTCAAATCCCACGTCCCCATCACCCTAGAAAACACCCACCCAAACTACAACAAATGGAGGGCCTTCTTCACCTCTTTGTGCGGCAAGTTCGGGGAGATTTGAAACAGTGGCAGTAATTATAGAAGCTTTTGAAAATTATCAATTCATAAATAACTGCCTACTGAATGAAATGAGGTCATCAAACAGAACCGGTATAAAACATGGATTTATGATAAAGGGTAAATGGGAGAGCACAAGAGTCAGTCAGACACAAGTTAAAATGTTTCCATTTGGTATAGAGAGGTGATGATAAAAAAAGAGCAACCTAAAGTAATATAAGAAACCAAATTCAATAAGTTTGCTATATTTCATAGACATATAGGTCTTACTCAAATTCTATTTTGTCATGTTATGTACAATGAATGTAATGCCATTTGTTCACTAGTACTTGTTGTGAAGCAGCTATGGTTGGCAGCTAGTTTCCTTCTATGTTTATTATTTCTGTATTTTTTATACAGTCGTACATTAGGCTTGATCAACTAACTGAATTGGGCCCTTATGCATTGACTGCATGCCTTGCACCAACCTGTAAACCTCAATTACAGTGCTGATACCTGTTTCTTTTGTCGTTCATATGTGTTCTTGCTCTGAAGCTTGGAAAGAAAAGAAATGTAGGGGACCTTGCTCTTCATTACTCATTGTCTATCTTTATACTTATTGTTTGCTGTTTCAATATCTATACGTATGTAGTATATATGAACTTTTCTTTTACTTGCTAGTGTTTGAGTTAGAATCCCAACTGAAAATCCCAGACCATTAATATTAAGGTTCACCCGTTTCAGTATTTTCTTGTAGTTGCCAATGATTGCCGAATGGCTCTTAACTACCAAAGTACTGAATGGGGATGATAACCACTAACCAGTATGTAATCTAGTTTCACTGACTCAGCTTCTTAGATGCCTGTCTGTTTAGTACATAAATGTCATGAGCTTGAGGCCTTGAGCTGCCCTTTTCTTTTGGTCTATGTCATAATTATCATTTCAAGGCTAATACCAGATGTTCCTTGTCTGAAGGCAAATGTTTCGATTATCTTGATGGCAGCCTAACATGGATATCATTCATGTTGCATTTCCTTATTGAATGAGGGGAAATACAACTTAAAGGCCTTTGAGGTGTTTGCTGTACACCTGTACTCAAATAATCTGTTGATGGTCCATGCATTTAGTCCATAGTTCACACCCTTAGTTTAGCATTTGATGGTTACATGATGTTGGTCATGTTATTATATATCAACACATGGACACAAGATTGGCATAAAGAAGTATCGGAAAATAAATCTTTCCTCATTTCTGTTATGGTAATGCAGAATGGTACATTGTCATTCAGAATGTGTTGCCCTTGATATGCATATGGAATGGTATCACCAGAGACCCAAGCATCCAATATAGATGACTTACTTTTAGCAAACTAATTTGCATCTAATTGTCCTCACTGAATTTCATTCATTTATCTAAGTTCATAGAGCCTAGAAAGGCTAGAATTACTCATTTACTGGTTGATAAAAAGTGACATGCTAGTTGAGACAATGGAAGGACTGTGTGTTCATTTTATCACTTTAGCTGCTTTTATTTTGTCTTATTTGCTTTATAATTGTATTTTCTCACAATAAATGCATATATAGCTGGCATAAATACACAAAAGCAATTGGTGTTTTCTTCCCATATATATTTTGTTATATAAAAAAAGTCCATGGTCCTTTTGAATCATTATGTCGTTTAAAGAAGGTCTTTTTCACAAATATCACCTTCATCATATTCTTGAGATTTGTTGACAGAGTCCAACATTGGCATCTGAACAAAAGATGGACAATAACACAGAATAACAATCTATTTATTTCCTTTATGAGAAACTATATAACTGACATTGATGTGTAACAAAGTATGTTGATGGAGACTGCGTATATATAGCTTTTTCATAAACACATATAGCTACACATAGTTGCAAACTTATAAGTCTTGTTACTTGTGTGAAGTAATAGACATTTTCTATTGTACTGAAGTAATCTGAACTGCCTGTGTACCAGCAGGAAATTCTGGAACCATGGTCTAGAGTGGTGACTTCGTTATGCCGTCGTTTCATCCAAGCCTTTCAGATGACAAAGCTGCCCTCTCCCTCTCCATGTGAGGGTGAAGCTGGACTGCTCCTGCTCAGCAACTCCTCGATCATTTGCAGCGCAATCCTTTCCTCATCATCCATTGTCACTTGCGAAGCTGTTGCTGTTGATGTGGGCTGAGCTGCAGGTTCAGTTGGTTCTACCT
Source organism: Oryza longistaminata (assembly GCA_009805545.1). Taxonomy (NCBI): domain Eukaryota; kingdom Viridiplantae; phylum Streptophyta; class Magnoliopsida; order Poales; family Poaceae; genus Oryza; species Oryza longistaminata. The sequence continues at coordinate 7,036,416 of CM020181.1, forward strand.
CTTTGTTGAGCTCCACCGTCATCACCCAGTTGGAGTCAGCACGGGCCCCTGCGCGCTTCTGCCACACGCCAATGTGGGACTTCTCGGGGTCGAGGCGGAGGCAGGTAAATCTAAATAGGACCCTAATTGCAAATTTGCAATGTAAGTGTTGTACTGCATGCATTATCTAATCTGTCAATCAGATCCTACCCTACACAATACACTATCGGTCTATTTTGGAAACAATGTGTACTAATTTTGTAGAGTTTTAATCCTATAGAAAAATTTTCTACCTATCATTTGAAACATAGGGTTGAAGCTTCCTAAATCCTATGAAATTCCTCATAAATGGAGCTTCAACCTATTAGAAACTTTCATTCTAGTATGTTATTCTCTTCCGGTTCCTATATTTTTTTCTATATTCTATTCAAACGGTTATTTCTTATTCCTATGTTATCTTGTTGTGTTTTATAATTTTTTGTTTTGCATATACATTTCTATCAAAATCACGTGTTTTACTATTTCCGTGTTTAATTGCAAATGGGGTTTGCTATATTATGTGATGGTTAATTCAATTACTCCTACAAAAGAAACTGAAGTACGACTGTACTGCTTGCTAGTTGCAGAGACTTGCAGTCATTGTTCAGTCCGGCATGCACCGATCGATCTGCTACCTGCCCTCACTGATGTATCATGGATCAATCCAAGCACCAAACGGTTACAGCAGTATATGCATCCTATGACCGTCCTGTCAGTAACTAGGGACCATGCATTACTACGGCCAGTTCCCTCCCCCATTTTTCCATCCTAAAACTTTAAGTGCACTGCATAAAGCGCATATGGTTCCGGTAAGACTGGTTTCCATAATTCTAACTCCATATCTCGTCTTCTCTGTTCAGAGGCTTGCAAATGTACAAGCTGTGAAGATGTAACCAGTAATCTATCTTATCTATCCATCTAGTGCACTTGATATTCCTCCAATCTATCTTATCTATCGATCAAGTGCACTTGATATTCCTCCAACCAACCAGATCAGTACTGTACATCTCAAAGAAAATCAACTGACAGTAATAAACGTATGAACACGCACGCACCTGCAACTCATCAGAAAAGTCTGAAGTCAAGCCTTGATGATGCGAATATAGTAAATGCAAACCAAACCGGAGAGCCAATTGCCACTCATGCATGCAACTGCAAAAACCTCTGCAAGGTTTTGTTGGGTCATTGGATCTCGCGATGTGTTACTTAACTCCCTACTTGGACAGCAGTTTTTACTTCTAGTGTTCACTCGATCCACTCGGCACGTGGTAATAGTAATACGCGCTTGTGAAAACCTATGGAAATCGACGGGGCCAGTGCGATCAATCGCCCTGAAGGAAAACGGGAGAGCAACCCCCCTGATTGATCTGAACGAAAAAACCTGCAAGGCTGCAGATGGAGACACATGCATGCAGCGCCGCGCGGCGCGGAGACGTGCTCGCTACCGATGGATAGGCGGTACGACGTACCAGTGTGTTACTGTGTACATCATCTCGAGCCACCTGCGTCTTAGTTGGAACTCGTCGTGTACCTGCACTGGACGACAGATCACTCCGGCCGGGGCACCCAGGCTGTGTTTAGATGTAAAATTTGGATCCAAACTTCGGTCCTTTTCCATCGCATCAATCTGTCATACACACACAATTTTTCAGTCACATCATCTTCAATTTTAACGAAAATCCAAACTTTCCCCTCAACTAAAGGTGTGTTTAGATCCAAAGTTTGCCTCCAAACTTTGCATTTTCCCATCACATCAACCTGTCATACACACACAACTTTTCAGTCACATCATCTCTAATTTCAACCAAAATCCAAACTTTGGATGGAACTAAACACAGCCTAGATTTAGATCCAAACTTCAGTCATTTTCCATCACATCAACCTGTCATACACACACAACTTTTCAGTCACATCATCTCTAATTTCAACCAAAATCCAAACTTTGGATGGAACTAAACACAGCCTAGATTTAGATCCAAACTTCAGTCATTTTCCATCACATCAACCTGTCATACACACACAACTTTTCAGTCACATCATCTCTAATTTCAACCAAAATCCAAACTTTGGATGGAACTAAACACAGCCTAGATTTAGATCCAAACTTCAGTCATTTTCCATCACATCAACCTGTCATACACACACAACTTTTCAGTCACATCATCTCTAATTTCAACCAAAATCCAAACTTTGGATGGAACTAAACACAGCCTAGATTTAGATCCAAACTTCAGTCATTTTCCATCACATCAACCTGTCATACACACACAGCTTTTCAGTCACATCATCTTCAATTTCAACCCAAATCCAAACTTCCCCCTCAACTAAACAAAGCCTAGACACAGCCCCAGTACTGCAGCGTCACGGCCAGGGATAGCTATAGCAGCTAGCCCCCCCTCGTAGCGGCCGTGGCTGGCTGGCTGGCTACGCATTTCTTCGCGTACGGCACCAGCGTGACCAGCTGCGACGACTGGTCCGGATGATTCACGGGGTCACAGGTGGCGCGCGCGCGCGCCTAGCCGAGAGGCGCAGCGCGCACGCACGCCGGAGCTAGTCGGTCACCACGCCGCCGACCGCGGTGTTCGCGAGGGAAGAAGTACGTGTACGTTGCGCGACATGACGCGACGCGACGCGCGCGCGGGCTCGAGCCAAAGCCAAAGCTTTCTCTTGTCGCGCGCGGCGCGGGGAGCGATTCCAAAGAATAATGCTCGGAGCTTAGCATATGCGCGCGGCGTTTTATGGTACGTGGTAGGATAGGAGGCGCGTGCGATGCCGCCAGAGGCCAGAGATGGCTGCTGATTGATTCGCGAACTTGGCTGTGTTGTGATGAGTTGTGAGCTTGTGCTAGTCGACGCGCCAACAGGGTCGTGATGATCTGGGTCTTTGGCGGATTGGGGACTTTGTGGCAATTGGCAGGCGGACAGAGTTGGATTTGGACGATCAATGTCGTCTCGTCGCTGCTTGGTTCAACAGGTACTACACGATTTGGACCTAATCGATCTGAACAATGCCGCTGCTGGCTTCACGTTTGCTGTCAATTAAGATTGTTTCTTTATTCTAGCTAGGGACGTCAGATGTGTACTGCCTACGTAATACTGTAGCAGGATCCGATGAAACTTGCAACCCCCCAATTAAGGCCAAAGCCCGATTAAGGCCAGGCAACCAAGGTACAACACGAGTAATTATAGCCGAGGAAGGGTGTGCCGTGCAGGCGTCAACACATGCGGTTCCTTCTCCGATCGCCTGCATGTAGTACGTGCGTACGGTCGCTACACCGGTGCATGCACCCCCAAGGTAGTATAGTCAAGGGTATCTACCTGTTGGTTTTGTGCGTACTGTACGCCTGTACGTGGAGCGGCTGCGTGCGCGTGTGGAAGTTAGCGACGGATACGTATCTCGTGTCGTGCGCGCGCCGCCGCGAGACGGCCGGGCTGGTCGTGTGTACGTGTTCGATAGATCGGTGTTTTCTCACCGACGATGTCAAGTTTTTCGCTGGTTTTTGTACCACGTTTTACCAGCCAGCCAGTACATGTGCGTGAGTTGAATGAAGGTTTCAATTGTACAGTTTGAAGATGAAGTGCATGAGGATGGCGAGAGTACAGAAGAGAATATGTAGTGCGCGTACGCGCGTACTTCAGCCACACGAGCTGCCCATTACATTAACGGATACGACAATGGCCAGAAGGCAATGCTATGTACATGTCGTAGAAAGTAGAGGTGCGGGAGGCGATGCGATGGGGGACGAAGACGGGCTAGGGGGAGGATCGGTGCGGTGGGGAAGCGGAGGACCGCGAACGTCCTAAGAAAGCGCAAAGGGGAGGGGAATCGACCGCATCCGCGGCGGGCCCGCCGCGCATCTCGCAGGGGACGGAGGAGAAGCGACCGCGAGCACGTGCGGGGCGGAGAAGCGAGTGCGGGCCGGGGCGAAGGAGAAGGGAGGAGAAGCGACTGCATCTGGCGGTGGCAGCTGCGAGCGTCCAGATTACATCGAATGGCTAAGATTTAACAGGTGACGTGGCTCAACCAGAAATCAGCTTTGGGTCTTAACTATATAGAAATAAGGGATTATACCTAAAAAAAGCACGAGACGGAACACAAAACGTTGGGTCACACGCACTGAAGGGAGTTAAGAAACTTAAAGGATGGAAAAAGGTGTAGAACGACCAATATTATTGTAAAGAAAATCTAGGAATTCAAAAGGTTGCAGATGCATCATGTCAGGTACGGTTATGTATATACTCCCTCTGTCCCCTAATATAAAGGATTTTCACATTTTACTTGCAATGTTTGACCACTCGTCTTATTAAAAAAAATTGGAATTATTATTTTATTTTATTTGTGACTTACCTTATTATCCAAAGTACTTTAAACACATCTTTTCGTTTTTTATATTTGCACAATTTTTTTTAATAAGACGAGTGGTCAAACAGTACAAGCAAAATGTCAAAATCCCTTATATTAGGGGACGGAGGGAGTATATGTCATGTTTGAATATCGATCACATTAGGGTCGATCATCGTCAACAAATTGGAGGGGTACGTGCGAAATATAAAAGAGAGAATCTATTATATCACACTGAGTTTGTCATAGATTTACGATTTGCCACTGACTTTGTCACATTCTATAATATGCCATCAACTTTTTCTTAACTTTTACGATTTAGCATATCTCTGTTCGGTTAGCCTCCGTTAGTACTGTACAAAATGACCCAAATATCCTTCAGACAAAACTTCCAAAATTTGGACAACAATTCTAAAATATAAGATTTAAAGTTTTTTGCCAAAATTTGGATGTTTATAATATGATATTTTAGAATTTGTATCCAATTTTTGGAAGTTTTTGTTCTAGGCGTATTTTAGTCATTGGGCAAAATTGTACAGTTCTAACGGAGGCTAACCAGATGGCTAGAGTAAATTGTAGAAGTTAAGCAAAAATCGATGGCATATTGTAGAACGTGACAAAATCAGTGATAAATCTAGACCTGTGACAAACTCAGTGGCATATAATGGATTCTCTCAATATAAAAGAGAGAATGATGCTACCTTTAGAAAATACTAATTGCATAATATATCATGTGGCAATATATTGTTTATAATGCATTATGACATGTCTATATTATCACTGATTTTTTTTTACTTGATCTGCACTACCTTCCAACCACGTCAAGAAAGCTAGCTAGCATCAATATAATATAATATTTCTTTCTTTACCTATATCCTGTTATCAAACAAAAAAAATGTTCGCAACATATGTAATGGCGTTCCGGCTAAAGAGTCATTCTATTAGAAGAGGGCAAGGTTTTAAATACACAGGGATTAGTTACGGGAGTTTTATTTTTACTCCCAGACCTTTGTTTAGTAGTAGAGATGAGAATCATGGAGAGTATGGAAGGAATTGAATTTTAAGTGATAATGTACTGTTTAGATTTATCGTGTCATATACTTAGAAGAAAATTTCTCTCAATTACATGCACCTACCCAGATATTGAAAATGTAGAAGTCCCGGTCCCAATCCCTCAAGCTCCCATTCCCCCTAACCAAACGCGTCATAAGGATAGAGGTAGCAGCTCATAAGATCTATGTGAAAATCTGTATATTTTAAGTAAGAGCATGGCTATAAGTACTAATTTTTTTAAACTAAACTTTTACTAATTTTTTAAAGCTATGATTACGTGCTTCTTGCTTTTTCTTTAACCGCCGATTGATTTTATTAAATGGTTAAGATTTTTGTTAGTACAATTTTTTTTTTTTTGCATAGCACTCCTCTCCTTGATATGTGTGATATTTTTTTTATTTTTTTGCATTCGGATGAAATAGTTATAGCTTTTTTTTATTGAGAAATACATACAAAGCACAGATGATTTAATTAAAGTGTCAGATACACTTTCACAGACATGCGAGATCAAATAGAGTATTTAAACATAGAGGAAAAAAAAACATCAGATTACAAAATGTGTAGTCGTATTCACAATGAGTTGCTTACAATTTTTTCCCCTTATAGAGTTGAATTTTATCTTGCATATAATGGAGGGCAACAATCTTTATCATCTAATTAATTATCTATATTTTTTATAATTAACTCAGGGACTGAAATCCATTTCCTTCTACATATACGCGTGACGCATCTGCCATTAGCAGCGTGCGTTGAGCGTTGGCGGATCAATTAAAAGCCGTATAATTAAGCACGCAGCTTTGGGTTGCCTGACCTCTATTGGTCCTCACTCCCTTTCCCTTTGTAGAGTTAAAGGACCAAATGGTTTATTTTAAGTGAGGGATTGGTTACCAACCATTCAAACACGTCACCACTTCTGCACAATGGAGTACCATGGAAAAACTTCTTCGTCTTAAGATTAAAAAATTTACTACGATATAGGAGTAAGTATTTTTGAGACGCTGATTCCAAGATATAGAAATCCATATATTTTCGGCCAATTAGGCAAATTTAAAATGTAAGCACTGAGTTGATTGAAAGAAAATCATTAGCGCTAAATACATATATTTTTTTTATATTTTAAGACGGAATGAGTACTTAATGCTAACACCGAAGTTATCCTACTGATTTTTTCCATGCTGATGATTTTGCAACGCTACACAGTAAAACAACCATTTTTTTTTCTTTTTTCTTCATTGCAACCTTCTTGAGATTCATCTTTGGCTCTTTTCTTTGTTCAAATCAATCATCTCTCTCCTCTGTTTTTTGCCTTATTTTTTCCGTTTTCTCCAGTGGTGTGTGGGTGGCCCATCGCTAGCTGTTGCCGGTTTTCAGTTCGTTGTATCAGTTAGTGCATGCTCCCAAGTTGCAGCTAGGGACCTTGATGAGACAATGAAGAGAGTTAACCTGACAGAAACTGACTGAATTCTAACAAGACTGGATCTCCTAGATCTGGGTTATGTGTTTCTGGGTTTATGTTGAACTGAACAATTCTTATTAGGTAAAACCGTAAAAGCAACTACTAGCATTTGGTCTACCTGCAGAAATCTGCTGTTGCACCCACATTTTTGTTATTGTACCCATGCATTCTCTGGTCATTATCGAAAGAAAATGCATTGTCTGGTGGATTAGAGATTGGTGGTTTGTCAGAAAACACTGTAGCTTAATCAGTGTGTGTGACATGCACTTTACATTTAATCGTAATTCGTGGCTAGATCAGCAGGTGCAATTACAAGGGAAAATGGCATCCTTAACTACCCCATTTTTTATGATTCCCATGATAGAACCATCTTTGAATGATTTACTCCAAATGCTAACACACATGCTAACAATGTGTGTTTATTTAATTTTATTTTTAAAAACAAATGCAGAAACTCTGTTCTATTTCATTAATAAAAAAAAGATATAAATACATCGACCCAAGAAAAAGGTTCACACTGAAAACACCATGATACAACTTTGGTATGTTTGAAATCATTTGATGAACACTAGTAGTATTAGCTAGGTACCTGCAGATCTGAAGCTGTACCCACAACATTTTGTGTTCGTACTTAGGGCCTGTTTACTTTGATGCCAAAAAAAACCTTACTAAATTTTGGCATTGCCGAAATTTTGGTATAGTTATCAAAATTTTAGTAACTTGCCAAAATTTTGGCAGGATTTCTTATATAGTTACCAAAATTTGGCAACAAACTAAATGTAGCCACTTTTTTTGGCAACTTTACCAAAACTTGGTAAGGTTGAAAATGGCATCAAAGTGAACGGACCCTTAATTTGTAACCATGTATCCTCTGGTCATTATCGAAAAAAAATGCCTTGTCTGTACTACCCTGTATCAAGATTGGTGGTTCGTCAGAAAACACTGTAGCTATATCACTGTGACATGTACTTCAAATTTAATCGTAATATGTGACTCGATTAGCAGGTGCAATTAGAAGGGAAGATAACATCCTTAACTACCTTTTTATTATTCCCTTGACAAAATAACCATCTCCATGATTTAATCCGAATAAGGTAGGCTATCAGCTAGCTTATCTGCCGTAGCCAAAATTTAAATTTATAACTTAGTTGATTTAGAGTGACATATGTATTTTTATTACTCATGCTGACAATGATATGACCATTTTTTTCATGCCTGGTAAGAAGGAACTAATAAATCTGAAAAGGGATTCTTACACATTCATAAGAGAGAGCCCTGCCCAGAAAAAAAAAACTTGGGTATCATTGAATTCATTTACTGAACACTGCTATTTGCATTATTGTAAAAGGATGGCGTCCTAGAATCTGTGCAGTCAAATCTTGAAGTTCTATAAATCATTAGCAGAAACATTAGGATTTAATACATAAAAATGGTATCTGCAGATTTATCATGAAAAATATTTTTCATATTGTTATACTCCCTCCGTTTCACAATGTAAGTCATTCTAGCATTTCCCACATTCATATTGATGTTAATGAAATGCTAGTATTTTTTATGAGTTTTATAAATATAATTAGAAAAAGTAATGCTGCGATATGCATTAGAGATTATGTCGATGCCCTGAATGACAAGTAAAAAAAATGAAGGTAAACGAAAGAAAGAAAAAAATCATGTACATTGGCGAACCACTAAGAGCAGGTACAATGGCAGGCTATAAGCCAGCTGTAAACATATTTTAAGGAGATAACTGAGGAGAGAGAAGGGTAGCGTGCTACAGATTTGTAGCCAGCTGTAACACGAACTCCAAGACGCAGTGTGTGTATGACAGGTGGGACCAGATATTAATAGTGTAGTATGTAACTATTGTATGAATGAGCTATTAGATTGACTATAGATGAATTGGAGCTAGTAGTGGGCTGTACTATTGAACTTGCTCTAATATAGGTTCTTTGCATTGATTGTGCCAAAGGATAAGACCATTACATATTTACAGCTGATAATGATCCTGTAATCAGATGATGGCCACACACGTAATCTCTGTCAACTGCTTACTGAGATGTCAATACACCTGTTTAGTTTAGCGAATGCATTTAATCTCTTTTGCCATCAGGGTCCATGTGGGCTTTGGCATATATACGTGGATAAACATTGCACACTGCCACTGCCACAAAACGACATTAATTGATGCAACACCACGAGGGAGACGCAAGCTTATGTGGATAATGGAAAGAAAGAAATATCCTATATATCCTTAAATTTAAGGAATTCTACTGTTTCAAAACTATCTTAGAATATTACTATTTCTACGGTACTACTCGCCACCAACTACCGCTCTATTCAATTAAATGTCAGAGGTAGTTGGCGGCGAGTAGTCCTGTAGAAATATTAATATTCTTCAATCACCCCTAATTTTATCAATGGTATCATATTCTTTTCCTCTAATGTACTTAGAAAAAAGCATAGAAGTCCGTAGGACGGTTAGAGAGAGTAGCAGGACATGGATATGAGTATGTTGTTTTCTCCATCAAGGACAGCATTGCTTGCTCTAATGTAACCTTTAGCAAGTGCCACTCTATCCAATTTATTGCAATGTAGATTATATAGGAAAAAAGCTCTTTTTGTCAAACGAGCGACAATACCACTCTATTCAACGAAGTTAAGATATATAGAGAGAACGCTCTTTTATCAAACGAGCTACAATACCGCTCTATCCAACGAAGTTGAGATGTAGAAGAACAATTCTCTTTTGTCAAACGAGCTATAATACCACTCTATCCGACAAAGTTAAGATGCACAGGAAGAATGCCTTTTTCCACACGAGCTACAGTATACTAAACTAGGGTTCGTTTCATTTTGAGGATGATTAACACCATAATAGTAGTAACGTTGATTTGCGTCCTTATTAAATAGCTAGGTAGAGCTGCTAGCTACCAATATTTCTGAAAAAATAATTTAATACAAAACCGAAAATGACACCATTAGAAATCATGCAAGGTATGCCCTCATCTTGTTGCATTAGGCCCTGTTTGTTTCAGGTTAAGATTATTGTAATCTAGATTATTAAATCAGATTACTTTAAGCTGGATTATAATAAGCTAACATAAAATAATCTACGAGTTGTTTGTTTCTCTGGATTATTAGAGGCATCTAAGAGTAGTGGGTCTTTAGCCACTCAATAATCTGAAAAAAGCTCCTCTAGAGGAGATTATTGGATTATAATAATCTGGCTGATAGATTATAATAATCTAGCATAATAATCTACTTGTTTGTTTCAGCTTACTCCTAATAATCTAGATTATAATAATCCTAAACTGAATCAAACAGGGCCTTAGTAGCTCCATGACATGTAACCACACAACATGGTTGTATGTATACGACTGCTTAGTAGTATGTACAGATAAAGATAATTGTTGCATAATATGGGGGTATATCTAGTCAAGTAATACTTGGCAAAATGCAGCGCTTCTATGCAGTTTTTACACTTTTATTTTTCAACAATTTTTCAGAATTTCGTTGGTCACAGAACTTTCTAAAATTTCGGCAATTTCAGAACCTTTTTGAACAAAATTATTTCAAAATTCAACAAATTTTGACAAAGTCATTAAAAACACACCCACAAAAAACTTTGGGCGAGATATGTGTTTGCGGAGGTGAAATTTCGAAAATTTCGTTCCGAAATTGCATTCCCGGTATGTTTCTATACTCTCCCAAAAGTTTTTTTTTTAAAAAAAAAAAGTACACAGATTCTCATGTGGGGAAGGCAAAGAATATGAAAACATTTTTTTCAATTAAACCATTTGATCAAGTTCCCGTTCTCACTGTCCACCATCAGCCATTGTCCGTTAATTGTCGTCCTTGCATTACGCCCGTGGTGCACCCCCCTCATCGATCCCAGCTGTGCATTCCTCACCCTCTATCTCCTGCTCATTGATACGATGTCGGATCTCGTGCGCCGTACGCTCGCCGTCGTCATCCTCACCGTTGGTCTCCTTCATTCCAGGGCGGTCGCCTCTCCTGCTCAGGTCAACGTCGCTCTCTCTGAGTCGGCCCTCTCGTAGGCAATCGTTCTCGCCGTGGTAGCCTCCTCCATTTAAAGAGAAATTTTATAATCCTTAAGAAAGTATACTGGAGGTAACAAGATTTGTGCTAGAAATTTTAGTATATTAAGGTACTCAGTACATAGTCTCCGAAAAAAAAAAGTACTTAGTATATAGAGGTATCAAATTTTACACTAATAAATTTTTCGCCGTGGTAGCCTCCATTTAAATAGCGTGTATTCACATCTTTCTCGTGGTGGTATTGGGCAAGCAACATGTGGCGTCCTTCTCAGTCCCCAAATTTTTTGAAATTTGTCATTTTCGTTTGTGAAATCAAGGGTCTCGGTCTCTCGGTCCTTGTAGGCAATCGTTCTCGCCGTGTGTGGCCACCTTCATTTCAGGCAGCGTAGTCACATCTTTTGTTTTTTTCGCGACATTGAACAATGCAACTTGTGGCGTCCTTCCCACTTACCGTAAAATTTTGAATGTCTTTTTCGTTTCTCGATAATTTGATTGAATTTTATATGATTTTTGTGAGGCGGTATATGTTACTTTACTCTACATTGTTATTTTTTAGGAAGAATTTTTCATAACTATTTACAATGAATTTAAGAGAAAAGGTTATTCGAGGGGAAATTCTCTCTCCCCTGTTTCTTTTCCATGTGAAGAGCTTGTTATTTTCCCATTCAACCTCGCTGAATTCCACCTTGCTTAATTTGGTCGAGCTCGCCTAATTATTATCGTATCAGTGGTAGTAGCCCGTCACTGTTGCTGGTTTTCTAGTTTGTTGGGTCATTTTGTGCTACTTGCTTCTAAGCTGCAGTTAGCTGGACACCTCGGTGAGATCATCAAGGGAGTTTGTTAATTGATAATCAGAGAAATGCTGGTCAAATTACTGACAGAAAGAAGTCGATCACCTGAAGCTGGGGTTAACTGTTTATGTGTTTCCCTAGACCAGAAGAATTCTTGTTAGGCAGGGGCACTGGCATTTGGTCCACCTGCAAGATCTGCAATGCACCCACATTTTTGTTCCATGCATTCGATCTGTGGTAGTTAGGGCTGGTTGTCTTCTGAAAATGACAGCTTATAATCTCTTCTAAACAAAATTGTACCCTGCAAGTCCGCAGGTTCATCAGTATAACATACATATATTTAATCATTACTAGGAAGAAAGCCCGCGCATACGCGCGGCGTATTTAATGTGTCGTACTTAAAACCAAGAAATCTTGAATTATAAGAAACTATTGTGATGCGACAATAGAGTTTGGTTCCTATGACTACTCTTTGTACTATATATGTTTTTATTGGAATACTTAGCAAATCTTCCTTTTTGAGTTATGTATATAAGAAAATTCACATAGTTTTTTTTAAGAAGATGTTGTTGAAATTTGACCAAAAAAATATGAATTATAATATTTTGTAAGATTGTATTTTATAAAAATCACATATTCAATTATATGTGGTCCTGCTAAAGTGGTTTTGATTTCTGCAATTTATATTTGGGCTTTGGATTCAACAAAATTTGTTTAAATTTAGCCCAAATTTTATTCAAATCCAGTTTTCCTTCCATTTCTTATGGAACATTGGATATTTATGTTATATCAGTTTGTTCTTGAAATGCTTTTGATCTCTAAAATTTGGAAGAAAACATAAGTGTATCGAGTGTACAACTCAGTATAGGGTAAAGGCATCCTGTGTTTTAATTCCTCCATTCTCTGTTTTGGACATCGACACACACTCCATATTACATGTTTCATTATTATTGTTTTAGCTATATATTTCAAAAAGCAATAAAAATATAACTATATTAAAGCACTTTTCATGACGATATATCAATATTATTTTTCATATAATCATAGTTTTCTTATTAATTAGATTTTTGAGGTTTTACTGCACGCTTTCTAGGACGACACATATGTGAGAACTGAGGGTAGTAACAATCTATTAGTATCATTTTTTTCGCATATCAAACCATTTTTTATTTACTAACGACTTAATATTTCAGGTTTAATTGCGGCACATTCTAGTACAACATCAGTTTGAGAATTGAGGTAGTAATAAATTAAACCAAACCGGAACTGCTATCACAAATTCATGCTTCTCGAGTATCGTACGGTGTATACCACAAATTTAAGTGATTGATTTGATATGTCGCTAATGGCACCACATGGCTGTTTTCACTATCATGATTCATTCATGAACCCTACGTGCTTCCTATTACCTATATATATCATGATGTTGAATGTCCATAATTGTATTTTAAATTTGTTGGCTATGAAAGATAGATTCTGGATAGGGAACATAGTATAATTTAGAAAAATGAATACTATTCTAAGATTTTTACCCCTTTATACCGACTTCACGTTTTGTATTAGATGCTATGACCATATTATGATTATTTATTTATTAATGCATGAAGATCCCACCAAGAATTTGTCACAACTCACAAGACACTACGTATAACACGCTAGTTGGTTCCCCTGAATATAAGCCTCAAGGTCATCCTCACTTCATAAGAAACGGCAAAAAGTAAACCGCCACTAACTAATTTCTTCAACTAATTAGATAATTAATTAAGTTTGTAAAAAGCTATTAGATGTCTAACAGTAAACTGTATAGAGTAATTGTAATGTGCACAACAATTTAAATCACAAAAATATGGTTTGGCATTTGATTTTTCAATGAGATTTTTTCTATTTCCTTTATTCTGCGGAGGCTATGACTGGTGGGTCAACAAATGTAATAACTTTATACATTATTTCTAAATTTTTTTAATTGTATACATGTTTTCAGAAAGAATTGTAAAAATATATCCGTACATGTTTTTTAATTATATATGTTGCAGGCTAAAAACGTGTGATCGAGTGTTTTGACTTGGCGAAAAAATATGTGGGACCGACGGCACCTGCGTTGGTCCTGCGGACTGGCTGCACGTATAGCACAATTCCACAGGCTGGCAATGCGACACTGGCCAAGATGCAAAGAAATACAACGTGCATGCATGAGGCTCAGTCGCGTGCAGCTGTCTCGCAGTGCGCTTGGCTGACCCGTGGGACCGACGTGGTACTATTCATCCACACGCAGGATTATTCCGGCTAATAGTCCCGCACCTTCGCACTGTGCCAAACAACCGGTCAGCGTTTCCATTCCATGGCACACGTATATTTTTGCAATTTTTTCGAAAGCATGTAGATAACTGTAAAAAACAGCTTAAAGTTAATGTATATTTTTCAATTTTTTCTTGAAAATAGTCAAATATGAATGAATTTATTGCTTAAAATATACAATGAATTTAAACAGATCATATATTGGATATATAATTTATAATCCATTAATGTTTGTTATTTATTTTATAAAGCCACGGAGGTCAATCGTATTTGAGAATGTGTCTATGGAACATGCAAAAATCTTTATTACCAATAAAAGTGCACATAAATATGTTCTAACTGCAAAAGAAAAAAAAAGCAGCGGGAAGGAAAAGGTGCATGTGTAGCGTGCGGGAGCCCAGGGAGAGGATTTCGGATTTTTGTTTTGGTTAGATCTGCGGCTCTAGATGAATCAGTTTGTTAGAACTTCTTACTAATCGGTGTATCTTTTTAACTACCGTAGGAAAAAAAAAAACTCTGCACTTGCGGGTCCTTGTCTCTTTTGTTTTGCCACGTGGCAGCTTGAGACGTCGTTTTAGGAAGACCACGCGTGACCAGCTTGAAGAGTGTTTTAGGAGTTTAATGGACTTTTAGTATATAATAGATTTGTGATATAGGTGCAATTAGAAGGGAATGATGCCATCCTTCACTACTCTGTAATGGTCCCATGCCAAAATAACCACCTTAATTATTGTTTATTAGTGCATGATATACTAAGGAAACAGAATAGTCCCCATAGTGCAGGATGACCAAAGAAGACAGTCATAGAAGAACTACACATCCATTCAGAATTTCAGATTAAAGTTTCAAACCATGTACATATTTAACTTGGTGAGATAAAAAAACAGCTCGGAGAATGAAGACAAAGAGCATAAAACAAAGAGTCGCAGACATAATTTATTACACAACCAAATTTCAGGTTCAGAATTCATACATAATAAGGGATTAAAGCTAATGTCTCCTAGTTTAAATTCAGTTTCAAATATAGCAGGAGCGCTTAATTGTTCATCAGCATATAAATATAATATCAAAAGTAGCTAAGCAGTAGTAGTAATATTAAAGTACAAATTTGCACCAAATTCATAAAATAGGGCAAATCCATATGATGATTAAAACGGAAACTGTGCAGTTCTTTTTTGCCTTTTGGTGGAAATCTTACTTAGGCTGCTCCGGCGCCCGTGGCGCCATTGCCGCCGCCGCCGCCGCCACGGCGGCCACGGCTGAGGCGGACCGGTGTGAGGTGCTGCTTGCCGGCGTAGTGCTGCTCGACGTTGAGCTCGCGTGGCGAGCAGCACGTCGCAGAGCTGGCACCGGACGTTCTTCTCGCCGGCGTTGCTGGCCACCTTGTCCCGGTGCTTCCTCCCGGCCTCGTGCTCCCTCAGGTTGAACCGCGTCATGCACTTCACGTTGCACACGCCGCAGTACGCGCGGCGGCGCGGCGGTCTTCCTCCTGATCGACAGAGCGTTCGCCGCGCGGGCGGCGCGGCGACCCCGGACAGGTGGTGGCGGTTCGGGTTGCGGTGATGGGCGGCGGCGCTCGCCGGCTGATGCGGCTGCGCCCTCCGCCGTGGGGTGGTGGTGGGTGGTGGTGCAGCTGCTGCTGCTTCTGCGGTGGCGGCGGACGCCGGCGAACCCCGGAGGCGGCCCGATCGCCGGCCTCTCACGCATGCGCCATGCTGCGCCGGTGGAGGTGGCTGCTGCTGCTGCGCCTGAGCAAGTTGAGAAAAAAAAAAAGGATACATGAGTTAATTAATTATACTGGCGAACTGGGTTTTTAGTTTTTTTACTGTGCATCATTTTGCTTCTCACTTCTCAGATTTAATCGAATTGAATTATAAATTTCTTTAAAAATGTTAACAAAATTTGGTAAGATAGGATTCTGCATCTTGCCAAATTTAAGTCCAAAGTTAATACATCCACAATAAGAACCCAATAAACTAATTCGGTAACGAATGGTACTGGCATTATTCATAATTAGATTCCTGTCTTTTGATGTATGCATTTTAATTTATTACTACAGTACATATTTGTAATGAGATACTCCCTCCGTTTCGAAATGTTTGACACCATTGACTTTTTAGCACATGTTTGACCGTTCGTCTTATTCAAAAACATTTGTGACATATGTAAAATTATATGCCTACATAAAAATATATTTACAATGAATCAATGATAGGAAAACTAATTAATAATTACTTAAATTTTTTGAAAAAGACGAACGGTCAAACATGTAAATAAAAAAGTCAACGGCGTCAAACATTTCGAAACGGAGGAGATATATGACACTAAGTTTCTTTTAAGGAAAGTTCACGGTGATTAGGCCATGTTCTCTTCAGCTTATTCATCGGATCATTAAAATATATTTTATATTACGCTTTAATATAATTTTCTCGAAGAAAATCCTTATATCCTATTGCTTCTGTTAAGTTTATATTTTAAATTATTTAATTTTATCTTATAATCAAATTGATAATCCGATATAATCCACTCATTAATCTAAATCAAACTTAGCGAAACATAATGAGGCATTATTGTAAATTGACTTTTGAGCGTGGAGGGATTAGACCATACCGACCAGAAATCTGATAATGCAGGACGATTGCGTCTATTTTGCACAGCTCATCGGGATTAGGCCGTGCAAATGAACAATCTACAATATGTAAGCTAGTTTCATGACATTTTAAGTTCTTAGTTGGTGGCTTGTTGCTATGCAAGAGACAGGGTTCTCCCTAGCATGATAAAAGCATGCCTTTTTTTTTCTGTCCATTTATGGTACAACAAAAGGGATTAAGGAATGAAAGATGTATTTGGATTAATTATTGGACCCCCAAATTATTATGTAGTATCCTAACTACATTTTTATGGCTTAGGCTTGTCTTCTCTAGTCAGCTACTTAATTGTACACAATGGAAGATTTTGGTTTTATATTCAACATGAAATTAAGCGATCTACAGTTAAGTTAAGTAGCTAAAAGTCCACTTACTATTTAACTATGCAGCAGATTGATATTTGGAACAAACAACTGTTTTCAAAATATTGGGGGTTGGGACTAAGCATTTGCCACATGTTGTTGGTGTACAGTTTCCTGTGCAGGTGGAAGGTGGAACAGAAAGACTAAATTGCAAATTAAGTGGCATGTGCTCAACAGAAACCATCAATTGAAAGTAACGACATATTTTGAAACGCCCAACAAAATCCTGTATGAGTAAGGAATAAATAACTTCATTATTTTTTTCGTATATCAAAATCCGCACGAAATTATCGTCGAGAAGTTACAATGTTGACAAAATTTAAGGTCGCCTTTACAATATATAACTTTTATTGATGCGCTAGTAATTTTCATTCATTCTCAAGGAGACTCTTTATCTTAAAAAATATCTCAAAGGATAATTGTGAATGCTCGTTTAGAAGAGCAATTAAGAAGTCAAGCTCTGAGAAGTTCAATGCGAGTGCAGATTTATATGGTTCATGGCAACAAAGATCAACTCAGAATTTCCCCAGAGCTAACAGGAGCTTAGAGAGGTTAATATAGAGTTTTTTTTTTTCACAAAAAGGTTGAAGAGAGATTTCTTCTACTATCTTATTAGTTCCCATTAAAATTAAAGTGCTGATTGTTTAAGAGAAAACAGTACTACCACTCAACTAACAGAAGGCACTAACACTAATTAATTGGTAATTGCCACGTCCAAGGCTCTAAGCATACCAAATGGAGTAATAATATCCTTGTCGCTACACTCAAACAAACAGATTATTCATCATATTGTAGTAATGGATTATCTACTTATTATAAATAAGTTAAATACCTTAGGAAATGAACTTATCAAATTTGAACGAGTGGTCTAAACAATGCCAATATGCCATTACAGTAGAAGAACATTGTGTAAGAAGAAGCGTGGAGCAAATAATCGTGACAATAATCCGGTGAATAAGGTAAAGAACATCCTCATGAAAAAAATCCACATGAATTAATGAGAATAAAATTAATCGTGGGGCAAATAATCTACCACAATAATTCGGTAAATAAGCATAAAAGAATCCAGATTAATCCACACGAATCTGAACAAAATTGATACAGGATTTAAGTGAAGCTGATCATTCAGTACTCTCACCGGAGGAGGAGCGGCCGGCTTGGCGCCGCTGCTGCCGGAAGTTCGTTGGCCGATCTTCATCAGAAGCTCGCAGAGGGGCTTGTCGTTCCTGAAGATGGCCATAAAGTCGTCTTGCCCGATGATCGTCTGGCCTGACTGGAAGCTGTCCATGTTGCCTTCGTCTTCCACTTTCACAGCATCCGGCAATGGCGCCGCCATGATCAGAGGGAGCACTTCTCTCTGAAATGTGAGTATTCAGGTTTTTGGTTGATTAGGAACTGAAAAATGATTTAGGGAATTAATTGACCTGGAGTTGCAAGAGAACTGTTGTTATGTTCTTATGGTAGCTGCAAATCAATTATTATGTTTAAACTTTGATCACGGCTAGCTAGGAAGAATCACACTGGGGGTAGGAAATGAGGTGAAATGGTAGTGAGAGAGAGGGAGGGAGAGGGAGATGCCTACCAGGGAAGGGATCTCTCCAACCCAACAACGAAGCCGGTAATAGCTACTGCTTAAAGTTGAGTAATCATAGATGAATATATTTTAGCCATTTTGCAAACCGTTGGTTGAACATCATGCATTCTGCATTTTTTTTCAAAGATATCTACTCGACTATTCCCATGTCACAAAATGACAAACTATACACACTTGCTACTAAAATCAAGAGTGGATCGTAATACAAGCCATCTTTTGTTACAAAGTTTTACACCGAATTCGATTTTTATCCTTAAACTGAAAAACCAGATACAACGGGTCTCTTAACTTACAAAACCAATGCAAACGAAGCACTCAACAGTATTATTCCGGTTTTGGCTTACGTGACGCTTACGTGGCTCATTTGACCAAGTCTTCGTGCCACGTGGCAATGACGTGATGCTTACGTCATAGTTTGATCCGCCCCTGGATAGAGGTAGGAGGGGTGAGGTGGATGAAGTGGGGCATATGATTGACATATGAGCCCTGCATATTTTGTTTTAATTTTTTTAGTTTTCAATTGTTTTGTTTTATTTTTTTCGGTCATACTGTCACATAGCCGTCACATCGTTAACACGTGGGACGAAGACTTGGTCAAAAGGAGCCATGTGGATACCACGTCAGCTAAAACCGAGAACAATAGCTGAGAGATCTCGTTTGTACTGGTTTTGTAAGTTGGAGACCCATTGTAAGTGATTTTTTGGTTCAAGGACGAAAATCGGATTTGATGTCAAGTTAAAAGACCTCAAATGAACTTATTTCTTTTACTTCGGACCACCCTTAAACCGATCTTTTCACTTTGGACCTGGCTAGCTTTATCATTGTGTTACCAAGTCTAAGGATGTGTTCGTTTCAATGGGTTGGGAACCTATCCCTCACGCAACCAAAATGGAATGATTCATTAGCGCATGATTAATTAAGTATTAGCTATTTTCAAAATTAATATTATTTTTATACTAACTTTCGTATATAAAACTTTTAAAAGACCAATTTGAAAAGCGTACGCATAGAAAAAGAGGGAGGTAAGTTGGGAAAGATGAGAAAGAACTCAGCCTAACAAGGTTTGGACCTTCAAGCCCACAGGGCCACTTAAAACTGGGCTAGAAAGCCCAAATCCGTTCTCCCTCACAGCCCAATCCGGCCCAATACGAGTCCTACTAGAACGTTCCGTGGTCTTCGAGGCGGTTCCGTTTCAACACTACGCCGTCGCGGCCTCTTCCCCCACGACCCATCCACCCATTCCGTTTCTCCCAAACTTTCTCCTCGCGAATCCATCAGCGAGTCGCCGAAGCGGAGGAAGAAGCAGCAGCTTGCGGCGGCGGCGGCGAGGCGGAGATGTCGTACCTGCTGCCGCATCTGCACTCGGGGTGGGCGGTGGACCAGGCCATCCTCGCGGAGGAGGAGCGCCTCGTCATCATCCGCTTCGGCCACGACTGGGACGAGACGTGCATGCAGGTAAACCCTATCTTCTTAGCTTTCGTCGATCCTTCGATTCCGTGCGATTCTGTTTAGTGCCGGTTGATGTGCCTGCTCGCGGATGCGCTCTTAGCGGATGAATTTGCGATTTGGGGGGGTGGGGGTGATTTGTGTGGATGTTGGGTTCGGCAGATTTGTGGTGGATTTGTTGCGGAGACGATTTGGATAGCTTTGGCGAGGTTTAGGATCTTGCGGCCATAATTATCCGTGTCTCTTTGTATTTGACAACGGTAGGAATTTAGCTGAAGTAGAGTGTGTAATTGTGTATCGTCAGCTAATCATGTTAGCTAGTAAGCTCAATTGATGATTTTTTTTTTTTTACAAATAACTGAGATAGGTTTAGAATTTAGCTGATTTAGAGTACGTAATTGTGTATCGTCAGCTAATCATGTTAGCTAGTAAGCTCAACTGATGATCTTTTTGCGATATAAAGCAATGTTACAAATAACTGAAATAACTGAGATAGGTTTAGGTATATTTAGGGGCAGGCTAGTTGTTTTGCCAACTAATAATGAGAACATATCCGAAATTCCTTATGATGATAGTCTGTTCTAATAGCGTGGTGATGAAACTACCGTTATTTTGTCTTCGGAATGTCATATCCTAAATTTCTTATGATGATAATCTGTCCAAAGTTGGAACAGAAGTAGAGTATATTATGATTCTGTTATCTTGGAGCACAAAGCTGTTTCATTTAATGCAAGGGCTAGATACCTTGATAACTTACAACCTGATTTCCATATCCTTATGATGATGTCTGTCTGAAGTTGGAATAGAAGTGGAGTATATTATGATTCCGTTCTTTCTTTTGGAGAGTAAAGCTTTTGATTTCATAGATCTAATACAAGGGCTAGATAACTTTCAACCTGATCAACAGGTGAAGATAGCATGAATTGATTGTTGAAATTGAAGTAAAGGTAGCCATTAGGTATGGCACCTTTGCCCACCATTCTATTGAGGAAGTTGAGCGATGAAATTCAAGTAATGGTTGCCATTAGGTATTGCACCTTCGCGTAATGTATGCCTTCTTTTCCTTTCTGATCCAGTGGCTTTAGTTTTAAAATTTTCAGTACTTTGTGCAAAATATTTCCACATCATAAACATGTTTTGCTTCATCAATTTAAAGTGATTCTGACTCACTACTTGTGTATGTTTTAGATGGATGAGGTGCTAGCGGCAGTAGCTGAGACCATAAAGAACTTTGCGGTCATCTACCTGGTAGACATCACCGAGGTTCCAGACTTCAACACCATGTACGAGCTGTATGATCCGTCGACGGTGATGTTCTTCTTCCGCAACAAGCACATTAGGATTCTAGCATCTTGCAAAATTTAAGTCCAAAGTTAATACATCCACAATAAGAACCCAATAAACTAATTCGGTTACGAATGGTACTGGCATTATTCATAATTAGATTCCTGTCTTTTGATGTATGCATTTAATTTATTACTACAGTACATATTTGTAATGAGATACGGAGTATATGACACCTAAGTTTCTTTTAAGGAAAGTTCACGGTGATTAGGCCATGTTCTCTTCAGCTTATTCATCGGATCATTAAAATATATTTTATATTACGCTTTAATATATATTTTCTCAAGAAAATCCTTATATCGTATTGCTTCTGTTAAGTTTATATTTTAAATTATTTAATTTATTCTTATAATCAAATCGATAATCCGTGATATAATCCACTCATTAATCTAAATCATACTTAGCGAAACATAATGGAGGCATTATTGTAAATTGACTTTTTAGCGTGGAGGGATTAGCATACCGACAGAAAATCTGATAATGCAGGACGATGGTCTATTTTGCACAGCTCATCGGGGATTAGGCCGTGCAAATGAACAATCTACAATATGTAAGCTAGTTCATGACATTTTAAGTTCTTAGTTGGTGGCTTGTTGCTATGCAAGAGACAGGGTTCTCCCTAGCATGATAAAAGCATGCCTTTTTTTTCTGTCCATTTATGGTACATAAAAGTGATTAAGGAATGAAAAGATGTATTTGGATTAATTATTGGACCCCAAAATTATTATGTAGTATCCTAACTACATTTTTAATGGCTTAGGCTTGTCTTCTCTAGTCAGCTACTTAATTGTACACAGATGGAAAGATTTGGGTTTTGTATTCAACATTGAAATTAAGCGACTACAGTTCAGTTAAGTAGCTAAACAGCCCACTTACTATTTAACTATGCAGCAGATTTGATATTTGAACAAACTAGTACTGTTTTCCAAATATTTGGGGGTTGGGACTAAGCATATTGCCACAGTGTTGTTGGTGTACATGTTTCCTGTGGCAGGTGGAAGGTGGAACAGAAAGACTAAATTGCAAATAAAGTGGCATGTGCTCAACAGAAACCATCAATTGAAATAACGACATATTTGAAACGCCCAACAAAAATCCTGTATGAGTAAAGGAATAAATAACTTCATTATTTTTTTCGTATATCAAAATTCCCGCGAAATTATCGTCAAGAAGTTACAATGTTGACAAAATTTAAGGTCGCCTTTACAATATAGAACTTTTATGATGCGCTAGTAATTTTCATTTCATTCTCAAAGGAGACTTATCTTAAAAAAATGTCTCAAAGGACTAATTGTGAAATTGCTCGTTAGAAGAGCATTAAGAAGTCAAGCTCTGTATGAAGTTCAATGCGAGTGCAGATTTATATGGTTCATGGCAACGAAAGATCAACTCAGAATTGTATTTCCAGAAGCTAACAGGAGCTTAGAGAGGTTAATATAGAGTTTTTTTTTTCACAAAAAGGTTGAAGAGAGATTTCTTCTACTATCTTATTAGTTCCCATTAAAATTAAAGTGCTGATTGTTTAAGAGAAAACAGTACTACCACTCAACTAACAGAAGGCACTAACACTAATTAATTGGTAATTGCCACGTCCAAGGCTCTAAGCATACCAAATGGAGTAATAATATCCTTGTCGCTACACTCAAACAAACAGATTATTCATCATATTGTAGTAATGGATTATCTACTTATTATAAATAAGTTAAATACCTTAGGAAATGAACTTATCAAATTTGAACGAGTGGTCTAAACAATGCCAATATGCCATTACAGTAGAAGAACATTGTGTAAGAAGAAGCGTGGAGCAAATAATCGTGACAATAATCCGGTGAATAAGGTAAATAACATCCTCATGAAAAAAATCCACATGAATTAATGAGAATAAAATTAATCGTGAGGCAAATAATCTACCGTAATAATTCGGTAAACAAGCATAAAAGAATCCAGATTAATCAACACGAATCTGAACAAAATTGATACGGGATTTTAAGTGAAGCAGATCATTTCAGTACTCTCACCGGAGGAGGAGCAGCCGGCTTGGCACCGCTGCTGCCGGAAGTTCGCTGGCCGATCTTCATCAGAAGCTCGCAGAGGGGCTTGTCGTTCCTGAAGATGGCCATAAAGTCGTCTTGCCCGATGATCGTCTGGCCTGACTGGAAGCTGTCCATGTTGCCTTCGTCTTCCACTTTCACAGCATCCGGCAATGGCGCCGCCATGATCAGAGGGAGCACTTCTCTCTGAAATGTGAGTATTCAGGTTTTTGGTTGATTAGGAACTGAAAAATGATTTAGGGAATTAATTGACCTGGAGTTGCAAGAGAACTGTTGTTATGTTCTTATGGTAGCTGCAAATCAATTATTATGTTTAAACTTTGATCACGGCTAGCTAGGAAGAATCACACTGGGGGTAGGAAATGAGGTGAAATGGTAGTGAGAGAGAGGGAGGGAGAGGGAGAT
The DNA here is from genome assembly GCA_009805545.1 of Oryza longistaminata. Classification (NCBI taxonomy): domain Eukaryota; kingdom Viridiplantae; phylum Streptophyta; class Magnoliopsida; order Poales; family Poaceae; genus Oryza; species Oryza longistaminata. The sequence continues at coordinate 7,060,278 of CM020181.1, forward strand.
GCCTACCAGGGAAGGGATCTCTCCAACCCAACAACGAAGCCGGTAATAGCTACTGCTTAAAGTTGAGTAATCATAGATGAATATATTTTAGCCATTTTGCAAACCGTTGGTTGAACATCATGCATTCTGCATTTTTTTTCAAAGATATCTACTCGACTATTCCCATGTCACAAAATGACAAACTATACACACTTGCTACTAAAATCAAGAGTGGATCGTAATACAAGCCATCTTTTGTTACAAAGTTTTACACCGAATTCGATTTTTATCCTTAAACCGAAAAACCAGATACAACGGGTCTCTTAACTTACAAAACCAATGCAAACGAAGCACTCAACAGTATTATTCCGGTTTTGGCTTACGTGACGCTTACGTGGCTCATTTGACCAAGTCTTCGTGCCACGTGGCAATGACATGATGCTTACGTCATAGTTTGGTCCGCCCTTGGATAGAGGTAGGAGGGGTGAGGTGGATGAAGTGGGACATATGATTGACATATGAGCCCTGCATATTTTGTTTTAATTTTTTTAGTTTTCAATTGTTTTGTTTTATTTTTTTCGGTCATACTGTCACATAGCCGTCACATCGTTAACACGTGGGACGAAGACTTGGTCAAAAGGAGCCATGTGGATACCACGTCAGCTAAAACCGAGAACAATAGCTGAGAGATCTCGTTTGTACTGGTTTTGTAAGTTGGAGACCCATTGTAAGTGATTTTTTGGTTCAAGGACGAAAATCGGATTTGATGTCAAGTTAAAAGACCTCAAATGAACTTATTTCTTTTACTTCGGACCACCCTTAAACCGATCTTTTCACTTTGGACCTGGCTAGCTTTATCATTGTGTTACCAAGTCTAAGGATGTGTTCGTTTCAATGGGTTGGGAACCTATCCCTCACGCAACCAAAATGGAATGATTCATTAGCGCATGATTAATTAAGTATTAGCTATTTTCAAAATTAATATTATTTTTATACTAACTTTCGTATATAAAACTTTTAAAAGACCAATTTGAAAAGCGTACGCATAGAAAAAGAGGGAGGTAAGTTGGGAAAGATGAGAAAGAACTCAGCCTAACAAGGTTTGGACCTTCAAGCCCACAGGGCCACTTAAAACTGGGCTAGAAAGCCCAAATCCGTTCTCCCTCACAGCCCAATCCGGCCCAATACGAGTCCTACTAGAACGTTCCGTGGTCTTCGAGGCGGTTCCGTTTCAACACTACGCCGTCGCGGCCTCTTCCCCCACGACCCATCCACCCATTCCGTTTCTCCCAAACTTTCTCCTCGCGAATCCATCAGCGAGTCGCCGAAGCGGAGGAAGAAGCAGCAGCTTGCGGCGGCGGCGGCGAGGCGGAGATGTCGTACCTGCTGCCGCATCTGCACTCGGGGTGGGCGGTGGACCAGGCCATCCTCGCGGAGGAGGAGCGCCTCGTCATCATCCGCTTCGGCCACGACTGGGACGAGACGTGCATGCAGGTAAACCCTATCTTCTTAGCTTTCGTCGATCCTTCGATTCCGTGCGATTCTGTTTAGTGCCGGTTGATGTGCCTGCTCGCGGATGCGCTCTTAGCGGATGATTTTTGCCGTTTGGGGGGTGGGGAGTGATTTGTGTGGATGTTGGGTTCGGCAGATTTGTGGTGGATTTGTTGCGGAGACGATTTGGATAGCTTTGGCGAGGTTTAGGATCTTGCGGCCATAATTATCCGTGTCTCTTTGTATTTGACAACGGTAGGAATTTAGCTGAAGTAGAGTGTGTAATTGTGTATCGTCAGCTAATCATGTTAGCTAGTAAGCTCAACTGATGATCTTTTTGCGATATAAAGCAATGTTACAAATAACTGAAATAACTGAGATAGGTTTAGGTATATTTAGGGGCAGGCTAGTTGTTTTGCCAACTAATAATGAGAACATATCCGAAATTCCTTATGATGATAGTCTGTTCTAATAGCGTGGTGATGAAACTACCGTTATTTTGTCTTCGGAATGTCATATCCTAAATTTCTTATGATGATAATCTGTCCAAAGTTGGAACAGAAGTAGAGTATATTATGATTCTGTTATCTTGGAGCACAAAGCTGTTTCATTTAATGCAAGGGCTAGATACCTTGATAACTTACAACCTGATTTCCATATCCTTATGATGATGTCTGTCTGAAGTTGGAATAGAAGTGGAGTATATTATGATTCCGTTCTTTCTTTTGGAGAGTAAAGCTTTTGATTTCATAGATCTAATACAAGGGCTAGATAACTTTCAACCTGATCAACAGGTGAAGATAGCATGAATTGATTGTTGAAATTGAAGTAAAGGTAGCCATTAGGTATGGCACCTTTGCCCACCATTCTATTGAGGAAGTTGAGCGATGAAATTCAAGTAATGGTTGCCATTAGGTATTGCACCTTCGCGTAATGTATGCCTTTTTTTCCTTTCTGATCCAGTGGCTTTAGTTTTAAAATTTTCAATACTTTGTGCAAAATATTTCCACATCATAAACATGTTTTGCTTCATCAATTTAAAGTGATTCTGACTCACTACTTGTGTATGTTTTAGATGGATGAGGTGCTAGCGGCAGTAGCTGAGACCATAAAGAACTTTGCGGTCATCTACCTGGTAGACATCACCGAGGTTCCAGACTTCAACACCATGTACGAGCTGTATGATCCGTCGACGGTGATGTTCTTCTTCCGCAACAAGCACATCATGATTGATCTGGGGACAGGAAACAACAACAAGATCAACTGGGCCTTGAAGGACAAGCAGGAGTTCATCGACATTGTGGAGACCGTCTACAGAGGTGCTCGCAAAGGGCGTGGTTTGGTGATTGCTCCCAAGGACTACTCCACTAAATACCGTTACTAAGCTATATTTTGCCCCACGCTGCCGTCGCGTGTGCTTTGTAGCCTCGATTCAGTGATATCACATAACACGGGCAAGTGGCCCTTAGTACAAGAGCTGTAAGCTTATGGAGTTGTGGTGGGGTGTTGTTGACTAAAAACTGTAATATTGTTCGAAACTCGAGTGTTGGAACATAATTTACATGTCTATTGGTACATCAATGACAAGTTGATTGGTGTGGATATCAATCATCCATTAATTATCAATACTCTTTCCAGTCTTATAAGTTTTAACATTTTGGATAAGGTTGAGGTCTAATAATTATACCTTTAAATATCAATAATTTGTAAAGTATTTAGTTTAAAGACTTAAAAGACACTACAACATGATGTATAGGTTAGTCTAAAAAATAATTTAATAAAATTAAATATTTACTTATTTTATATTATAATAAGAAATCAATCAAAAATACTCTCTCCGTGTCTGTAAAGGAAGTCATTTTGGATAGCGACACGGTCTCCAAAACACAAACTTTGACTTGTTGTTTCTATAAAAATATTTATTGAAAAATAATATATGTATGAAAGTATTTTTCAAGACAAATCTATTCATATAATTTTTACATTTTCAATCTTAACAACTAGAGAGCTATTCATGATTTATATTCCTAACGTTTGACTTAAACATTGTCCTAAACAACGTCTTTTACGAGTACGGAGGGAGTATGTTTTAGAATTATGAAACTGGAGGAAGTTGTGCCACGTAGACGTGCATTGTTGAGCTCCAGAGTTGTGCCGTGTGCACGTGCTGGTGGGAAAGGACACGCTTGAGCCGTGGAGGATGGCGAAGGGAGACGACCAAAACGAAATGAAGACGACCATTCCTGTCAGGGTGTCCAGTGGGCGGAGCTTGAACGAAATGAAGAGGTGTATCACCCGTTTGAGGTACCTAAAGTGAACTTCACTTCCTGTTTGTTTTTCAGGATCATTCACAATTTCACAGTAATAGGTCGAGCCGACTTGTGTGGAAAGGCCCAAGTAAAATCATTCGCTTCGTGGGCCTGGTCCACTTGCAAAGACGGTTTTACACCCCATTTGGGCCCCACCTGTCAGTGTACGTCCTTCTAGACTGGCCTACTTCTCCAGAAGCCTCCTCGTGTCGGTGGGACCTGGGACCCCGAGAGCCGATCGATCGATCGAATCGAATCCCCGCCGCCGCCGCCGCCTCGCCGTCGAGCTCGACCGCGCCGCCGCGTTCCCCCCTTCTCCTCCTCCTCCTCCCCCGGCGAAGCGTCGGTCGCTGAGGGAGCTTGTCTTGGTGCTCGCCGCGTTAAACCCAGCGAGGCGGCGAGCAGGGGGCTCCGATGGTGGTGATCGAGCAGGAGCCGGAGGCCGAGGAGACGACGGCGGCGGCGGCGGAGCCGGCTGCCGAGGAGCAGGCGGCGGGTGGTGCGGCCGGAAGGGAGGCGGCGAGGGCGGATGGGGAAGACGAGGAGGAGGCCTTCGAGGACGCGCTGACCGACGAGCAACTTCGGGAGGTAGTGCCTTGGGGCGTCCCGTCCACTCGATCCCCCTCCCTATCTCCGTTCTCGCTGTTGCCCCGAAATTCTGTACCTAAATCTTTGGGAAATCTGGGGTTCCGATGGTAGCAGCGGTTACTTCTACCAAGGGTTTTGTGGGGATCGATTTTTTTTTTTCTCTTTGGGGAGTTGAGATGGAAGAATAGATTGGAAAGTTTCTGATTACTGCCGAGAATTCCACTGGTACACTGGGTTTAGGGCAGGTTTGATTGTGGATAGTTAATGATGTGAACAACTAGACTACTAGAGTACGGTACAAGGGTGCATCTGGTATTAGATTAGATTCTGGTGATCTGGCCTATTTGTCTATTGAGGCCCGTAAAGTGTTCCGTACACTAGAAAAGGAGTTTAATGTGCCCGCTTTTGGGAAGATGATAATTACTGCTAGCAATGATCTGAATGAGGAAACAATTGATGCCCTGAACAAGCAGGTAATAAAATTGCCAAGAACTTCATTGTGGCATTTATGTTATCTGGCGCATTTGTGTGTGCTCCTGTGGACTACAGGGCTTGTTTTTATTTCCAATCCTTCTAATATGATTTAAATTTCTATTTATTTCAGGGCCATGAAGTTGATTCCTTTGGTATTGGAACTTATCTAGTAACATGTTATTCCCAGGCTGCTCTTGGCTGTGTCTTTAAGCTAGTTGAGATAAACAGTAGACCTCGTATCAAACTTTCTGAGGATGTGGCTAAAGTGGGTCTATTTTTTCTTTTCATGTTGACAAAGAATTTCATTTCTTTTTGTTTACTTATAGTGTCATGATGGGTTCCAGGTATCCATTCCATGCAAAAAGCGATGTTTCAGATTGTATGGCAAAGAAGGCTACCCCTTAGTAGATATCATGATGCGTGAAAGTGAACCATCACCGAAGGTAACTATGAATATTGTCCAAATTATCCCTATTTGCTACCATGCAATGCTGCTGTCACTTATATCCTTTGCTGACCCTTTTTTATCTACAGTAATTATTCTCGATTATTAAACTGATCTTGTTTACACCTAACATTTCAGGCTGGAGAACGAATCCTTTGTCGTCATCCATTCCTTGAATCCAAGAGAGCATATGTTGTCCCCCAGCATGTTGAGGAGCTCCTACAATGCTACTGGCCTGGGACATCAAGTATGTATCGTGGATCTTTCTAAAAAATGATAAGTTCTTCAGTTGACATGGCTAATTTTGAATTGTAAAGGAACTAATCAGAGTTGGTATTCTATCCTACTGCTTATTGTGCAACAATTACATATGCATATGTGTCCCTTTCAGATAAACCTAGGGTAGAGTTACCCTCTCTAGAGGAGATCAGAGGGCGCTGCATGCAACAGCTTGAAAAACTTCGACCAGATCACATCAGGCGGTTAAATCCAACACCTTACAAGGTTTGTCTTCGTTTCAATCTTTCTTTCCCTTTTTGCTTCCTTCAGTTCCCTTTTTTTTTTACAAAATCTTTACTTCGAGCAGGTGAGTGTGAGTGCAAAGCTGTATGAGTTTATCCATTCCCTATGGCTGAATGAGGCGCCAGTAGGAGAGTTACAATAGATTTCTACAGAAGTTGGGATAAACAGAGAAGCGTATTCTTTGAAGCATAGCAAAATAGCAATACATCAAAGAAAAGTAGAGCTCTGTTGTAAAAAAATAAAAAAAAATCGTCAGTTCATGGGCCCATCCTTATAGGATTTTTGCTCCCCAATTTTTATTAGTACAAACTAGTTATCAGTATAGAGACAGGCCAACCTATCTGACTATACATCCATGATCCATTGTACTATACGTCGTTATGGAATTGAACATCCTTTTTTGGAGATTTGAGTTCATGAGATGATGAGAACAAATAATCGCTGTAAGATTCATAGTTTTTTTTTTTTTTCGTTTTGATTTATAAGATTCAGAGTTGAAACTTGAGCAGAACAAAAATGTAGTTGCACCCTGTGTCGGTTGTTGGGCTGGGTTCCTCGTTGTGTTCATGGTACAAGGAAAATTGAAGATCCCTGAATAATAAGGTCAACAGCACAAGCTGAGAAAAGGTGGGTGATGTACTTCCCAACTACCTTTGCATTAACAGAGCTGAACATAGGAGTACTGGTCAGGTATTTAAGTGGAGACAAGTTGGCAACCATGGTCATTTGACCATTCCCTCATTTGCCATTATTGCCATCATAGAAAGAAAAAAAAAAGGGGAAAAATATCTCCTCATTTGCCAATAATAAGTGGAGGCAAGTAGGTCGTCTATTTCATTTCACCAATATTTAGAGCCCCCTTTGAATGCAAAAATAGAGGAATATGAAAAATGAAAGATTCTAATAGTAATAGGAACGTAAGTACAAAACAGAGGATTGCAAAATACAGAAAAAACAAAGGAAGGAATAGGATGAGAGAGATAGATTCAAAAGGAAATTTCTAAGAGGTTTGAAGCTCTTGCTAAATTTTCTCTAGAATCTCTATAGAATTATCTATTTCATAGAAATTTCAAAGAATAACATAGGATGCAATCCTTTGTTTTAAAGGCCTTCATAGGAAATTTTCCTGTAGAATTGAAATCCTCCAAAAATTTTATATTTTTTCCTCCAAATCAAATGAGCCCTTAATGGGTATTGTGTAACCGGGAAATCAATGGATTTTGCAAGCATACGGGATCTAATTATAAAAAATAAAAGGTTAAAAACATACTCCTCAGCAACAAATACAAAGTTGTACCTCGCTAAGGGCTTTCATAATTTAAATGGTTTTAAAATGCCATATAACCTACGGCCACTCATTAAAAAAACAATTCTACCATAATGCAAGTGGTTTCGAGTGGTATCTTCGATCGGCCTCATCTTTTCACTTATACTTATACTTATCAACCAAAAATTAAAATTTTAATTTGGAGTTAATTTTGGAGTTTTTTCATCGGAGTTTATTTTTTAACTTTTGCTTTTAGATCGTTAAGAACACGTATATAAAAGTTTTATTCACAAATCATTTTTGTTTGTAATATGACATTTCGCTTATTCCCCGAATAAGTGAAATGATGGGACCGGATATTTCATATCAGCCTCTAGCGTAAAAATAATTCTACCACTCGCGACATCACAGTGTTGTTCATCGCCTGAGGCCATTTACAGTGCAGCTACCACAATTTAGGGAGCGTTCGTTGTGGTGACATAGGGTGAGAAAGGACATTGTATTCCACGTGCACGCTTCCCAAACTACTAAACGGTGCGTTTTTTTGTAAAAAATTTCTATAGGAAAGTTGCTTTAAAAAAATCATATTAATCTATTTTTAAAATTTAAAATAGTTAATACTCAATTAATCATAAGCTAATGGCTCACCTCGTTTTGCGTATCTTCCCAATCTCCTCAATTAAAACGAGTGGTTTATATTTTGAACGGGGTATTCACGAAAGATTTTTTTATTGTACCTTAAAATGAGTAGGGGGGAACCACTCCTTGACGTAGCGCATGCGTCATCGTCGCTGTCGATTAGTGGTAGTTCCTCGTGGTAGTCCATGATGGGGTTGCAGACGAAATCGAGGACGTCGGAGAAGCTGCCGACGTTGAGGCCATGGCAGGGCTGGGAGCAGACGAACGGCACGGGAGAGATGTCTGGCTCGTAAATCTCGTCGCCGTCTCCTCGTCCCAGTAAAAATTATGAACTCAACTGAACTGGTTTCTGAACATCACAAATGTTCCAGGTCTTCTTCTCTTGTTTTTAGTTACTCCTGACCTACCAACTTCAGAAAGCTTCGTTTACCACAGACTTCGGAAGCTCTGTTTACCACAGATGTACGAGAAGGAAATGTACGTGCTACGACGTAACCGAAGTACCAAGCTAAAATCCACAAGAGACTCGATGATTATTGATGATAGGACTAGAATATGTGCAAATTTACTTCAACTAAGAAATTGACGAAATCTCACTTCATGAATCACAATCAAACCGACACATTGCCGAATTACTTCACTCAAAAATCTCCAACGTGATGCTATCGCTACTGATTAGTATGCATGGGCTAATCTACCAGATAACACTGTTGCAAAAATATCATATATGTGGATACATTATGTATTATACTGACTAATAGTTTATAATTACATTGTATACTATATAGTCGTTATATCGCGGAACCACGAAGGTCGTCTAGGGCTGGGTATCACTCACGGACGGTGCCACGACGCCGCGCTCCGCATCGACAAGGTCTCCCTCCGCCATGAGCGCCGGTCGCGGCGCACATGGCCGATACGCATGGCTGAGCGCGACGGATGACAGCATCTGTGCACCTGCGATCTGTCGAACGACACCGATTCACGTCGACGTGCGAACCTCATCCCCCCCGCCGCGCCCAAGCTCGCACGCCGGGTTGAGACAGGGCTGGTGGAGCGGGGCGCGCGCCGAGCAGAACGTCGGCCGACACCACGGTTCACGGGCTGCGAGAACCGCCAGTCGGGTCTAGTGTGAATTGCACCGCAGCCATTCGACAGTCGTTCTGTACCTCCCCCCGGTTCGCTCACGGCATTCGATAAATCGGTGTCGCCGGCATACGTCGTCCCGCGCGCGGTACGTTGGCCTCGCGCCCCTCTTCACGGATACTGTCGCCGTTGACGAACGGACAGCGGACGACGGTGTTGCCCTTGTTCAGGTCGTTTACGTGGTCGGCTGTTTCCGGAGGAAGGTCCGGGCCAGCCGAACCACTCGTACCCGCCCTGAGTCCCCGCACGGCACCCCAAACGAGGTTCGTTCCCTATCTCAAATTCTATCAAATTCTGACTTCGAACGTATAAGGGAGACGTGTGGTGGTCGGCGGAAGCCGGTTCAGGCGTATCTTCCGCGCCGGCCGTCGAGCCACGTGGCGGAACGCCCCCTGAACACCACCGTCGTATGGTACACAGCCGTTCGATGCGACAGACCCGAGGGGAGTTTGAGCGCTTTACGTCGTGGGGCGTGGGTGGACGGTACGGGTTATCCCAAGACACCGAACAGCAGGAGCGAAGACGGGCGACGGACGAAGGCCGCTGGACTAACAGCACGGTCACCCCGTCCACCGAATTTCACGGGCTTCGGTTTGCGCCCGGGTTCGCTCGCGACGCGGGCGCGTCGCCGCGCCGGTAGGGTCAGCCGAGTATGCTAACCGAGACGAACGACGACGACTTTGCGGCGGCGGGTGTGCGCGCCTTGGCTGGTCGGACGCTTGGTTGGGCGAGTGCCCGAACGACGCGAGGCGGCCTTCGCTCCGCCCGCATGCCTGTCCGCGTCGCGCCTGGCACCCACCGCAACGGCCCTACCATGGGTATCACAATCAAATGGTCTCTTGATGTTGGTTGAAATTAATAAGGTTTTCTTGATTTCGGGAGACTAAAGTGCTCTACCAATTTTGTTGCGAATCCGGCTATCACCAGAATTTGGGAGCCGTTTGTCGTAGCTTTAACGAGTAAGAAGGACGGAGAAGTACCGCGCCACGCGTGGTACCCAGCTAAAGTGCTTCTACACGCTGACTCTTCTTTTATCACGATGGTCGGCTGCTTAAGCGGCTACCTGGCTTTGCTTTTCCTACGACCCGCTACCGCTATTCTATATAAGACGTTTTCTAAGATATATTAGCATAAATATGAGTTGTAGGATTAGGATATGTTTAAAGTAATAACAATGTAGTTGAGGACAACGAGGTTAACTATAATGCACCCAAATAATTTCGTTTTAACCTATTCCTTTTCTTTCTTTCCTTCCCTCCCTTTCCCCTCTAAGGAAATTGGGAATACGCAAGGAGGCATCTTTTTATTAAGAATGAATAAATAATATGTATAGAGCGGGCCAAAAGATAAAGCCCCGAAGAGTGATGACTAGTGTTAGTTAGGTTTATATGTTAATCACCATTTGTAGATAAATGCTAAGAGTTGACCCTCGATATCTGGTCCAATGTATCATGTCCACCTGAACTGAGCAGAAATTTTTGCACAATCTCCCTCCGCTTCTGCTCTGTCATGTCACCGAAATATCGGAACTATGTCTTACGTTCCATATAATATGCTTCTTCACTTTTTCTCTGCTTTCCACATTGTCCACCAATTTACTTGAGAACAGTAAAAAAGACTTGAAGAGGAATTTGCTGAGTTAATCATTTTACTCATGTTACTCACATAGCGTTATGGGCCTTACTCGCCAGTTGGATCACTGCTTATGCTCTCATCTTCTCTTCTCCCTTTTATAGTTTTGGGTTGCTGATGATTGTTATCTGTAGAGTAATTGAATTTCTCGGATGCTACGCAAGTGTTTTGCCTCATGTGTTGACCACTCATGAATGGCAAATTTCCACACAATTTGCCAATTTGTGTCCCCGTTGTGCTTCTATGCCTCATTTGTCATATTTAAAAATGATTGAGACAAACTTGTGGTAAATTCTTTACCTTCGTTTGAGACATATAACACTTGTTGAGTGTGAATCCGAGAAACATATTTTTTGTTAATCCACTTGTGACGGGTTAACAACAAAAAGTCCGGCCAAATGGTCACTAGATTTTTTTTGAAGTATCGATTATAGTCATGAGTTGTGATTTTTTTCCTTTGTTGTGGGAAAGTTCCAGTTCAGGTGAGTTGTTTCCAGTGTCTGTATAGTTAGTGTTATATGTAGCGCACTTCTAACCAGAAACATCCAATGTTTGGATATACTGCTGTGAGAGATTTGTTACCGCCCGGCACACAAGACAGAGATATTCACTAGTAGTTTACCACCATCGTAGATTACTGCACTCAAGTGTTCCGCCTCTAAATTTATGAATTCAATGAGATACAAGTGCAACCCTAAGACCTTCTCTCTATTGTACCCCGATCAAAGCAAAACCCACTGAAACACAGGGAAGAACCAAAGGACCACAATTCTCGGTTTCTCCTATGCTACTGAGCATGAAAAAGCCTCTTTGCATGTCATCTTGTAAATTGACCTGTAGTCCTTGTTGGTCTCCACACCAGACCTATCTAGTGAAATGTTGTAATGAGTAAACTAACTATGCTGTTTCTAAAATTTTCATATAAGCTGACATATGCAAGCAGATTTAAATTGTCGTGCACCCAGCAGATTCAAGGTATGATCCATTGTCATTTCAATTGGTAGTCCACATTTGTGCCAAACCGATCAAAGCTTTCTCTGCCAACAATGGTATTAGAGGTTGACCTGATTGCGATTGAAATGCTGCGCATGTGACGGCGTCAAAATCTACACTGGCTGCCAAGGCCCAAGTGATTTGTGGGACCCTTCAAGGCCCACATGGCGGTGTACATGAGCCCTGTGGCCACGGGTTTAACGATTCCATTGGGCCGTATGCCGAGAGAGCTCCGAGGGAATGGTCCTCACTTGCTGCGTCAAGAGATCGGCCCCAATAAAAAAACATTATTAGTGGGCTTGCCTATATCGATGTAATGGGCCTAATTAAAACGATTTGGTTTATCGGCTAAATTACAATTAAATTTTCCCTTTTTAAAGAATAGTACCAGCCATGATTCTGATTATGATATGTTGTATCTTAAAACAATCATATATGGCACTCACATTTATAATGTTTTTTGTGAATAATGATAATAAGTCAATATCTTAAGTGCATTGTTTCGCTTGTCTCGCATAAAATTCTCTTTCATTTATTATTTTTTTATGATTCACTTTGACTATCTATATTTATTACTTAAAGTTGAGTTAATCTTTTTTCTGCGTATGGTATGAGTTTATTCCCCGCCTAAGGATCGCATATAAGTATATATCAATTGATGTGTGTTAGAAGCGGATACTGATTTGTCATTTCTGGCTAAATCCTG
>CM020181.1:7072493-7092605 GCA_009805545.1 Oryza longistaminata
TACAATAAACTTTATCTAATCCGTGCAAGCATAGGCGGTGCCGCCGAAACAATCAACCGGAAGCCAAATTAATTTCATAGAACATGGGCGCACCCTGATACGAAAATTTGCATGCCTCCGGATGTTTGTAGTTGTGAGACCTCGCGCACGCTTAGTTTATTTCAGTTTTGTAGAGCTTAGCAGTTAACCATAATATTTGTTACAATCTTTGCAGTGCTTCCCACTACTGGTGTTACATTTTTTTACAATGGCACATACTATGCCAAGTAATATCTCTATGCAGAATAATCAATTGGTAAGCTTGTTGTACAGTTTGCGATCACCTAGGAAGTTCATTCGAGTATGGGCGGAGGCATTCCATTTAGCAAGAGTAGGGCTGACACCCTTATAGCTATTAATTTTTTTTGTGCAAATTCAATTTTTGCCCACGTGTTGAGGCCCAAAGCCTAAGCTGGTCCCACACGTGGATCCGCCCCGATTCGAGTCTATGTATTAACCAAGTACTTATATAAATTTAGTAGAAATAAGTTGGGACAGCAGTAATTACTACTCCAGTACACAGAATTATCTATGTTACTCCTGTTGCAGAAATGTTTAAATTTATTATCACTGACAACCTTAAAAAATACTTCATCCGATTCATATTAAAAGACTTTTTAGTATTGCTCATATTTCATCATATATATATAGTGTTAGATGAATCGTAGATCTATATATATGTGTGTCTATATGCATTAGCATTTATGTAAATATAGACAATGTTTAGAGTATAAAAACCCTGAAACCGAAGGTAGTATCTATTAGTATAAAAGGAGTAACATTTAATAGTATTTAAAAGTACTCGTATTTATACAGAAATGGAAAAAGGGGCACGCGCGACCCCGGCAGCCGGCCACCCGACCCACCGCCGCCCCCCCCGAAGATATATGCCCACCCGTCCGCGAACACCACGGGCAAAACAGGCCTGACTCTCGACGACGACACCTTTCGATCGTGTACGCCGCTCCTGGATCGCAGACACTCTCCAACTGGCACCGTGCGCCAGCCGCCAGCTCCCTGAGCCAGTAATCCAGTCCTGCGAGTTGGCGTCCCGTCGTGCCGATAGCCCGTTTGCTCCATCCTAGTCCCACCCCCTAGACCATGAGCTCTTTCTTGAGGAGAGGCGACGCCCAATACCCGAGCTACACGAAACCGGGTAAAGTTGCCCCTCCGCCCCCCAGCTTGTCATCGATAGGTTTTTCTCGGCGGTACGCGCCCGCCAAATACGTCCCGACCGCGGTAAAATTAGCGGCCCGGGAACCCACCCAAACTCCAATTCCAATCCGGTCCCCGCCTTTCGCGTCTCCTCCTCCTCCTCCTTCCCTCCCGCGCTCAATTTCTTCCTACTCCTCCCGCCTCCCCGCGAAGCTTCCCCTACGCCCTCCAGCCGCACAATCCAGCCCATAGTGTGGCGCGGCGCGGCCCCCGGCGGCTTCTAGAAGCCCCCTCCTCTTCCCGGGGCTCCAGGATGGGCAGGGCGCCAACGTTCGCGGGCGTCGCGCACGACGGTGGGGCGCCGACCGAACCCCAGGGCGCGGCGCTTTGCGCACCGCATCACAGTACCAGTTCTTCCATGGGCCTACGCTGCCTACTGGAAGGTCGGCAAGCCACAGCTCCGACCGTAGCCGTGTCTGAGCGCTCCCTCTCCTTTCTCCTCCTCCTCCGTTCTCCGACGTCTTCTCTCTCGTTGGGGGTCCGCGCCGATTAGCGATTGGATCGGCAGGTCCGCGGCGGTGATCTTTAGGGAGAGTGGTGCGCTTGGGCGTTGGTTGGGGTTATGAATTGGGGAGAGAGAAAGAGGGGGGAAGAATGGGTTTTCCGGGGAGATTTGTTCACCTCCTGCCATTACTCGCACGTGTACGATGATAATGCATTCTCTCCTACTTGCGGCTGCCAATTCGATGGTTCCTCCCACACCCCGTGTGTGTTCAGATCGTTTATTTATTAAATTTACTTATTTGTGTTTTCGCAGGTTGTTTTTTTTTTCCAAAGTCATATTGAATTTTTTTTATTTTTGGTGCTGATATGTACTAGGATTTAGTGCACGTAAGTGTGGGGTTGCTCTACCTGTACTGCTTCTGAGCTGGCACTCCCTGCGATTTTTGCTTCGGGAAGGCTCTCCCCCCCTCCTTAGTGCAGTTTTTAATTCATTCTCTGCCTTGTCACTTTGTCAGAGGTCTAAGATTCTCACTAAGTTTATATTGCATACTCCCTCCGTCCAAAAAAAAAAAGACAAACCTGGGTTTGCGTGTTCAACTTTGACCTGTCTGTCTCTTATATGAAATTTTTTTGATTAATTCGTATTTTTGTTTGGTGTTAGATGATAAAACATGATTAAACTACTTTGTGGCGTGGACTTGTCTTTTAATTTTTCTATTATATTTTCAAATAAGACGAGCGAAATGGGTCAAACATTTAGCCACGCGGAAACTAGTTTGCTTTATTTTGGACCGAGGGAGTATACTACTTGAAATATGATGTCACTACTGTGAAACGTTTAGGGAATAGTTGTGTGTGGCTCTCCTTTTTTTTTTTTGTTTTATTCGTGTATTTCCTTCAATGTGTGGTGTTGGACCTTTTTAATGTTGCTTTCAGTGGTCGACTTTGTATTTGCTGGAGCCCATTTTCGTTCTGTACCGGTTATTTTATAATCGCGTTAATGCCAAAGTGGGTTCGAGTTGTCTTTCAATTGGTTTGAGTTTGAGCAATTGCAGCTGGTTCCACGTGGGCCCTCGATATTATACTCTGTTGATAAAACCTGGAATTTAATTTTGTTTATCTCAACGTAGTTCCAAGCTGGTGTTCCTTGTGATTATCGGGAAGTACATATCAATTACTTCTGTGGATGAACCACAACATACAGCATGTCATTACAGCCAGCACCGTCCATGAGTTTTAGTGTGTAGGTGGAGCACTTTCTATATGGTGTAATGCTATTAATAACGCGTTCAGATGGAGCCAAATGGAATGGAAAATCGGGATGATTTAAGTGATTTAATGTGCTTCGCTACTTGAGTAAACAAATCAGATTGTTGGTTTCTGTGGTTTCTATTATCTATTGATTGGCTGTTATCTGTGTCTTATTCATTTATTTTTATATAAAAAGTGGATGTGGGTTTGAAGATTCTTGTTCGGAAGCTGGGAAGTTAACAGTATCGTAGCGTTTTTATTGAAAGAATATTCTGTTAGTTACGCTGAAATCTTGAGTTCGCCTCTGAGTCACACTTGTTATACTTGCTGGGAACAACATAAAATGCAAATTTGGGAGTTGTCAAAACTACATATGGAATATTGATACAAAAAAGAGCCAACTTTGGAATAAAGATAATGTTGGCTCTATATTTGTATTGCAGTTGATAATTGTCTATGATGTCTATGATTTTCCTAAAACTAATGGCAATATATGTTTCTGAATCACTACGCTATGGACATGCTTATGGTTTTATACTTATTACTATCACATTTTGGATAATTATCCTTGTTTTTTTAGTTTTGTGTGTGAGAGAGGTGGGGTGTAATCAAAAAAACACTAAAGACTAAGGAACATGTCACTGTGTGAAATGAATTTTCGTCAAATTCTGTTTTTATGGAATATTGGGCATTTCCATCTGGCGGTCTGGCTATGTTCTTTGGTTTTAGTACTTGGGATTATGCTCACTGATTCAGAATCTACCAACTAATTTACAGACTCAGAATCTACCAGCTAATTTATAGATTCAGTAGTAATGCAGATGCATATCTGATTGTGTATTCCATTGGAACTTGAAAAGTACTTGGCATAACACAGAACCACTTCTCTTCAAGTACTCAAAGCAGATTTAATTTAATGGCTAGCTCTTAGATATATCGAGTTACCTTTTATGTCCTTGACACAGAAACCACTTCTTTAAGTTACTAAAAAGCAGTTTTGTCTAAAATGTTGTATAGAGCCATCACATGTGTTTTTTTTGTTGTGCACTATTAGTGTACCGTTAATCATAAACACTTTTTTTGTCTAGTTCATCTTGGAAGTTGGAAGTAATACTTCTCTGTTAAATATTGACTGAATGACCAGTTTTCAGTAAATGCTGAACTATGGATGGAGAGAGGCCTATTCTTTAGAACAAGGCTTGTTTTGGATGGGCATTAGGATTAAGAAAGGATATGAAACCAAGAGAAAGTGAAGACAAATGACCATGTGTACACTTAAATATCTTTGGGAATGAGTGAGAGAGAGAGAATAGCTGGTGAGGCTTGAGGACATTACTTATAAATGCAGGTCAGAGAAGATGTTGCTAAATAGAGGTGTTAAACATCAAATAAATGCATGCGTTCCTTATATTTTGTAAGGATCTTAGAAACTATGGGCCTGTGCTTTTGAAAAGCAGGGAATGTAACTAGCATTTCATACTTGGTCGATCTCATGCTGACACTGGTTCCATTTCTTTTTATAGGTTTGATCTGTACTTCGGAAAAACTCATTTGGTGGAGAATTCACTGTTTTTGCTGGTCTTGAAGAATGCATTAAGTTCATTGCAAATTTTTAAGTTCACAGAAGATGACATTTTGTTCCTGCAATCAGTCATGCCAATGTGTGAGGTAAGCTGTTACATAAAATTATCTTCTGTCTTAAAGTGGCATATGGTTCTGATATAAGCTGCTATACTTATCTAAATCCTATTAATTTGCCATATGGTGTATTAAGGCTAAGTCTACAAAACAATTGCCATTTCAAATTCAGTCTTTAATGTATCACTTGTTTAGTTGTTTGCCATGATAAATGTTTCATTTACTGATGGATATGCGATTCTAGATGCGTTCTTTGATTATCTCAGGAAAAAACCGACTGCTCTTGATGTGAGGTGTACTCCATTCCTGAGGTTCAGTGGTTTTTTCAAAAAGTTCCTTTTTGATGCGAGTTGAGGGTCCAGTTGCTGTAAGTAAGTCCCTTACAATTGTTGTACCTAAAACATGTTGATCATGAATCTGGTCTTGAACATTAACACGAGACTTTGCAGGTCATTCAGGTGGTCCAACTACTTGAGACACCGTTTGTAAATCTTATCAATTATGCCTCTTTGGTAACAACAAATGCTGCGCGACACCGCCATGTTGCTGGAAAATCAAAAGTTTTACTGGAATTTTGGTTTGAGACGAAGCACAGGTGTGATCTTGAACCATCCCATTTACACTCCATTTTGATTTTTTGTATGGTACACAAGTATTTGGTATTTCTGTGCATGAAACATAGCTGTGGATTTGTATTGACAGGCCTGACGTGCAATAAGGCTTCAAAGTATTGTTTCTGGGAGGTTTGATGCAACCAGCGGTGTAGTTCTATTCCATCTTTCATTATAAATTCTGCATATCATGTTACCTCTTTGCAACTATACTTTCACAAGAAGTATATTTGAAATCATGCTGCCTTGCTTAGTCCTTTTCCCTCCTTAAAAAATTTTTGTTCGTCCTCCAGAATGTGAAAAACTACTGTTGTAAACCATTTATTTAATTCTCGTCCTCTCATTATTTTGCAGTAATGTTTTGGCTGGAAATCTGTGGCATACCACTTCGCGGAACACATTCTCATGCTTATGTTAGCTCATATATGGTCAGTAAATACCTTTTTGTGTCACCGCAAAAGAAAATCTTTTGTCAACAACTAATCCAGTATTTTCTCCTCTATCATTGGAGCACTTTATGTCTTTGAAGTTTGTTATGCTGTGGTTGCATTGACTAAACACAACTTTAGTTCTTCTCCACATCAGTAGATGAGCCCAAATGTTGTGTCAGTTTCAAGTTGAAAGATGTGGTTTTCTCACTCAAATTTTATCTAGTTGACAGTTGAGACTGCCTAGTGTTACAAAATTTGCAAGACACAGTTTTGTTGTTTGGCAATTGAATCCAGATTATAATCGATCGAAAAAAAAGGCACCAAGATCAGTAGTTAGTCTGTGAGATATACGTTTTGCTTGAATAACCGCACTGCTTTGTTTTTTCTCCTTTGTTAGCCATGCTAGTTATTTTATGCTCATCCTAGCTTGCTGATCTACTGAGTTTTTCCTGTCTTTGCCTTGATACTTATCTGAGGTACATAGATAATCATTTTATCAACATAGCAACTATTTCTTTCTGCCCTAACGTGTGATGTGCATGACAGTTTGTATTATCCCTGTTATGCAATAATAGAGAGTTATTATTATATCATACATTCTGGAACTTTTCTATTTATACCACTTGTTGCTAGTTGTTGCCTGAGCTAACAATCTTTTCAACCCTTTCAGAGCCTTGATGAGATCCCAGACAAGTCCCTCAAGAGCAAAGATGGTTCAAGAGTCTGCAAAGATTTTGTTAGTTTGGTAAAAGAGTGGCTTCAAGATTCAGGTATAGCTGTAAAACTCGTGGCATTGCTTTAACTTGCTACAGTACCCTTATGTTACTATTTTGTTGGTTTCAGTTAGCAGATTCGTTATGTGGTGTATTGGTGAGACAAATCAAAGCGAGCTGGCAGCATTTGCATCCTATGCATTGGCTTTTCCGACCATATTTTCTAGCTCTTTTGGACACATATGATGTAAGTTGTTGCGATGTTCTTTAATCATTTTATTGTTGAGATGCATAATGAGTGAGTAGTCTGAACCTTTTTCTTTTTGAAACAGAAAGTAGGTATGGAACTTCACATATCATACTTTGTCAATAAACAACTTGACCAAAATCTCATATTTGTCCTTTGGAGTTCTACTTTTTTATGCTAGCATTCTCAGTGGCTTCTTTTACAAAAAATCATTTTTCTTCCGAACGTTTTGCAACCTGGATTTTACAAACAGAGATGCAACCAGTTTAAGTGTGCAAGTATTTAGCTTGATGATGATGTTCAACTATGGTGATTTCGATGTCATAATTAATCTGGCACTCCTCCAGGATGCATAAACTCTGAACAACAGTGTGTACATCTGTAGCCTTGTTTCATATCATTGATAGTCTGCTGTGCGTAGTGACATGCCCTTCCGGTTACCCTGTAAGTCTGTAACTCTTAGTGGGTGTGCAGATTTTCAATGCATTTATGCGCACATGTACCGTCTATGTCTCTAGCTTTAACCCACCAAGTTTTCCCTTTCAGGTTATGCGAAGTGGAATTCCAAACTTCTGTGCAGTAGCGCTAGCACTCCATGACTTAGGGTAGGTCAAATCAAACGTATCCTTGGCTACTGTACATTTGCATTTTGATTGAAGCTCGATTGAATTGGAGCTTATCTTCTCATGGAGATCTTACATGACAGAGTCTTACAGAAAATATAAATGAAGCTAAAGATTAAGGCAAAGTTCACCCAATACAATCCAATTTAGATGGTACAAGTTTATATCAAATTTGTGTTTCCAAATCGAATCATTCTGATCTATACTTGCAAAATAATCTGTAAATACTAGTAATCTAGACACCATCATACTTTGGGCATTATAGATGCCAGTTGGTTGCAAAATTGTAGTTTTTAACATGTGTTCTTATTGTAACATTAGAAAACATATAATGCATCATGTGCTTATTGTTTTCTCATTAAATATTTGAATCATCATTTTATAAAGATGTCTTATTTTGTAGATCACTGTCTAATAAAAAAGAAAAATCTTATTTTGTGGTACAAGGCATCTGGTATTAGATTAGATTCTGGTGATCTGGCCTATGTCTCTTGAGGCCCGTAAAGTGTTCCGTACACTAGAAAAGGAGTTTAATGTGCCCGCTTTTGGGAAGATGATAATACTGCTAGCAATGACTGAATGAGGAAACAATTGATGCCCTGAACAAGCAGGTATAAAAATTGCCAAGAACTTCATTGTGGCATTTATGTTATCTGGCGCATTGTTTGTGTGCTCCTGTGGACTACAGGGCTTGTTTTTATTTCCAATCCTTCTAATATATTTAAATTTCTATTTATTCAGGGCCATGAAGTTGATTCCTTTGTATTGGAACTTATCTAGTAACATGTTATTCCCAGGCTGCTCTTGGCTGTGTCTTTAAGCTAGTTGAGATAAACAGTAGACCTCGTATCAAACTTCTGAGGATGTGGCTAAAGTGGGTCTATTTTTTCTTTTCATGTTGACAAAGAATTTCATTTCTTTTTGTTTACTTATAGTGTCATGATGGGTTCCAGGTATCCATTCCATGCAAAAAGCGATGTTTCAGATTGTATGGAAAGAAGGCTACCCCTTAGTAGATATCATGATGCGTGAAAGTGAACCATCACCGAAGGTAACTATGAATATTGTCCAAATTATCCCTCTTTGACCATGCAATGCTGCTGTCACTTATATCCTTTGCTGACCCTTTTTATCTTACAGTAATTATTCTCGATATTAAACTGATCTTGTTTACACCTAACATTTCAGGCTGGAGAACGAATCCTTTGTCGTCATCCATTCCTTGAATCCCAAGAGAGCATATGTTGTCCCCCAGCATGTTGAGGAGCTCCTACAATGCTACTGGCCTGGGACATCAAGTATGTATCGTGGATCTTTCTAAAAAATGATAAGTTCTTCAGTTGACATGGCTAATTTTGAATTGTAAAGGAACTAATCAGAGTTGGTATTCTATCCTACTGCTCTATTGTGCAACAATTACATATGCATATGTGTCCCTTTCAGATAAACCTAGGTAGAGTTACCCTCTCTAGAGGAGATCAGAGGGCGCTGCATGCAACAGCTTGAAAAACTTCGACCAGATCACATCAGGCGGTTAAATCAACACCTTACAAGGTTTGTCTTCGTTATCTTTCTTTCCCTTTTTGCTTCCTTCATTCCTTTTTTTTTTTTACAAAATCTTTACTTCGAGCAGGGTGAGTGTGAGTGCAAAGCTGTATGAGTTTATCCATTCCCTTGGCTGAATGAGGCGCAGTAGGAGAGTTACATAGATTTCTACAGAAGTTGGGAAAAACAGAGAAGCGTATCTTTTTGAAGCATAGCAAAATAGCAATACATCAAAGAAAAGTAGAGCTCTGTTGTAAAAAAAATAAAAAAAGAAATCGTCAGTCATGGGCCCATCCTTTTAGGATTTTTGCTCCCCAATTTTATTAGTACAAACTAGTTATCAGTATAGAGACAGGCCAACCTATCTGACTATACATCCATGATCCATTGTACTATACGTCGTTATGGAATTGAACATCCTTTTTGGATGATCATGAGATGAGAACAAATAATCGCTGTAAAAGGTTGAGATCATGCCCCCTTTGTCCTTCCAGAAACATTTGCAGGTGATTGATTCAAAAACTAAGGCAGCCAAGCATTGGTATAATATCCGTACTCATGTAAGATTCATAGTTTTTTTTTCGTTTTGATTTATAAGATTCAGAGTTGAAACTTGAGCAGAACAAAAAAGTAGTTGCACCCTGTGTCGGCTGTTGGCTGGGTTCTCGTGTCTTGTTCATCGGTACAAGGAAAATTGAAGATCCCTGAATAATGAGGTCAACAGCACAAGCTGAGAAGGTGGGTGATGTACTTCCCAACTACCTTGCATTACAGAGCTGAAAAGGAGTACTGGTCAGGTATTTAAGTGGAGACAAGTTGGCAACCATGGTCATTTGACCATTCCTCATTTGCCATTATTGCATCATAGAAAGAAAAAAAAAAGGGAAAAATATCTCCTCATTTGCCAATAATAAGTGGAGGCAAGTAGGTCGTCTATTTCATTTCACCCATATTTAGGCCCCCTTTGAATGCAAAAATAGTGGAATATGAAAAATGCAAGATTCTAATAGAAAAGTAGTAAAAACAGAGGATTGTAAAATACAGAAAAAGCAAAGGAAGAATAGGATGAGAGAGATAGATTCAAAAAGAAATTTCTAAGAGGTTTGAAGCTCTCGCTAAATTTTCTCTAAATCTCTATAGAATTGTCTATTTCAATGGAATTTTAAAGAATAACATAGGATTCAATCCTTTGTTTTAAAGCCTTAATAGAAATTTTCCTATAGAACTGAAATCCTCCAAAATTTTATGTTTTTTCTCCAATCAAATAAGCCCTTAAGGGTATTGTGAACTGGAAATCAATGGATTTTGCAAGCATACGGGATCTAATTAAAAAAAATAAAGGTTAAAAAAATACTCCTCAGCACAAATACCAAGTTGTACCTGCTAAGGCTTCATAATTTAAATGGTTTAAAATGCCAATATCACTACGGGACTCATTAAAAAAACAATTCCCCATATGCAAGTGGTTTCAGTGGTATCTTTATCGGCCCATCTTTTCGTTTATACTATACTTATCAGCCAAAAAATAAATTTTAAATTTAAATTTGGAGTTAATTTGGAGTTTTTCATCGGAGTTTATTTTTTAACTTTTGCTTTTAGTCGTTAAGAACATGTATATAAAAGTTTATTCACAAGTATTTTTAGTTTGCAATAGGACATTCGCTTATTCCCCGATAAGTGAAATGATGGGACGGATATTTCATATCAGCTCTAGCATAAAAATAATTCTCACTCGCCACTCGTGTTGTTCATCCCCTGAGGCCATTCACAGTGCAGCTACCACAATTGAGAAGCCCAAACCGCCACCTAAGCCAGACTGTGCAAGCAACACCTCCACAGTCATGTGACCTTCCATCTATTATAGGGGTCCCACCACTCTTCATTCCTCTTCTCTCTTACCTTTCCCTCCCCACCGTCGGACGAAGCGAGAGGAGACCAAGATGTGCCAGCGGGATGGAGCAGCGATGCGCCGGCGGGGAACGAGCGGGCCGGCGGCGCGCACCACGTGAGCGTGGCGTACGGTAGGCGAGGAGAGCGCGGTAGCAGCGGGGCGTGACCTCCCAGGTGCCGCCATGCGGTGCCTGGAGCGGTGGCGCTGGCCCCGCTGCCCGCCCGTCGGCTCCTCCCGCTCACCGAGCCGCCGTGCTGGCTGCGTCTGCTCGCGGCCCTGCTGCTGCGTTCTCCGCTCCAAGGGGCTTGCCACCACAAGTCCCACCTCGAGCGTGCCTTGCTGTCCCCTCCTCCCGAGCGTCTGGCAGATGCGGGCACTATCGGCGGACGGTGTCTCTCCGCAAGCAGTGGCACAGCCGAACGACGGAGTAGGCTCTCGGCGGCCAGATCCTACCGAGCCCGGACCGATGGCTGGAAGCCGGGGCCGGCCCTCCCGCCCATTCGACGCCCGCCGCCGGGCGCCAGCCAGCATCTAACCGCAGCCAGGCCGGTGCGAGCAGCGGTGAGGGCGCCGGGCGAAGCAGCGGTGAGGGTGCCGAGCGGAGCAGCTGCGGGCGATGGCAGCTCGCCGGATCTCCTTCTCTCTTCAGCTCGCCGGCGCCAAATCCCTCTCCCCTCTCCTCGCCGGCGCCTGCTGTTCTGGGCAACGACAACTAGCAGCGGGGGTGCGGTTGTGCGGATGCCTGACGAATCCTGGCTATTCCCTGAAGAATAACGTGTGTCCCATTTTGGCTCCCCGTTCCTCACTTGGTCACGGTAGCGTCTGACATGGAGGGGAATCTTGGCTGAGGTTGGGTGAGGCTGAATACCACCTATGCGCACTGTGAACGCCCTGAGTCACCGGCAGCAGGAGCCCCCAACCCAATGTTGGCTTTCCTTTTTGTTTGTGATGAAGTAGTAGTATATGGATGTACTGTCAACCTTGTACTAATATTTTCGCTGCAGCTTTTGTTAAAGCAAAAGCCAAGATTTTCCCAATATCGAAAAATAAAGCAGCCTCCAAACCCTGTACGGGCAACGGACTTATGAATGTACGAACTGCTACAGCGCAGATATGCACTGTTTCTTCTCCCTAGGAACCCACATTGTCATCAGTACATCGTTTCTGCTTTCAAGGACATGTCTACTGCATTAGCATTACTACTAAATTAATAGTGGTACTACCAAATTCAGCAGCTTTTTGTAGGTAATGTTGGTATGATTAGTTTAACTGCTTAGAATATTTATGATTAGCCGTTGAATTGCGTTTATGTACTGTCTACTTCCGGGGTTTGTTTGATATAGGTGGATATTAGCTTCGAACTTTATGAATGAATGGACATGGAAGTTGAATTGATCCACAACAACCTGAATAGATTAAATTAAAATCCACAACAACATGAATGGATTGAGCTGAATTGGGTTACTCCCATCCACAAGATCATGTCATGTTTGCAATGATTACAGGTTTTATGTGGTACTCCTATGATTACAGGTTTTATGGAGTAGTATGCAGTATCAATGTTAAGGTCCTACTCCTATGTGAGGTCTGTAAGTTCAATAGTACTACTACTTTGTGAAGTTGCTTTTCAACAAAATTTCTACAAAAGAAAAAAAAAATCCATAAGCCTACAAAAGTGATTAGTGACAGGAGTACCATTGTGGCAAGGAGAAATGTGCTAGTATACAAGCCTACAAATATGCAATTAATTTGCAACTTCTCTTCAAGGCTATAATGGAGGGAAAGCGTCCACCTAAACCGTATGCAGATAACAATACGTCCTTGCATCCTGTTGGTACAATACACACAAGTTTTGTGTAGAGGCTGTTGGTTACTCATCATGCACCACCACACGTAATCCAGGCGAACACACACACGTGAGTCGGTGAGTACTAAAATAAGATTGAACACAAGCTTCAGCTTCACCATTATATATCCATAGCCGAAATTTAAATTTTGAAATTTAATTTAAAGTTGATTTTAATATTTTTATTGTAGTTTAATTTTCAGCATTGGCCTTTAAATCAGTAGTAATACATATTTAAAAATTCACGTATAGATTTTTTTTTTTTGCTGCTAATAAGCCTTAGGGTTTATAATAAGCAATTTAGCACCAGCTACACTAATGGTCAAAAGAAAGAAAAAAGTAACTTCTAGCCGCACAAGAATTTAGTCCTATTCAAATAATACCACAAAAATTTTAGAGTAACAATGAACGCCAAAACTAATCATCAAGTATATCAAAAATGTTTCCCCGAATAAAAACCCTTTAGTAGTAAAAACATTACAGGATAGCTTTATCGTGTAGGTGTTCACAATAATATTATGTCTGAAATGAATCAAACTTTTTCCTTGCCCTGTGCTGATTACTGAGAATATGGATCTAACCACAATGCTCTTCCTCCATAGTTCATGGTGGCTACTGGCTACCCTTGGTTTGGTTAATTTCAAAACGAATCAAGGTCGTTCCATAGCCTCTGGTCTAAATTATTGGATCCCACTGCATCAAAATCATAACTTTGATAAAACCTATACTTTAAAATATATTTTATGTCTTCATATATAATATGTTTCTAAAAAAAACCCTTTAATTACAATGAAA
Source organism: Oryza longistaminata (assembly GCA_009805545.1). NCBI lineage: Eukaryota > Viridiplantae > Streptophyta > Magnoliopsida > Poales > Poaceae > Oryza > Oryza longistaminata. The sequence continues at coordinate 7,085,783 of CM020181.1, forward strand.
GACACAACACGGTAGGTGTGTGTAGTGTGAAAAATATTTCCATGGAAGAGAAACCCTAATATAATATGTTCTATCTGTTGTACAGACATCAATACTTAAGTCTAAGGGCTCCTTTAATTTGGCCGAAAATCATAGAAATTTTGAAGAACTTTAATAAGAGCTCTAACCTTTTGGAAACTTTTTTTTAAGCCTATCTATCTCATCAAATTCTTATGTTTTTTCTATGTTCCAATCAAACAGTCATTTCTATGTTTTTTTCTATATTTATATTTTCCTATTTCTTTGTTATTTTCATTCCTATAATTCAAAGAGCTCTTAAATGAAACTCTTTCCTTGTCCCATCCCAATTACTAAAAATTTCCCTAGATGTAACCACAAATCCACAATGCTCTTCCCATATTGACACAGCTATGATAGGCTCAAAATAAATCTAAGGTTTCATGGATCTGGCGGCACCGTGCTGTCCGCTAGCTCACCCACCGCAGCTCAAGAAGACCTGCATTCCTCCTCCCCCAAATCACCCCCATCAAAAATATCCTACCAGTATTCTGTATTCCCCCATGCCTCCCTTCTCTTCTGACTTGATTTGTTTATTACTGACGATAATCTTGACTTCTCTGCCTCCAAATCCGATTCTCCACACATGCAAAAAGAATTGCATATTGCATATTGCAGCCTTGCACTTGCAGTTGCAAGGCAGCTGCTGCTACTACTACACCCTGTCAGTCTGTCACTCACTCACTCACACTCTCATCCCTGCACACACACACACAGTGGCAGTACACACTACAGTACATGCTGCAGCCAGCAGCTGCCTATACACTCACTATCACTTTTGCAAGAGTGTACTACTCCATCTAATAATTGCATCCTTCTCCTCTACATTTCTGATTGATTTCTTTTCTCCCCTTTGATTTGTTGTTTGTTGCTTCTTGTGCTCCTCCCTCCAAAGATCACCACCACCACCACCACCAACCACCCATACCACCTTCCTTTCTCTCCTCCCTCTAATCTTCTCCCCCTCTCCCCACCAAGAAAAATCCAGGCTTTGTATTAGGGACCAGATTAAGCAGAGAACCACCACCTTTTGCCTTTTTGCAGTTTGCAGTTTTCACCTCCTCAAAGAGAAGAAGAAGAAGACACTCTAAATTCTTCACCCCCCACACAACACACACATTGTTTCTTCCCAAAAATCCAATCTTTTGGTTTTGGGCCCAATTTGTCCTCCTCTTAAATCCCACTTTTCCATCACTCCATTCTGTCATAAATCCTCTCCTCTTCCCCTCTCAAAGTTCCAGCTTTTCCCACTAAAAAAATCCAATCTTGGCCACTCCATTTATTCGCTGAGCAAATTTCCAGCCTTTTTTGCGCCCAATTCCATGGGGAGAAGTAGATTTTAGCGCAAAGAAGAAAAAAAATCAAGTTTTTTGGCACCCGATTTTGGTTTGGAGAGCTCGCCGGAGATCCGCCATTTGAGGTAAGGCGAGGAGCTCTCTCTCCCATGTCGGACTCGGAGCTGTCGCAGAGCACGGTGGTGTTCGGGCTCCACCTGTGGGAGCTCGTCGGCATCGGCGTCGGCGCGGCGTTCGTGCTCCTCCTCGTCCTCCTCTCGCTGCTCTGCCTCGTCGCCTCACGCCGCCCTTCGCGGCGCGAGGGGTCGCCGTGGCGACCCCCGTGCTCCACCTCCCACCACCGTCGCCGCCGCCCAAGCACCCCGGCAAGCCCCCAAGGACATCCAGAGGTCCCTCCCGCGCCGCGGCGCCCAAGGCGCCAACCGGCGCAGGTAATCCAGGCGCCGCCGCCGCAGCCGCCGCCGCGCGAATCCATCCAGATCGAGACGGGCAAGGAGCACCGCATCACGTTCCGGGAGCAGCAGCATCAGCCGCCGCAGCCGCCGCCCTACCACCAGCGGAGCGGGGGCCCTCGTCGCGCGGCACAGCGGAGAGCGCGCGCCGTGCGCGCGGCGGCGCGGAGCCCGGCGTGCCCGAGGTGTCCCACCTCGGGTGGGGCCACTGGTACACGCTCAAGGAGCTGGAGGACGCGACGGCCATGTTCGCCGACGAGAAGGTGATCGGCGAGGGCGGCTACGGCATCGTGTACCACGGCGTGCTCGAGGACGGCACGCAGGTCGCCGTCAAGAACCTGCTCAACAACAGGTAGTACCTACCACTCTTACCACCTGCTGCTGCTTCCCATGAACTCAAGCATAATAGGGCAAAATGCAGCAGAGTGCGTGTCGAATTGGGTCTCTTTTTTAAGAATGCGTATGTTCAAGGTTAAGCATTAAGGAAAGGTTTGCTTTAGTTTCGTGAAGGCATTAAGCATTACTTGAATGGAGATGTTGACAATTGTAGATGGTGACATTTCTGCTGAGAACTTGGGTAGTAGAGACGATCATGTCGTGTTCCACACTGAACATTTTCTTATGGTTCACATGCTCTGTATGGAAGCTGTCGATTTTAGAGGCCGAAATATATGTCGCGTGTGACGTGTGTTGGTTCGTTCTAGTGCTCTCTCTCTGTTGCCAAATTTAGTAAAATTTTGATGCTTGCTTTGTTAGGGGGCAGGCAGAGAGGGAGTTCAAGGTTGAGGTGGAAGCGATTGGGCGGGTGCGGCACAAGAACCTGGTTCGGCTGCTGGGATACTGCGCCGAGGGCAACCAAAGGTACCTTGTTGTATAGCATTAGTGCTTATTGAAATCAATGAATTCTATGACTGAGTAGCTTGCAATGTATAATATTTTCTATACAAATCCTTTTCAGGATGCTTGTGTACGAGTATGTCAATAATGGAAACTTAGAGCAATGGCTCCATGGTGATGTTGGTCCTGTAAGCCCTCTTACATGGGATATGAGAATGAAGATTATACTAGGAACCGCAAAAGGGTATACATCTTTCAGCTCATTACCATAGACTATAGACATATTGGTAACATTATTTACATTGTGCAGCTTAATGTATCTGCATGAGGGACTTGAGCCAAAGGTGGTTCATCGTGATGTCAAGTCGAGCAACATCCTCCTTGACAAGACCTGGAATGCTAAGCTTTCTGATTTTGGGCTAGCAAAGCTTTTGGGCTCAGAGAGGAGTTATGTAACGACCAGAGTTATGGGGACATTTGGGTTAGAAATTAGCACCCTTATAATGTGATAATTGTACGGGACACATGAATATTGTGCTTATGCATCTTTTGTTCTTTGCAGGTACGTAGCTCCAGAGTATGCTGGTACTGGCATGTTAAATGAAACTAGTGATGTCTATAGTTTTGGAATTCTTATCATGGAAATAATATCTGGTCGGGTACCAGTGGATTACAACAGACCACCAGGGGAGGTTAGTTATTGTTTACCTTATTATAAGGATTCTAAATTAAGATCTTGTCGAATGCATCTATGAAATCAGCACATTAATCCTTTCAGGTTAATCTTGTTGAATGGCTGAAGACAATGGTGAGCAACCGAAACTCTGAAGGGGTTTTGGATCCAAAGATGACTGAGAGGCCTACTTCTAGGGCACTGAAGAAGGCTTTGTTAGTAGCTCTGCGATGTGTAGACCCAGAAGCTCGTAAGAGGCCAAAGATTGGGCATGTCATTCACATGCTTGAAGTTGATGACTTTCCCTACAGAGATGTAAGTTAACGTGGCATGTGGCTCCTTTTGTCTTATGTTCAGTACCCATCATTTTATATAGTGAAAATTGTGAGCATCATTTGCAATGCTTGTGTGGCCCCTAATTCCTCTTGCACAGTTATTTCCAAGGAAAAAATGACATCGTAGTGACCATGTTGAGTTCTGTACACACTATTTAGTTTTAGATTATTATACTAACCCATTTTTGTTTTTCACATATTTTTGAATGTCACCTTTTGGTTCATTGCTGTATTGGTGACTGTTTTTCTTGGACAACGGAAAACATGGTTCCAAAATCTTCATTCCCCAATTTTGAAATGCCCCATCATTCTCCCTGTAAATTATGCATATGAATGACGTGTTCCAAGTCAGTCTTTAAGAAATGACCAAAAAATATTTATTATAATGTGCTTAAATTCCATTTTTAATCTTTTCTGAAAAACAAAAGGCAGGAGCTTTGCCTATATATTAGTAGAGCAGGGAAAAATTCCACTTTTTAGTTGTTGTCATCGCACTGAAATCGTGTACATTATAAACATACATTGTTGTCACTCCTTTTGCCAGGAACGTCGCGGTGGCAAAGCTCCAGGTCAAGTGAAATCAGGAGAAATACCGCCAGTTGAAGCTGGTGATAGCAGCGGGAACAATACGCCAAAAGAAACACCGAAAGGTCAACCGAAAGATGAACCTTTCAAGTGTAGAAATCAAGCGGCGGCCTAGCTATTAGCAAGATGGTGATTCTTCTGAATTCAGTAAGACGACGATTTTTCTGAATTCTTACACCTGATCAAGAAACCAAATGCCACAAACTTGCAAACAGCTCATTTGCTGCTCGTTAGTTGGGTTGGGGCACGGAAACATGGAACGCGCCGAGATCGTGAGAGCATCTGTACATTATTGGGTTAGTATGTTAGCCATAGCGATTTTTTGGTTGGTTTATTTGGTTATATTTATGTACTAAGTGATAATTCTTGTATGACAAATTCATGTTACTCTTGAGGTAAAAGTTGATGAGCAATGCTTAGATAAAACCTTCCCTGTAGCAATATATCCCCCAAATGCCAGTTTGCTCATCAGTCATCATACAATGCTCAGTTTCTTATACTTTTGAGATCCATACTTGTCACCTAAATTGTGATGATTCAATATACCAGACTGAATCCTCAGGTGTGTGCCCACATTTCTTTTTCTGTATGTAACAAAATGAAATGGGCAGCACTACAGTAGTCTGAATTTTGCTGTTTCATCAACCTGGAGAAGAAAAGGAAAGGCTTTGGTTGTCACATGATGGAGCCTCAATGACCTACCTCTTGACACTGATAGCACACACAATCACACAAAGGCTCATTATTCAGCAAAGCTTGATAAGCCAGCAAGCTGGAGTAATTAGCCACTGATTGATTGCACCCCCTGCTACTCAGATATCCAGAGTGGCATCCAGCTCCAGGCAAGCTCACCAGCAGCAAGCAATAATCCAGACAGACATGCAGTGCCTACTACTCCTAGTACTCCCTCATCTCAAAATAAGTAAGTACTCCCTCCGTCCCAAAATGTAGCTATTTTTAGCACAGTGTCTTGTCCCAAAATGAAGCTATTTCTTCACCTACCTCCTCCTCTCAACCAATCACAACCATTCTTCTTCACCTACTTTCTCTTTTCAACCAATCACACACTTCCTCCAATCATTCTCACATACTTTCTTAATACCCGTGCCAACCTTAAAAATGGCTTCATTTTGGGACGGAGGAAGTATAGATTTGCACCGTTCATATCAAATATCAAACGTTTGACCGTTCGTCTTATTTGATTTTTATTTATGATTAGTATTTTTTTATTAGATGATAAAATATGAATAGTATTTTATGTGTGACTAATTATTTTAATTTTTTTTAAATAAAACGAACGGTTAAACGTTGGACACGGATATCCACGGCTGCCCAATTTATTTTGTAACGGAGGTACTAGGACATAGTAGTAGTAGTACTACCTGACTGGAAATGCAGGTGACAGTCGGTTAACAGATGGCATCCGGGGGCAAGTAGTATTAGCGTGCAGTAATCCAGATTACTAGCAGATGTGATGTGACACGAGGCGACAGCGACCAACAAACGGACCAGGCTAGGCTACGTTGGATGGTTTTTGCGGATGATGAAAAGGATCTGGATGGACGGTAGGCTGGTGGTGGATAGTGGTAGCAGTAGCAGTAGCAGTAGCAGTAGTAAGCTGGGGCCCTAGTGAAAGCTCAGCTTCGCCTACGCCTCCGGTGGCTGTGGCCGTACCGTCCGTGATGCCATCTTTCCCTCGTGTGGCCGCCGGCCGGCGCCGACGGCGAGGGGGAGTTGCTTTCCGGCCATCTGTTGCTGCATCATTCCTCTTTGTCGCGTTCCTCTCTAGCTCGAGACTGAGGCTGAGTTCGTTTCAGCTTTCTGAAACACTACTTCTTTGTTCTCTACGAACATACTTCCTAAACTACTAAATGATATTTTTTTAAAATAAATAAATATAAATTTTAAATTTATATACTCGGGTAATTATTTTTATATTTTTAGAAGGAAGAATTATTTTAGTGTTGGGTACTTGGGTTGTACTGACACTTCAATGCTGCAGCTTGTAAAAGTCTGAATAACAGAGCGGTTTTCCATGGTCTGTGAATAATGAATGAATAGTATTTGCTTTTAAAACCCAGTTGTTCCTCAAACCATCATTGAAATGTCCGTGGTTTTTTTTCAACAAAAAATATATTTCTTCCAAATATGAAGCTACTAGCTATCCAGTTTAGAGCTTGTCGGTACAGTGGTATCTAAGCAATGCAACCAATTTTAGTTGGGACTGCCTGTACATTTGTCGACAAATTTTTCCCCAAAAATTTGACAGATGCAATTATAGTACAATCATAGTGTAATTACACTGTAACTTATATGTAATTACACTGTAACTTGCATGTAACTACAGTGTAACTTCTATATAAGTTTCACATAATTTTGAATCGTTAGATCTATTACAAGATTTGTCTTGGTGATGAAGAAAACAAATCATAGCACACACATATATGAAAGAATTTGTTCTCACAACCTTTATTTTACCGAAATAACATGTTACGGAGAGATTTTTGAAAGTTACATACAAGTTACACTATAGTTACAGTGTAATTACATTACGATTGTACTGTAATTACATCTGTCAAATTTTTGGGG